>CM053622.1:405774551-405808991 GCA_028646595.1 Phalanger gymnotis
ACTCACTTCTTAAAGAGGCCTATTCACTGAATGGGCTTTACCTTACTCTAAGTGAGTACATGAAAAGGCCTTAGCCTACAAAGACGAGAGTCTCCCATTGCATCCTGGGTCATCTCCAGTCATCATGATGAATATCTGGTCACTAGATCCAGATGGCTCTGGAGGAGAAAGTTTGGCTGGTGACCTTGCACAGCCCTCCCTCACTCAAATCAAAGTCAACTGCAAGTGATGTCATCATTTCCCTGATGTCATGGTCCTCATTGAAAAAGAAGGACAAGCACAACCTGGATTCCTCTGAATTTCAAGCCATGAGGTAGGATCCTGTCTAGATTTGCTCTGCATTCTTTTAAATATTCTTTCCCTTCCGAAGTAGGATGTGTATCAGGCAATGTCTGGTTTTACTATTCTTATCTATTAAAAACCCTAAGATGTTTTATTTTATTTCTTGACAAGAGTCCTTATGATTTCTACTTTGACAGCTTCATTATTGGTCATAATCAAGCCCAGAACAGCAGCCCCCATCACTGTTTTCTTTACTTTAAATTATCATTAAGACAAGTCAAGAATTTACTACCTGTTCTGCTTTTAGCAAAGTGGGAACTCTAGAATATGTCTGCACAGTTGAAATATTCCATCACTATTACATCATATATTTATATTAAATCCCAGGGTTTAGGGCTCTTTAAAATCTTTTTCTGAAACTCATCATTCATTTGTTCCTTCTCCTCGGATGGTCTATGTCATGCTTCTGTTTCTCCCTGCAGTGTTCTTCATTCAATTGCTTTGTCCTCACACAGTCTATTTTCTTGATCACTAATACTACTTCATAGCAGCATTTTGTTTACTAGGATCCTTTTGAATGATATTCCCTTCTCTGCCATATTCTAATCGTAAGTTATGTTCCACCAAGTCTCAGTGAGGTTGAATTTACTGCATTTGATAATATCTAATTAATTTTTTTCTTATCATACTCTGCATAACTGATTATATTACTCTCTTTCATTTTAGATATATAGTCACCACGAGGTGCCGCATCTGTCTATCCACTAATATTCTTCCTCCATTGTTCTTGTTACTGATTTGTGCGATCTTGCTTTTCCAAATTTATGTGGGAAGTTTTCTCTCACCTCCATTTTCAGATTAAAACCCCACTTGACCAGATTTGTAAATTTCCACAAGTCTAAAGATATCGATAGAACCAGGATTGGAATTTGGGCATTCCCAATCTGTTGTCCTTTCTACTAAATCAAAATTCATGCTCCTCATCATGTTTGTTGAAACTATCTTCTTCTCAGCCCAATAAACCCTAAATCAGTAGCTTCCTTGGATACTACCTATGAGACTTTCCAGAAGGAGATTTCCCTTTCCAGGCACATAGTGCAGAACAAATGGCAAAGAGAAGCTCCTCTGAGCAACTATTAGTTTTTGAGTTATAAGCCTTTATGAATTGTATTCCATCACTTGGGTTTTTCTGTTCTAAAACTTCCTCATACCCTTCCCCTCAGACAAAAGTTCTCTAAAATTTCTAAGCTTCTTCTCGTCTCTTTTACCCCCTCCCTAATCCCATACTTCTAGTATCACCAGCCCATCTGAATGACATTGAGCTCATATCCACATTTCCCATTATATCCTCAAAATATACATATATGTGTATATATTTTATTTGTGTGTATATATGCTAGACAAATCCCAAACCCAACTGCATTTTGTTTGTTCTGTAGTGAAAACAGTTTATCTCTAAACTGAGATTCTTCTTAATCTACATATGATTTGGGGCTGGGGGTAGGAGATTGGGGTAAAGGTGGGAGGCACATTTGGTCCCACCTTTATATGTCAACAAAAATTTTTGCTTTAAAGAAGACGGTATAGAATAGTATAAAGGGCACTGGGCTAGAATTTAATCACTGCCACTTATTAGCTGTTTGATCTTGTGGCAAGATACCTTCTCCCTCTAGGAATCCATTTTCCCTATATGTTAAAAATAAAAGGAGTGGACTGGATTAAATTATCTCTAAAGTTCCTTTTAGCTTTAAATCCTATCATCTTAGAACTGAAGAAAGGTATGAGCAACCACAGGAATCTGTTGCTTCCAAGTAAAAAGCAATGACAATTCTTCCATTACAATCTTTTTTCTTTTCTTTTCTTTCTTTCTTTTTTTTTTCGATGACCTGCTTGACTGCAAACAAATATTGGCTCCCGTGGCACTCCTTCCTTGGATGGGAAGAAATCAGTCCGGCTCAGAAAATATTTTACTCTGAATCATCTTGTTGAGTTAGTCCAACCCAGCTGTAAAGAAAGCATTGCCTCCTCCCATATGTACTATCCTGTTATTCATTAAAATGAAGCATTGCCCTTGTCCCAATGTAGGCATAGAATCAAGTTTCAGGCATCTCCTTTCAGAAGGCAGTTATTTATATTATATACTCAATTTAAAGATGCAAATGTGCATACCTCTCCTTGCAAAGCTTGTTTATCTTAGTGCTACTGTGAGAATCTGATGCTTGAAGAAGAAAGATTTCCCCTTTTCTGTGACCTAAAATTGCATAAAGTAACAGCAGTCCCTAATTAACAGTAATCCAAGGTACTTTGTGATTTAGACCAAATCCTTAATATTAGCTCTGCCCATGTGTATTTGAAGAAACCTGGGTTGCTGTAAGCCACACAAAAAGGCATCTACATCTGAACCAAGTTAAAGTAAATTATAAATATCTTTAGCAGTTTGAAACTTGGAAAACAGCCTAGGCCCTATATATTCCCTCCCTTAGTTCTTCTTCTTCCTGTGTGTGTGTGTGTGTGTGTGTGTGTGTGTGTGTGTGTGTGTGTGTGTGTGTTAAATCGCCTGCCAAAGTAAATTGAAACAGTGGAGACCCTTTGAGCTCCTCAGCTCTCATATGACCTCAGCTACGTTTGGTTGGCATCACCAATGTTTGGTTTTCAGTGGAAGTTTTTTTCTTTTGAAGCTTCCCTCGAAGCTTCAACCTCCCAGTTACCCAATGTGGCAGGAGAAAACAGGATATAGTATTTCTTTCCACTCTTTTCCAAAGTCATTCCTGATGCAAGCAAAAGAACTGAACCCAGTGCAAGGACAATAATTAACTAGAGAGTACCTAGAAAAGAATGACCAGGAGGGTGAAGGACCCACCATAAGTGAAGGAACTGGGTATGTTTAGCCTGGAGGAGAGAAGAGTCAGGGAGGATACGATAATTATGTAAAAGTGTTTGAGAGATTGTTAGGGGAAGAGCCATTAGATTTAGTCTGTTTGACCCAAGGGCAGAACTAATAACAAGGGGTGTATATTGGAAAGAGATAGTTTCATGCTTGATGAAAGGAGATACTTCCTCAAAATTTGAGCTATCCAAAAATGGAATGAACTTACCTAGTTTCACCTCACTTCAAACTTGTCTTCCAAAAAAAAGTACTGGATGACCGTTGGTTAGGTTTCGTAAGATCTGATTCTTGTTCAGGTGCAGGTTGGGGAAGATAGATTTTTGAGGTCCCTTTCCACTGAGATTTCATGATTTGATGACCGCTTCATAGTGATATACTTTCTGGTTTAAGAACCAGAACAGTTGGGTTTTCTGTGCCCCTAAATCTAAGATTCTATCTTTTCAACTCTGCCCTTTTCTTCTTCCTGGCTATACCTTTCCATATCCCTTACTTTCTTCAAAATACTGTAATATTTTTCCCACACTTACCTAATGATCTTCTTTTCACCCAGCCCTGTAGATTAGCAAGATTTACAGACATCCTCTTTGGTTTGGATCAGACAAACTACAAATTCCTTCCTTGCTCTTTGTATTTTCCTTAAAGTGGGCTTTTCTTGTTTAGTTCCAGACTTTACTTCCAGCCAATTCTCTGACATTTTCCTGCCCTTTGACTTCCTTCACAGGTACTTCCCTTTCTCCTTCAGTGACTTCATCCTCTTTTTCTTTCTTAAGTCCTCTTCTGCCTTCTGCCCCTAACTGTCGGTTTCTGCCAATGCTTTGTCTTCAGTCCTCTGATCTTTCTTTTATTCCCTCCATTTCCATGGCTTCAATTACCACTTCTTTGTAAATGACTTCGTAGACCAAGTGACACTTGAGTTGGAACTAGAAAGTTATTTCTTTTTCTACTTTTGTATCTCCCAACAATGCCTAACTTTATGCTAAGTACATGTTCTTGTTGTTCAGTCATGTCCAACTCTTTATGACTTCTATTTGAGATTTTCTTGGCAAAGATTTCTAAGTGGTCTGCCATTTCTTTCTCCAGCTCATTTTACAGATGAGGAAACTGAAGTAAATAGGGTTAACTGACTTGCCCAAGGTCACACAGCTAATAAGTGTCTGAGGCTGGATTTGAACTCAGGTCTTCCTGATTTCAGGCCTGGAACTCTATTCACTGTGCCTCCTAGCTGTCCCACTAAGTACATAGTACTCAGTGAATGATTAATTGATCGATGTTTTTTCTGGCTCAAACAAATTACTTTCTTAGTATTTCAGCCTTATCTAGCCAAGCTATCAGGATCTGCTGTTGGGACTAAAAGTACTTTGCAATGTGTCATGAATTGATCCCTCAATGGCCTCACAATTGTGTTGCCTAGCTTGGATCTATTCTATGAGCACTTGATCTAATCCAGCTGCTCTTACTGTCTTTTTTCATGTTAGTGCCATCACTACCTTCCCCATAAGCACAAATTGGATTATGATGTGAAAGAAGAATTAGATGAGCTAATCAATGCTAAAAACAATAACACTTTTTATTTGGCATGTTTAATGGAAGGCCCAAAAGAAGAGACTGTATGGCTTAATGGAGACATCCAAAGAAGCAGGAGATAAGGACAATAATTGGAAGTGAGTAGGGCAGTCCCAGGGATTCCTTCGTACTGGGACTGGGCCCCACACCTCCAAACTAAGCTAGTGCATCAGTCTTCCTACACTAGGACTGACACCTCCAAATTAGGGCAATTTATTGATACACATCCCTCCCTGCCCTCCCCCTCCCCCTACCCCCACCCCCCAACACATCCTGAAGCCAAGACTAAAACAAAGTATGATGGGGAGGAGGCAGGTTTGGGTTACAACCAGGGATGTTTCCAGGGAGCCCCAGACACAGTGTTCCAGGACATTACTAGAAGAGGGAGTTCATGATGCTCTAAAACAGTGGTGCCACACTCAAATAGAACCAAGAGTCATTAATGGGTACATAAAAATTCCTGCTAGTTGCATATTGATTTCATTTCAAAATATGATGTTACCTATGTTTTATTATATTTTTACTTATTTTGTTAAATATTTCCCAATTCCATTTTAATCTAGTTCCAGCTGCACTTGGGAATGTTGCAGCTGAGTGTTTGACCCCTCTGGTCTAAAATATCAAGGTGGATCCCTAAGCTCTGGGGTCAGGACACCTTGCTTAAGTTGGGCATCACAGGAATTCTCTGAGCTTTAGGGTCAGGGCAGCTCTGGTATTAGAACAGCTTAGGTGTTTTAATGGTAGGGTAGGATCCTGCTTAAATAGGTTTCACTGTTTTGCCACTCCTGAGGTAAAAGGCAGGTGACAACTTTCTTCTAGGAAACTACAAGCAATTTTCTAGCTTGGAATAGGGAAGGAAAGGAAGAGGAGGAGGGGAGCAAGCTTTCATATAAGCCTACTATGTACTGGGTATCATGCTAAGTGTTTTATCAATATTATCTCATTTGATCTTCATAGTAACCCTTCAAGGTAAGTGCTGTTATTATCCCCATTTTACAATCAAGGAAACTGAGGCAAATAGGAATTAAGTGACTTGCCTAGGGTCCCATAGCTAGCAAATATCAGAAGCTGGATTTGAACTGAGATCTTTTTGATTGCAGACTCCGCACTCTATTCATTGCACTACCTAACTGCCTCAAATGGAATAGAAGATTCTTTTATGCAGTTACAAAGAAGGGGAAGCATAGAAAAGAGGAGTATCAGTTAGTAGGAGAGAGATAGCACGTGAGACAGGGAAAGACTAGGTCATAGAAAATAGAGATTTTTCTATACCTCAACAAAAGCAAAGTGTTATTCCACAATACTCTGTGATGGATCATTGTGCAGTCTTTGGGTATTAAGGATACGTAGATATTGCACGGTCCTTCAGAAGAACGATGACTTAATATGTCAAGAAGCTCCCTCTACCAACAAAGATCACAGCCCTTCCATGCCTTGGTGTTTTCATATTCACTATCTGATGGTCAATTTTTTGGTGGTAAACAGCATAAGATTATAGACTCTCCTAATTTAGCTAGGCTGTTTCTCAGATGACAGTCCAATTTGAGGCCCTTTTTTCAAATCCTTTGCCACTTGATAGAGCCTACCGGAGCTTAAGCCTTGTCACTGCAGTCTTTGAGAACATAGGTTCACTTCCACCTCTCTATGATCTCATTCATTTGGATGCTTCCTCCAATAATGTAAATCACAACCCATTTATTCCTGCCTATCCCTTGTGACTCTTGCCAGTATCTTGCAAATCCAATCAATGTATTGGAAGTCTTCCTTGCCCTCTTCCGGCATCACAAGGATACCAAGGATACATTAAGGCTGTCCAGCTGCTGTCACTAGTTCTTACCATATGACAAGCTCATCTTTTTTACTCTCATACTTTTCTGAAAAAATGCTCATTCCATTTCTTTGAAGTTCCTTGTTTGTTATATATTGCAGGCTACTCACACCCAGCATGTGCCTTTTCATTGTCTTTAATGTGATACTCATTTTTATTTCCTCCAAGATTGTAAAGTTCCTTGACTTGTCACTATACAACACTGTTGTTGTTGTTGTTGAGTCATTTAGTCGTGTCCAACTATGTGACTCCATAAACCAAAGCACAATACTGCTTTGCCAAAGATACTCGAGTGGTTTGCCATTTCCTTCTCCAATGGATTAGGACAAACAGAGATTAGGTGACTTGCCCAGGGTCACATAACTCTTAAGTGTCCAAGGTTGGATTTGAATTTAGGTCTTCCTGTTCACAGGCCCAGGGCTCTAACCATTTAGCCACCAAGCTGCTTCTTAGTAGAATATAAAATATGGCATTTTGTTTCTAGAAGAAGGATGGATTCATTAAAGGAGTTTCAGATTTTCCTAAAGACAATCCAGCCTTCTCTTTTCTTCTCACTTAATTCTGGGCCCAACTCATTTTCCATATGTATTTTTTTGTCCCAGATTTTTGTACTGATAGTAACTAAGTTCTTCAGGTTGCTAATCTATGTCATCATCTGAAAGAATATTTATCTACTGGATTTGTGGTGTGGGTGATCAGATCAGTCTTCTAGGAGGTTCACCAATGTTCCAAGGCTTGATGCAACCAACACATTGTCATCCACAAAAAAAGGATCTAGAGGTATCATCACCACCATTGTGGATCTTTCAACTTGGACTCTGTACTGGACCTCCTCCATCACAACGATGAACACCTTTTGAATGTCTCTTTTTTGCCTCACTTTTTGATCAAAATGTTGTCTAACAAAATTATTAGTAATAAGATCCAAGATTTTATTACATGTATTTTATATATTTCCCTCCTTGCAGTGTGTCATGAATTGATCCCCCAATGGCCTCACAATTGTGTTGCCTAAAGCTTGGATCTATTCTATGAGCACTTGATCTAATCCAGCTGCTCTTACTGTCTTTTTTCATGTTAGTGCCATCACTACCTTTCCCATAAGCACAAATTGGATTATGATGTTAAAGAATTCGGATGTGGTGAGCTGCCTATGTTGGTGAAGAAAAAAGTCTGTTATAGCAATCTTTGCAAATCTTTTGTTTTTCTTTTGTTCATTGTCCTTCCATTCCAGCTATTTAAGCATATCATCTTTTGGAATGACTTTGCTTAATTGGGTCTCTTGCCATAATTTTTTTAAAAAAAATGTCATCACCCTCTACAGATTTTCTCTGCTTTTTTAAAGCAATAATTATTGCCCATAATTTTCAATAATCTTCTCAGTGAGACTTTTGTAAAACAAAAGTAATTTTTCTATTTTTTATTTATTTATCACCTTTATTTCTCCTCTATCCCCTACCCAATGGGCCATCAAAGAAAAAGAAAAAACTAACCAACACATCTGATAGTTTATGCAATGTTTCATGCCCCCTAATCTACAAATAAGTGTTCTTCAGTCATATCCAACTCTTAACTCATTTGAGATTTTCTTGGCAAAGACATACAGATGGGGAAACTGAGGCAAACAGGGTTAAGTGACTTGCCCGGGGTCACACAGCTGCTATATGACAGAGGCCATATTTCAACCTAGGTCTTCCTGACTCCAGGCCCAGTACTCTATCCATTGAACCACCTAGCTGCCCCAAAAGACAAAGGAGTTGTTTGCCATTTCTTTCTTTACCTCATTTTACAAATGAAGAAATTGAGGCAAACAGAGTTAAGTTAAGGGTCATACCCCTAGTCATTGTCTAAGGAATGCAGGAAGATGAATCTTTCTGACTCCACTGTGCCACCTGACTGCCCCCCGAGAAATAAGGGAGGTATATTTTGTCATCTCTTCCCTGGGAACAAGCTTGGTCATTATGATTATACATTATTCAATTTCATGGTTTTTGTTTTTTGGTTGTTATTTCCAGTGACGTTGTTGTAACTTGTGTAAATTGTTTTCCTGGTTCTGCTTACTTCACTTTGAATCAGTTCAGATAGATTTTTCTGTGCATATCTGTATTATACATTTTTTGGTTTCTTAAAATCATATAATGTTCCATTATGTTTATTACAACAGGTTTTTGTTTTGTCCATTCCTCAAATAATGGACATGCTTATTTCACCATTTTCTTTAATCATAAAAAATACTGCTATGAATATGTTGATATATGTATGACATTTCTGGTTTTAATGTCCTTTTAGTCTATGTTTAGCAGTGAGATTTGGGCGGGGGGGAGGACAAAAGATATGGACATCTTAGTCATTTTAAAAACATGATTCCAAATTCATTTCCAGAAGGGTTGGAACAACTTACAGCTTACAATAGTTTACTATCTATTTTTCTGCAGCCCCTTTTATATAACTATTTACATATGTTTTCATCTGTGCCAATTTTCTGAATGAAAGGTGCAAAGTTCTTTTTATTTGCATCTTTTTCTAATTGTTAGTGATTTGAAATAATCTTTCATGTGATTATTAATAGTTTGTTGTTCTTTTTAGTTCAATTTGAGCTTATCTTTTGATTACTTATCTATTGGGCAATGGCTTTTGGTCTTAAAGTTATTTGCCTGTACATTTTTGATAACAGACCGTTATCAGAGATATTTGAAGAAGTTATTTTTCCCAGTCAGCCAGCTTCCCATATTATCTTAGTTGAGTATTTTTGTTTTGTTTTCTCCCAATTGCTATAATATCTTACAGATGAATATGTATTCTGAATTAGAGTTGCCTTTGGTTGCCCTTCTTTTTCTCCTGAAAAGTATGTCAAGTGCTTTTTGACTGAGGAATTTTTTGGTTTCTTTTCATCTCGTCGTTATGATAATTGATTCATATCTGTTAAACTTATGTAGGAAATTATTTTAGTGTGTATTTGTGTCCTTACTTCCATCCACTGGGCATTTTCCTTATCAATATTACTATCTTTGGCTGTTACAACTCATGAAACAAGAACTAGAGTCACCTGAACACCAAAATTTAGCACAATTTCCCAGTTCAGCTCCTCATCCTCTAAAACTACCTAGGATAAAATCCCTTTCATTGACTCCTTCCAACTATCAAGGAAGCCCATCAAACAAGATAATTGTCCAATTGGCTGGGTGGAGAGTCAGATGCATAGTTGTTATATTTGTATAACAATTAGGTTCTGGAGTGCTTTTCATTTATCATATTATTTGTTGCTCATCATATGCTGAGCAGAAAATTATATAAAATTTAAGGTAGTTCCAACAAGTTGTATTTTTTCCACTGGGGAAAACAAATTTTGAAAAAAAATTGTTAAATTACTCACCTGAGACAGACCAGCTATTGCTATTTTTAAAATTATTAATAATTTGTGTTGATTTGTTTCGTAAACTTTCTAATTTAAGCCTACTTCATAACTGAAGAGTTTTAGGGCAGGTGGAATGACGTAGAGGAAGGAAAACTTAGCTCAAGCGTCAGAAGAGATCTGGGTTTGTATCCTGAGTGAGACGTGTTAGTTGTAAGACATTGGGCAAGTCATTTATCCACTTTGAGGCTCAGTTTCTTCATTTTAAAATGGGGATAATAATACTTGCCATACCTATATAATAGGAATGTTGTAAGAAAAGTGCTTTGTAAACCTTAATATGCTGTACAAATGTGAGCTATTATTTATCTTTCATTCTTTTCCCCAGAGCCGTGGGTGGAGAGGATTAACGTTGACATTCATATGGCCTCAAGATAGATATTTCTGTAGAATCTCTAGGCAATAAATTTCTGCTCCTCTCTTCATTCTTACTAAGACAGCGTGCATGTTACAATGCTATTAATATATTCCCATGACTTTTAATTAAGTGATGACACCTAGTGTTCTCATAATAGGAATGTTCCCTTGAGATGATAAGATACAATCCTTTCAGGAAGCACTTAGTGAGACCTGTTTTCAGCCACATCCTCAGAGCAACAGAATTGTTATATTTAGTCTGTTAGGGAGATGCCGTAAGAGCAAAGGATATTTTTTGTTTCTTTATTTTTGCCAGTATTGCCATATATTTTTTTAAGTCTTTAAAAATCTGAAGGAATTCAGCCAGGGAAAATAGATTAACCAGAGACAATGGAGCCACTGGAAGACATGCTAGAGATCATCACTTGTGCCATTCTCATTTTTCTGAGTGTCGTGGGGAATACTTGCTTATTTTTTTCAACAAGGAGATGTATCAGTGGGCCTTTACAGCCATCCTTCCTGCTTATTTTCAGTCTTATATTTGTTCACCTCCTGAAAAACTTGGTTGTGAATATCATGAAAATTGTTTATTCCTCTGGTAGCATGTTGGACTCAGTCAGCTGCAGAATTGTCCAATTTACAGAGACTCTGACTACTGAGCTTGCTATCTGGTTCGTGTTACATTTTGCTGTGCTTTATTGTCACAAGCTGTACCAAATCGTCCATCCCTCAAGTGAGACTCCAAACCCGAACCATCAGAAGAGGCATTTAAAGGTAGTTTCCATCCTTTGGATCACTGGAGTTGGAATTTGTATTCCAATTTTACCCTTCACTGAAATGCCCCGACATCTGAATGCAGCAAATGGCACAGAGTTGCTGAGTACCAAGGGGCTTAATACGGATTGCGAGATTGATTTTGGAAACCAACAGGTAGAATATTACTATGAGAAAATAGTTTTAGTCCTTATTGATCTTCTTCCTTTGACCATCTTAGTTTTTGTTTGTTTTTGGATTGTTTTCCTGCTTTGGGAGCAAAGGAAACTAACCTATGGTGACATTTGGGTGGGAGAGGATGCTTCAGAGATTGAAATCTTTCGAGGAGCTAAAGTCAGTATTTTGTTGACATTACTGATTACCTCTCTGTGGATTTCCCATTTTGTTTTTATTTGTTTCTTTAAAAACTTGGAATCCCATCCCTTTACTCCAGCTTTGCTCACAGCTCTGTCTTCAGGTTTTTCTGCTGTCAGTCCATATGTTCTTATGTTGGTTAATTACAAAGTGAAGCTGGAGGCCTTCTGCTGTAGGAAAACAGAAAAATCTACTACACAACCTACAGATGTTCTTTCCTGTCCATATGTGTAATGACACAAATCACATTATTTTATGTTTCAGTAATATGAGGAACTTCCTATTTTAAGGAGAGCAGAAGTCTCCCAATACTCCTCATCAACTGAGAGAAAAATTCCTTCCAGTCAGGAAAACAAAACAAAACACCTCATAGCCAAAACAAGTATCTCAAGAAAACTATGAAAGAAAGAAGGTATGGGTACCAATGACTTTGCAATAAGTTTGGGGGAAAGATGGGGGAGGATCAGTCAGCAAGCATTTATTAAGTGCCTGCTATTTCCAAGGAACTGAGCTAGGCTCTAGTTGATGAAAAATGTACTAAATTAAAAATAATCCTAATTGTGCAAAAAAAAATCACATTTGTTGTGTTTGTTATTAACTCTAAAAATAATTATTGTAGAAAACTTAAGCTAGCCTTACATAAAAACCAATCCTCATAGAATTGTAGGAAACTCAGTGATAAAAATCACAATCAATATTGAACACCTGCTGCATGTAAGACATTTTGCAAGAGAGTAATAGGATTAATACTAGGGATGATACCCAGTTCCTGTGAGCTGTAATTACTCTTTAGGATATGTGACAGTAATAAGTTGTTTGCTCTTCCCTATTACTTTTCTTGAAACGTCTCAAAATATATGTAAGAAATAAATTAATAACACAATCTCTTGGGGTTTTTTATTGACCAAAATTATATTTCATTTAAATTTGAAGCAGTCTTTATTCATTTTATTTAACTATGAACCCTGTTAATAATTAGCAATCCTGCATAACAATTGGAATGAAAAATTTTAAATTAGAATTTGCTAATTTATAATTTCTAAAATCTTTATAATTTCTATTACACTTCTAATAATTTATAATTTCTGAAAATGATTTTCCCCATTAAATATTTGGTTACCACAGATTTTTAATCTCTTGCCCTTTTGTGTTCTTCCAGTTATATAAGGCTAATTATTCTTTGAAAATAAGGGAATGAAATTTCAAAATATTTTTTCCTTCTTACTTTGGTTAATTCATGAATTAGAAAGATGTAGTGTTAGCTATTCAGATTAAAAACAATAATGTATTACTTTGATACCAAGACTTATTCCCAGTGAAGTAAATCACTGACTACAGCTTTAATTAATGAATAAACATTTATTAAGTGTATACCTTGTTCCTATGTCTATGGACAATACTACTGAAAAAAATTGACCAAAAAATGTTCAAAAGCAAGTGTGCCTATTGTCTCCCTTCTCTCCACCTCTCTTCCTTCTCTCCTTTCCCTACCTCTCCCTCTTCTCTCTTCCCTTTCTTTTTCCTTCATTCACTCCTCTCCCTTATCCTATGAGGTTAACAAGCAGACTTTCAGAGCTTTTCTACAATAGCGAATAAAAATCTCAATTTGTGTATTGATTGCAAATAATATTTGACTTAATATTTGACTTATTTGACATAAAATTCAGCTTTAAGACAGGAAGTTTCCCATGAACCTTAAGATTATATATAAGATTCTTTGATATATGTAACAAAAAGATAAATTTGCACAATAATACTCTGATTATTGCTATTAACAAGAGAATAAAATATATGTATTCAATTGAGATAAGTACCCATATCAGAGAATGTACTGGGAAGAGTCCAAATGAAAAGTAATTCCTTATAGATGGTGAGGTCCTTTCAGATGCTCCTGTTTGTAGATATTTTGCTGGTCTGACTTCTAACACCAACTCTCTGTGTGACCTGGACAAGTCACCTATTGTTGTAGTACTCTAGGCAACTGCCTAAAACTATACATTTCAGAGAAGGTACCAGGCTGCTGTGCTCAAAGAAGTTTCCTCACCCTAGGCATTCCCCATATTGATAAAATCACATGTTCACTCCCAAATCTTTGCTTCTGTTTTGTTGATCGTATTGAGCCCTGGAATACTACAAGGGTTCCTCAGGAATGTCTTGAAAGTGTTGGACCTGGAAAATCACACAGGAAAAGCCAAAGAAACGAGCCGTTTATTGCCCAAGTTGTGATCAGCAATCAGACAAGAGAATTTTTATGCGGCGTGGTCGAGTTAACGTAGATGGACAATGAGATGGGTCCAAGTTTGAATAGTACAGGAGAATAGCCTAGGTTGCATTATGGGAAATTGCACATAGAACTTTCAGTAATTCTAAGCTACTCATTGGCACAAAATGTCATGTTTTTACTAGTGTGTTCCTGGCGATCTTATTTGGTTTTGAATAATGGAACAAAATGATGTTAAAGAACAATTACAGGCCATCTAGAGTAATGTGCATGTACGTATGCAACAGAATATTAACCAAGACTTGTGGGAAAAAAAAGTATTCTAAAAAATTCCTCACTAAAATCTAGGATCAGAAGAGGAGGCAGATTTAGCTTGTTTCCAGAGGAAGGAATCATAGTCAGTATAAGCGCTATAATGGTGCTATCCAATGCTTTAAAGAAAACAAAACTAAAAAATGGCAGAGGAATGAATGCCTCCAGGTCTTTGGGTAAATAGATTGTTGATGTGGAAGCTCCTTCCACCAATGCAGATCAGCAAATGCAACTTAGAGACTCAGAGGCCTGTCAGCTCAGATTGACACAGTCAGTATGTAGCAGAGGCAGGAAATGACCCATGTTTTACTGACTGAAACAGATTTTCAGACCTGGCTATATAAAGATATAGGAGAGTAGAGAAACTAGAAGCAGAAAAATCAATTTTTCAGTTCAATTCACCAAATGTTTATTAAGTGACTACTGTGTGGAAATCACTGTGATACGTGCTAGGAGAGAGATTCAAATTTAAGATAATACATGGCCATGGAGCTTACATGCTAGTAGGCTAGAACCCAAGTAATGGGTAACTAGAATCTGATCTAGGATTGAGGGGGCAGCTAGGTGGCACAGTGAGTAGAGCACAGGCCCTGGAGTCAGGAGGACCTGAGTTCAAATCTGGCCTCAGACACTTGACACATGTACTAGCTGTGTGACCTTGGGCAAGTCACTTAACCACAATTGCCCTGCCAAAAAAAAAAAAAGATCTAGGATTGGTGGCAGTGGGGAGGGAAAAGAGAAGATAAATAAAAGAAATATTTCAAAGGTAGACTTGATAGCACTTGACAGCTTACTGAATGTGGGAGGAAAAGGAGAAAGAGCAAAGATAACATCAAGTTCTTGAGCTTAATTATTGGGGTGGCATAAACTACTAAATAGATAAGCTAGGAGGAGAGGACAGGTTTTGGTATGGAAGAAGAAGAAGCATTCAGTTTGGACGTGTTTATAATTTTAGGTGTCAGGACACCCTGATAGAGATGACCAACAGGAAGTTGAACATAAAGGATTAAAACTCAGAGGATATGCTCAGGCTTAAAATAACAGTATATTATCAGGTTTACTTTGTCAATATTGGTTGTGGCATTTTTCTCCACACAGTTATCCAGATCCACCATTTAGAATCATTAGGTCCATCGTAACACTTAAATATTTTTATTTTGAGTGCACAGCTAATTCATATGAAGTTCTAAGATGTTGTAACTCTTAATATCAGCTCTAAATGTTGGGATCTGTTACGCTACAGTTCAATTAAAGGATGTTTCCAAATTGAGGTTTCCTTTGTGGGAGAAAAACACTGCAGTTGTTCAAACATTCAGTCTGGATCTCATTAGGAAATAGGGCCTCTGAAGATCTCTGCAGCTGTGAGGTGCAAAGAAGGAAGGAATTTTCAAGGTAACCAGTGCCTGAATTCTGTAGGGCTTTGAAGGTCAAAGACAACACCTTATATTGTACAGTGAATAAAACAGGCAGACTTCAGAACATCTGAAGTTTCTGGGTGGTCTTCATGGGAAATTCTAAGTGAGTCCACGAAGGTAGTTTAGTCTGAAGAGTATCAGGCATAGACCGTAAGCAGTGAGTTAACATCTTGGCTGGGGGGGCGGGGAGGGAAGGGAGGGAGAAGGTCACTATCTTTTTATTCGGTGTAGTGATATAAGAGGACTAGGAGATGATCTGTACTTATATCAGTGTCTTGTCCTCACAAATAATCAGCTATGCTTGAATGAATAAACCAGCAGGCCTATGACATATTTTTTAGATTCTTCCCTTACTTGTCACTATTACGTTTACTCTTCTCTAACCTGATCCCTGGACTAGTCAATGATGAACCATAAAGTTTCTTTACTAATAGCCAAAGAAAGCAACTGTATACATTAAATGATCTTTATAACATTCAGTGTAAAACAGGACCATTCCAGTTAGGCCACAATGTGAAATTTGGATTTGGGAACTTCCTGTACATAGCTGAGAAAGTTAGCCAGTTCCCAGGCTATTCCATAGTTTCTTTCCAGAAAACATTGCAGGACACTGAAGCCGGTGCTCAGCTTTCCCATTTCTGTAAATTTATTGTTTCCTTTTTGTTTCCTCAGGCATTTCCACTTTAATATACAATAGTATGTACGAGTTGGGTTTTTAATTACATTTTAAGTATCATCTAATTCTTTGAACATATTGTTTATTCATTTAGAATTGACAAGTTATATTGTAGAGACTCTATTTCCAGAGGACGTGAAAACCAAGCATTCATTGCACATTTTACCTCAGGATGTCTTTTGATATTGGTTCCTTCTCTATTGTTCTTCCCATATTTCTTTACTAGATTTTTTTTGCCAGTCTATCATAATGTTTCTCTATCAACCTTGGTTTCAGTTTTCTCTTAATCCTCAATCCTCATCCTGCTGATGCATTAAGGTATAGTATTCTCTTTTGATCTCAGCTGATTGGAACATATTACTACTGATGAGATTGGGGTTATGGCCCGGGTAACTTCAAATGCATGAAAACTCATGTCCATGGCTAGAGACTGCAACTCTAAACTCCCTAGCCACCTAAGGAATCTGTGTCACTTGTAACAATAGCAACAAAGTGAGAATGTTTGGCACAGCTCCTGACATGAAGTGGAAAGACAACATGTCTCCCAAAGGACGTGTCTCAAAGAAGATTGGTCAATAGCAAAATTTTTGTATGTGAAGAGCAATTTAAAACATAGAAATTATTTTTATTTCTGAAGTGCTTACACATAATGGTAGCTTTGCTGAATACATTTAGGACAGAACATAGAATTTTAAAAGAGCTGTTTGAGAAAGAAAGATGGAGAGAGAGAGAGAGAGAGAGAGAGAGAGAGAGAGAGAGAGAGAGAGAGAGAGAGAGAGCTGGGTAGAGCTCACATTTGTTACCTTTTTCAAATTGGTAAGGGATTTGCAAATATTTATTATACTGCTAAAAAAAAGTGGTCAGATAGCCTTTACAAACTTTCATTAAGATCATTATAATCAATGAGAGAAAGGTGCCCTGTAAAAACTAATCTATATTTTTTATATTGACTGTGACAGCTGACATTTTACATTGAACTCAAATTTCATTCTCTGGTTGGAGAAACAAAATATTAATAATCAATCTTGATCAATGCCTTAGAAAAACTATGTCTCTCTGAAATAGTGTAATTCAAGACTAAAAGATTCTGACATGAGATGTGAGGAAAATTGTAAGGTAGCTTCACTGAGGTAGTGCGGGCTATTGGAGCTAGCCTTGGCAGCTTGGTATTGGCCTGGAATCCAATTCTGAAATCAGCACTTACTTGCTTTGTGATCAGACCAGATCATGGAACTATAATGTTTGACAATTTCCTTTTCTGTTCTACTCTACTGGCTTCACAGAGTGATTAGAAATAAAATTAGATGATAGGTAGATGCAAGTGTTTTTAAAACCAAAGTCCTGTAAAATATAAGACTATTCTTATTTTTGCTTTCAGAGAGTGGCACAGGGTTGAAAATTCTCTCTGTCAAGCTGCTTCTTTTATTCTGAGTCTGTCTGTGTGTGCCTTGGCTCATTAACAACTGACATTTTTGCTCTATCATTTTAAGAACTCTAGGACTAGGCTTATAACTTCTGCCATGACTCCAGCCACTGTTGAATCAAGAAGTGAAAGAAACTTAATTCAACATTTAGAATGAGTTGCTTCCTTGCCAACACAGCTACTGCCAACTAGAGACAATGTTTTATATATTGGATCTTCATTTTTTCCACACAAGCCTGCCAGTTATTTGGTCCTTACGATGGATTTTGAACTCATTTTACTGAATAAATTCTAGTATCTTAGAGTAACCTTAAAAATTAAATATTCTACCTCCTTCCCTGCTCAGGACAGATAGTTATTTGATATATGGTTTTCTGGTCACACATTGATGGTTGTTTCCCAAATTTTGTGGATGAGGGTATTAGAAAAATGCTGTAATAGTAATAAAGTTACCTCATCATCAAAAATGTATTTTCATTTAACAAATATGACTTACTTTTAATTATTATGCTGTTGAGTATACTAGTAAATATAACAGTAGTTTTTTGAGTAGTAACAGAGAAATATGAGTCCTCAGTACAGTTCCATTCCCTGTTGTAAAGTGAGGAGAAGGAAGACTTTTTTTTATTTCTGTGGAGCAGTATATGTGAGGTTTGGCTATAAAGCAATGAGACTTTTAAGAGCCAACAACATACTAGAATTTATACATCTAAAGCAGTGCTGTCATTAAAAGTAGTCACCTTGGGAGGTTATGCACGTATTCTGCAATGTTCCAAACCCTTTGTGAGTACCTCTTTTGGAATTGCCTTGAGAGCTACTTTATAAGCTATTCACACCTCATTTTTTGACCATAAACACTTTGGCTCAGCTTGATCACCCATTCTATTCTCCAGACTTTTCTTTAAAGGAACTTCCAAAAACCAAAGACACTCTTCTTGAAAAATAAAGATTTGCCTCTTGAAAACATGTTTTAAAAAGCACTGTAAGGTCTGAAGACAAATCTCTGAGCTGGTAGAGACATACACTTGAAGAGATACCTGAGGGTTTCTGTCCTTGACATAATCTATCAAGGACCTTGGAATGTAGCAAATCCTTTAAAAGCACTGGAAAATGACATATCTAGTTGGCAATTCTTTTCCTAGTTCATTTTGCCATGTGGAACATTATGAAGCTCAGAAGTATTTGGTAACATTTCAGTGGATGTTTCATTTGAATGGGACTAAGTTGTAACAGCTTCTCTGCATTCTGGGCATGCTCTAATAGCTGCACCTGGGTTCTCATTTCATTCCTTTTCCACTTTCCCCTCCTGCGTTACCCATATTGCACACATTCTCTGTATAAATTTATAGAACCAAACCATGGGAAAATGAAATCCTCGCTTCCTTTTCTCTCAGTTTCAAACCCTTTGTCCCCACAAAATGAAGAACTACTTAAAACTTTACTTAGTGATCTTTCAAGTCACTTACAGCTTAAACTATGTCTGAGTAAACTTTCTATGTGCCTGACTAATGTTGCTGTTCAGCCATAGCTTCAAGCTAGCTTTTACAACCTTTTATTTCACTCTCCTCAAGGGGCTTCTTAATTCCTCTTCACTTCCTGCCATCGGAGTTATATTATCTGAATATCTGAGAATCAAATATCTTGATATTTCTCCCAGCAACCTTAATTCTGGCTTTGATTCATCTAACCTGGCATTTTGCATGGCGTACTTTGCATATAAGTTGGATAAGGTGACAAAATACAGCTTTGTCATACTCCTTTTCCAATCTTAAACCAATCATTTGTTCCATGTTTGGTTCCAACTGTTGCTTCTTTGCTCACATATAAGTTCCTCAGGAGACAAGTAAGATGATGTGGTATTCCTGTCTCTTTCAGGACTTGCCACATTTTGCTGTGATCTGCACAGTCAAAGGCTTTAGTGTAGTCAATGAAGTAGAAGCAGATTTTTTTTTTAATTTTTCTGGAACTCCCTTGCTTTCTCCATAAGCCAGTGATTGTTGGCAATTTGGTCTCCAGTTCCTCTGCCTCTTTGAAAACCAACATATGTTTCTGATAATTCTTGGTTCACATATTGCTGTAGCCTACCTTGTAGAATCTTGATCATAACCATGCTGGCATGTGAAATGAGTACAATTGTTCAGTTAGCTGAACTTTCATTGGCATTGCCCTTCTTTAGGATTGGGATGTAAACTGATCTTTTTCAATCCAGTGACCACTGTTGAGTTTTCCAAATTTGCTGGCATATTGAGTGTAGCACTTTAATAGCACCAACTTTGAGGATTTTAAATAGTTTAGCTGGAACTCTTTTACCTCCACTAACTTTATTGTTAGTTATGCTTCCCAAGAGCCACTTGACTTCATTCTGTAAGATATTTGGTTCTACATAAGTAACCACATCATCATGGGTATTAATGATGTTAAGATCTTTCTTGTATAGTTCTGTATATTCTTGCCACCTCTTCTCAATCTGTTATATTTCTGTTAACTACCTACCATTTTTGTCTTTTATTATGCCCATTTTCACATGAAATATTACCTTGATATCTCTAATTTCCTTGGAGAGATGTTATCTTTCTTATTCTATTGCTTTCTTTTATTTATTTGCTTTTCTCATTTAAGGAAACTTTATCTCTCTTTGCTATTCTCTGGAACTCTGCATTCAGATGGGTATATCTTTCCCTTTCTCCTTCTTTCCTCAGCTATTTATAAAGCCCTATCAGGCAGCCATTTTGCTTTCTTGCTGGTCTTTTTCCTTTGGGATGTTTTTTGCTGCTGCCTCCTCTACAATATTGCAAACATCTGTTCACAGTTCTTCAGGCATTCTATCTAGCAGATCTAATCCCTTAAATCTATTCATCACCTCTACTTCATATTCATAAGGAATGTTATCTAGGTCATACCTACATACTCTGATGATTTTCCCTTCTTCCTTCTATTTAGGTCTAAAATTTGCAATAAGAAGGTCGTGATCTGATCCACAGTCAACTCCAGGTCTTTTTTAAACTGACTATATAGAGTTTTTCCACCTTTGGTGACAAAGTGTATGATCTATCTGATTTTGATATTGGCTGTCTGGTGATGTCCACATGCAGAGTCACTTTTTGAGTTATTGAAAAAGAGTGTTTGCTACTAACAGCAAAGAGTTGTCTTGGCAAAACTTTATTAATCTCTGCCCTGCTTCATTTTGTACTCCAAGACCAAACTTGCCTATTATTCTAGTTACATTTTGATTTCCTGCTTTAACATTCCACTCTCCTATGATGAATATGACATCTTTTTGGTATTATGTCTAGAAGATGTTGTAGGTCTTTATAGAACTAATCAACTTTGGCCTCTTCAGCATCAGTATTTGGACTTGTATTACTATGATTTTGAATGGTTTGACTTGGATTCAAATAGATATCATTCTGTCATTTTTGAGATTATATTCCAGTACTGCTTTTTTTCACCCTTTTATCGATTATGAGGACTACTCTATTTCTTCTAAGGGATTCTTGCCTACATCAGTATATGTCATGATCACCCAAATTAAACTCACCCATTCTTGTCCATTTAAGTTCACTGACACCCAAGATGCTGACATCAAGCTTACCTTGGTTTGTAGATCTTACATTCCAGGTTCTTATGTAGTATTGATCTTTACAGCATTGGACTTTGCTTTCATCACCAGCCACATCTGAACCTGAGCTTCCTTTTGGCTTTGGCCCAGCTGCTTCATTCTTTCTGGAACTACTTGTAGTTGTCCTCCCTTCTTTTCCAGTTGTGTTGGACACCATCTGAACTGATGGACTCATCTTCCAGTGTCATATGTTTTATCATTTTAATACTATTCATGGAGATTTCTTCACAAAGATACTGGGGTGGTGTGACATTTTTTTCTTCAGTGGATCATTGGTAAATGTTGTTACATATTACAAATGTAAAAATAAATCACAGGTATAAATGGCAGTTATCATTGTTACTTTTTAGAAACTCATAGTATGGAAACATAGCTAAACCAATTGAGAAACAATTTAAGGAGAATTTGAACCTTAGACAAACCTTTTTTAGTGGTAATGCAATTGATAACTGCTGAAATCTTCATTGCATAATTATTTTCTTTTCATTGTGACAGTAAATACATGTAGTCTAGTGTAAATTGATATAGGAGTTGTATTGATGCAATAGGAAAATTAGTATAACTAAAGGATAGCATACGTGTGAGTCAGTTTTTCCATTTTCATGCATCATCCCCAATTAAGTACTTTGTTGTTGTAAGCAGGATCTTTGTTTATTAGTGAGGCTCATAAGGCTTTCAAGTTACAACGATTATGTTGTGGCAGAGAAAACATGAACGCATTGCTAAAGAGGGCTAGTTGTGATCCTTTCCATCATTCTGAGTAGTGATTCAGTTCATGTCTGGTATGGATTATAAAATAGCAGAAGAGATGAGCAGAAGGGCAGGATCATAAGCAACCTGAATATTTATAATTTAGGAGCCTAATTTCATTATTGAAGGTCAGATACACTGGTAGAAACATGTTCTGATCCTTTCCGCTACCTTTTGATGCCAGTCATCCCTAAATCCTCAGGGAAGAATGGCCAAAAGCATTAGACAAAGGGAGAAATATGAAAGGAGGAATTTTCAGAATAACTTTGACATCTCAAGGAATAAGTAAGTTTACTGCCAAGAGCATTATAAGGGTAAATTCAGGGGGAGAAATAAAGGTAATCTATTAGGTAATCTACCTAATAAAGTAGCCCACCAAAGGCCCCTTTCTCATATAAAATACTTTGTCTACTTATCTAAGGGAAGTTAATATAATTCACATTTGGTTTCTAATATTTTCCTGATGATAACTTCTACTCATCACTTTTAGCTGATTAAGGAAAATTGTAGCCCAGCTTTATGATTCCCACTCTAAGGACAAGAGAATCACTATTTTAAAGTTGCTACACTCCATGGCTTCGTGTGAGGCACTGGATATGTATTACATTTTGTAACGATAATGTTGCTAGTACCTGTTGTGTGGGTGAAAGACCAACAACGAAAGCACGCAGAAGGGCTGCTAGCACAGATTCTTTGATCTACTTTTTTAAGGAAAGCAACTTTAAGGGGTTAACAATCTTACTTTAATTAAGTATACATATATCATTCACTTAGTTCAGGGGGAAAAGCCAGCACCCTGAACTTCAGACAGAATACAAACAGAAATTGCAAGCATACATTATATAAACAGAGCAAATAAACATGAATCAGCAGATAGCCTAGTTGTCTGTCCAAGCAGTACACCAAGAGTTATCAGAGAGAGAAGAACCAACATTTGGGTTTTCAAAGCTGGGGGAGCTGTTTCCATGGCTACCCAGAGTCTTGTCACCAGTATTCTTTCAATGAGTGTGCCCCAAAAGCAAAACACTAATCTCTGAGTTTATATACACTTCTTCAGGGTCAAAGGGTATCACAACCATTGGACTCAAACCCACTTGACTTAGGCCTTCTTGTTATTAAACAGGTCATCAAAGTCTCCTGATTCAATCAAAGATTCCTTAGTGCTGAGAAGTACTCCAAAACAAAGACAACAAAAAGTCCACTTTGCTTGCCATTACGTTTGCAAAGCAAAACTCATCAAAGGTACTTGATTACTTCAGCATTCCAAAAAAGAAAACAGTAAAAAAAAAAAAAGTCCCACCCTCATTATCATAACATAGTTTTATCCAGAACTTCTCAGCTTGAAGCAAGGAGGAAAAGTCAGAATTCACTCCGCCCAATTGTCACTTAGTCTACAACTACCTCTCAGTGGGGCTAGGATCTTGTCTACCACTCCACTGGAGGTAGATGGAAACCATAGCTGTCAGTCTCTTTAGAGAACAGCAGAGAAGTCTGCAAAGCCTACAATGCTAATCTCAGTGACTGAGGCTTAAATATGTGATGATACTTAAACAGATAAATAGTGGTAATATGTAAGCAGGTAAAGATGCTCTGCCTTATACTTTGAATAGCCTGATTTTGGGGATTGGGTTTACTTTCTATTCTAATTGAACATATGGACTGTATTAGTTTGTCACCACTTTTTAACAGTACACTTTTGCCTCTGATTTATCTTTTCATTTCTGTGTTGATTCTTTTAACCTAATGTTTCAGTATAAAAAGAATAGAAAACAGGTCTATGATACTTTAAGCTATTATATGAAAAATTTAATGAGTTTATTAAAGTTATTAAAATAGTAACAAAACAGCCCTGCTTATCTCTGTCTCCTGAATTCCCTTCAGCTCTATTCTGTGTATTAATATACACTATTAGATATTACTTTGTGAAAACTTTTTAATTTAATGTAATCAGAATCATCCGTTTTACACTTCACACTGCTCTCTATCTCTTGTTTATTCACAAATTGTTTGTCGATCCATAAGTTAGATAGGTAATATGTTCCATGTTCTTCTAATTTTCTTGCAATATCTCCCTTTGTATCTAGGTCATATTTCCATTTTGACCTCATCTTGATAAGTGACGTAAGATATTGGTCTATGCCCAATTTCTGCTAGACTGTTTTCCAGCTTTCCCAACAATGTTTATGAACTAATGAATTCTTGTCCCCAAACTTAAGTCTTTATGTTTGTCAAACACAAGGTTACTATAGTCATCTGCTGCTTTAAATTGTATGTCTACTCTGTTCCACTGATCTACTTATTTCTTAGAAAATCTATTTTTTTAGCCAGTAATAGATAGTTTTAATAATTGCTGCTATATAATACAGTTTAAAATCTGGTACTGCTAAACCTCTTTCCTTTACATTTTTATTAGTTCCTTTGATATTTTTGAAATTTTGTTCTTCCAAATGAATTTTATTATTTTTTCTAACTCGGTAAGATAATTTTTGGTAACTATTATAACCATCTTCCCCTGTTTTATCTTTGTATCTTCTTTTTCTTGAATGGCCTATTTATGAAAAAATGCATTTTCTTTATTTCTCATTTCTTCCCTAGTATATTTTCTTTTCTCTTATTTATATTCTTAAAATCAACAAAATGGAATAAAATCTCTTGTAGTTCCTGCATCTTTCTTTATTCTATCTGAGATCCTTGAATATAGTAGGATTCTGAAGGGACACCTTGTGACTGCTCAAACAGGTAGATTTTTCTTGGGTTTTCTCATCTCCCTGAAAATTCCAGGTTTTGGCAAAGATATTCATAGATGTTTCCAATTTGTGGTTTGTTTCAAAAGATTACCATTGCAATCTATTTTTCATTTTGCCCTCTGATTCTAAGGAATTTGAGTAATCTTCTTTAATGAAAAAATTTATTTTTAAATACGATAAACAGGTTTTGTTGTTTGGTCATGTGTTTCATGAAGTAAAATTTTTTGAGAGCTATCCAGGCTGGAAGTGTAGTGGTCACTCATTGACCTGGTCTTACTACTAATCAGTATGGGAGTTTGAACCTGTTCAATTTCTGAATCGGGTTGGTTTGCCTCTTCTTAGGCAACCTGGTGGCTCTTTACTCTTGGTTGCTCATCATAACCATATTGGTGCTAAACTTGAAGAAAACACCTGGCTGGCTCAGCTCAGATTCCCTGAGCTCAAGAACTCCACCACCTTTAGTCTTCCTAATAACAAGAATGAAAAGTACATACCACCTGCCTAGCCAATCCAAATAATCTTAAATTATCTCTCATTAACCTGTTTTCTAGGTCACTTATTTCTGATTGTAGATAGCTTCTAGATACTTCTCATTTCTTGAGCTTTGACTTTGTTCTAATATTTCTCAGATCAGTGGATAATTGGTCTGTTTATAGTACTTCAGTTTTTAAGGCAATCTGCTTCTTATGTCATGTCTTCCACCCTTTTTTCTAAGATACTTATTGTTCTTCCCATTTTTCTCTCCATATTTCAAATTTCATTTTTTATTTTGTACTTTATTTCTTCCATCCACTCTTAGAAGGAAGAAGTGAACAAGCATTTTTTAAGCACCTGCTATGTGGCAGATGCTATGGTAAGCATTTTAGAAATATCTCATTTGATCCTTATAGCAACTTTTACTTTAGAGATGAAGAAACTGAGATAGACAAAGATTAAGTGACTTTCTTAGGCTCACATTGCTATTAAATGTTGGAGGCTAGACTTGAACTCCTGTCTTCCTGACTCCAGGCCCGGGGCTCTATGCACCATTGAACAAAGCTGCCTAAACTGCCTCTTGGAGTCTGTGTCCAAGCTATTCTTTTTTCTGAATCTCTGTCTATATTTACTTTATAGTAAGGACTTACTATAAAATAAGTATTGTAGTCAGAATTTATTATAAAGTAACTATTATTGTAAAGATTTACTATAAAGTAAGTGCAGACTGTATCCTGGGTTATTTTTTCCCCTTGGGCTCCTTTTAATCTATGATCTTTTAAAAATCGTATCTGGATTTTTCTTCTATTTACTCATATTTGTAACTCACTTCCTTATTTATGACATTGTGCCAGTGCCAGGCTCTACTTCCCTTCACACTCTTGTATGGGGTAGGCCCTGACACCATTGTAGTCTATATGTGACTGCCTTGTCACAGTTCTGCATGAAGTGATTTGAAAAGCCATAGGTCCCTATTGCTATAATCCCTGGCTCCATCTCTTGTCCCCAAATGGGATCTTTCCTTGGCTCTTTTCTATTTCCTTCTCTTTGATCAATCGACAATTTGGAGTTCCATTACTTCCTAAGGCATTCACAAGCCCCTAGTGCATTCAGATATCTAGCTGTACTCAGGCCTCCTGGAGCCCTAGTATGAACTACCTTGGCACTATGCAGTATGCCTCTTTTAATAAAAAATTGGCCAACTCTCTTTCTGTGGTTCCAATAGGAATGAGGAGCCTTGGGGCAATTAGGTGGTGCAGTGAGTAGAACACGGGGCCTGAAGTCAGGAGGACCTGAGTTCAAATCCCGCCTCAGACATATGACACACTTACTAGCTGTGTGACCTTGGGCAAGTCACTTAACCCCAATTGCCTTGCCTTCCCCCCCCAAAAAAAAGGAATGAGGAGCATTCCTGAAGTACCTTATGAAATGGCAGAACTATTTGGTCTTCTCTCAGTGATGACTGGCTCCATCTTCCACAACAATTCTGATAAGCATGGATCTCACTGGCTGTAAGCCATTTTTTTTACTGGGGATAGAGTTGGTTTTAGTACCCCTTGGATGTATCTTTACTAAGACTTCTTGTTGGCTTCTGGCCCCATTTACAAGAGCCCAAACTTGCTTCTCTCTCGCAAGAGTATTCCTTTATCAGAGTACCCAGTCTTCTGGATATAGGATTAGACTGGCTGGATTGAATTATAATTTTCCTACTGGTTATATCTATCACTTTTCTCCCTCTTAAATATTTACTAGAGTTTTTGTCAGGGAAGTTGGGTTAGCTAAAACTTTTCATGTCATCATCTTATCTGGAAATGAAAGAGGTATATTTTCTCAATTTTTCTCTGAGGCCAAGCCTGGCTTTTTTTAATTGTAGAATTTACTTTCTATTTAAATTAATGTAGTCATCATACACCTTGTTTTCCTAGTTTTTATTGTTTCACTCATAACCAATTCATATAAATCTTTGGATTCTTCGCTAAATGTTTTATATCTATCACTTTTTAGCATTTAGTACCTTTCATTATATTCATGTACCACAATTTGTTTAGCCATTCCCCAGTCAATAGGCGTCTATTTTGTTTCTAGTTGGTGCTATGACAAAAGATGCTACTATGAATATTTTCAGCATACAGGAACTTTCTATTTTTCATTGGTTATATACCTAGCTCTGATCTGTAGATCTGTAGGTCAATAGGTATAGATATTTTAGTCATGTTTGCGTAATTCTAAATTGTTTTTCCAGAATGATTGGGCTAATTCTTCATTCCAAAAGCAGCAGAAAGAGCATTTCTTTCCATAGCACCTACTATGCTGACTATTCCTATTTTTTCTTACCTTTGCTAATTTTGTGGGTGAAGCTTCCAGGATTGTTTTGATTAGTGATTTGGAATGGTTTTTCACATATTTATTAATTATTTGAAAATCAAATTTTGAGAACTGTTTGTTCATGTTAATGTTCCTTTGACCTAAGATATTTGATGTAAAGATTATTTCCCCCATTGATGCCTTTCCTTTTTTTCCCTAGCCGTCTTGATTTTATTCATGTAAAAGCTCACTTCTATATAAGTATATAGTATGTATGTATGTATATATATATGTGTGTGTGTGTACATATGTATATATACACACACGCATATATGTATAAGATCACTTCTATGTAAGTAGACACACATATACACATAAAGTTTAGTATTTAGTATATATATAAAAAATTTAGTATTTACTATATATAAGACACTACATTGCCACCTAGCTTTGTGGTATTAATAGCACCATCAATGTATTATCCAGAGTAGGAAAATAGGATTTGATAGTTGTCAAGTCTGTATGTACTGTAGATTTATTAAAGACAGGAGTTCAAGTCTAGCCTCCAACATTTAATAGCAATGTGAGCCTAAGAATGTCACTTAAGTGACTTTATACTTGCTATCTGCATAGAATGAAGAAAGTCTGGCATGTCTCAGAATTTATTGATGTTGACATAACAATCATTCTGAGCAGTTCGTACTATGTGTATATATTGGTATATTTTTTTTTCCCTATTGAAAAGTTCTGGGAGAATGAAAGGAAAATGATACATGTTGATGCCTTGAATTATTTGCTCCAGAATATATTTTGAGATTCAAATAAAGAACAATTCATGAAAATTTCTGCCTTTATGTATTTTTTGCATTTCTTTATTAAACTCTTTTTAAAAGATGTTTTACCTTTTAAATGTCATTTAAGAAGGCAAACCTTTTTTTTGTTTTGAGTTATAGCTCCCTCAGAAAGTAATGCTCTTAATATCAGGTTTTACTGTTACAAATCATTATTTTAACACTACTGACCTAATATTAATGGTTCTGCTTAGACTATGAGTGATTCATTTCTGCTCATGAGGAATGTGCCTGTGGTTAACAAAGTCTGACCTTGTTTACTTAGATGGGAATGGGAGTCATGGAATCCTTTCAGATAATGGAGTTAAAGGTTATAATGAGAATGGCAAGTACTAAAAAGTGAAAGCCTATTTCCGATAACTGAGGTTCAACTCTGTTGAGATATATTTTTGTCCTTGAGGTATCAGTGTGCCATTCCTACTGCTGAAGGTGATAAGGGCCAGAAAAATGAACTGGGGGATTATGTATCTTACCTTGACAGATTTAGGAGACAGCCGTAGGCAACTCTGAGGGAGATACTAATTGAGGATGCTGGCTGCATCAGATCACTCAGGCAAAATCAGGCCCTTAGCAATGAAGCTATTAGAAAAAGATGAAATCGTACAATTCAAACTTTAGCATATTTCAGTATCTTTTCAGTTGTAGATTTTTCTTTAAATTAAAAAAATAATAACAATCAATGTATTCTTGGTTTTGCATGACCTTTATTTCTTAATATATTCTCCTACCTCAACAAGTCATCTTTTGTAACAAAGGACAAAAAGAAATGTTACTCACAACTGTTACAGCAGAGAGCTGAGTTTGGGTGAGGACTTTTCCTATCCCAATAGAAAGGACTGGGTGCTGAATACCATGACTGCCTCTGAACATGGGGCTGGGTTTGGGGCATTACAGTCAGTTCTGATAAAACATGACATAAGTATTTGCAAAAAGCACCTCACTATGTAAAATTTCACAATAAAAACTACAGAGCTTATAGGGAAAATGGAGTTAGTGGCATGATGCTCAAAAACTTCATTGGTGACACATTAAAAAAAAGATAGGAACCTAATAAAAATGATAGCCAGTTATATACATGTTAAATGGTTAAGAAATATATGAATAATATTATATTAATAGTGGCCTCATCTGCTGCCTCAGGCTGCATGAGCAATTTGGTCAGGCTGCAATTCCATGAGACTAGAGGCCTCTGTGGAAGGGGGCCGGGGTGGGGGTGGTACAGACCAATTGTCCTCTGCCCACAGTACCTACTGCACCAGAAGATATACAATATGTGCAATACTTTGCCTTGACAAAGGCCTAAAGTTTCCTTGTGGAAGTGGGGTCAAAAGGGTTGCAGCTTGTGAGTTACTGTGAAGTGGTGCAATTTTCTACATTCTCAATATTTCTTGTGGAAGAAATCTCTCAGAAGCAAACTTGAAATTTGCATTGTGCTGGAAATGTTCCCTAATATATTAATCCCACTGGAACAAATTCACACTTTCCAAACACAGGTTACAGCAGAACTGATTGTACATTCCCTCTGGGCACAATCCCCTACTCCCTTCTGCAATTGTGAGAGGGTAGAGAGACCTTGTCTAGCCTCACCTCTATTCCAAGAGATCCTACTGCTATAGATAGGCTTGTGTTCTCATTTAGCCCAGGCCAAGCGTTTATAGGTTGATATTTGTCATTTTTCTTCCCCAACCCCTAATATTTTGGGAATGCTTATTAATTCAGATTTTTAATAATGAATTAAAAGAAAAACTCTGAGCCCCAGGCAACTGATTCTACTCCCCAGGCTGGAAATGTGGCTTCCTAGCCAGTTAAATTCTTTGTGGTCAAATAATCACTGGCAGCCATACTGTTTACAGCAAAGACTTAGTCAAACACAGTTAAAGTTATGTATTTATCTGTGAGAGTCATAACTAAAATACAAACAAATAAATTGTGCCCGGCTCTTAACATCGTGCCTGGCATACAGTAGGTGCTTAATAAATGTTTATTGATTGAAATAAATAAATTTAAAGGATCAGAGAAACACATAGCAGTAAATAAGTTTAGCCACTTGCATTTGGCAATAAAACAAATAGAAGCAGAGAGAAAAGAAAGGAATTTACATGGTTTGTTCACTTTCTCCTGGATTTTCTTAGGTAGCAAAATGGTGATAAAGGGTAAGAAAAAGTAATTGCAACACTTAAAATCACTTCTCCTACAGAGTACCCTCCATTTGTTGCTACTGCTCATCTAAAATTTCCCCTATTCAGTCCAAAATGTGTGATAAATCCCATCTCTTTTTGAGATTGAAAGACTTCTTTTTGAGACTATGAATGGCATTTCTCAGGAAGCATATGTATCTAGTTCGTGGAGATGTTTTTTCTGCCTATAAATCTATGGGATTCTATAAAAGAAAGAAAAAAACCATTATATCAGAAAAAGTAAAGAACACATTGACCAAGTCTGATACTATAGCCACTGTTGCATATCTCTGTAAAGAAGGGAAGGAGGTTTTGTGTTTTTTCCTCAACTCTTTTCTGGGGTCATGATGAGTCATTTTAATTCTCTGGTGAAGTTTTTGAAATGAAGTGCATAGTATGATTTGATCATTTGTACATACATACACACACACCTCTACATATATGTATATAATATTTATGTTTCCTGGGCCCCCTATGAATGATCAGTGGACACTTGTAAGATGAACTGCTTCTAATAATTTTCACAGAATTCCTGGGAAGGATCTTTAGTTCCCAATTTTCCAGTCTGAAACAGATTGAGGAGTGAGGGGAGCCCTGGGCATGGGGGACAAAGCTGGCAGTGAGAGGACGACTTCTTGCTGATCGTCTTTGGAATCATAAAAACTTATCAAAAACAAAATATGCCTTTAAGGGGTTGCAATATTGAAATTCTTTGTTGTTTCATTCCTGTAAAGACTGGCTTTGTTTCTTGACATTAAGGGACTAACTTTTTTCTTTTTGCTTCTTGTCTGTTCTTCTTTTGAAACAGGAATTTCTAAGCATTCTAACCTACCCAAAATGTTCATAGTGGAATAATGGAAGCCCCTGAATACCTTGATTTGGATGAAATCGATTTTAGTGATGAGATATCTGTAAGTATAATCATTTTATTAACCATCATTTCTTTTGTAGTATATAAATCACAGATTCTTCAAATAAAAATCTTCTGAATGTTAGATAGAAATCTCTTTTAGAATTATAGAATCTTAGGTTTGGAAGGGACTTTATAGTTAATCTAGTTGAATCTCTCACACGCTGCAAGAATTTCATCTTCACCATCCCTGAAAGAGGGCATTCTGTCTTCCCCATATGTTTATTTTTAAATAAATTTTATTCATATCCTTTGTTTTTACTATTACCCAATGTATCCTTTCACCGTCTCTTGCCCAGAGAGTCATCCTTTGCAATAAAGAGTAAAAAAAAGCTCAGAAAAACTAAGAACCATGTCAGAAGTTCAATGTTATGTGCAGTGTTCCACATCCATAGTGGATGGAATAATAGGAGGAAATAATTGGAAGAAGATGCCTTTTCATATTTCTTCTTTGGGAGTCAAACTTGGTCATTATCATTTTACAGTCTTAAGCTTCTATTGTTTTGTTGCTATACTTTCCATTTATATTTTATAGATCATTGCGTATATTATTTTCCTGGCTCTGCTTCACTTTAAATCATTTCACATAAGTCTTCCCATGCTTCTCTGTATTCATTCTATTTATTGTTTTATACGATGCAGTAATGTTAATGTACCATAATCTGTTAAGCCATTTTCCAACTGATGAGCATCTTTTTTTTCACGTCTTTCCTACATAAAAAGTACTTCTATAAATATTTTTGTTGTAATGTGAGGACCTTTTGTGGTCCTGGACTTCTTTGGGGTATATACCCAAGAGTGGAGTCTCTAGATCATTTTAGCCACTCTTTGCATAATTCTAGACTGCTTTCTGCAATGGTGTGATCTGTTCACAAATTCACCCGCAGTGGATTAATGTGCTTATTTTTCCACAGCTCCTCTTGCCAATTTGATGGATGTGAGGTAGAATATCAGAGAGGTTTTTAATTTACATTCTCTTATCATCATTGATTTGGAACATTTTTGCATGGTTTTTTATCACTTATATTTCCTCTTGTTCTTATCCTTTGACCATTCATCTATTGGGAAATGGCTCTTATTCTTATAAATTTACATTAATTCTCTATATATCTTAGACATCAGACCTTCATCAGAGAAATACACTGCAAAAATATTTTTACCAGTTAAGTGTTTCATTTCTAATTTTGTGCAAATCCTTTTCAGTTTTGTAATCAAAATTGTTCATTTTATCTTTTATAATTCTATCCATCCCTTGCTTTTTCAAAATTCTCCCTCTTATCCATAGTTATTAAAGGTATCTCTTTTCCTATTCCTTTCATTTGTTTGCTTCTTGGTCTTGTGTACCTAACCTGATATCTGTTATGTTTTTTCCTAAGTAGTAGAGTCTTGATGATTACTGTATAGTATAATTTGAGATCTGATATAGCTAGACTTCTTTGCTTCCCAATTATCTTAATCATTTCTTTGGAGATACTTGACCTTTTGTTTCTCCATATTAAATCTGTTATTATTTTGTCTCATTTTATAAGGTAAGCTTTTGTACTTTAATTGATGTGGTACAAAATCTGTAAATTTATTTAGGTAATATGGTGCTTTTAGGGCACCTAGGTGATGCAATGATTAGAGTGCTAGGCCTACAGTCAGTAAAATATGAGTTCAAATCCTGTCTTAGATACTTACTAGCTATATGGCCCTGGGCAAGTCACTTAACCCTATTTGCTTCAGTTTCCTCATATGTAAAATAAGCTGAAGAAGGAAATGGCAAACTGCTCAAGTATCTTTGCCAAGAAAACCCCAGATGATGTCAGGAAGAGGGACATGACTGAAACAACTGAACAAGATAGTGCTTTTGCTATAATATGGCCCAACCATTAATGATTAATATTTCTTTAATTCTTTAAATAATTCTTTTATTTCTATAATGTGTTATACTTGTTTTTATCAAATTACTATGTATATCTTGTTACCTGGACTTCCAGATATTATATACATTCTGAAGCTATTTTGATTTTTTTCTCTTTTTGCTTTTGTTTTTGTTATATACAGAAAATCTGCAAGTTACAAAGCTAGTTATTATAATACCTAATGATTAAGGCTTATAATTTATGTGAGTTTATTTTATAACCTCCTTCTTTACTGATTAATTTTTCAATTGTTTAGTTAAATGTTTTACTTATACTATAACGTATGCAAAAATGATCACTTTTACTTTTTGTCCATGCTTATTCTGTCAGTGTCTTTTCTTATTTTTATAGCTAACTATTCTGGAGTTATGTAAAGCCACAGTCATTATAATGGACATCCTTGCTTTACCCCAGATCTTATAGGAAAGAGTTTCTACATCATAGATAATTCTAGCTCTTTGATTTACATATTCCTATGCACTTTAATATTTGGTATTTTAAAATAAATGGATTTTATATTTTATCAAAATGTATTACTTTGTTAATATACTCAAGTAGTTTTTATTATAATACTAGCTATCATTTATATAATGCTTTGAGATGTACAAAGGGCTTCACATGTGTTATCTCACTTGATGCTCTTAACCTTGTGAGCTAGCTTTTGTTAATCATCCCCATTTTGCAGATGTGAAATGGAGACAGAGGTTAAGTGGGTTTAAGTGACTTGCCTCGAGTCACGTAAATAGTAAATAGCTGAATCAGGATTTGAACTGGAATGTTCATGACTCCAAGTCTAACACACTATATACTGCACCACCTAGTTTCCTCCATGTGAAATATAGGTTCTTTGTATCTGGAAATTTAAGAAGCTTGCTGCTTGACAGAACTGATTGTTGACCCCTGCAGCACACACTTATTTCTAGGATCACTTTAAGACATTAATAAACTTTCAACCAAATACTAATCCAATTAAGTGTACTAGAATGCTATATATTTTGTCTACTAGGATATCACAAAATTTTTTTTAATTCCTTGTTCAAATCAAGATATTTTATGTCTCAATTATTACCCTTATTTACCAACTGATCTAATAACTTTATCAAAACCATAATTGAAAGAAAACATTCGCAGAAGTTAAAATGAGAAAGGACAGTTGTTGGGTAGGTGGGAATGCTACTACTCCCCTCTGCCTTTTTTTTT
>CM053622.1:405809491-405827130 GCA_028646595.1 Phalanger gymnotis
CCCTGGGCCTGGGGCTTAGCACTTAACAGCTGAAAGTACTTCCACTCAAAAGAAACAAAAGCCATTCTAATGAGACAATTTTGCTTAACAACACACACCTATGACACTGCAATAAAAAATCTATTTAGCACTCACCTTTTAAAGAAATTTCTCCAAATTTAAAGTGCTTAGCTAACCGGTAATGGCAACTTAAGTAATAAATATACAAAGTTTATCACCATAGCATCAGATCCTATATGCAGCGAATACATGGAAAATAAACAATAAACAAATATGCCAATTGTTGCCAATGTAACAACAAGCTTAAAATAATGAAAAACAATGTCAATAGTTTTTTTTTGGGTGGGGGAGGGATACCTTCAATTAGCAAATAACTATGCAAGGAGTATGCAGTAAATCAAAACACTTGTTCCGGCTCATAACTCCATCAACATGCTGTATTGATAACATCTAGGAAAACATTATGCATAAATGACATTTCCATGATAACAATGGATCAGTTGTGGGAGAAAGATTTGTCCCTCTACAAATAAGAACTGTAAGAAAACATATTAAAGATAAAATGGAAAAAGCAGGAATTTAATGTAACCCAAACTATACATGTTACAATGAATAACCAGAAAGTGTTTTTTTAATTATATTGAAAATGAGAATAAAATGGAAAATCCATTCAAAATAGAGCTGGCCTAAAAGCCTGCTCAAAGTGGAGAAAAGAAAAAGCAAGCTAAAATAAAATTTCCAGAGGTGGGAGTAGATATTAGGGAGGGGGAAATACCATTGTAGACAAAACAAAACAAGACAAAAAGTTAAAACAGATTTTAAAATGTCAAAACAGTAAATAAACACAAAACTGTTTTTAAAATGAACATCTGAAAAATAAAGGTACAACAAAAGTGGAAGGACAGACTTTCTTCCAGCTAGAATCAATAAAACCTGGGCTATTAATGAATGAAATGAATGAAAAAGCATTTATTAAGCACTTACTACATATAAAACACTATGCTAAGGCCTGGGGATATAAATAGAAAAATAAGACGATACATACTTTTAAGGAGTTCACATTCTAATATGAGAAGACAACCTAGATAGAAGATTTCAGCCCCAAGTCAGTTTGAAAAGCCCAGTGATTCTTAGGGTTCAATGGGAAGGGAAATGTTAATACATCTTCTTTAGTGTCATTCCCATGAATAAAACCATATCAGTTTCTGATGTTGTTCCATTTTGGCTCAAAATTCAAAACCATCAACAAGAATTCCAATCAAATGAGGAAAACAAAATAATGTCTTCAAAAATAATAACCATAATCCTAATAGCAGCATAGGAAATAAGGGTTTTTTTAATCTCAAGGATGTTATCCAAATATAAACAACGTCATGACCTCTCACGTGTAACTCAATCAGAGATGATGTAGCAAGCTGGAATGAGGTTGCATGGGTGAGTAAAGGCCTTTGTGGATAGAGAATAGAGATGATCAATACACCTGTAGAGGGGCTGGAAGAATTCAGCTAGTGAGTGGAAGAAGAGATGCAATTAAACTACCTCAGTATTAATACCTCAGGCTAAAATAGCAGCAGAAAGCCCCAGAAAGCAGCACTGAGCCTTAGTATCTCTGTGGTCGAAATTCAGAGCTCTTACCCCAAGAAAAGATTATTCTTCCAAGAAGCTTAACTTAATCGAGGGTTTTTACTTATTGGTTGAGTCTGTGTCTCTCTCTTTTGGGAATTCAAAGGCTCTCCTTTCCTCCTCCCCCATCTACTCCTTCTAAAGGAGAACCATTCCTCCACCTCATTAAGGGCAAAAGGAACTCCCTCTCTCAACCACTTTGCATTCCTCTCATTAATTACATCAGGCAAGGATTGTCAATTGCCAATCTTTCGGCTGCTGCCAAATTTTCCTTTTTTCATATGTCAAACAATAGGAATGACATCAGAATTGAAAGAATTACAATCAAGGTGACAAATATTTGGCTGCTTTTTTGTTGGCAGCCTAGGAAGGACAGATGGCATTTCTCTTCCTTTTCTTTCTTTCTATGCTAAGCAGTAAGAGGACCTGGAAGAGATTTCCCAAGTCTAGAAAGGACATAATTTTTCAGTTAAAACCTTTAAGCAGGGGGGATTAGGAAAGGGACATGTGAGTGCCTCATCTAGCACTCCCATAGGTTTTCAGCAGGTGGGTAGGAAGGTTGTTTCTCAAATTTCAATTACCATTACCTGGATTTCAATTACCAATCACCAGAGTTTGGGGGTGAGGGCGGGGATAGGGATGGGGACATGGAGAGGCAATGGGATGGGGATGGGGATGGGGGTGAGGGTGGGGGTGGAAAGACAGCTGAAGGGAAGGGAGGAAGTTCGTAAGAAAGAAAGGTTTGTGAGAAAAGATAATAAGTTCTGATTTCGTCAAGTTGAGTTTAATATACTTATGAGACATTGAGTCTGAAAAGTCAATAGACAATTAGTGATATGGGAGTGGAGCTTGGGAGAGAAATTAGGGTTGGACATATGGTCACCTATGATAATTAATCCATTAAGAGCTGATGAAGTCACCATGTGGGGGAATATATAGAGAAAAGAGAATATATCATGTTTGTCTATGGCAAATGGGTTCTTTATCCATTTGTATTTAGATGTAGGTCTTTAAGATAAACTAAGAATTGCTCCCATAGAATAGTCAAGTGTTTACTAGACATGTCTTTACTTTCTTCTATTTCATTTTCAGGACAAGTATTTTTTAAATTAGGAAATATACCAAAAATATTATTTTGTAATTTTGTTATTCATTGTTCTATTTCAGTCAAGTGACTGAATTGTCACAGCTTTCTATATCAGCAGATCTTGTACTGGTTTATTTAGAGTACTCAGCCATTATTTTTCTAAAAATATATACATCAAATGCACAGCCTTCAGGAGGAAATTTTTAGTGAAATGCATCTGTATCATCTTTATTACTATCACAAGGAAAAAATGACAGCTTCTTTTTGAACTTAACTGCCCTTTAAAGTACTTTTGCACAAGAAATCCACTGTATTTCTATTTTTTACATGAGTTTTTATTGATATCTTTTAGACTTACATTGACTAAATTTCCCCCAAAGAGCTGTCTCAATAACAAAAAAAATTAATAAAAGAATAAAAAGAGGAAGAAAAGTGTAAAAATCAGCAAAAATGATCAATACATTAAAAATCTGAAAATACATATAGTATTCCTCACCAGTGGACTTGCCATTTCTGCAAAGGAATGGTGGGAAGTGACTTCTCATATCTCTTCTTTGGGGCTATGTTTTTTTTTTATAATTTTTCAACATTGCCCAATTATTTTGTCCTTGTTATCCTGTCCATTTACATCGTTGAAGTTCTTGTCTACAGTTTTCTTGGATCTACTACTTAGATCTACTTCATTCTGCAGCAGTTATTTTTTATACTTTTTATCTTTTTATACTTTTCTGTGTTTGTAATATTGCTCATTTTTGTATGTTTTATGATGTATTTATTACATTTTATGATGTTTATGTACTACAATTTGTTAGTCATTCCCCGGTTGATAGATGTCTACTTTCTTTCCTGTTCTTTGCTACTGCAAAACATGCTGCTACATGTGTGTGTATAAACTTTTTTTTTGTTTTGCTTCATTGGCATATATGTCTAGAAATGCAATCTCTTGGTCAAAGGGTAGGGACATTTTAGTCACTTTATTTACTTAATTCTAAATTGCTTTCTGAAACTGTACTGATTCGCAGCTCTACTATCAATGTACCAATGTTCTTATCATTGGGCAACACCACTAAAATTTACTATTCCCATCTTTTTGTCATCTTTACCAGTTTGCTGACCATGAGATGAAACATATTATTAGTGATCTGGAGCATTATTTCATGTGGCTTTTAATAGTTTGCAGTGCTGCCTTTGAGAACAGTTTGTTCATATCCGTTGATCACTTGTCTACCGGTGAATGACTTTTGGTCTTATATATATTAGATGTTTATATGTTCTGGGTATCAAATCCTTATAAAAATATTTGATAAAAATATTTTCTGACCTCTTGTTTCACTTCTTATTCTAGGTAGATTATTTTTGCTTATGAGTATGCTTTTCAATTTCATGTAATCAAAACTATCTTTTGGTATTACATCTCTCCTTCAGTTAAGAATACATCTTACATCTATAGCTACAAAAGGTCTGCTTCTCTTCTATTTTTTTGAGTATGATTTTTAATATTCTGGTCAGGTAGAATATGGTATAAGACATTAGTCTAAGCTTACTTTTTCCCAGACTGCTTTCCAGTCTTATCGAATAGGGAGTTGTTCCTTAAGTAATTTATGTTTGGTGGTTTATTGAATCCTGAGCTATTGAGTTCTATTATTTGTGATTTCTCCCTTTTCTAGTCTGTACCAATGATTTAATCATCTTTTTAACCAATACCAAATGGTTTTAATGACTGTTGCTTTGTAATTTAGTTTGAAGTCTAAAAGCACTACTCTCCTTTCATTCCTGTCTTTAAAAAATTACTTCTTTTGATATTTTAGAACTCTGTTAGTCTAAATTAAATTTATCATTTTATTAAGTTCTGTAAAGTATAATTTTGATAGTTTGATTAGTATGACATTAAAACTGTAAATTAGCATTGATTGTATTGTAACTTTTATCATGTTGTTATAGCCTTTCAAGGAGCACTGAATAATCATCCAGATAATTATGTTGCTTTTATTTTTTAATTGAATGTATGGAAATATTTTGTATGCTTTGGTAGATTGATCCCCAAATGTTTTTTTTCTTTTTGTAGTTTTCAATAGTATTTATGTTTCTGCTATTGCCTTTTTTGTTATTTGTGTTTTGGTATTATTATTATACAGAAATTCTGTGTGGTTTGAGGGAGGGAGGGCATTTTGTAGCCTGGATCTTTGCTGTAACTATTGTCTCAATAACTGTGTTGGTTGATTACCTAGGATTTTTAAAGTAAATATAATATCAGAAAATAAGAATGATCTTATGTCCTCTTTGTCTAACTTCATAGACATTTTATTTTATTTCTTTTGTCTTATTGCAGTTGCTAGCTTTTCTAGAACTATATTAAATAATAACAGGGAGAATGAGTATCCTTGATTTGCTCCTGTATTTATTAAAGCTATTTGCTTTTGTTGAGATTCATATCATATTAATAAAAATACCTCTGCATCTCTACTTTTTAGGGTTTTTTAATGTAAATGAATGTTGTACTTCTGAAAGACTATTTATCTATATTTCCTGAGAAAATCATGTGGTTTTAGATAGTTTGTTTCTAATATGATTAGTTGTATTATTTGTTTATCTAACATTAACCCATCCTTTCATCCTTGGTATAAATATAACATGGTCATTATGAGTGATTTCTTGGGTTAATTGCTGTAGTCTGACAGAATTTTATTTAAAATTTTTAATCAATATTCATCGATGATATTGGTATGTAGTTCTTCCTTGCTTTGTCCTTCCCTTTAGGCATTATGATGATTTGTTTCATAAAATAAGTATGGTTCAGTATTTTCTTTCTCAATTTTTGAGTGTAATATTTGTATTATTGGAATTAATTTTTTTTAAAATTTCATAGAATTCTCCATTTTAGAAATCCACAACTAAAGAGGTAAGGGGAGAGACCATTAATCAACGTTAATATTTCCTAATTAAAGGCTAAGATCCCAGGAAGGTATAGGGATCAGAGGAGTCTGGGGTTGAGGAGTGGAAATTAAAGGATAGTATGGTATCATGGGTGTGTTTTAGCTCAAATTTTATTTATAACAACCAACAGGTTTTTCCCCCTTGATAATTCCTTCATAGCTAGTCCTATTTCTTTTTTATCCTGTCATTGGTTCATTTAACACATATCTGATTTTCTGCTTGTCTAAGTAATTGTTTTTTCAAGGCAATTCCCTATTTCTTTTATGTTCTCAGTTTTATTAGCATATGATTTCATAGTGTGAAAATTCTTTTATTTCATATAGCTTTGTTGCAATTTTACCTTGTCCATTTGCCATTCTGTTTATCTGATTCTCTGTCTTCTTTTTGATCAGATCTACTAAAGATTTATCATTTTTTTTAGTCTTTTCAGAGAATCATCTTTTAGTTTGTCATATCATTTCTATATTCTTTTTGATTTTCAACTTATTTCTCCTCTAATTTTCAATATCTCCTCTTTATGCTTTTTTTTAGTTTGTTGTCTAATTTTTAAATGTGTATTTGTTCATTAATCATCTCTTTTTCTAATTTGTTATATTATTTTAGGGATACAGTTTTGCCTCTGAGGACTGCTTTTGTTGAATTCTAAAAATTCTGGTATCTTGTTCTGGCATTATCATTGTCTTTCACATAATTATTGTTTCTTTTATTTTCTCTTTGAACCAGTCATTATTTAGGGTTTTCATTATTGAGTCTCCATTTGGGTCTGTGTCTTTTGTTTGTGCTCCATCAACTGATCATAGTTTTTATTGTTTTATAGATTGTAAAGTATGTGTTTAGTAATTCTAACTTTTGACATTTTATGTTTTCGTGCCTTTATACATGGTCAGTTTTTGTTAATATTCCATGTGATGCTTTGATATGCAGACAAATACATGTGTACCATGTGTGCATATACATATATATGCACACACACATATTCCTTGATGGTCCCATAACAACATGCCACAAATCTTTTAGCTCTATTTTCTGCAGCAATTCGTTCAATTCTACATTTTCCCTTTTGCTTTTCTTTTTTTAGATTTGTTTAAATCTGAGAGGGGAACATTAATGTCTACTACTATTATTGTTAGCACAGTGCTTGGCACATAGTGGTAAATAAATATTCATTGGCTGATTGATTCATAATCTTTATATTTATTTATTCCTTGTTTAGTCTCTCTGCTTTTTCATGGAATTATCTTTTCTAAAGTGTCCATTTTGAGTTCCATCTTCTAAACAGATTCTATATTATTTCCTTGTATATATTGCCCCATTTTTTCTTTTTTCTGTTGTGCCTCATTCTTAGAAGTATCAATTTCTGAAAGAAGTAGTGAGAATAGAAGTATTACTGTCCCATGGTAGAAACTTCCCTGTGTTCCTGATTCTATGTTCTCCTTCTACAACCTGCCTTCCTTATAATCATTATCTTTCCCATTTGCTATGAAATCTCCTCTTTGGGTCCATGCCATCCTACCTTTTGGATGCTGGTTGCCCTCCAGAGTTTTGATTCCCCTTTTTAGGTAGAATAATATACATTAAGGCACATACTATTTTAAAGGAAATTATTTCTCTGAAAATCACCCTGTCTTCCATTACAGAATATATCTCTACCCCCATAAGAATGTTCTTCAGTGGGACCTTCTTCTTCCACTGACCAAAGTTTTCTCCTTTTCTTTCTTCCTTTTACAATCCTTTACTATTTCACCTAGTCTCTCATATCCTCTCCTATTCCCAAGGTGTTTTCCCTTCATTATTTATCACTGGCTTGATTAGGGTATTATTTCTTGCATTAGGATGTTCAGTTTTTTTTGATTTGTCATCTTCTCTTAAAGGCCTGTTATCTTTAAGTCATCTCTATATATCTGTCTTTGAATTCTATTGAGTTCTATTTTGTTACTACAGAGATTATGTGTTTTTAAAATGTTGCTTTTTACTTCTCCAATATTATCCTTCACTTCAGTGTATTTGAATTTCCAATCAGTTATTCTCTTTTACTTCTTTGGAGAAGTTATCCACTGTGTAGTGACATTTTTCTATTCTACTAATTATTTCTGCAGTACAGACAATAAATTCTGCCATTTGTTCCCTTTTAAGATTTTTTTTAATTCGGATTTCTTTTTTAAACTATTTGGGAACATTCTGCCACAGTTTTATTCTTTCTTAGGAATCATAAGGTCCCCTACCTCATCTGATGTTAGTTCAATTTCATTTGTCTTAGAATATTTATTAAACAATACGGGTGCTCATTTAGATGTCTTGGTGGTAATCTTACCTTCTGCTTTAATACCTTTCTTGTTGATTGATCTACTAGTGCCATAGGATTTTAATAACCTTTTCTTCCTCTTGAGATCTTTGATAATTTCATTCTTTTTTCCCTTACATTTTGTTATTGCTCACTTTTCAATTCTATTTCCTTTGATGATGAATCAAAGATTTTTCAGCCTCCTATATTGAGGATAGGAGGAGAGAATAAAAATGGTTCTAGCTGGATGCCAAACCCCTTTCCTTCACACCTGTACAACACCTCACCCTCATTCCTCTTCTCTCTCCTCCTCAAAGATATCATTAGAACCTTGGCTTAGACTGAGCCCTGCTTCCTTGTACTTAACCCCCAGGTAGAGCCCATTCCTTCCTTCCTATAGACTTCCCCCTCTTTTATAAGTGTAAAGGAAGCAGATTTGAGGTGTACTGCCTGTTGCTATGGAATGTGAGGTGAGATAAAGGGCAGTATATGCCAGCAGAGGCCACTAGTGCACGAAGGAAATTATTTCTGCGTGTATCACAGAGCAATATGTAATGATCAGATTCACTGGACGGGGATAAAGGATATTATTGCTCTCTGTGGTTAATTCATAAGTCTGTTACACAGTTAGACTTCTTGTTGTCTTGGCCTGTGGAGATCATTGTAATTAAGTTAGCTCATGTGCATAATTTGCTATTTGAGATGGCTTTTGAAGGTACTGGGAAAAGTGGTCTTCTTTCTGATAGATCATGTGACTCAGAAGAAGTCACTTTCACCCCCCAAAAAATGTATGCTTTGTGTTATTGCTATGATTCTTTTATATTTAATGTTCTATGGGAAAAGAATACATCAAGTACTTTGCAAACTTCAAAGTGCTATTTAAATGATAGCTTTTCATAATATATTGCTTAGAGATTCTGAATATTTGGCATGGCACTACCTATTAGAATGCTGTTACTTAGCTTTTATGGATCAATGTTACATCTAGGTGATTCCGTGCAACGTTGTTTGTTTTGTGTTAATGCTCTGCTTCCAGGACACTATATTGGTTGAGTTCTCCAGAATATTTTGAGGTCTATATTTGTAGTAGTGGCATCTGTCTATAATAATGGGATGAAGCAAACATCTTAAGAATTCAAGATATTTATTGTTGTTGTTGTCGTAGTTCAGATTGTGAAGAGTCTTGAAAGCCAAAAAATATTTTAAACTTTATTCATTGCATACTAGTCACCAACTTTCATTACAGACGTGAGTTGGAAGGTGGAGGGTAAAGTAGAGATGGGAAGAACTTTTAAGTAGCTATTTAAGTAATCCCAGAGAGTAATAATGAAGACCTGTGACAAGAAGAAAGAGGAGAGGAAAGTTACCAGGAATATGTTGTGAGATTAAATAAGTAGGACTTGATAGCTGTTTAGATATAGAATTGAAGAAAATTCAAGAATCAAAGATAACACCACATATATTCAATGTTTTGTTTTTAACCCAATAGCTTGGTAATACCTCCCTTTCTTTGTTGCTGATGCCTAAGCATACGACAAATTGTTATAGTCCCAAAACAGACCCTGGATAGGTATGTGAGACGAGGAATACTATTATTCTTATTTTTGCATCAGTTTTTTACTTTTGTTTATTATTAGAAAATTCCATACCATGGATTCCAAATGGGATTAATGAGCAATAAATTATTAAAGCTATAAAACTTCATCAATAATAAAATAATACCTGTCTTTCATAGGTCAAGAATATGTAATCTTGAGTATGCCCTATTTTCTTTATTGAATTAAAAAAACAATTTTCATTCAAAAGCATCTGGGCATGCATACACAAAAATTTGAACAAGCAGAAGGAGAAAAAGATAATATGCCATAGTATTTTTTAACTTAACAACTAGATTTTTATGCACAAGTTTCCCTATTGTGAAAAAAAATAAAACACAACAATGTTCAGTTATGGAAATAGAATGCTGATAACTGGACCTGGAGGCAAACAAAATATAGACAACAAAAGCCTGTTAAGACATAATACATCTTCGCATGAACTTGGATATTTGAAGGGTCAGGTCATCTCTGGTGAGACATCACAACATATGATAAAACCTTACAGAGAATAGCTAAAATAAAATGAACCCATAAATCCCGTCCTGCTACACTCATGCTTCAAAGTGTTTCCATAGCACTTACGTTGTTCTTCATGCTCAAAGATACTGCTTTATTAATAAAGAGGTGTGTGTGAACATGACCCAGAGAACTTTGGACAAATTCCAGCTTATAAATTTTTATTATTTTTTTTCTTTTAAACAAAGTTTCTTTGATTTTTTTTTATTAGCAAAAATACAGTTTCTCTCTCTTCCATCTCTTTGCCACAGGGGGTGGGGGTGGGGGAGAAAAAATAAAACTTTTGAAACCACATTTCAAGTAAAACAAATTCTTACATTAACCACATCCAAATACATATACTCACATATGTGTGTATGTATATGTATGTATATGTCTCATTCTGCAATTTGAGTCCAACATCTCTCTGTCAGGAGGTGGGTAACCCATTTCATCATCATCCTCTGGAATCATAGTTGTTGTTTGTTGTTACAGTGTTGTTATATGTGTGTATGCATATGTATGAATACATATATGTATATATACATATATATGTATATGTGGAGGAGAGAGAGAGAGAGAATTCTCCTAGCTCTGCTCACTTTGTTGCATCTTCTTATATATCTCTCCCTGTTTCTCTAAGACCATCATGTTTATTGTTTCTCGTGGCACAATAAATATCATTTCTTTATATTTATGTGCCATTAATTGCTAAGTCATTCCCCAATAAAGTGAGTACTCCCTTAGTTTCCAGGGTTTTTTTTTTCTATCAGAAAATGAGCTGCTATAAATATTTTTATATACACAGCTCCTTTTTCCTCTTTCTTTTATCTCTTTGAGTACAGACCTAGCAGTGGTGTCATTAGGTAAAAGAATATACATAGTTTAGTAAGTTTTTAGGCTTAGTTCCAAATTGCTTTCCAGAATGGTTGGACTAATTCACAACTCCACCAATAGTGCATAATTGTGTTTACTTTCCTGTGACTTCTCAAATATTTGTCATTTTTCTTTTTTTCTTTTGGTCAGGTTTGTTAATCTGATGCTGACCTCAGATTTTAATTTACATTTCTCTAATAATTATATGGAGTATTTTTCAATATGGCCATTGATGGCTTGGATTCCTTCCTTTGAAAACCACCTGTTTATCTACTTTGAATATTTATCAATTGGAGAATGATTTATATTCTCATAAATTTGAATTAGTTCCATATGTGTATATCTTATGAATTAAACCTTTATCTGAAAAACACACTATGAAAATTCCTTCATACAGACACCCCACCATTCACCTGCTTCCCTTCAAATTTCAGGTGCATTGGTTTGATTTATGCAAAATCTTTTTAATTATATGTAATGTCCATTTCACCATCTGTGATCCTCTTTATCCTTTGGTCATGAACTGTTTCCCATTCATATATTGAAAAAGTGATTTCTTCTTTTCTCCTTTAATTTGTTTATGTTTCCATTTATATCTGTCATGTATTCATTTGGAGCTTATCTTGATATATGGTATGAGACATTGGTCTATACCTATTTCATAACTGCTTTCCAGTTTTCGCAACAATTTTTTTAGTTTTGTTGACTTCTTATACTAGTAACTAGGGTTATTAGTATGTTCCTCTCCCTCCCCCTACCAGGAAGCCAGCTCCTACTTACATTTATCAAGTTAATGTTGGTGTCAGGTTGTGGGGGAGGGGAGTTGCCTTCAATTTTGTTAACCTCTCCTTTGATTTTTCAGAACGTTTACTTTGGTGTTTAGTTGTTTTTTATTTGTTGCTTTTCTATTTTTTGTTGCATTCTTAATTCATATATATGTTCTTTCTCTCTTTTATTGATGGGAGAATATAAAGATATAAGGTTTTTCCTAAAGGCTACTTTAGCTGAATCCCCAAAGCTATGATATATTCCCTCCTTTTATTTTCTTTGATGAAATTTTCTATTGGATCTATGATTTTGTTCTTTGACTCACCAATTATTTTAGATTAAATTATTTAATCTATTAATAGTTTATTCAAAGTCATTTTATTTAATATAATTTTATTACACTATGAAAAGTTTGTAATAATCACTATGGGGAATGAGATTGGAAAATGATCAAAGTAGAAGTACTGTCAAGTAACAAAAACCCAGTTAAAGTTGTATACCATAATTTTATAGTGAGACAAATTTTTTTAAAAGATTGATGATTTTCTCTAGTGGCACTGTAATAATCCAGTATTAGATATGGTGAAATCGAATCACTCAATCAAGAAGCATTAATTAAGCACTTATTCTTTGATGGGCACTGGTGATATGAATACAAAAATAAAAGTCCCTACCCTTAGAGAACGTTATTCCATATACAAGCATGTACAAAATATATACCAAATGAATACAAGATTATGAAAACAAGGAAGCAGTGGGGGGGGGTGGCAATCAGGGAAGACATCATATATGAGGCAGCATTGGAACTGAACTTTAAGTTTGCTTAGTGATGAGGATTAGCACATTGAGAATGGAGGAAGTTCGGGGGGACAAAGGATTCTAAAATAGAGCTTATGAAAATGTGGGGTCAAGGCTAGATCTGGAAACAAAGCAAGAATGGAGATTGGAAATGGGTCACAGAACAAAAGAGCAAAATAAAGATGTCGAGTAGCTACCATAAGTGCAGGCCATTTTTATATTCCCTTGTAATATCTTGTATTTAATAGGTGCTCAGTAAACACTTATTGAATGAACAAAGGAATGAAAAAGTTACAGATTCTTAAGGAGCATCCATGATATAAGGGAGAAACAAAACAATGATAAGCTTAAAAACATATTTCTTCTAAGCATCTCTAAATGGAGACTGGAGTCATTTTTAAAGAATTTTGCTTACTGGGAAAGTGTGTTGCCGAGGATAGCGGGTAAAGAGGGTTATGCTTTTCTCTTTTTAACCTGCACTATTAAAGGGAAGTATTAAGGTGTGGTGAAAAATAGATTTGATGTCAAAGCACCTGAATTCAAATCCCAACTCTAAAGCTTGCAATCTGTATGACTTTGGACAAAATCACCCTCCCTTGGTTTCAGTTTTCCCCTCCATAAAATTAGGGTGTTGGGCTTATGGCCTCTGAGTCCTCTTCCAGCTCTAAACCTATGGTCCTGTGAATGCTAAGGCTTCCCAGCTTGTATAAAACAGAAAAAAAAAACACATTAAGTCAAGTTAAAAACACATTAAGTCAAAATAATTTAATCATTTTTAAAAATCTCATTTTCACCATCTTTCACTACTGCTACTGCTAATTTTGTCTTCTTATTGCATTCCTGTTGTGTCTGCCCATTGGAATGCTATGTAGGAGGAATTCATGAACCTTAGTATGGTTGCTTGGATGACTTCAATTATTATTTTTCTTTTAGAAATCTGATGGGACTTTAGCATGTTTAAAAGGCTCTAGCTGCTTGGAATTTTTGGTTCTTAAGATTATGTGGCTCATTTCCATTTGAGTAATGTCTGCACATTCACCCAACTGGCTCTAGTTTTGGGGAATATGGGCCAAAGATTTGCAGTTCTAAAGAAGAGCTAGAGTGTCCAGGTCTCCACACAGAATTTCTTAAAATAAGTCATTGCACTTGTGAATACCATGCATGCTATAAATGCTATTTTGAATGGCACTGTTACAAAACTGACTAGCTTAGGCAGGTATGGATGGTTTTCTTGTGTTGCATGAAGTATGTGCAGTTTTTAGAGTTTGGCTTAAGGGTTACTTGTGGGATGATGACTATCTTGAGTCAGTAAAGACTAGTGAAGAAGCCAGCATAACCTGCTGAGAAATAATGAGTCTTCTGCTCTACTATATTTCCCTTCCACCCACCACTAACTCTATTAGCGTTCACGGGTTTGGTAAAGTACTGGAAGAATCTGCTTGGAGTGGAATTAAAGTTAAAGAGTGTGAGAAAAAAGGCACCTGCCTGAAGATTGAAAAGCAGAGTAGTACTAGCTAGTACTAGGATAGTTTAGTCACTTCCCTCTCAGCTCTGTGCCCAGAGAATTATAAATGTCCATTACTTGTTAAAGATATACATATTGATGGACTGACCTGTTGGACTTTCTATCCAGTTTCATGTCCTCAATTGGGGAGAATATATTTTATCCATTTCAATATAATTGTTTTACTTGATAATCCTAAGTATTATATTTTATGAATTTAAAAACATTACTCTGAAAAGGAATCTATAGTGATCCTCGATTCAAAAAAAGCAGAAGGCAGTAGTTTATGGTATAAGTTGGTCATACGGGTAGATCACATTTTTTTGTGCTTCACTTTATTGTGCTTTGAAGATATTGCATTTTTTACAAATTGAAGGTTTGTGGCAACCCTATGTCGAGCAAGTAGATGGGTACCAATTTTTCCAATAGCATGTGTTCACATCATGTCTCTGTATCACATTTTGGTAATTTGCAAAATATTTTAAATTTTTCGTTATTTTTATATCTATTATGGTGATCTCTGATCAATGATCTTTGGTGTTACTATTTGTAATGACAATTTAGATTTGAAGATCTTTCCCACCCATTTAATAGGCCATGTGACCTGCTTATCTCACAGGAATCCCAAGTCACATGTAGTGGGAGAAGCTTGCTGAGAGGAAAAGGAAAGTGTGCCACAGGAAATGCTGAGAGAGCAGTTAGAACTGATGCTAGCTGTGCTGTGAGTGTGTTTGTGGGAAGGTCCCAGCATGGGGGTGCGGAAATCTAATGGGATGGCAAGGCTCCATGCTGTAATATTGTGTTTTAAGTTCCTTGCTGTTATGAAAAATGGGCTTACTGCTTTTGGGAGTTGGTTGCTGCTTGGGTGGGTTGAACTTATTGCTTATGAGATTTGGTCCTCTGGTGTCTGAATAAATGTTTTACTTCTTCTACCTTCTATATGGAGAGTCTCTCATATTTTGCGATACAGAACTACATAGGCATATTCACAATTATCATTGATGTTGTGTTTGTTCCCTTGCTAACACACTATTGTAATTGTTTTGGGGTACCATGACCCACACCCATATAAGACCATGAACATAATTGATAAATATCATTTGTGTTCTGATGGCTTCACTGACTGGCTGTTCTTGTTTCTCTCCATCTCCTTGGGCCTCTCTATTCCCTGAGACACAACAATATTGAAATTAAGCCAGTTAATAACCCCATAATGGTCTCTCAGTGTTTAAGTGAAAAGAAGAGTCTAGTTGATGATTTACAAGCTTCATTGTTGTCTTATTTTAAAAAATCATCACAGCCACCACAATCTTCATCAACCACCATGCTAATCAGTCACCAGTGATAAATATCAAGGCAAGACCCTCCACCAGCAAAAAGATTATGACTTGCTGAAGGTTCAGATGATGGGTAGCATTTTTAGCAATAATTTTTAATTAAGGTATGTACTTTTTTAAAGATATAATACTATTGCACACTTAATAGACTACAGCATGATGTAAATATAACTTTTATATACACTGGAAAACCAGAAAATTTGTGTGACTTGCTTTATTGTGGTGGGCTGAAACAAAACCTGCAATATCTCTGAGGTATGCATGTACTTGTCTCAGTATTTCAAAGATTGGAGAGTTCCTCCATCTGTGCGCTTACTTTCTCTTCTGAAGATTGTAATATATTCTTATCTTCTTCCATTCTTCTCCATGTTTGCCAATAAGCCCTTTAATATAATACATTTGAGACTTTTTTGTTATTCTGGGAATAATTCTATTTTTCACATTTACCATCTGTTGTTTCTTATTCTTACTACTTGCTAGGACTTCTTTTTCTAGTCTTTAAAAAATACTCCAGATGTGTAATTTCATCAATGTAGGGAATTTTAACTCCCTTCTCTGATGCAGATCAGCAACTTATCTCTAACTTTTAGTTTTAGAGAGTCGACCAGGGCACAGAGAGTTCAGGGATTCGCATGTGGTCACATGTTCAATCTGCATCAGAGTCAGGACTCAAACCCTTGTCTTCCTGAATTTGAGGCTAGAGCTCTATCTACTACACTGTATTACTATTTAGTAATTTTTATGCATGTGTTTTCCCGGCTAACATACTACAGCCTGCTTATGCCTGCCATGTATCACTTCATTGACCATTGGGTTGTTTGTATTTTTAATTCAACGGAAATAATATTGCATTTTTTAAAGGCTAGGTGTCCTCATCTAGGCTAGAAGTGCAAGGGTTACTTACTGACCTGATCCCACTACTTCTCAGCAGAGAAGCTTTGACCGGCTTCTGGCCTGGGCTGATTTGCCTCTCCTTAAGGCAGCCTTGTTCCCCCAACTCTAGGGAGGGTATCAATAAATTAATGTCAAACTCAGTACAGATATCCAAATTATGTAAGCCATTGTATCTCAGAACTCTTGAGTTCAAAAGATCTGCCAGCCTCGGTCTCCTTGATAGCTGGAATTATAGGCATGGGCCACCATGTCAGACTGAAATTTGCATTGTTACATGATGCAAAATCATAAAATTGCAAGGATATTAATGTTAAAGAAATGCTCTTTTGTAATGGATGTCTGTTTGTTATCATTAAAAACACCATAAAATTTTCTAAACACAGTCTTGCCTAGTCACTTCCCTCCCAGCTCTGTTCCCAGAGAATTACAAATGTCCATTATTTGTTAAAGATATAGATATTGATGGACTGACCTGTTGGACTTTCTATCCAGCTTCATGTCCTCAACTGGGGAGAATATATTTTATCCATTTCAATATAATTGTTTTACTTGATAATCCTAAGTATTACATTTTATGAATTTAAAAACATTATTCTGTAAAGGGATCTATAGGCTTCACCCAACTACCAAAGTAGTCCTTGACACAAAAAAGGTTAAGAACTCATACTCGGTGGCAACAGGGACCACCATCCCCAATATCACCAATGCTAGCTGCCTAACTACTGGCAGGCAGGAAAGGCAGCAAACTCCAGAAATGAGTGTCTCCCAAACCACTCTCCCTGCCTCTAGCAAGGCCCTGCAGCTATAATTCAAGGAGGCAACCTTTTAAAGTCTTCACCTGGCAATCACTTCTTCAGGTGCTGAAGATCTTCTCCTCAGAAGCCACAGATCCTGAAGACTTCCAAAGAAAGATCTCACCAACAAAATCTTAGCACTGGCAAATGATTCAAACAGATATATATGTTGGTAAGCAAAATGGACTCCTTAGCACTTAGGTCAACAAGTGCCCTTGAAGAGTTTGGTTTGTTTCCTTTGAGTAATTCAGTGTATTTCATTGAGCCTTACTAGGTGCTAAGCCCCAGGCCCAAACCCCTATTAGGTGTGGAACCTATGTGGCTGTGGATTGGTGACTGGGGTGGGGCCAAAGGTGGGGCTGGCTAAGGGGAGGTGCTAACTCCAGAGCCATGCCCTATTAGGTGTTAACCTAACCTATGTGGATGTGAACCTCCCAGGGTCCTAAGGGGAGGGGCTAACTCATGAGTCAATCAAAGCAGCCTAAGTTCTGGTCATTCAGATGACAGTTTGATGATGTCTGAAGCCCTATAAGCAGAGAGGACAGAGCCATTTGTGCTGGTCTCTCCTCTCTCTCTTTCTCTCTCTTTCTCTCTCTCTCTCTCTCTCTCTCTCTCTCTCTCTCTCTCTCTCTCTCTCTCTCTCTCTCTCT
>CM053622.1:405827230-405883587 GCA_028646595.1 Phalanger gymnotis
ACAAGGTCTGTCTGTCCATGTTTGTAATTTGTTTGTATTTTGTTCTGAAAGTTCAGTGTGCTGGTCTTTTTCACCTGAGCTAAGTGAATGATATTTGTGTGCTGAATTAAAGTAAGCTTGTCAACCCCTTCACCTTGCTTTCCTTAGTTAAGCAGATCAAAAGAACATGTCCTGTTGGCAGCTTTCTGGGTGCTGGCTGTGGGTGGATCTTACACCTCCACAGAAGCTACTAGCCGGATTGTTGAAACAATATGGTATTTTATCATTGAAAAGGACACTTAAGAAGATGGCTTACCTAATGTGCCTTGCTTCTCTATGGACCATGGGGCCTTTCCCTCTTCCCTGCACCTGAAACCTCACTAGTATGTTGTCTCCATGAGAATGTGAGCCCCCAGACAGCAGAGACTGTCTTGCTTTTCTATTTATTTCTCTAATGCTTACCACAGTGTTTTCCACATGGTAAGTACTTAACAAATGCTTTGCCTTTTATTCATTTGTCTTTTTTTGTTGTTGTTTCATGGGATTTCCATTATTTTAGAATCATTCACTATTTGAGGTGTCTTTAATGAAATCTTAAGTTCCTTTCAAATTGTATCTTCTTTAGCATGAATTTCTTCTCTTTTCTTTCCTGAGGCCTTCCCATGGTGATCTCATCAGCTCCCAAGGATTTAATTACCATCTTTATGCTAATGATTCTCAGATCTTCCTTTGCACCCCTCTTTCTCTGTCTCTGATGATCTCCATTCTCAGACATCTCAAACTGTCTGTGTAGTAGACGTCTTAAACTCAACATGTTCAAAACAAAATTCATCTTCTCTATTACTGTAGAGGGCAACATCATCCTCCTAGTCCCTCAGGCGTCAGCCTGGATTCCCCACTATTTCCCCCCCCCGCCATATCCAAGCTGTTAGCAAGGTCTTCTGATTTTATCTTTGAAACATCTCCCAAACATGCCCCTTCTCTCCTTTGACACTGCCACTGCTCCAGGTTAAGCACTCATCACTTCACACCTTGATTACTGCAATAGCCTCCTGGTAGCAATAGGCTGCCTGCCTCAAGTCCCACTCCAATGCCTTCCCCATTCAACCACTAAAGTGATTTTCCTAAAACTCCAGTCTGATCGAGTCATATCTCACCCTCTCATTTAACTCCAGTGGCTTCATCTTGCCTCCAAGTACAGATACAAAATGCTCTATTTGGCATTCAAAGCCTTTTATAACCTAGCTGTCACCTATATTTCCTTTCTTCTTAAACCTTAAAACCAACATATATTCTTTGATCCAGTGACACTGTCCTCCTAGCTGTTCCACAAACAAGACATTCCATGTCTAAGCTCCAGACATTCTCCCTGGCTTTCCCCCATGCATGAAATACTCTCATTCCTCAACTCTGACTGTGAAGCTCCCTGGCTCCCTTTAGTTCTCAACTAAAATCCCACCTCCTACAAGAAGCCTTCCCCAACCCCTCTTATTGTCAGTGCCTTCCTCGTGAATTATTTCCTATTCATCTTTTACATAGCTTGCTTTGTAGATATTTGTTTGCATGTCGTCTCCCCAACTAGATTGTAGGCTTCTTGAGGACAGAGACTGTCTTTTGCCTGTTTTTTTTATATCCCTAGCACTCAGCACAGTGCCTGGCACATGGTAGGCACTTAAAAATGTTTAGTTGAATCTCACTTTCACACTGATATGATGTATTCACTCAGTCAATAAACATGTATTGGTGTATAGTGGTCAAAAAGTGCTTATTGAGTCCCAGCAATGAGATCAATTGCGGAAGGTACTGTGAAGGTCACAGATGAATAAGACCTAGCTTTCTGCCCTAATGGAGTTTAAAATCTAGTTCAGTCATCAAAATTATCTGAAAACAATAGCAAAAAATACAAGTCAGCATTTAGTTACATGTTCAACTGTGTGACTTAGTATCCTTCCTTTAGAAATGTTTAGCAGAACGAAGTCAGTGAGCACCAGAATAGTCAGGCAGGTCTTCGTGGAAAGGTTAGATGGGCTGGACTTTGAAGGATTTGGAAGGGGAAACAACAGGGCATTCCAAATGAAGCCTAAAACAAATAATACTTATCAGAAACTCATGAGAAATAAGGATGGATTAGGTAAATTAAAGAGGATGTTGCTGTCTATAGGAACATTCTTAAAAAGTTTTCCAAAAACAATGAAATGGGGTATCACGAAATGAGGAAGTCTCTCTGTATTCCCAACTACTTGCATCTTCCCTCCCCCTTTAACACTTTAAAGTACAAAGATACTAGGAATTAGGGGAAGCAAGACTGTTGAGCATGGAGATAAAAAGGTTTGTTATAGTGGATAGATATATTAGACTTTAAGGCAACTGTAGCAAATAACTCTGGGAATAGAACTACTGTTAAAAAACTCACTGTCTTAAAAAATTATTGAGTGCTGGACAGTTCTCTAATTTCAGTTCTACACTCTCACAATAATGCTTGATGTTCTTAGTGCTATGAGAGTTGGGATGGTAAATTTTGGGGTGGCGCTAACCTTCTGTACATTCACCCCTATGGATAATATGCTTTAAATGAATAATACACTTTAAAAGTGTATTTCTTCGCTTCAGGATATGGTTGAATGTTCTTATTACTATGGAAGATGTTCTTGCAATGAGCTTCCTGATTAAACTTATTAAAAGTCTAGCCTTTAACAACATTTGAGTACAATTTTAACCATACTTAGTCCTCAATTTTTCTTTCAAGAAGAAGAGAAAAAAGAGGAGGAAAAAAAGTAGGTACTTGGTAGAACATATGGCAATGGAGTACAAAATGCCTAAGTCTAATTTAATTATAGACTATAATTATTTAACCTGTACCAGCTGGTCTCAAGAAGCTACCATATTCCTAAGGGACCTAGTTCTTCTCCTGAAAACATAAGGTATCTGGTGGTTAAAAACAAACCAAAAATCTTCTCTGTGTTGCTGAAATATGAAAGCAAGTATATTAGAAGATGGGGGAAATAACGATTCTTTTTAGGTATAAGGGATGCCTATATCTGTGAGTGTTTGAACTGAGACATTAAAAGTCTTTGTGGAATGCTCATCCTAAGTGGGAACCTGTTGCATCATAGAGATAAGAATAATTTCTGTAATTAGTCACTTGAGATTTCACTTTTATGCCTTAGAAGCTCTTGAAATTTAATTTGCTTGTGACATGAAGTTGGTGAACTGAGAGTAACAACACCACCGGCCCCAGCAATCTCTTGGTTCCTACTACTGTACTGAAAGCTGTAGTACATTTCTTTCAAGATGTTGTGCTTTCATCTCTCAATAATCAGCTAGCTAAAATTATCTCCCTTGTTGAACAACATGTGGTAATTTGGCATTCTTGACATTTTTTTTTGTCCATCCTTCCTCTCTCCCTTTTTAAATGAGGGCTATTGACTTCTGAAAAACAGTGATTTAAATGTGTGTTCATTTAAAAAAATAACATTTGTAACTGTCTTAAGGATTCTATTTATGGAAAACTGTGTTTTATGGGTTAAACCATGGAGATGATTGAAGGAAGAAATTCTCTGAACTTAAAAGGAAAAATAGTATCTTAATCAGATACATATTTCATCCTAACCATCTTTTTCCTATTTTATAAAGTCTTTGATTATAGGAGTAATCCAAATGACTGACATCAAATCTAATCCTGATAAATCATAGTGTTAACATTAAAATCTATTTTAACTTTTTATTTCTGGGGAAATTATTCCCAATATCTTATATTTTATTAATTATAACCCATTCTTCTAGTAGTTTTTCATTTAAATTTGGTATTTTTTCTCCCCAGTTTTTTTAAATGAGATATTCATTGAGTTTTTTTAAATTTTATTTTTTTTCCTTTTCGACCATGTCCCCAAAATACTCTCAAGAGAATCTTTCTTTGTAACAAAGAAGTACAGTTAAAGAAAAAACAAACTTGATCATGACTGCATATACCTCGTTCCCTACTATTGTCATCACTTGTTTCCCAAGAGGAGGAAGGCATGTTTTATAGTCAGGCCTCCAAAGTTGATATTGCTCATTGCATTTTTCTAAACTTTGCTGTCTTTTACTGTTGTTTCCTTGTGTTATGTCCATTTATAATTCATAGAGCTCTGTATTTGACATATTTGCTTCACACTGCCTCAGTTCTCCCAAGCCCCACTTTTTTTCTTATGGAACAATGATTAGCTAATATATTCATAAACCAGAGTTTGCCCAACCATTCCCCAGCCTGTGGGCAACCATTTAATTTTCAGGTCATTTTGCTAACATTAAAAGGAATCATTTGTTTCTGAAATTAGTATGAATGACTCGCAAATATTTATTTACAATATCATAATACGTCATATTTTTTCCAGCTCTTCCAAAGAACATCTGTACCTGGATGACCTGCCAGTAGCTCAAATTCTACACTTCCAACTTTTCATCTTGTCCCTAAATTCTGTTGACTCCCCAACTTCTTTAATACCGTCCTTCTACTTACTCAGACTTAAAGCCTCAACCATATTCAACTCCTAACTTTTTCTCATCACTCACATTCTCAGATCTTGTTGATTTTACCTTTGAAATATTTCTATATTCATTATCTGCTTTCCACACCCCCACCCTCTTCATCTTTTGCCTTGACAACTGGAAGGAATCCTAACCTTTCTAACTCTTTCCAGTCTTTCCTCCTTACAATTGATTCTCCATACCACTACCATCCTAATGAACAGGTCAGACTGTGTCACTCTTCTGTTTAAGAAACTTCAATGGCTCACTATTACATAAGGAATAAAGCATAAAATAGGTCCTCTGAAATTTGAGGACATACACAGACTGGTTCCAACTTACCTTTCCAGATTTATTTCACAGAATATTCCACACCATGTACCATATACTCCAAACAGCTGGTCTGTTCTCTATGCCCTATGGCTGTCATTTTCACAGAAACACAGAATTTTAGAGTTGAAAGGGTCCTTAGTGGAAAAATAGTTGAACCAATGCTACAAAGAAATTCCAGTTATACTTAACAAATGATTATCCAATATTTGGTTGAAGACCTCCAAGCATGGGGAGCTCACCACTTCCCAGAACATTCCACTTCATTTTTTGTAGCCTTCCAGACATCAAATCTAAATTTGCCTCTTTGTAATTCCCAACCATTTTTCCAAAGGTTCTTCCTTGTGGGACCAAAAAGAACAATTCTAATCCTTCCTACACAAGACAGCCCTTCAGATATTTAGAGACAGCTCTCATTGTTTACCCAAATCTTTTCCTCCTCAAGCTGAACATCACCATTTCATTCAAAACCATCCACATGTTACATGAGTTAAGGCCCTTTTGCCATCTTGATTGCCTTGATTGTCTAGGAAATCTCAGACACTTTCCAGGTTATCAATCGTCTTCTTAAACTGTGGTTCTCTGAACCTGACAAAATATTCCAGACAAAGTCTGGTCAGGACTATAAAGAGACAATATTATCCTCTTATTACCTAAAGCTATTCTTCCATTAATGCAAGTCAAATTTGTTTTATTGGGGGGGGCAGTCACTGACACGCTGCAAATTCATTGTAATCTACTAAAACCTCCAAATATCTTTTGGACAAATTGTTTTCTAACCATACCTCCCTCATCCTATGCCTATGAAGTTGATTTTTCAAAACCAAGTGTAAGACTTTATACATCTGTCTCTTCTGAATTTCATCCTCTTGACTTCAGCCTAATGCTCAAGACTGTCAAGATGTTTTGATTTTTCTCTAATGCGTTAGTTATCCCTCTCAGATCTGTGTCATTAGCAAATTTGATGAGAACATTACCTATATCCAAGTCACGGATTAAAATGCGCAGTGCCAAACACAACTCCCTGGAAGACTTGATTGAAGACCTCTAGCAAATTTGACATTTAACCAATAATAAGGATTCTTTGAGTCTGGCCATTCAACAAAATCTGAATCCTGCTGTGAAAAATATGGAGAGATGTGAACTAGAATATTGTATTATCATACAATACATTATTGCATTTTCCACAAGAACAGTATAGGATGCTCTATGAAATACTTTTCCAAAATCCAGGTAAACTATCACTACAGCATCCCTCTAATCCAACAGTTTAGAAAACCTGTCAAAAAAAGGAAATCAGATTTGTTTGGCATCATCTGTTTTTGATAAAGCCATATTGGAAGTTTGTAATCCTTGCTTTCTTTTCTAGAAATTTTTTCCATCAGCTCTTTAACAATACATTGAATTCAATCTCACAGGCCTATAGTTTGCAGTCTGTATTCCCTTTATTTGAAAATTCTGTCTGTACTTGCCCTTCTCAAGTCCTGTATTGTCAATTTCCCATTCTTCCAAATATCATTGGCAAAAACAAAATAAATAAAAAATTAAAATTAAAATTAAAAAAGACTGTCTCTTAAAATTTAATAATTTTGAAGTGGGAAAAAATTAAAATTTAAATTGAAAAATAAAAGATAGTGTTTCAGCAGTCACATCCACCAGTTCTTTCAGTACCTTTATCCCAGGTGGCTTGAATTGATCCAAAACAGATAAGTATTTTCTTACTACCTTACTTATTTTACATATCAATTTCCTCTTAATCATTTTTGTTCAGCCATTTTCAGTGCAAGGACCATTCTTCTTGGAAGTGAAAATAAAACTACTGCAAAAGAAAAATCAAGTAGCTCTGCCATCTTTTTATTGATACTTTTCATCACAGCATCTACCCCAGACAGGAATATTATTACTTCCCTTTCTCCCAATGTAACTAAAAAAAATCCACCCCACTCCTTTTGTGTTTTGAACTTTCCTCAGCTCATTCTGTGATTTTTTTAAGAACTTTGCAATTCTCATGTAATCATCCTCTATTATCTGTCTTTGTTTCCCTTTTAATCATGTTTTTATTGTTCCGTGTTTTGGAAATATTTTATTCCATAAATTTAAAATAACATTAAAAATAATTCTATTTTAAAAAGTTGGTTGGTGAATTCCCTGTCTATACACTTTAGGCATTTCAGATAACTCCCAATTTCCCTAATTATTAGAATTGCTTCCTTTTATGTGTTCATTCTTGATCATCTCCCATCCCTCCTGGGATGACTGCTCTTATAGAATTTAGTCCTTGAGGTCTTATCTATTCTTTCTATTAAATCTTTTAAATCTGTGTTCTCAATATCTAGGTGGTATGTCAGACTATGTCACCTTCTTGCCTCTATCGTAAACTCTAGGAGAAGGTGGTTACTTCCTTCCAAAAGTTCCCATAATTTCCATTGCATCAACCAGTTCTTCCCTGTTAGATCTGATTTAGAAATTTCTATTTTAGTTCCTCTATCTTTTTAAGGATGAATATCATTAAGGGAAGTCAAGAAGTTATTAGATGATCTGCTTGGAGCAGAGAAAGAGGAGAGAGGAGAGAGAAATGGGGAAGGGGAGAAAGAGAGTCACACACACACACACACACAGAGAGAGAGAGAGAGAAAGAGAGAAAGAGAGAGAGAGAGAGAGAGAGAGAGAGAGAGAGAGAGAGAGAGAGAGAGATTTAGTAGATGTCTGGATAATTGAAGTCTCCCATCACTTTTGTGTTATTCTTCTATACCAACCTTGTCAACTTGTTTCCATAACTTCTCATCTGTTTCTATTTTGTCTCAGTTGTCTGTTCTGTATTCTAGTGATAAAAAGTTATTTTATTTCTTTCCTTTGATTTTCACCCAAAAACTTTTCATCATGTTTCTCTTTTGTTCCTAGATTTCCTGATGAGGACACTTTCTAAATAGATAATGATGTTCACCCTCCTCATTTTACCTGTTCTATTTCTTTGAATAGGTATATCCTTCTATAGCCACATTCCAGTCATAAGTTTCATTCATCCCTTCAAATCTCAGTTATACGTACCCTGTGAGGTCAAATTTTCCTTCTTGTACTAGGTCTTCTAGTTTAACTAATATTTTGGCATCCCTATATAGAAATCTGAGGGCATGGATTTTACAATTGTATCCTTTCCTGGATTGTCACCTGTGAACTTTTGGGTGTCTCAACTGTTACTCTTCTTCACTACCTTCTGTGGTATCCAGCTTAATAGATAAACATAGACAACTTCCCCTACACCCATCTTTCTTAGTTGTAAGCCCTTTTAATTAGATTTGCAAAACACCTGGCAAAAAACAATTTTTAATACTTTCTGCCAGTTTTTATTAGTTGCACTCCATTCCTGGCCAGGAGTTTGTCATCCCTGTATTCTAAGTCATGGTCCAACAATCCAAATGTTATTCTCAGATACAACGTTATTTACAAATGTTCATTTCCTGAGTCAATTTTTTTTTTCTTTTCAGTACCCTTTCCTTCAGTGGACCACGACAAGGAACATACAGCCTGTGCCCCTATGGTCTTTAGTTCCTTGCCCAACACTTTGTGATTTTTGGCTGTACTTTTTGTGCTCCTTCTGGCAGTATAAGTGTGCCCATATGAATCACCAGCAATCAGTAGTAGTCATCTGTTTTGATAAGTCTTGGATGGTTATTTGTTATGGCTCAGATGCATACCCTAGGAAGACAACAGACTTCTCAAATGTTCTAAGGTCAATAAACAGATGCCTCATTCCCTATGAGCAGTAACTGACCAAGCACCACTGCTCTGTACTTTTTCCTGTGACCTTTATTTAATGATCTCATCTCTTCTTTTTCTGTGTCTTTGTTCACGCTTATTTCCTATAGATTCTGTTCCCTTTTGCATTTCCACTTGTTGAGAGTTATACTTGTAATGCTTAACTTAGTTTCTCTCTCCTTCCTGAAGCCTTCCTTCATACACACACACACACACACACACACACACCCCACCCCCACCTCCAAATAAAAGTAACAGTCTCTCTTCTCAGAGAATTTTGTTTTGATCTCTCTTTTGCATTTTTTACATTCTGTCTTGTATTACATCTCTTCATCTACATTTCTTACACCCCATTCAAATAAGATTATAAGCTTCTTGAAGGTAGGGGCTGTATTTTAGTTGATCTTTTTGTGTGCCCAGTGCCTAGTGTATTTCCTTGAATCTAGAAGATATTTTTTAAAAATGAAAAAAAATTAACCCAGTTAATTGTGATATTGTCTTGATAGCTGGTCACTGAGTTGATTCCAGGCCCTGGCCTACCATATAACTATTTAAAAATATGAAACCTCCTTCATGTGTTATGAAACAGTTCAAATAGATGTTAGTGCTCCGCAGCCTTCATCCTATTGAATATTTTGTTTTGCTTTTACACTGGAGTTTCTCTCACAAGTTAAGGCTATACAGCAGGAAAGTTTAGGAAGCCCATGCCAAGATGAATATCTAGAGTGTCCATAGTCCTTCATGAGGTATCCTAATTCTCTGTTGTGCATGTCACTTAAAGTTTCTCATCAAAGTTTCCCAACTTACCTTTTGGTTGTTGGTATTTTCTGTGGGAGCATGAGACACAGAAATACTCAAAGCTGAGCAGCACCCAGATTGGATTAGGTACAGATGCAATATTATTTTCATAGGCCACACTCTGGAGCAAAATGAAGTCAGACTTCTGTTTCACTGTCCACCTCTGTGTTTTTTTAACACTCAAGATTTTGCCAAATCATCCAGGTGATCTGAACCATGCCATACAGGGAATTATGTATCACTATTATTGTTCTGATTTGTGGCACTATTTGAGCAAATAAACTGATCTACCTTTTTATTATCATTTTACATGTCCTTTTTCCTCTGGTTTCCTATTTAGTACTCGGTAACATCACTCAAGACCATCCCAGAACTGTGCCGGAGATGTGATTCACAGAATGAAGACAGATCAGGTATGCCCTTCAATCTCTTTTGCTCCCTCCCCTTTTTTTCTAGACATGTTTTAGTCAGTATAGACTTCTGGCAGATTGCTGTCTTCCCCTTGTTACTTTCTGTTATTTTATTTTTGCACTTCTTTCCTCCCTAAAGGTTCCCCATTCCTTTCCCTCAGATGTTAGGTCATCAGCAAAAAGCGAAGGGATGGGCAGGACCTAAGAGAATTGGCCATGTATTTATAAAGGTAGGAGATCATCTCATCAGCTCCAAACCACAGTATATGTAACAATTTACTGAAAATTGGAGAAACCATTGGTGACAAGACATAATGATACAGGCGCCAATGAAAAAATGTTGGATGCATTTACTACCCATATGGTAATGGACAGTTTGAAAGATGGGGCTTTGCCAAAGCCTGAAACCCTATCAAGGAGCTACATGATAGAATCTACTATAAGGCATACTGTAGCAGTTAAGATTAAAGCAAAGCTTTTGAGTCTAACAGTGTAAACTAAACAGAGAATCATGGCACATAGATGAGAACCAGCTGGATGAACTCTCCTCCCTGCTCTGCCTCCCTCCTCTGACAAAAAGTACATACAGTGTTGTTTTTCACTCTGTAAATCAAATTAAGCCTCTTTGTTTTTCTCTCTCTGATGGGAATAAAAGGATTGGTGGGGTGTGAGTGTAGCATTGAGCTATGACATATTTATTTTTTTTTATGTGATGATTTGAGAGCATTGTTAATTCTGGAACCTCAGTGGTAGCCATCTGAATCCTTAAATCCATGGGCGATGTAAGACTTGAAATTATGTTCAGATTATTTGTATCAGGTTTGGCATTGAATGCATTAAAGTTCTTTACCAATATATTAGTTTATTCATATTAAAAGGATTTTTATAAATCCTTATATATTTTTCCACTACACAGAGAAGAAGAGTGGTTAAATTCCTGGATGTGGAGTCAGGAAGACTTGAGTTGAAATACCTCCTCACTTAATAACCATTTGACCCTGAGCAAATCACTTAACTTTTTGGTGACTCTGTTTCTTCATCTGTAAAATGAAGAAGTTGGACTTGATGGCCTCTAAAACCTCTTCCAGCTCTAAGTCTATGATCTTATGATGTTATGGGCTGTTTATTTTTGACATTTGCTTACCTTAGATGAACTTGTGAAAGTGCTTAGTATTTCTTGGTTTTGATTATTACTGTAGATCTTGTGATGAGAACTGGTTTGGGTCAGAAACAACATGGACAGATATATTCAATTCAACTAAAGCAATTTTTTATTTAAGCTTTTTTAAAAAATAATCACAAAAATAGCTTGGATTGTTTAATGGAATCTCTTGGTTACAGAGTCTCAGCTTGAAACTTAACATCACACACAGTTGGCCTGTCCTTTTAAGAGATCACCTGGGGTGAAGTTGAACCAGTAAATGACTAGATGCATAAATCACTTGAGTGAGGAGAGGGTAAGAAGGAGGCTGTAGAGACAGCTTCGTGGTGATACCATATCTCAAGCCCTACCCCTCAAACATGTTCAAATCCTCTCAGGGGTTCAGAAGTAAATTTCATTTATCTATTTATTTAATAAAATCTTCTCTCAATTACTAAGGTAAATAGCTAAGCAGAAGCTTCCAAACAACTTCTCTCGGTACATTTGTTACTACTTCAAAGCATATGCTTTAACCTTCTATCCAGAACATTATCAAAAATCACTAATTTGACACAATTAAAAATGAATGTGTTTGGCAGAGGGAGTTTCCCACCCGGTCTAGGTGATGAAATCACAGATGATGCAGAGATAATGAGGTGCCAATCTAGTAATTCTGTCATTAACGAAAATGAATTACATCTTCTCTTTTTTGTTTACCCTCGGTGTTCTTGGTGATCACCACTTCATCCTCGAAATATTAATATATAACATATCTATAATTTTGCCAATATTTGAAGTTTAAAGGACTATAATTTGAAGTATCTACTTTCTTGGTGAAAAATAGGACATCATCTGCTCAACTCTAGTCATATAGCATCTTTCCTTTTCTTTTTTTTTCCTTAATAGTATTTTATTGTTTTCCAATTACATCTAAAGATAGTTTTGAAAATTTTGAATTTCAAATTTTTCTCCTTCCCTTCCTCCTCTCCTCCTTCGCCAAGAGAGCAAGCAATCTGATATAGGTTATACACATATAATCAAGTTAAATATATTTCCACATTAGTTATGTTGTGAAAAAAGAACCAAAACAAAAGGGAAAAAACACGCATCTCTCTTTTTCTTAACAATAGCTCACATACCACAACCCTGTGCAGTACTTTACTCAGTCCTGGTAGCTTGAACTCAGTGAAGACAGATAAGCACTCACTTTTTTTTTTTTACCTCTCTTGAGTCTCAGATCTCTGTTAACTGTTTTTATTTTCTACTTCCCATTATGCTATATCATTATACATTATTCTTTGAATGATTCTGTAACACTTTTTAGTACCTTTTCCTTTAAATATTATAATCCCTGCCCTTCATTCAGAAGCTTAATATTTAACATTTATATCTAAATCATATATATGTTTCTATTTATATGTATTTCTATAGTGATGTATATGTACATATACATATATGTATATATATGTGTGTGTGTGTGTGTGTATGTATAAACTTGACTTTAACTAGGTGCCTAGGATATAAAGATAAAAATCAACATAGTTTCATCCTTGTATATGTGTGGTATGTGTGTGTCTTCCGTGCATACGTAATGCATACACACATACATATATAGGCATATGTGTTTATTTACACACTTAAATCTCTCTCTCTATATATATATATATGTCTTCATATATACACATATGGATATACATATATGTGACAAACATGACAGTTGACCTTTGGAAAGTTATTGTTTTGAGAATATTAGTCTAGATCCAACTGTCAAGCAGCAGCCTAAAGCTGGAGTAGGTTTATATGAGATTTCAGAGTTTCAGGAAGGCCTCACCCTACCTTAAAAATCTCTCCCTGATTAATAATTAGCTTCCCAAATGACTAATTATTTGGCCGAAATTCCACCATAAGATTTTAAGGCTTTGGCCCAAGGGAGAGGTAAGACTTTAATTTATTGTCAGTTTACTGTTGTCTCCAGTCTTTTTAGTCTCCATTTTGCTTGGGAGAAATATGCCAAGTACCTCAAGGTTGTATCATCAAATGAGAACAGGATATATAACTAGGAAACTGAAAAGCCCTAAGGACAAACTTCACCTGCTTCATACTTTTGCTTAGAATCATGGCTGCAGAGTAGGCTCAGGGGCCCCTGAGTTATTCACTCATTCCACAAATATTTATTTGTTTAAAAAAATATATCTATTCTATGCTATGCACTGTTCCAGGCTCAGTATAAGGGAGAATACAAAATTTGGATAAAGCATTGTCCCTGATCTCATGGAACTTTTCAGTCTAGTAGGGGACCCGAGTAGACTTGTAAAAATTTGACAAGCTTAGAATCTAAGCAACATAAGGAATAAGACTAGCTCTGGGACAATGAAAGCTGTAAAAGTGAAAGAATAATGATTTGCAGTGAAAAATTTGATTTCTGTGTAGGTATTGCTAAATACTTGCTATCTTAGTCCTAGTAACCCACAAAGTAGTGTACTATATTTCACTTTGTGAAATTATAAAGTGAAATTATACGTAAACATGCTATTCAAATAAAATATATTCAATTTAATTTAGTTTGGGGATCATTTTGTTGGCTTGCACATATTCAGATGTACATTCATTTCAACCTAAGTAAAGTTTAGTTGATTGTTATCTTTAAAAAGTAACTGCTAAACTTGTATGCATTGTTTCATAAAACAAGAAAAATATTTTTTGATGTAAAATTCAGCATCGTGGCTGAAAACTTAGATACCCTGAAGTAGATAAATAACATGACAGTTTGTACGTAAATATTTTTCATTCATTTGTTTAACAAACATTTATTAAATGCCTATTATGTGTCAGGCATTATGCTAGACATTGACTATACAAAGAGAAAAAAATTAAATAGAACCTGCCCTCGAGGAGCTTGCATTCTCTTATGAGTAAACACAATATATGCGAAAAGTATAAAATATACACAAAAGCAGCTAAATAACTTCATGGCACTAGCTGCTGGAGAATTTAGGATAAGCCTCCTAGAGGAGGTTTCATTTTAGCTGAACTATGAAGCATGTAGATCATAGAAAGTAATACTTTTTCTCAGTGGACCCAATTACAGCAAATGGCCAAACCATAAGTGTTTATTTGCTTTTCAGTAAATGCCATCTTGGAGGTATATTTATACTCTTGGCAACTGTGTTGTGCTTATTTCCAAGTATTTGCCAATGTTGTGACGAAGCTTGAACTTATAAATTTGAAATCTATGGTTTCCAAAGATTTCTGTAGGCCTTGAGCCAGCACCTAAAATAATAAATTGACATGACAACCTTATAGGAAACACTGACATAGCTGATGATGCTAAATATATAAATCTTCTGTTTTCAATTTAAATAAATATTTAATGGCAAATTACATAAAAAGAAGGTTATGTCTCTGATTCAACTGAAAGTACTTCATTTTGATTCATTATTGCTGATAATCCATTTATTGTAAGGTCCTAATACAAACTTAATCCCAATGGGTTTACTCCTAATTCATTAGTCAAGAATGTGGCCTAGGGTTTAGTCCCATTTACAATCGGGCTATTGGAATAGTCTCTTCATCTTTCTGTTTCACTGAAGAAAGCAAGAGAGAGAAAGAAGGAAATAGGCAGGTTTTCAGGGTCTGCCAATTCCAGTACCCCATACTTTAAGTCCCTTTATTTCTATATCTCCTGGACACAAAATGACTGTCTCCCCCTTTCCCACAGCCCTTCATAAATGTGTCCTCTGTCCTGGATTCTCTTCCCTCAAAGTGCAAAACAACAGTAATAGTAAAAAAAAACTTAAATAGATATGAAATACTGGGAATCAAATAAAGGTTAACATTAAGACTTTGGGAAATAGACGAAGAATAATAAAATGTCTTAAATGGTCAACATTTCATGGGTCACCTGTGGCCAGAGCAATAACAAATTTGGCCATAAAAGTGGGTAGGCACATGAATCATGCCTTCAGTTGAAGTGAAGTATGGCATCCTGTGCCGCTTGGTTCCCATTTTAATTTATTATTCCTGTTAAATAGATGCTAACATTTGCTGTTTCTATGTTGAGGAATAGGTGCTGGCATAGCCTTCTAAGCTTGGTGCTGGCTAGGTTCAGCACCCTGGGCCAAAGTCCTAGATATCCCACCTCAGCTTTGTTTTGTCTAGTGGGGCTTCCCAACCAAAGCAAGAATTCTTTCCATTGCCTCCCTCCCTAACCTAAATTGCTGCTACACCTACTAAATTAAATCTCATTAGATTTCTGCCTAATACACTATTATGTCGAGGTCTTTGGGGACTCCCACTTTCATCCATACATGCATACATAATGCATATGTGTGTATATATTATACTTATGTGTATATTAGTATGTGTGTAGAGAGAGCAGTAATACACACACACATACATACACACACACACACATATAACTTCACCACCTTACCAATATTTTTCTTAAGCTGTCATGACTAGAACAGACCCCAGGACTCCAAATAGTCTCATGAAGGCCAAGGAGAGTGGGACTGTCACTTTGTTTCTGGAAGTTATGTATCGCTTAATGTAGCTTAAGATCAAATTAGCTTTTTTTGGCGGCTGCATCATATTGCTGTCTCATATGGAGCTCGTAGTTCACAAAACCCACCAGGTTGTTATCAGACAATTTGTTGTCTAATCATGCCTCCTCTATGTTATGCTTGGGAAAATTATTTGTATCTAAGTATAAGACTTTATGTTTTAACCCTACTGTATCAGTAAGGCAGTAAAAACAATGTAGATGATAATTGTCATAATGCCTATGTGGTTCTGTATCACAAAGTATACAAGACTCTCCACATAGAAGGTAGAAGTTAAACCATTTATTCAGATACCGGAGAACCATATCCCACAAGCCTTTTATCCAGTCTATCACAGCAATAAAACATTCCATATACAATATCATGACCTGGAGCCTCACCATCCCAAAACCTCTCCAACCCCCCCATCCCCCGCTAGGGTCTTCCCCAAACACAAACTCACAGTACAGCTAAGTCAGCCTGTTCAGTTCTAACTACCACGACAGCAGCCATTAGCAGCCATAACTGCTTGCTCTCTCTCTCTCTCAGAATTTCCTGTGACATGTCAGGAAGCTCCTCCCATTACATGTGACTTAGGCTTCCTGTGAAGTAAGCAGGTCACATGGCCTATTAATGGGTGGGAAAGATCTTTAAATCTAAATTGCTACTACACCTACTAAATTAAATCCATTAGATTTCTGCCTAATGCACTATTGTGTCAAGATCTTTGGGGACTCTGACTTTCATCCACTTTGCTAGCTGAATTATAATGAAGTGTGATAGTATGTAGATAGATTGCTGGTCTTAGAGTCAGGAAGTCCTAAGTTAGAATCCCACCTGAGACACTTCCTTGGCTGTGTGTGGCCCTAGGCAAGTCACAGCTTCTCTCAGCCTCAGTTTCCTCATCTGTAAAGTGGGAATAATAACACCTACCTCATGGAGGCTGTTGTGAGAAACAAATTAAGATAACATATGTAAAGTGCTTCTCAAACCTTAACAAATCAGTCAAATACTAACTACTAGATATTATTAGCTCCCAGGATTTCTATCATCATTTGCAAATTTGATGAACATGCCATGTAGTCTTTTATTTTGGTCACTGATAAAAATGTTAAACATCATATATCCAAGCACAGATCCGTGGGTCAGGTACTTTACTGCACCTGTTGACCTTGAATCACCAACAACTACTCTTTGCCTAGTTATCCATCTTGTTCTGAATTACCTAATTATGTTATTGCCTAGCCCATCTTTCTATATTTTCCTCAATAAAAATGTGAGATCCTTTATCAAACACTTTAGTAAAATCTAGATAAACTAATTCATAACATCCCCTTCAACTCTGGGCTTAATCATTCTGTTTAAAAAAAAAAAGGAAGTGAGGTTAGTCTGGCATGGACTATTCTTGACAAAGCCATGCTGGCTCTTTGTAATTACCACATCCTTTTCTAGATAGATGTTCAACAAACATCTCTTTAATTATCTACTCTCCAGTGTTTCCAGGAATTGAAGTTAAGCTTACTGAGAGATAGTATACATGAAGTACTTGTAGTAAATTATAATGAAGATGACCAGATTTTTTTTTTTACTCAGACCTGTGACTTCATTAGTGTAGGGATCTTCTGTATGGAAACCATACCCACAGATTCAGATCAAAAACATCCCTGAACCATATGGTCTTTGAGAGTTGTCAATAATCCTGAAAATCTATCTGGATTGTCTGTAGTTACACACTCTACCAGCTGTTGTATGTACCAAAGGCAGGACTAGAATGCAGAATTCCCTAATTCCAAGGTTTGCTCTCTATCCAGTAAGCCTTCCATGATCAGTTGAGTACTTGATTTAAATGAAAATATATATTTAAATTGAGCTTTCCTTTGCATGAATATTACTGTAGGTAAGGAGTTCATCATATTTCTTACATCTGTGATGGTACTTGGTAATTCTGCTAATTGCTTTCTTGCCATCATCATCTCTTCAGTTCAACTCAATAAACACTTATGAAGCACTACCTATTGTAATAACCTCCTCATTGGTTGTCCATATACATTGGAAACTGTTAGAGATATTTGATACAAATGTTTTTTTCACAATTGATCATTTCTCTCTTTATCCAATTTGTGTTAATTTTTTCATGTACAATCTTTTGAACTACATTTAATCAGAATTAACTGTTTTATCATCTGTGCTTACTTCTATTTCTTGCTTGGCTAAGAATTCATTGTCTAGTCATAACTATGAAAGATACTTGATCTGTTTTTGTTCTACTTTTTAAAAATATTATGACCTTTATTATTATCAAGTTTCCATTTTGAATTTATTATGGCACATAGTGTATGGGGTTAGTCCAACCCTAATTTCTGTCAGTCTGCTTTCCAGTTTTTTCAACAGTTCTTGTCAGTTACGGCATTTATCTCTAAGTACTTGATGTTTTCAAGTTTTCCAAACACTAGGTTATTGAAATCAATTGTTTCTCTAGGAGCTTTGATGATTGTTTTTTTGTAATATAATTAGAGGTGTGGAAGTGCTTTTTTTTTCCTTTATTTTGGCATTCTCTTGACCTCACCCCTGATATTGTAGATGTTTTGTTCCTCCAAATGAATTTTTCATTATTTTGTCTAACTCTGTTATCCCTTTGGTAGTTTGATTAGTTTAGCACTAAATCTATAAAGTCATTTAAGTGGCATTTTCATTTTTATAATATTAGCATGGTCTAACCCTGAGTATTAAATATCCCTCTAGTTAACACCCTTCCACCCCTCCCCCAACCCCAACTCTCTAGCAGAGTCTCTGTAGCAAGAGGAATGGGGTCCTAAGATAGGCCCAGCACATGCTTGCCTTTTAAATTGTGTTCCAGCTGTGTATACATGGAGGATGGTAGAGGTGAGGTGCTGAGTGAATGTTTTAAGGTTTAGAATTAATTTGTAAAGCTTTTTCCTGCCTCAATATTAGCCTTCTAGATAATCCATGAATATCTTTCTGCTTCATTTTCTCCATCTATAAAGTGGGCATAGTAATAGCACCTATCTTAAAGAGTTGTGAAGATCAAACAAGATAATGTACGTGTGAAGAACCTTAAAGCACTATTTAAATATGATGATGATGCTGATCATAATGATGGCGATGGTGGCCATTATCTCTGTAAGGGTTCTTTCTTTTGTCTGCAGTGGATTTAACTATAAATATGCTGTATCTGACAATTAATCTCCCCTTTTTGGAGGCTTATAGAGTTGAAGGGACTCAGAGAAAATGAGACATCTACCATCCTGCTTTTCATATGACCTGGAAGTCCTAATCTAATTTCTGCTGTTTTCCACTTTTCCCAGCAGTTCTTATCAAAAAAGATAAGATAATTCCCCAGATAATTTATGTCCTTTGGTTTATCAAACACTGGACAAAAGTTTTCAATTGCTTACACTTTTTGTTCATCTAATCTATTCTACTCTTCTACTTTTCTGGGTTTTTAAAAAGGAAAACCCTATAGTTTTGACGACTGCTGCTTTAAAATGTAGTTTAAATTCTAAAAATATTGTGCCTTCTTCATGGATACTTTTTGTCATCATTTTTCCTGATATTCTTGATTTTTTTCCTGCCAAATGAATTTTGTTATTATTTTGTTCCTTGGTAGTTTGATGGGAATAACATTAAATCTGTAAATTAGCTTAAGTGCCATTGTTATTTTTTAATTAATGCAATGAAACCGTGAGAAAATTAATTTTCCTCCAATCATTCATGCCTTCCTTCATGTCTGTAAAGAGTGTTTTGCATTTGTATATCTAAAGTAGTCTTGAATGTTTATTGGTAAGTAGACTCCTGGTTATTTTATACGTTTTTTGGTAATTAATTTGGAAGGGATTTCTTTTTCTATTTCTTTATGCTGGGTTTTCTTAGTGAACATTAAAAGGCTAATAATTTTGTGGCTTTATTTAATATCTTGATACTTTACTGAAATTACTGATTTTTTTTTAGTTTTTGTATTGAATCTCTGGGATGTTATAAGTAAACCATTGGCACATAGAGACAATTTTGGCTTCTCTTTACCAATTCTTGTTCCGTAAAGTTCTTTAACTTGTCTTATTGCTTGTTTTAGTCTTGATCTTTTTGGAAAGGCTTCTACTGTATTTTTGTTAACAAAAAACTTTAGATAGTTACTATTTATCATTTTAAATAAAGCTCTACTTAGCTATTTATTTATTTTTAGTATTCTTAACATAAAGGAGGGCTGTGTGTTTAGGGGTGTTGACTTTTGGGACATTTTGATAGAAGGATGTGTTTTTGTTGTTTTTATGGTAATGTATTCTCTCCTGTTTATAGTCCCTGATGTTGAGCCATATCTGAATTCTTGATATAAATCTAACCTGGTCATAGCAAATAATCTTTCAAATATACAGTCATAACAGCTAATATTTTATTCATATTTTTCATCAATATTTATTAGTGACATTTATCTAAAGTATTTTTTCTCTTCCTTATCTCTCCCTGGTTTGGGGAATGGGACCATAATGAAAAGGAGTATGGTGAGGTCAATTCTAATTTGATTTTTTTTGGGGGGGTGGGGGAAATGTAATATATGAGCTAGTTGTTCTTTGAATACTGAATCTAATTCACTTGCCAGCTCATTTCATCCTGTGACTTTTTACTTTGAGGGTTTATCTGTGGTTTACTCGATTTCTTTTTCTGATATTTTTTCCCTCTCTTGCTTGTTCTGTTTATCTAGGTATTTCTGTAACCATCCATTTTATTTATTTTCATTTCTTTGGCATATAACTACATATGATAATTTCTAACAATTTTCTTTATTTCCTTTTAGTCTCTTGTGAATTCTCATCCTTCATTTTTATTCTAACAACTTGGATTCTTCTCTTTAAAAAAATTAATTTAATTAATGGAGTGTCTTTTATTAACCTATTCAAAAAAAAAAAAGAAAAGCTCTTGGTTTTATTCATCAGTTCAGTAGATTTTTTGCTTTTAATTTTATTTCTTCCTAGATCTTCAGAATGTCTACTTTCATGTTTACTCTGGATCTTTAATTTCTTGGGTTTTTTCATTCCATGCTCAATTCATTGTATCTTTTTTCACTTTTGTTGTGTTTAGAGATGTAAGTTTTCCTCTCAGGATTGCTTTGGCCCTCTACCAACATTTTGGTTATGTTATATATCACTGTTATTATTTTCTTTGATAAAATTACTTGCTGTTTCCTTAGGGTTATGTTATTTGTTCTCCATTTCAAATATGAATTATTTCTTCAAATTCATCTTATTAATAATGATTTTTATTATGTTATGGCCTGAAAAGATATATTTAATATGTCTTTTTCTGTATTTGTCTATTAGTTTTATGCTCTGGCACAGTGTCAGTTTTTGTAAGTTACAATGAAGAGTGGAGAAATATGAATTTTCATTCAGTTATTCTTAGACATCTATCATATCTTTTTTATTATTGTTGTAAAATTAGTCAGGTAATTAAATTCTTTTAAAGGGACCAATGTGAGTATACAGTGAACTCACCAACTAACTTAGATATAAAAAAGTAGTAAGGTAATGGAAGTAAAGCCTCATAACAGAATATAATTTAATTGTTTATCACAGTCCTGTAAAAAGAGTAGTGTTAGGAGTGCTAAAGTTTAGAGTGATCTGAGGCTGGCAAAGACATTGAAGGGCAACAGAAAGAGTAGATTTAAAAAATAAACTACATTGGTAGAAGTAAAGATCAAAGAATGGATAGAACCATTGCTTGAGGTTAATCAATGGGAAAATGACTAGTGGCAGCATCCAGGAGAGTCTGCTCAATTTTTATTTTACTTCTATTTTTTTCTGCCAAGAAGAAAAATCTTCTACTGGAAGTGAAAGAAGAAAAATGGCTAACAGAGATTTGGTATCAATGTAAGGAGATAGTAAGAGAGCACCCTGCAGCCCTTGATGAAATCAGGTCATCTGATTCAGATGAACTATGTCTGATGCTGAAAGAATAGGCAGATATGATTGTTGAACTATTGTCAGTCATACATGAAAGCATGTGGAAAATGAGAGTGGTACTACAACATTGGAGAGGGTAAATGTAGTGATTTTCAAGAAAAGGAAGAAAACAGAGTATGCCGGTGAATTTGACTTTGATTCCTGAGATACTCTAAACTGATTTTTAGGGATAGTTAGTAAGCATCTAGAATGTGAAATGGTAATTAAATAGAGCTGGCATGGCTTCAACAAGAACAAATCATGTGAGACGAAATTTATTTCCTTTTCATTCAGGGTTACAAAACTGATAAATGAGAGGAACATTATAGATCTTTATTTGATAAATCTCTACCTAGATTTAAAACAGTATTTCATAAAGTATCTGATACTTGAAATACGAAGAGTTATGGGCAATACAATAATATAATTAGATGGATTCAGAATTAGTCAGATGACCAGAGTAATTGTTAACAATAATAATTGCTAGAATTTATATAGACTTTTAAGGTTTGCAAAGTACTTTACAAATTTTATCTCATTTTTATCTCACAACAATCCTAGGAAGTAGGTGCTATTTTCCTCCTTTTCACAGTTGAGAAACCTGAGATTGACAGCCCAGAGCCACATAGCTAGTGTCTGGGGTAGGGTTTGAGCTCAGATTTCCCTGACTCTTAAGTCTACCATCGTATGTGTTATGTTACCTCTCCAATGGCTAATTGTCGGTATCTCAGATAGAGTCCCCCAAGAGATCTATGTTCGAACCTGTGCTGTTTAACCTTTTTTTATTGGATAAAGACACAGCTGACATGCTCATCAAGTTTGCAGATGGTACAAATCCAGTAGGGATAGCTAGCATGCTAGACGATAAAGCCATTATGCAAAATGCTTAGATGATATGCTATCAGATGCTTGTGTGTGTAGTTTACCTATTGACCTCTCTTAACCATGACCATTTCTGGTGTCATTGAAATTTTTCAGATTCAGTTAAAACATAATAGATTTTATTTCAATTCCTCATTTTAACTCAGTGTGAATCTTTATGTTTCAAGTCTATTTCTTGTAAAAAGGTTTTGTTTTCTCATCCATTCTGCCAATCACCTCTATTTTATGGGACACTTTATTTCCTTCCTATTAATTGTTATGATTATTAGACTTGATCTTCTTTCCATCATATCTTATTATCATGTTTCCTCTCCTTCCACCCACAAGGAAAAATAAAGCAGAGACAGGAAGAGAATGAAATAGACACTAGAATATACAATTATAAAGATCTGATCACTTTCTCTCCCCTCTTCCACTTTACCCAGCCAAGACCTAGGTCAGTGCGTGTTGTCCTTTCTCACTCTCTTCTTCATCTCACCTTTGTAATCATCATCCTGATGTAGAATGAAATTAGTAGAATTAGGAGAAAACTTTATGTGATGATGATGATAATCATTTTGGGAAGACAACATGCGCATCTAAAATAAGTATCTGGATACTATATGAGGTAGTTTGAGAAGAGAAAGTACTGGCAGTTGGGGATGGGGCCAGGGAGAGAGGTGGGATCAGGAAATCTTTCATTGAGAAGGTGGAACTTGAACTAAGTTTTGAAGGAAACCAAGGACTTCACGAAGTTGAGATGAAGGTGGAATGTATTCTAGGTAAGGGAGACAGCCAGTATAAAAGCACTAACACAAGAGAAGGAACATCACTAAACAGATAATATGTCAGCTGGCTGTCTGGTAAAATGTGTAGAGGGAAGTAATGAATAATCCTGGTAAGGTAAGATAGGGCTAATTTTTTGAAGAATTTTAAATGATAAGCAGAGAAGTTTAGGTTTCCTCTTAGAGGTTAAGTGGAGCCACTGGAGGGGAGGGGAAAGTTATATGGTTAGACCTTCACTTTAGGAAAATCACTTTGGTGCATGTGTGGAAGATGAATTGTAGTAAGGAGAGACTTGAAGCGAGGAGACCAATTAGGAGGCGATGAAGGTAATAGGGACTCAAACTAGAGTGGTGGCTGGATGAGTGAAATTAAAGGATTGGATGCATATAATAGGGGTTGTTGAAATAGAAACAAGATTTGGCAACATATTGGATATATGGGAGAGTGAGGAATAGAGGTTGTGAACCTAGGTAACTGGAAGGATGGTGGTGCTCTCAATAGAAACAGGGAAGTTTGAGGAAAGGGTGGTTTTTGGCAAAAGATAATGACGTAGTCTGGGTATGTTGAGTTTGAAATGCTTATGGAGTATCCAGTTTGAAATCTCCAATAGACAGTTCATGTTATAGAGAATAGATCTGAGGCTCTGGAATTGACTATGTAATGAAATGGGATCAAAATCACCCCCATCCCACTTATATTTATTACATGTAATACATTTATCAGATGTGAATATACCTTGATTAAATCATTCAAACTAGAAGTGTGAACAAGGCCTAAATACCTCCATTAAGTAAAGTAAACCAGTCAATCAAAGACTTCAGATGCAAAAAGTCTTTGGCTGAGAAAACTTGGTCATGACTGTTCCATCCAGTTCAGGCCCAAAATATTCCAATGAGGCAGAAGAGAATTTTCCAGCAAAGCCCCTTAGAAGAAACTACTTAGAGAGACAGGGAAGAAGAAGGCTTCTCAGCCTTAACTTCAGAGTAGGTCTCTCAGTCCCCAACATCACCTTGACCAAAGGAGAATCTTACAAGCCTATAAGTATCTAAAGGCTTTTTGATTTTCTATCAATATCCAAACAGTGTCACAGGAATAGCTGGTGACAAAGTAGAGGATAATGGAGCTTTGAGCTGTTTCACCAAAGGGTCAGAATTGGAAAGCTAGAAAAGTGTTACCAAAGTAGGGGTAATGGCCTCATAAAGTACTGAGAGGTGGAGGAATTAATTGGAGGTTATGGTGAAGACTATGGATATGTGTGAGAATAAGTCATGGGGAAAAATGGAATCATAGGAGATCATTATTGGATAAAAGAATATGGATGTGTCTATCTCTATATGAAACTGGCGTAGAGTGGAGAAGTAAGTCATGAGAGTTGAGAAATGAGAGGTTATGATATTTGAGGGAAACAAACACATTTCTTGAATTCCCCTAATATGAGAACAAGAGCTGGGATGGAGAGGGATACTGTAAGTCAGGCACTGAATTCATTGAGAAAAAGAGGAAGAATGTTTTGGGAGTCAATAGATAACAGCCACTAAGATGTGGATTAGGCAATAAATTTGATAGAGTGAACTTCAAAGGAGGCAAAGCTACTGAGGGAATATGGAAGAGGCACATACTTGGAAGTATTCCAAAACCCCTATGAGGACCAGTGAGTTGAGGAGGTTGGATATGAGAGAAAGTGCAACTGTCAGGCCAGAAACTGTGTTAACTGGCAATGGAGGGCACCAAGTCTCAGTGAAAGCCAGAAGATGGAATAGCAGAGGAAAATATCTAAAATTAACAAAAGTTGGTTCAATATAATTCTAGGAAGCATAATAAAAGGTAAGGGAACAAATGGAATGGGGCATTGAGGGTAGGGTTGAGGTGAATGGAGATGAGAGGGCACACAACAGCTGTTGGGGACATAGAACCACAGGGATGAGAGGGTAACAGGGAGAATATATCTAGGCAGAGAAGAGGCAGAAAGGAAGACCTCTACTGATGAAGTCAGCTGAATAGAATGTTCAAGGTCTCTGTAAGGTGTTTAACCTCTCTTCTTTGGGGATTGCTGGCAAGGTTCCCTATTTGAATTTTCTTTTGAACTTTGAAAATTATTGGAGTTATTGTCACTCTAAGTCCCTCAAGGTTGTTGGAGAGAGTGACAAGCAAGTGAGCTCTCAGTGTTCAGCTATGAGTAATGCAGCCAACAAAACTGACTGTTCATAGCTTTTTAGCCCCATCCCTTCCAAAGTTTTGGTTTGAGATACTGAAACAGAGGCCATGGTCTCAGATAGGGCAGCTGAATTTGAGATCCTAATAGTATCTATGCACTGCCCATTGCTGCAGTCCTAGAGTAGAGTGTTGAACCAAAGCCAGAGTGTATCCCTTCCCATAGTCCTAGATGAAGTAGCTGAGCCCAGGTCTTCTTCCTGTTGAAGTTCTGAAATGGCATCCTCAACTGGACCTAAATCCTGTCCCCTACTCTAGTCCTGGATAGGCTGAAGTAGCTAAAATCTCCTGCATAGGAGCCTTAAAGCAGAGATCCTGGTCTCTTGTACCTGCCTCCACCAACATTTCTTGATCAGACTGTGAAGGGCAAGATTGGGTGAAAACTCATTGCGGCTCAAATTTGGAGCACATAGCATTTCTGTGTGTGTGTGTGTGTGTGTGTGAATTACCTCACTTGTATTCTCTCTGGTTTGTTGACCCTTTGCTTCATTTGCTAATCTTTTCCACTTTGCCTGAGGGAACTGCTCTTAGCTAGAATCTTTCTTTCAGATCTCTTTGCCAGAGGTCTCGATATTATTAAATTTTATTGTTGCCTTATTGTTTATCATGAATGCAGTTCCTGATTTTAGAGTCTCTTAAAACACAATAAATTTTATTCCATCCCCTCATCCTCCACTCTGTATCTTCATATTTTAAATGTGTTTATTATCTAAAACAAATTGTTAAATTCAAAAAACATTCTTCCAATCTCCTTTTATTAGGAAATTTAATCTATTCACATTTAGAGTTACGATTCTTAAGTTTATGTTTTCTTCTATTCAATGTATGTATGTTTCTCTTCTTTTAAAGTCAGCACTTAATCTCTGGGGTTTGTTTTGCTAACCTAATCTCTTTTTCTTCCCCACCAATTCCCCTGTCCTTTATTATCATGACAAATTCTGAACTTTTTGGATTTACTTTTATATTCTCATTCATTCTCTCTCTCTCTCTCTCTCTCTCTCTCTCTCTCTCTCTCTCTCTCTCTCTCTCTCTCTCTCTCTCTCTCTCTCTCTCTCTCCTTCCAGTTCCCATGGCTCCTCCTGTCTTTATCCATTCTTTTATTTCACTGATACTACGTATAATGAACCTTTCCATATAAATGCTGTTATCTACCCTCTTATTGCATTTTACTTTTTAGACTACTTTGTGTAATCCCTGTCCCAAAGCCCGTTGGTATGGGACTCTCTCCTCATTGGTGGAGATAAATGCCCTGCCCTGCGTGACAAGCGGGGCACCGGAGAGCTCCGGAGAACCGGAAAGCTCCATTCTTCTTAGGTCCTCTTTAGGTATTCTTCAAGCATCAAATCTCTTTTGGTGTTTCTGGCTTCTACCTTCAAAAGAGAAGATGGAAGAGGCCAATCCCACTAAAGGTTGCTGAAGGAAAAGATTCTGGGAAGACATGAGAGGAGCTGGTAGTCTCCATCATGTCTTTATCTCTAGCTTGCTACACTAGAGACTTTAGTTTCCCCTTGGGTGAGATCTAGAATTCTCTCTCCTAGTTGAGTTGACATCTCCCTTCCAGTAGGAGAGCTCCTTCACTTTGTATTGTCTGGTATGTATTTTCCTATATAAACCTTCTCTGATTCCTGTTTTACTATAATTTGGATAAAATTTTTTTTTGCTATTCATTATGCATGTTCATTGTGAAACTGGCATTTGGTGGGAAAGGGGTCAAACCTTGGATATAGATCTTGCAGTCTTCTTTCCCACCAAAAATGACATAGTGATCAGAAGTTAGATTGAACCTGATCATATTCCCTAGACTAACAATATTTAAAGATAGCAGATATAATTCCAGCTGGTTATCCCTTCTCTCTACAGAGAACAGAGTAGTATTCAGCCCCAACTTCACTTCCCATTTCTCCTTCCTAGCAGGAATGAAAGTGCTGTTGGAGAAGAGTTTGGGAAGAAGGGGCTAGAGGTGTCTATTCTAACTCCCTTTGAGTCATACAAAGACACATCTATGCTATGGTCTAGGGGACAGCCCTTGCTATACATGGGGTCTTGCTATATGGCCCTCTGCATTTATAATTTCTTCTCTAATGAATATTAATTTTTCATGGACACATGATGTGTTATGGGGAGTCTTCTGTTATCTTGAGTCCAGGGAGACCTATCTTGTTCTTTGTCTTCTCCTTCATCACTTATTTCTTTTCATATTGCCCTCACTGAGTCATGTTCCCCTTTGATCCTAATCAATCCCCTGCAGCTCTAGTTAAAATTAGTATTACCGTATGTGACTCCATCTTATAGAAGTCGATTTCTTTAAGTATTGTCACCTCCCAGCATTGTTCATTGCAAAATACCTGTTTTACTCCCTACCACACTGTAATGTTACATTGCTTTTATACCTTTCTGCTGGTGGTGTCAATCTCCCACTTCTCCCTTTGTGATTTATTCTACAGTGACTTCCCTTTACCCTCCGGTCACCCTAAATGTGTGAGTGTGTGAGGAAGGACTGCAAAGTGTCTCATGACATTCCTTATCTAGTTCTGATCATTTTTTAAATTTGTGTCTCTAACTTCATCCTTCATCTAACTAACTTCATCCTTTCCCATTATTATATTATTATATTATCCTATTACCTTTAATGCTGGTTTACTAATGAATGAATGGATTTTCTCCTGAAATATTCTTCTCCACCTTTTCTCCTGAAATTTCACATTATGTCTTTTGTTTCATAGATTCTTTAGCTCACCGATGTTTCCTTTGATTTCTCGGTGTCTTTCAGACAATGTGCTTTTTTCCTTAAAGAAAATCAAACAACAAACAAAAAACACTCTCCCACTACATATTCATGACTTTGTCTAGTCCTAACCACATGAAAACAAGCATTTTATTTCTTCATCTTCCATTGATCTCTGAAAGAATTTAACTTTCTTCTGTTTAGTTAGTTTGCATATTGATATTGCCACATCCTGGTCCTTTTGAAGAAGTGATTCATTTTCTTCCTTTTTGCCAAACATACAGTTTTTCTATTATCAGATAGGTTGCGTAGGCTCAGTTTTGTAGGCTATGCTTTTGGGGGAGTACCAAACTTTATTTGTATTTCAATTTTTCCCTTTCAAGTTTTTCCTTTAATTTCTTGTAAATGTGGGCTGTTCTGTGTTATTCTAATTTAGTCATAAATGTGAAAAAAATTAACTTTGTTGCTTGCAAAATTTTGTTGCAGTTCTGGTGTTTCTTGGTTTTTCATGTAATTTCTTCCATTTATTCTCTCAATATTTACCTTGTATTCTCTCAATATGTACCTTGCTCCTTGCTTCCAATATTTCTGGGCAATTTTTCTGTGTGATTTTTCAAAACATGGTATTTAGGTTTTCTTTTTTCCTGATGATTTTCTGCAAGACCTTTAATCATTAGATTATCTCTTAACAGCAGATTATCTTCTGCTTTCATGGTCAGTATTCTTGAATAGTAGAGCTCCTGTGTGTTTTCTGATCTTATTTTTGTTTAATTTTCTTATATTTTTTTCTGCCTCTCCATTTTGTAATGCAGTTCCACCATTTTTCCTCAGAGAATCCTTTGTCATGGGGCCTTTGCCTTTTGTTCTAAATTTGATCATCTCTCATTCAAGTTCCTGATTTATTTCTTAGCTTTAACTTATATTTTTATCCCTTTGATATTTTCACTTAATTCTTTGATTGCTTTCCTGAACTAATATGACTTTAATGAAATTTCTTCATTCTTCACGAAGTGGCTTATAGAACTTGGAATATATTCACTTTTTTCAAGGAATATTAACTCAGTTTCCTTTGCCATAAAGTTTGTTAATTTCTTCTCTTCATTCAGTTTTAATCTATGTTTATTAATATCTTTTCTGATAATTGTATTCTTGATGGTAATATGCTTGTCTTTCCTCTCTCTTCTGAAGGCATGACATAATTGTCCTCCTCCCCTAACTCTTACTTCCTATTCTCTGTTTTCTCAGATCTCTGGGTTAGATGAGATCCAGGGAACTAAAGAAATGAAAGTTACCTCCTGTAGAAAGATGGCAATAACCTATTTAGCTGAACCTCTTTTGCATTTTTCTGACTCATTTTCAGGGAGGATGATTGTACCTTCCTCTCTAAAACTGATTGCTTTAGTCCCTAGGATGATAGGAAAAGGAGAGGGAAAGATATTTCAGAATGGGTTAGGGCCAGGGCAAATTCAGTCAAAGGGCTGTACTTGAGGATGTAGAGGGCCACAGGTTCCCCACTCCTGGATTAGGGGAAGGTTCCTGTATGATACTTCTTGGCAGAGTAGCACAGTAGTAGTTCTGAAAATCCTTTGAAATTTGGTGTCTTTGCTATCTTTCTCTCATTCTTACTACTAGCTGCCTTTTTTTTCATCCTATGTGGTACAAAAACTTGTAATAAGTGCAACACATATTCCTCTTCAAAGTCTCATCCCCTAAATTCTACACTGTTACACATCTGCCCCCTTTTATTCCTCTCAAGTCATATTCACAGGCCTCAGTCTACCCAGGAAGTGGGGCCCACCTTGAGATGCTATCAATGGATGAACTCCAAAAGTTGATTACCATGAAGAAGGCAAAGCCATCCTGGACCAGCACAGTTATAGGCTGGAAGGAAAAAAGCTATGGCTGGAAATTGCAGAGGAAAAACTGAAATCTAGGATTCATCTCACTCAATCATCTCTTAAGTTAATTTGAAGCTATAAGTATTAAGGACAAAGCAGAATGGTTCTGCCTTCCAACTTTTACTTGAGAGAAATTATTACTTTTTTCTTTTATTCTTTCTCCTCAATCCTTCAGACCCCCCCCCCAATTTTATAGTATTTGCCTACTAAATTCTGGACATGAGATAGGGCTCAATATTCAAATCAATTACTCCAAGCCCACCAATATTGTTCTATTTTTAAAAAGTTATTTTGAAACCTAAATTAAGATAGAAATTAATAAACATTTTGTTTGTGTCACTGGTTCCTGAGTTCCATTTCCATTTTGGCTAATAAAGTAGCTGATTATATGACCCTTCCAATTCTGGTAAAGGGAAAGTCAGTCAGTGAATAAATATTTACTAAGTGTCTACTATGTGCCAGGCACTGTGCTAAGTGATAGAAGTGTTATATAACAGAAAGAACATTGAACCACGTGTCAGAAAAGCTCGGTCCTGGCTCTACCATCACTAAGCTTTATAACCATGTCATGCAACCGACTCAGGACTTTAATTTCTTCATCTGCCTGAATAATGTGATTATGAGGTTGTAAAAAGGGCATGTAATTTGCAGTTAGAGCAATTGCTATGTACTTACATCAGTCTGGGCATGTCATTCAATATCTCTAGGACTCAGTATTCTCACATGTAAGCTGGGAGTATTGGACTACACGAGCACTAAGGTCTTAGTTCTAAATCTTATATGTAAAATACTTTCTAAAGTATAACTCATTATGCAGATTACTAATGTATACTATTATTCGTATATTTCCTTAAAGCATGGATGTTCAGGGAGATTATTCTATGAAAGCTTCATTTTTGAATTCCTTCATAAGCAAGCATTTTCATTTCTATTTTCTTGTCCTTTTTTTAAGACAGTGTTGCACAGTGGGATAGAGAGCTGGCATAGTAGCCAGGAGGACCCCTCTGGACCAGACACTTACCCTGTCAGTGCTCTAAGGCACTTGTCTAAGACTATAAGTGACAAAGAAGGTGCTAACCTATATTAGGAGAATGGTTTTCTCCTCCTTGGGGTTCCTTTACCAATGAAATCATAGATCCAGGTCTTATCCCCATTATCATTTTTATGGTTATTCCTTGTAACTGGATGTGGCCTTTTCTTGGACACTTTTAACACTAAGCTGAGGCCCAGTAGTCATATTCATTTGCTCTAGGAAGAGCCCCTGATCTCCATTTTCTTTGCTTTGTTGGTAGTCGCACCTGCATTGCTCTCTGGCCAGTCATCCTGGCTGATGAATATGTTTGGCTGAGACAGAGTAGTCCTGTTGCTCTGTTGGCCAGATGAGAAGAATAATGGAGGCTATAAGCTAATGTCTGCTTCTATTTAAGACCTTTCTCTCCCAATGACCTTAAACTCATACTTTAAAATGTGTGTATTTGTTTAATATCTTATTTTTCCCCAATTACATGTAAAAACAATTTTTAACATTTGTTTTTTAAATTCTGTGTTCCAAATTCTGTTCTTACCTCCTTCTCTTCACCCCCTCCATTAAGAAGGCAGGCAGTTTGATATAGGTCATACATGTGCAGTCATGCAAAATATTTCTATATTACTCATGCTGTGAAAGAAAAGACTGACCAAAAACGCCAAGAAAAAATTTTAAAAAGTTTTTTTTTAAAAAAGTATAGTTCGATCTGCATTCAGACTCCACCAGTTCTTCCTCTGGAGATGGATAGCATTTTTCATCACAAGTCCCTTGGAATTGTCTTAGATCATTGTATTACTAAGAATGGCTAAGTTGTTCACAGCTCAACATACAATATTGCTCTTACTGTGTACAAAATTCTCCTGGTTCTGCTCACTTCACTTTGCGTCAGTTCATGTAAGTCTTTGCAGGTTTTTCTGAAGGTATCCTGTTCACCATTTCTTATAGCACAATAGCATCATAATCATATACAACAACTTGTTTAGCCATTCCCCAATTGATGGGCACCCCCTCGATTTCCAGTTCTTTACCACCACAAAAGGAGCTGCTATAAATTTTTTTTACATATAGGTCTTTTGCTGTTTTGTTTTTATTTCTTTGGGATACAGTCCTAGCAGTGGTATTGCTCAGTCAAAGGTTATGCATGATTTTATAGCCTTTTATGCATAGTTCCAAATTGCTCTCCAGAATGGTTGGATTAGTTCACAACTCCACCAACGGTGTTGGTGTTGGTGTTTTGATTTTTCCACATCTCCTCCAACATTTTCATTTTCCTTTTTTCTTATATTAGCCAATCTGGAAGGTGGCAGGGTACCTCAGAGTTGTTTCAGTTTTCATTTCTGTGATCAATAGTGATTTAGAGCATTTTTCATTTGACTATGGATAGCTTTGATTACTTCATCTGAAACTGAGTGTTCATATCTTTTGACCATTTATCAGTTGGGAAATGGCTCTTATTTTTTTTTAAATTTTACTCCATTCTCCATATATTTAAAAATGAGGCTTTTATCAGAGAAACTTGCTGTAAATTTTTCTTCACAGTTATGATTATTAACTGTGTATTTTCCTCTATACTACTTTCCTCCCTGTTTATCCTTCTCTGTCTCTCTCTCTGTCTCTCTGTCTCTCTGTCTCTGTCTCTCTCTCTCTCTCTCTTTCTCTCTCCCTCCCCCTTTTTTCTCTGCCCTCTCTCTCCCTCTCTCCTTTCACTCTGTCCATCCTTAAAAGTATTTTGCTTCTCTCTCCCACCTCCTCCAGAGCAGCTGGGTGGCACAATGGATAGAATACTGGGTTTGGAATCAGGTAAATTCATCTTCATGAGTTCAAATCTGGTTTCAGATACTTATTAATTGTGTGATCCTGGCAAGTTACTTAACCCTGTTTGCCTCAGTTCCTCAACTATAAAATTATCTGGAGAAGGAAATGGCAAACCACTCCAGTGTCTTTGCCAAGAAACCCCCAAAAAAGAGGCCACAAAAAATCAGACATGACTGAAACCATGGTACAATAACAAATGAGTCCCTTCTATCAGTCTCCCTCCTCTTATTACCTTCCCCTCCTCCTTTCCCATAGGGTAAGATAGATTTCTATACCCAACTGAGTACATATATTATTCCCTCTTTGAGTCAATTCCCATGAGATTAAAGTTCAAGCACTCTCCCCCTACATCCCCAAACTTTCCCCTCCATTGTAGTTCTTTCACACTGCTTTAACATGAGATAATTTATCCCATTCTACCTCTCTCTTTCCACATCTCTCAGTGTATTTCTCTTTCTCACCCCCTGTTTAATATTTTTAGCTGTCTTCCCATCATATTCAACTGATACATGCCCTCTGTATATGTATACTCCTTCTAACTGTCCTAATGAGAAAGTTCTCATGAGTTACAAATATCATCTTCCCATGTAAGAATATAAAGAAATTAACCTTATTGAATCCCTTATGATTTCTCTTTCCTGTTTATCTTTTTATAGTTCTCTTGAGCCTTATATTTGAAAGCCAAAATTTCTATTCAGCTTTGGTCTTTTCATCATGAATGCCTGAAAGTCCTCTATTTCATTAAATGCCCTTTTTTTTTCTCCAAGATTTATACTCAGTTTTGCTGAGTAGCTGATTCTTGGTTGTAATCCTAGTTCCTTTGCCCTCAGGAATATCATATTCTAATCCCTCCAAACCTTTAATGTAGAAGCTGCTAAATCTTGTGTTATCCTGACTGTGGCCCCACAATATTTGAGTTGTTTCTTTCTGGACACTTGCAATATTTTCTCCTTCACCTGGGAGCTCTGGAATTTGGCTATAATTCCTAGGAGATTTCATTTTGGGATCTCTTTCAGGAGATGATTGGTGGATTCTTTCAATTTCTGTTTTACTGTCTAATTCTAGAAAACCAGAGCAGTTTTCCTTGACAATTTCTTGAAAGATGATGTCTAGCCCCCATTTTTATCATGGCTTTCAGGTAGTCCAGTAATTGTCAGATTCTCTCTCCTCACTCTGTTTTCCAGGTCACTTGTTTTTCAAATGAGAGATTTCACATTTTCATTTATTTTTTCATGCTTTGATTTTCTTTTATTGTTTCTTGATGTCTCATGGAGTCATTAGCTTCCACTTGCCCAATCCTAATTTTTAAGGAGTTGTTTTCTTCAGTAAGCTTTTGTACTTCCTTTTCCATGTGGCCAATTCTACTTTTTAAGGAATTCTTCTCTTCAGTGAAATTTTGTACCTCTTTATTCATTTAGCCAATTCTCCTTTTTGGTTTTGAGGGGTTTTGTTGCAAGGCAGTCAGGGTTAAATGACTTGCCTAAGGTCACACAGTCAGGAAGTTATCGAGAGTCTGAGGCTGGTTTTGAACTCAGGTCCTCCTGACTCCAAGGCTAGTGCTCTATCTACCATGCCCCCAATTCTACTTTTTATAGCATTCTTCTCTTAAGTGGGTTTTTGTGCCTCTTTTTTACCATTTGGCCTACTCTGTTTTTTAAAGTGTTATTTTCTTCAGTATTTTTTATACCTCCTTTACCAAGCTGTTGACTCTTTTTTCACAATTTTCTTGCATCACTCTCATTTCTTTTCTGTGTTTTTCCTCTACCTCTTTTATTTGATTTTTGAAATCCTTTCTGAGCTCTTATAGGACTCTTTTTGGGCCTGGGACCAATTCAGATTTTGCGTTTAAGCTTTGAATGTACTAGTTTTGACTTTGTTGTATTCTTTTGAGTTTGCATTTTGATTTTCCCCGTCACCACAGTAACTTTTTTATGAGTGGGTTCTTTTTTTCTAGTCTATTTCTTGACATTTGTCTTCATATTAAAGTGGGCTTCTGCTTCTGGGGTGGGGGGGGCACTATCCCAAGCTTCAGGGTTTTTTGTGCAGCTGTTTTCAGAGCTAACTTTGAGATTCTGTAAGTTTTCAGTTCTTCCAAGGTCGTATAATCTAAGGAGAGGTATATTTACTACTGCCCCAGCCTGTGTTCTGGTCTGTGAGTAACCACAGGCTCTCTTTTCTGCTCTGAAACTGTAACCACGGTCCCCTGCTCCCTTGCAGCCACAAGCCTTTACTGTGTTAGTGCTCCTTCTTGCCCTAGGACTGCAACCCATATACATGTATGGGCAATTCAACAGAGCCCTGCACCCAGTGCCAGCAAAGGGACCCCTGTAATCTCCTTCTGGCCGGTTGTCTTACCCCCTTACCATCTTTTAGCTGAGAGCTTGTGAAGCTGCTGCTGCTGCCATGGATTTAGTCACCCTTTCCCCCTTAACCCTCCCCCCAACTAAGACCTGTTGTTTGTTTGCTGGGGCAATGCCTGCAGTGGTGCAGCCTGCACTGTACTGCTGTGCTCCACTCTCACCCTGGTATGACTGCCCTTTCCTGCCAACCTTCAAAATTGTCTTAGGTTGGAAAATTCTTTCACCCTGTCCTTTTGTAGGTTCTGTCACTTCAGAATTTATTTTGCCGCTGTATTTAAAATTGTTTGGAGGGGAACTAGCGAGACCTCAGGTGAGTTCCCACATTTTATCTTCCATCCCCAACTCATATTTTAGAAGAACATAGCACTTACAGTTTCTCTGAGGTTAGTGAAAATTCTCATTCTTAACTAATTCCCCAAGCTGGCTTCCCTTCCCACCCTAATATTGGTACAACAAAGGATTGTGACGTTGCATTTCTTATGGTTCCAATGGCATTGAAACTGTAAAAAATACCTCCAGCTTCAGTTGCTACTCTAAAGTTTGTTTCCCTCATGTAAATAATGCCAGAACTATGTGATGTCTACAAAGGAAGGAATTGTTTTCTCTGTCTTTTGGAATATCTACATATACAGCTATTCACAGAGTGAGAGAAAAATAGCCCTTGTAAAAGGTGCAAACACAAGACTTAATTCACTCAGGAGATTTTGCCAGTGTCATGAACTATAAGGAAGTAAGATCAGGCATATTTTTAGATGACAATAAAAAGAGATAGTAAGGTACAATGAGAAAAGCACTATGAGAAGTCAGAGGACCTTTGTTCAGATCTTGGCTTTTATTCCTTACCTGTGTTATCTTTGGCAACTCACTTGATCTTTCTGGAACTAAGTTCCCTCATATGTAAAATGACCAGTCTAAGGTCTAAAAATAATCTTGTTTTCAAAATATTGCATCTTCTTTTATGATGGGATATTCCCTACAGATGGAAAGTCACTTTTATTTTATAAGGCCACAAGGTGGCATAGTAGATAGAGTACAGGGTCTGGAGTCAAGAAGACTCATCATCCTGAGTTCAAATGTAGCCTCAGATACTTACTAACTGTGTGACTCTGGGAAAGCCACTTAACTCTGTTTCCCCCAATTTCTCATCTATACAATGAACTGGAGAAGGAAATGGCAAACCACTCTAGTATCTTTTGCCAAGAAAACACCAAATGGGATCACAAAGAGTCTGAAATGCTTGAAGAACAAAAAAAAATTTATAGCTAGTGCTCAAGTAATTCAGTTCCTATGATAGTTTTCATAAAAGAAAGGCACATACACAAGTTGGGAGCATTGTCTTAGCAGGTCTCCAAAATGGGTAAGAAATGGGAAAAACCAAGAATTGGCATATACAAGATTATCTTGTTATTTCTTCCCATTAGTCCCTGAAAGGCAAACATTTTCTAAAACTAACTCAAATAACTCTTTTCCTATGTCAGTCTGTTGTGATCAGATCACTGGTTGATATTTTCTAAATAAAATTTTAGTCAGTGATTAATAAAAACATCTCCAATACACCTACTCCCTTTCTTTTCCCTCTCTTGCTACTACTTCAGGATTTCCTTCTCTGTTGGTCCCTGAAATCTTTGGGAACAGAGAGAGAAAGGGAACAGATGTAGTGCTCACTAGTACTTTCCTACTCTTGAAAAACCAATTCTGAAGGAGTTTTTAATGAATTTCAATCATAGCCACCTTCTAGCTTTGTTCTCTAACAAAACCAAAATGAGTAGGTGAGGTTGAGTCCTCATCTTCCACCTTTCAGATCCTAAAATAAAGGGAAAATGGCATGTGTTGGAGGGGTTCAAAGGAAGATTCACTTAGATTTTCCCTTTCCACAGTAATACAGATTTTCCTTTCCTACTACAAAATTGTTGACCCCATTCCCTGGATCAAGAGGTAGACCAAGTCATCTCCAATTTGAGGTTAATATTTAGCCTTCAGGCATAGAAACACTAATTTCCCACTGGGCTCCATCTTCCTCTTCTTGTTTTCAGGTAAAGGTATAAGCCACTTATCACTTCCTTCAGAGCCTGAGATGTTTATGCTGAGGTCTATTTATAAAAGCTTTGGGAACCTGGAACCCACTATTAAAACTTTCATTAACTTCTGTTACAGACTTAAATGTTCATATAGGAGGAAATATGCAAGACTCAAAATAAAAGCATTCACGAGAGCTTAGATTCCCAATGGCCCTCTTAGTACAGGTTAAAAAGTGTCAATGTATGCTCTACCATGGAAATGATATATTACTCCTATTGAAGTCTCTGCTTGGGATAGGAATTGAATTCTATATAAAGAATTCTGTATAAAGCGATTTTTTGTTTTTGTCAGAAACCAAAATTTGCTTGATATTTAAGTAAAAGAAACTTAGAAGGCTATTTTTGTCTTTTTTGACTTCCTAAGCTAGTTTTCAAATATAGAGACCCAAATTTTGTATTAGGATGGTAATATAAACAGATGACAGCAAAGAATGGACATTTTTGGCAGCTAACACTAGCATCAAGGCTTGAAAATAAGACCCATACTTACAGTAGCAAACTGCACATTATCTACATAAGGAAATATTATTTTATCAGTCTCATGAGCCAAATAATTGTCCTCTGTCAGCAATTAACTTAGTCTTAAAATTATAAACTTGTGGAAATCAGATTAAAGTCAAGGTTTCAGAAGAATATGTTGTGTTCCAGCACGAGTCACATAAAATAAAGTATGAATTTGTATGATGTGTATAATGTAGGATCTGTGTAAAAATAGCACAGTTTTCAGTGTGACATATATGATTATCCTAAATATCTGCCTTAACTTTTCATGTGTCCCACAATCTTTCAATAATTTACTAATAATTACCTTGCTTTGTGGTATAGGGAGTCAGGAGAACTGGGTTCAAGTTTTGACTCCACCAAATAGCTTTAGGAGCTTTGGAAAGTCTGAACTTCAGTCTGGTCATCTGCAAAATGCATCATGTTTGTTTTAAGGATTAAATAAGATAGAAGTTATAAAAACACTTTGCAAACATTGACATGTTAGGCTAAAGTGAATTATTAGCATATATTTAGCACAGCACTCACTTCTAAGTCATTAAGTTTTAAAATATACTCATCCTATGTTAAGTGTATATTTGCAGAATATCTTCAATCTGCATGTATATTTTCTCCAGACCAATATCACAGGACAGATTCAAAATAAATACCTTCCACATCACGGGGGTTATAAGTATGGTGACCCCCGCAATCTGGAAAATCTGCGTAAAAGTTTTTGGCCCTCTCTTCATACCAGAGAAGAAGTTTCATTTTTTTTCTTTCTTTTATGGGGTGTTTATAGTACCTTATTGTAAAATTTGGGTTAAGTTATTTGGTCATAGGCCACATTATACAATACTATACGTGTATTTTATGCATTTCTGAGTTTCTAAACTTTTTCTGTGTATCCTTTTGGGCTTCACATGTCTTTTGTGGCTTCTGCAAAACTCTCCAAAAATTCCTATTAGATTTCTTATGCTAACCTGCATATCAAAACTGCATTGGGGAAAATTGAGATGTGGAAGGAATAACTATAGATTGGTATTCCCTGTAAACATATTACATCAAAATAAGAGAATTGTTGTGTCTTGGACCAGCTATAGAATATCCACTATCTTTAATTTCAAGAATGTAAGAGAGATAAATTATCTAATATAGTGGGTTTAGGGACAAGATGGGGAAAAGAGAACACGAGAAAGAAAAGTTTAACTGATTATGAGTGATAACTTTTTTTTTTAATTTTTTTATTTAATATATTTAGTTTTCAGCATTGATTTTCACAAGAGTTTGAATTACAACTTTTCTCCCCATTTCTCCCCCCCCACTACAAGATGGCATATATTCTGGTTGTCCTGTTCCCCAGTCAGTCCTCCCTTCTGTCACCCCACTCCTCTCCCATCTCCTTTACCCTCCCATCCCCTGATAACTTTTAAAATACAAAAAAAATTTCAAAAAGAATAGAGACTCAGACATACCTTATTGAACAAATTCACTTAGATCAAATATTACTAAATTCATTACATCAATAAATACTTATTATTTATGTGCAAAACATTATGCTGAGCACTATAGGAGACTACAGAAGTAAGATGCAGTTGCTTCCCTCAAGGACCTTAGATTAAAACTCCACTAAAGTGCATAATTTTATTTTCCAAGAAATTTGTGAAAGTTTAATTAATGTGTTATTTCTAAAATTAATTTGGGATTTCTAAGAAAAAAATTTGTGGGAAGACTACTGACAGTGGTTAATTGGTCCTCTGTATATTCTAAACAATTAACTAGTATTCTGTTATTTGAATAAGTGAGATTTATGACAAACATTTTGGAGACTGGACTTTTAAAAGGAGAGGAGCAAGCATTCTGTGAATTTATCTTGAATTGCACTTAAAACTTGCCTATCAGTTTGTTCAATCTTTGACAGTTTAAGAGAAATCAGCATGTTAGGGTTTAGAGGATTTTTTTTTGTTGGAGTGTATAGCATATGTAAAGAAGCACCCTCTCAACGAATGGAGAATCTGTCTTAAGATCAATAACTACTGGCTGTTGTTGTTGGAGTTTTTCTTCATCAAGCCAAAAGACAGAATAGGAAAAAAATATTTCATTTTCAGCCTCAGACAAAATAATAGACTTGTGAATAAGGAAAGTGACAACAAAATCAAAATGTTGATGCTTCTTTTGCAATGTCTAGACCCTTCTGTAGCAGGAATTATTTTCATAAGGCACAGACAGAATCCATTTCCATGTAGAGTTCTTAATGGTTCCTGTCAGAGCAAAATAGCTAAGAAACATATGGTATCCATTTCCCTGTATCACTTGGAAAAAATTTCACATGTAAATAAAACCAACATAAAAGTATAGCCCTTTGAACCCAGGATCTTATACAATACATAAATATATTGGTACAATGTGCTCTTTGTGTTGACCCACTGAGTTACGTGCTTTTAATTTTTTTTATTACATCCTGAGATGCACATTTTCAAGATTTTCCAAAGCCATTAAAGTAGTTGGAAGCATTTGTTATAAATCTTTAGGTAGAAATATGTATGTTAGCAATGTATGTGAATACCATTTTCCCCTATAGAAAATGGAGAATATATTATTGTTGTTGTTCAGTTGTATCTGCCTCTCCATGGGCCTGTTTGGGATTTTCTTAAGAAAGATACTACAGTGGTTTGCCATTTCCTTCTCCAGCTCGTTTTTCAGATAAGGAAACTAAGGCAAAAAGGGTTAAGCGCTTTGCCCAGGCTCACAGTAAGTAAGTGTCTGAGGCCAGATTTGATCTCAGGAAGATGGGTCTTCTTGACTCCAGACCTAGTACTCTGTGTACCATGGCACCACCTAGCTAGGCTATGTAAGTTACAGGCCACAAGCGTCTTTGAATGCTGTGAATTAGATGGCGCTGTTATGAGAGATAGCATTAGATAGGGAAAGCATACCAGATTTGAATTCAGGAGACCTGGGTTCAGAATGCAGCTCTGCTGGTACCAGTCTATATGTGCTATAGCAAGCCAGTTAATTTCTCTGTGTCTCTTGGTCTCCTCTCCTTCTAGACATTTTCTTTCCTCTGACTTTTCATAGCACTACTTTCTCCTGATTTTCCTTCTACCTTTCTAGCATTCCTCCTCAGTCTCTTTTGCTGGTTTATCATCCAGATCATTCCTGCTAACTTTAAGTTTACCCTAAGGTTCTTCCCTGGACTCCTTCCTCTTCTTTCTATACAGTCTCTCACTTGGTTACCCTAGCAGCTCCCATGGGCTGAATTGTTATTTCAGATCTATATTACCAGCCCTAGAGATTCTTCTCAGATCTAGTTCCATATCACAAACTCCTTATTGGACTTTCTGAACTGTGAAAGCCTCACAGGTATCTCAATCAGCGTGTCTAAAACACAACTGATTATCTTTTTAATGTTTATTTTTGTGAACTGATTTTTAAATATATATAATAAACTCAACATGCTACTTTTTAAAATTGTCTTTCTTGTCTGTGTTTCCCTCTGAAATCCTTTTGTTCTCTTCCATGCATTTTAAATATGCATCAATAACACTTTTGTATTTAATTTCCACCCTTTTCTTATTTTTTTAATTTTTTGGTTTTAAATATTATTTTATTTTCCCCAATTACATCTCAGGAAAACTTTTAGCATTCATTTTTACAAAATTTTGAGTTCTAAATTTTTCTCCCTCCCTCTCTCCTCTTTGCTCTCCTGAAAATGGTAGACAGTTTGATATAGCTTATACATGTGCTGTCATGTAAAACAGATTTCCATATTAGTCACAGTTGTGGAAGAAGAAATAGATCCAAATTTCCTCCCTTTTCTGAGCGACACTGTTACTTACTTTCCCATACACACACATACATCCAAGTCTCCTCCATCAATAAGGAAAAAACACAATCCAAGAAAAAAATAGCCAAAGTCAGGCTAAACAAATCTATACATTTACCTTGTCCAAAAGCATATCTCATTCTATGCTTTGGATCTCTCACCAGAACTCATTACCTGAGTGGCAGTGGATAGAGTGTGTGACTTGTAGTTAGGATGACCTGAGTTCAATTTCTGACTCAGATACTAGCTGTGTGACCTGTAGACAGGTCCCTTAACTTCTCTCAGACTCAGTTTCCTTGTCTGTAAGATGGGGATAATAATAGTACCTACATTTCAAAGTTGTCATGAGGATCAAATAAAATAACTTATGTAAAGTGCTTTGCAAACCTTAAAGTGCTATACAAGTGCTAGTTATTATCATTATTATTATTAATCCCCCCCCCCAAAAAAGCCACTCCTCTTGCAAATTTCTTTTTCTTTCAAGGGAGATTCTTCTAATTTCCCTGGTTTGCAACCTCATCATCATCCTTGATTCTTTATTCTCCCTCATCTCCCTTATTCAATCAGTAGTCAAATAATGTTGTTTCTTAATTTCACAAGATCTTTCTTTCTTGTATATCGCTTCTCACTTCTCACACATCCACCACCTTACTTCAGGTCCTCATCACCTCTCAGCTGGTCTATTGGAATGATCTCTTCATTGGATTCTCCACTTCCAGGCTCTCCCCACTCCAATACATTCTCCACAGTCACTTAAGTTATTTTCTTTTTAGATTTTTTTTCTTTTTATCATGAATTTAATAAATATCAACAGACATGAACATATCTGTATACAAAGAAAAAAGAAAAAGGGGGTTTTATATAGGAAGCTGTTTATTATGTTCAATTTAGTTTTTCCCTGCTAATTACAACTTTTTAAAAAATTCAGATGACATTGTATTTTCAACCCTGCCATGGTTATACGTGTCCCTTTCTAAGCTTCATTTTGCTCTTTTCTTTTTTAATAATTCATTGATGATTTTTCTTTATTTTCTTCCCACTACTGCTGTCCCTAAATTTTCCCATTCTCCCCAAAAACAGAAACATGAAAGTTCCCCCTTCTAAAAATTAATCAAACTCACACAGAACAAATTGTCCTTTGTGTCTGAAAAGGTACGTGTCACTTTGTACCTCTAGTCTATCTCTTCTGAGCCAAATGGGAAGCATTAGGTCATTGTCAGTCTCCTGAAGTTGTCATCAGTCATTGCACTGATGATAGTTCTTAAGTCTTTCACAGTTGTTTTCCTCTACAATGTTATAATTCTCATACAAACTGTTCTGGTTCTCACTTGATTTTGCATGAGATTGTACAAGCCCACTCAAGTTTCTCTGAATCTATCCCTTTTGTCATTTCTAAAAATGCAAAATAATTCCATTTCATTCACATCTCATCATTTCTTAAGGCATTCTCCAACTGATAAGTATTCCCTTAGTTTCCAAGTCTTTGATACAAGAAAAAGTCCTGCTGTAAATATTTTTTTACACCTAAGTAATTTCCCCTCTTTCTTTGACTCTTTGGAGGTAATAGTCTAATAGTGGGATTGCTTTTTGACTTTGTTTTCCAGATTGACTGTATCACTTCACAGTACATTAAAGAGCCTGTTTTCCCACAGCCCTTCCAACAACCATCATTTTCATTTTTTGTCATCTTTGTCAATGTGTTTTGTGGGAAGGGCAACCTCAACATTGTCTTAATTTGCATTTCTCTTATAATTAATGATTTGAGGCATTTTTTCATAGGATTGTTGATAGATTACATTTCTTCTCTTGATAACTATCTGTTCATATTCCATTGGGGGAATGGCTCTTGTCCTATATTTGTATCAATCACCTACATATTTTAGATATAAGGCCTTTATTTGAGAAATTTCCTACAGTGATTTCCTCCCCACCCCCAGCTGTTAACTATTTCTATTCTAACAGCACTGATTTTATTTATACAGAAACATTTCAACTTTATTTTACCATTTGTAATCCTCTCTATCATTTAAGAACTCTTTCCCTATCCACATTTGTGAAATTTATCTCTGTCTATCCTCTTCTAATTTGTTTATGATATGAAATTTTATATATAGACCTTGTATTCATTTAACATTTGTTGTGATACATGGTGTGAGATATTGTTCTAATCTTAAATTCTTCCAGATTGTTTTCTAGCTTTCCCAGCACATTTTACCCCAGTATAATTAGAGTTCTTGGGCTTATAGAAAAATATGCTGCTATCTTTAATAACTTCTGGGTTAGTAACTTCTGGTTAATAACTTCTAGGTATTTATTCCACTGATCAACTTTTGGGGTTTTTTGAGGGGGTTTAGGGTAAAGATAGGGATAACATCTTTATAAAGTCTAGTTTTATAGGCAACTCCTAGATAAAGAAGCTCCCTTTACCAATGCTGATTGGCACCTTCTTTGCAATTTAAAAATTTTAGAGATTTGCTTAGAGAGAAAGAATGGAGAGGTTAAGTAACTTGCTCAGGGTCACATAGCCAGTATGTTCCAGAGGTAGGAAATGAAACCAAGTTTTCCTGGCTCTTAGGCTAGCTCTCTATTCATTGAATCAGTTGTAACATGAATGTTGATAGCAGCTGCTGTGGGGGCATAAGACCAACAACACCAGGACACAGAAGGGCTGCTAGCAGGGGTTCTTCAATCTGCTTTTCTAAGGAAATCAACTTTAAGGGGTTAACAATCTCGGTTTAATTAAACACACGTATATCATTCACTTAGTTCAGGGAGAAAAGTCAGCACCCTGAACTTCAGAGCAAATACAAACAGAAACTACAAACAGATCAACAGACAGGCTTTGTCTGTTCAAAATAGCACATACATAGTTATCAAAAAGAGTAGCACCAACATCTGAGTTTTCAAAGCCAAGGGGCTGCTTCAATGGCTTACCCAGAGTCTCATCACCAACATTCTTTTGATGAATGTGCCACCAGAGGCAAAAGGCTAACCTCTGATCTTATATACAAGTTTCAGGGTCAAAGGGCATCACAACCATGTGAACTAGGCCTTCTCTTGATGTAAGAAGGTCATCAAAGACTCCCCAAAAATCACTCCAAAAAAGACAACAAAAAGTTCACTTTGCTTGCCGTTATGTTTGAAAGGCAAGACTCATCAAAGGTACTTGATTACCTCAGCATTCCAAAAGAGAAAACAGTAAAAAAAAATAGAAGTCTCACCTTAATTACCATAATATCAATATACACTATCTCATTGATTTGTTTGAAGTAGTACAAAGGTTTTGATGATTACTGTTTTGAAGTGTAGTTAGAGGTCTGGTGCTGCTGGGACCCTTTCCTTTCCACTTTTTGTAATTATTTCCCTTGAGATTTTGAATTACGTGTTCCTTCAAATGAATGTTGTTATTTTTTCTAGTTTGATAAAGCAACTATACCTGGCACTTAATAAATACTTGTTGACTTGATTTGATAGTTTAATTATTATGGTACCAAATATATAGGTAGTATTCATTCATTCATTTAGGTAGTATTATAAAATATATTTTATTGTCATTGCCATATCATGAGCAGTTAATATGATTACTGCTTTGTAGTAGAGTTTGAGGTATAGGCCTACTGGGCCATTTTTCCATTTTTTCTCATTATTTACCTTCTGGTTCTTGATTTTTTTTCTCTCCAGAATTTTGTTTTAAAATTGCAGATGGTTCAGAAGTGAATGAAAGGAAAATAAGTGGAGGCAATGATTGTAGGAGAAAAATTTTTTCCTAGGATTTTGATGGAGAAAGAAAGGAGAGCCATAGGACAGTGGCTTGAGAGGAAAGAAGGATTTAGCAAAAGATTTTTAAAGTATGAGGAAAGACTTGAGCATGTTTGTGGGCAAGAGAATGAAAATAAGAAGAATTTGAAGAGACATTAAACACAATTTTAAAAAATAATCTATACAGGAAGTAAAATCCAAGAAAAAATAACTCAACAATGCCTAGAAACGCATGCTCAGATGTGAATTGGAAAGAAATGAAGCAAGAGGTAAAAGGTGAAATTATAACTGAAACAATAGCTTTGGGGGAAGAATTAGGAGGATTAAATAGCTAAGATGAAGATACAAGACATTACAAAAATGATTATTCAGTTCCATTTTTTCATATTCTCATTTTCAGGAACTCTGCTAGTTCTATAAATACAGAGAAGATGTTAGTAATCTAAAAAGAGGTGTGTAGCTGGCAGGGTGAGAAAAGGTTTCCTATAGAAGATGGAATTTGTGCTGAGTCTTGAAGGATACCTGAGAAACTAAGAGGTAGAGGTCAAGAAGCAGAGCATTCCAGGCATGAAGGACAGGCAGTACAAAGACCCAGAGATGAGAGATGGTTGTTGTTTGTCCTTGGTTCTCGAGGAGGACCATAACATCACAAAGATGATGTCATGACTTGCAAGGAAACTGGATTTAAGTGAGTCAGGGTTGTGCAAGGTCACTAGCCTCACTGTCTTTTCTAGAGCCATCTGAGTCCAGTGGCTCGACATAGAACAAGACAACTGGAGATGGCCCCTGATGAGGGATGGAGTGTCTTGTTAAAGGAGTTGCGAGTTGGTTGGCATAGTTGAATCATACAATTCATGGAAGGGAATAACATATGAGATGACAAGAAATGCAAGAAAATGCCATATTCTGAAGGGCTTTACATACCAGAAGATTTATATTGGATTTAGGAAGGCGATAAGGACCTACCAGAGCTCACTGAGCAGCAAATGAAATGGTCAGATCTAATTTTAGAAAAATGGCCTTGGAGGTAGAATGGAGGATATATTGCAGTGGGGAGATACTGGAAGCAAGAGTCCAGCTAAAAGGCTATTAAACATTTTAGCTGAGAGGTAATGAGGGCCTGAATTAGGATTGTCATTGTATGAATGGAGGGAAGGCAATGTATATGAGAAATGTTGTAATGGTAGAAATGACAAGATTTGGCAATTAATTAAAATTTGAAGTGAGAGTGAAGAGTTGAGAATGACCCTGAGGTTTCAAGCTTTGGTGAGAGGGAAGATTATGGTGCTGTCAGTAGCAATAGGGAAGTTTGGGAGAGGAGGGTTTGAGAGGAAAGTTGGTGAGTTTTGTTTTGGGCATATTGAGTTTGAGATGCATATAGGATATATACTTTGGGATGCCTAAGAGGCATTTGGAGACATGTGAGCTACATGTGAATGTAGCTCAACAGAAAGACTAGGTCTCTCTCTATATTTGGGGAATTATCTACATAGTGATAATAATTGACCCCATGGGAGCTGATGAGATCACCAAGTGAAAAAGTACAGAGCAAAAACAGAAGACTTATGAATTCTGATCAATACAATAATCAATCATGACTCCAGAAAACAAGTGATAAATAGCATGCTTCCAACCTCTTGACAGAGAGGCAATGGACCAGCAATTTAGAATGAGACATATATTTTGAGACATGGCCTATGTGTGAATTTACTTTCTTTTTTTTTTTGGTTTGTTTTTTGGCAGGGCAATTGGGGTTACACAGCTAGTACATGTGTCAAGTGTCTGAGGCCGCCTTTGAACTCAGGTCCTCCTGACTCCAGGGCTGGTGCTCTACTCACTGCACCACCTAGCTGCCCCTTTATTTTTTTTTCTTATCTGTTAGAATGGAAGATTTTTGTGAGGAAGAAAAGGAATACGTAGAATAGTGATGCCCAAAAAAGAGAAGTAAAAAGTGTATCAATGAAACAATTAAAAACTGTACTGAAGAAAACAGAAGGAAGCTCAGAGGGAGCTTCAGGCAAGAAGAATGGCCTTGCAATTAATACATTAAATTTATTATAGACCTTTTAAAAATAAGTTCTTCATACTAGAATTTCAGTTTCAAAAGCAATCCATTTTTTCTGATCTTTTTATATGGAAATGTTTGTGTTTGTTGATGTCAGTCACTTGGAATAACCTAGAATTAAAATCCTGAAATAAAAGAAAGAAACTCTCATTAATTTTATATAAGGGCATAAGGCTAACTTAGGTACCAGTCTGCAAAGTTGAGGAGGCCAGTGACAGGATAATACTATGATGTGAATCTTTTCCCTATGATTTTTCCCTCCTAGAATGATAGTCCAAGCCTCCTCTAAACCATTCCTAGAATCTCTACTTGATCTAGGATGAAGCTAAGAAAATCAGTCAATTAATGAACATTTATTAAATGACTATGTGGCAAGCACTGAACTAATTCACATCCCTTGTCCTCACTTCAGAATTTGTCTTCATTTTTTAATGGGTTAGAAAAGTACACAAGAGGTCACTCATTTCACACTTATGAGATTAGAAAGTGCATAAGAATTTGCACAACAGTACTTACCCATAGATTGAAGCTATCTGTCTCTAGAATCCCCCTCAGAACTGGGCCCACACTCTTTGCTCTTCACACTCTGTTGCTCTAAGTTTTGAAACACTAGATCAGGGTTACATAGAATCACATGTTGAATGAACCAAGGAAGTTCATTTATTGAATTATTAACTCAGAAAACCTTCACCTTAGCCAGGTTTGGAAACAACATAGACAAGCTAGCCCAACCAAAAGTCACAATCTGCCTTTCTCTTCATGATTTTATCTTCCATTTACTCCCTCCAAAAGACTGATAGGTATCTAGCTCCTATGAGAGCAAACCTAAAGAGTTTGTCATGTTCTCTCTTCTTTGGGCACTGTACATGATGGAGATGTAGCCATGTCTCTGGGAAAGTTGTTAGCTCTTTGTCCAACTTTATCCAACTCTCCACTTTGTCCAAGTGAATTTAAAGTAGCCAAGTAGTGGTAACTATCAAAACCTCACTTTTTATGCTTTTCTCTCACTAAATCATTCATCCCTTGGTAGTCCCAAATCCATTACTTCCACCTCTTATTCTGCTTGACTTGACTACTAACTCAAAACCTCTAGTTCAGGGCAAAAGAGGAGGAAACTGTTCCCAAAGAGAGACACTGTCACACAAGGATGGCAGCCACTAGAGGAGAACATATGCCAACAGAGAACACCATCAGGGGAGCTCCCTCCCCATCATCCTCACCACCATGGACAGATCAGTGACTCAGATGTTTAAAAAGCTGTGCACTCCATGAGCCACTCAGGACCCAAACTTATATAAAGTTTGAGACAAAAGGCTGATGTAGTTCTAATAGGAGACTGTTCTATCATTCATGGGGCAAGGCAGCTGAGTAATTAAGACTACTGAAATCAGGATTTTTTCTGAGATACTTGATAAGAAATAAAGGAATGAGGAACAGCAACCCAGGAAACAACTCTACGCTACAGCAAGCCAACTGGCTGAAGAGGGAGCAATTCCCAGTCTCCAGATCAATTGACCCTTAGCACACATGCATAATGGTGGTGGTGCCGTATTAGTCAAACTGGTTTTTGCCAACTCACATACACAATCATAGATTTAGAGCTGGAAGGAACCTTAGACTCTGTCTCAAGGCGGGTGGGGGAACCTGCTAATTCAGCTGCCTCCATACTTTGCAGACAAGGCAAGCAAGGTCCAGAAAGATAAAGTAACAACTAGGTCACACAAATGTCAGGAATGGGATTTGACTGTAGGTCTTCTGCATCCGAGTCCATTGCACTTTTTACTATATCACACCATTGGTTATATATTGTTTTCTAAATATTATTATCTCTTTAGGGTGTGTACCATTTTTTTCAAATTAGATTATATATTTCAGGACCACAACAGTCCAAGTCTTTTAATTCTAACATGTATCCTCCTTCTTCCAATACTTAGAATAATAGTCCTCCACCAAGTGCGAGTGTAAAATAAATAGTGTGAAGTGACTTAATAAAACCTTCCAAAATAGATTACCAATTAACCTATTCTTAAAATGTCTCTATTCACAAAATCCCTCTTCACATTTTCTCTGTTAAGTGATTTGGTCCATGAGTGGGGGGTGTGTGTGTGCATGTGTGTGTATGTGTGTGTGTGTGTGTAAGTAACAGCAATGCTACTAGCAGATACTGTGGCTGTGTAAGGCCAATAACACAGCACACAGGAAGGCTGCTAAGCACAGGTTCTTTGATCTGCTTTTCTAAGGAAAGCAACTTTAAAGGGTTTACAATCTCACTTTAATTAAACATACATATATCATTCACTTAGTTCAGGGGGAAAAGTCAGCACCCTGAACTACAGAGAAAACATAAACAGAAATTACAAGCAGAAATTATATAAATACAGGAAATAACACAAATCAGCAGACAGGACTTCTAATTGTCCGTCCATAGCAATACATGCATAGTTACCAGAGAGAGAAGCATCAACATCTGGGTTTTCAAAGCTGGGGGCTCCTTAACGGCTATCCAGAGTTTCTACTGGTCAAATCACATGAATACTCTTCCAGTGAGTGAGCCCCCAAGGCAAAATGCTAACCTCAGAGTATATACACACTTCTTCAGGGTCAGAGGGTATCATGACCATGTGACTCAAACTCACGTGACTTAGGCTTTCTTGTGACTTAAGCAGGTCATCAAAGACTCTTGATTCAAACAAAGGCAAGTCTCAATCAAAGGCACTTGATTACCTTAGTGCTGAGGAGAACTAGAACTCCAAAAGAAAAAAGAGCAAAACAAAAAGTTCCTCTTTGTTTGCTATTACAGTGTGTGTGTGTGTGTGTGTGTTTGTGTGTCTTAGATAGTCTCTGAGAAGTATTCTCCCATGAGACTTAATCTTGACTTAATTTTAATGGGATATGTTTGGTGAAGATGTATTTAGGGTACCAATGTGACAGAAGCAAGAAATGTGTTCCTTCTAATAACCTCTCTTTAATATTTTAGTTTCTAGTTCTAGTTGGAACTGTGGAGTTTCAACTCTTATTGCAAATGCACAAAAGCCAACAGGAATCGCGGATGTATACAGTAAGTTTCGCCCTGTGAAGAGAGTTTCCCCCCTGAAACACCATCCAGAAACCCTTGAGAACAATGAAAGTGATGACCAAAAGAATGAGAAGGTGGAATACCAGAAAGGCGGAGCTTTTGATCAACCGCCTCCATCTGAAGAACTGTGCCCTGGAGATGGAGAGACCCTTAAAAGTAAAAGCCTTGAGCCCAGCGTTTTATTGGGAGAGCTGGAGCATTATGACCTTGACATGGATGAGATTCTAGATGTTCCCTACATCAAATCAAGCCAACAGCTTGCTTCTTTTACCAAGGCAGCTACAGAAAAGAGGATTTTGGGGATATGTTCAACAGTCAATGGCCTCTCTGGCAAGAACAGCTCCACAGGAAATGCTGAGAGCTTGACAGCTAGCATGACACCCTTCTGTGTCTTATCCCCAGTAAAAAGCTCTCATCTGAAAAAAGCTCACTCTCTCGTTCTTGATCAGCACAAGCATTCTACTGAAGATTCAGAGCTTTCTCCACCTCTGGTTACGTGCGACTCAGTCCATGAACCTGAAACCCAGAGCAAGGGCTTCCTTAACAAGGCATTTGCTGACCCTACTGTGCTAAAAGTTGAGAACATCATTCCCAGTAGCAGCCAGATCAGGACTTTACACCTGCAGTCCTCAGCCACAGAGCCCAAACTGGAAGAGCAGAATAGCCATGGGAACTGGAATTCAGGAAGCCCAGAAGAAAGGAGTGAGGATGTGAAAAAAATTAAAAGCATCTTGAACATTGTTAAAGAAGGACAAATATCTCTCTTGGTAAGTGCTGTCATCTCTTTTTTAACATACATAAATAGATTATAAATTGTATTTAGTGGGCTAAGTTCTTTAGCCCCAAAGTTAACAAGCATATCGTTTTGATTTTTGTTTTGATCTTGCAGCTTTAATTCAAAGACTTAGGTTACTCAGTTTTCAAAATAAGTGGTTTTAGGTGAAGATAAGGAAAAAGAAATCCCGTGCCCAGTTTATTTTATTTACATATAATCCCACCATTAAACTGAATTCAAGCAAAATGTATTTTTTTCTGAAAATGGCAACAGTATTTTCATAAGGTTGAATCTTAAATCTCTGCCTTTCAAAATGTGAGCAATTCATTCATTTATCTGTGGTTGATGCTGGCTCCTTCTAATGATAGACCCACTAAAGGAAGAAATATTCCAAAGTGTTCCAGGGGTGGAGAACCTATGACCTCAAGACCACATGCAACCCTCTAGGTCCTCAAGTACAGCCTTTTGGCTGAATTCAGGGTTGCATTTGAGGACCTAGAGGGTCACATGTGGCCTTGAGGCCACAGATTTCCCACCCCCGGACCAATTTGTTCAGTAAACACTCTTGAACAGAAGTCCCCCTCCCTCCTTGCCCAAAGCTTGATATTATACCTTGACTTAAAGGAAATTTTTCCTTAGTTCCCTTTTATTACTAGAAACTAGAGAAAAAATACTTCTAAAGATTTAAGGCAACCTTGTGATCAAAAATATCTAAAATGAAATAGCCCCATATCTGAATGCTGTGTTCTATGCTGGCTTCCAGATTAGGGTTAAACTTCAAACAAGCACAGTTGTAAAGTGGTATTAATAACGTGATGTTATAGAAATCACATTTAAATCCTTCAGTATATAGACTGGTAATGTGTTTCTATTTAAGCTTTTCATGTCACTCTCAGTAAGATTAGTTTTATCCATTATCAAAGATTATATTTTTCCATATGGTTCATATAAAAATATAATTATATGCATATAATCATATAGGGAGATTTAAGAAAAGACATATCAAGTAGTAGAAATGCTGTTGGATTAAGGAACAATAGACATGACAATTCTGCTTCTTATTGGGTATGTAATAGTGGACAAATCATCTAAATTCTTTGTGTTTTAGCTTTCTCATCTATTAAATAAGAATAATCATACTGGCCTCATTTACTTCACAAGGTTGTTGTGACAATCATATAAGATAATGTATGGCAAAGAATTTTGAAAACAACAAGGTGCTATATGAATATTAGATATTATTATGTAATTGAGTAAATAAAACATGGGCTTCCACCCCTAAAAACTTCTTCTCCTTTTCCTTTATTCCCTTCATTTCTCTCTCCCACTCTCTTCCCTTCTCCATGTCTCACAAATGGAAGACCCTCTTTAGTTTATGTATCAGTTCCTCTACCCCTGTCCCTGATAGCTGTGATAAATCAAGATATAGGGAACACATTCACACTTAGCTGAAGAGACAAGATGACAGAGTGCTAGAATGACTGGAACAGGGACAAATTAATACTTCTTGGTCTAGCAGTAAAGGTATGTATGTGCCAAAAAGCACTGTGAAGAGTATGGATGGCCAAGACCATGGTTTTCTTAGGTGTTCATGTTCAAAAGCAGGAGTTCTTTTTAAAAAAATTATATTTTATTTTCCCCAAGTTACACATAAAGACAATTTTTGACATTCATTTTTAAAATTTTTTGATTTCCAAATTTTTTTCTCTCCCTCCCACATCTCCATCCTCCCTGAGATAGTAAGCAATTTGATCTAGGTTATACATGTTCAATCATGAAAAACATATTACCATATTAGTCATGTTGTGAAAGAATACACAGACCCAAAGGGGAAAAAAGCCATGAAACATATAGAAAGAAAAAATAGTATGCTTCAATCTGCATTCAGACTCCATCAGTTCTTTCTCTGGAGGTGGATAGCATTTTTCATCATGAGTCCTTTGGAATTGTCTTGGATCACTGTATTGTTGAGAATAGCTAAGTCATTCACAGTTGATCGTTGATCAGTATTGCTGTTACTGTGCACAATGTTCTCCTGGTTCTGTTCATTTCACTTTGCATCAGTTCATATAAGTCTTTCTAGGTTTTTCTGATATCCATCTACTCAGTATTTCTTATAGTAATACTCCATTACAATCACATACTACAACTTGTTCAGCCATTCCCCAATTGATGGGTATCCCCTCAAATTCCAATTCTTTGCCACCACAAAAAGAGTAAATCAAGGGTTCTTAACCCCAACAAATCTGTGGATAGATTTCAGGGGGTCTGTGATCTTGGATGCAGAAAATAATTGCATCTTTATTTTCATACAGCTCTAATTGAAATTTAGCATTCCCTCCAATGACTTAGAAAAAAACAAAAGAAAACAAATTCTGGAAAGGGATCACAGACTTCATCAGACTGCCAAAGCAATCCCATGCCACAAAGAAAGTATTTGATGAATTAAATGGAGCTAATCACAACTTGTGGGCAAGGTCGTAGAACACCAATAGTCATTAAATAACACAGCCTCTCTGCTACTACCCACTTTTCATAACCTTCCTTAGGAGACGAACATCTCATTTTGACCATCTGGATAATTTTTCTGCCTTTTCTGTTTGCATAGCCACACCTTGCTGCAGACAACCTGGATAAAATCCATGATGAAAGCGGGAACAATCTGTTGCACATTGCAGCCTCCCAGGGACATGCAGAATGTTTGCAGCACCTTACTTCTTTGATGGGAGAAGACTGCCTAAATGAGAGAAACAATGACAAGCTAACGCCTGCTGGCCTAGCAATAAAGGTATGTCTGTACCGAGTGCTCTGAACTTACTCATAACCAATGTTGATAGAACTCAGGTTTTTGTTTGAAGAATTCCAAGATTTCAGGGAATATCAGGGAATATGGTGGGCAATCGCTACTGATGAGCCCCTCCCTATTCAGCTAGACAGTTCTGTGGACAGCAGGCATAGCCTATCACCAAAGACCAAACTTATATGAAGCTTTTCCAGAGTTCAACGGAGGACCTGCCAAAGCTTGTGCACTTTGTTGGCCCAGTATCCAATAACCCAGTGTCATCTTCACCAAATAATGAGGGACCAAAAAGCATTAGAGTATGAAGAGCAATGAGCAAACATACCTTAGTTTTCTGAATGTGCTTTTTTTATAAACAGAAATTATAGATAGCTTGCATTTAGCCAATAATTACACACTAATGTTTAATTCAGATTGAACAATTGTGCTTTTTCTGAAGATAGAAAACTTTGGTGACAAAAAAATGGATAAAGTGTCTCTCTAAATTGAATATAGTGTAAAACAAAGCAAAACCCCATTCACAGGAACTCATTTAATGTGGGTACTTTGTTTAATTAATTTTCCCTGAGTGAATGCCTATACATTTTTTTCCTCTTTTCCAAAGAGATCTCATTTGGGGATGTGAGCTATATTTGGACCAATGTGGTAATATTTACACAATATTATAACTTTCAATCTTTACAATGAAGTATTTTTGTGGAATTTTTTTTGCCTGAGGTCTGATTTCATATCAGTTAACCAATAAAAAGGAAAATGATCTGTTCTAGTTCTTTGTTTTTTATTCATAGTTGCCTCAGTTTAGATCTTAATATTTCAGAGTCTATATGAAACACTGTTTCATTTGTTCCTAATATCCATGTAACTAACAAAATGAATGATTTTTGAAAGTATATTTTAAGAGATGATAGCACTCAAGTGCTTCAGAGAACTAAATGACCTCTTAATGGACCACATCTGAAGTTTAAATGTCTCGAATATCAGGAGCTGTTGAGAGCATCAGTACAGAGCTCTTGCAGAGCACAGCATGTGCTTTGTCAAAAGCTACACAAATTAACATCAATAGGGAAGAAGTTAAAACTTCAGCAGAATTTGCTTCAAGAAAACAGCACTATAGTGCCTTAATTACAGGAAGGTTAACTCTTCTATCAGTCAGTCATTAAACATTTATTAAGTGCCTACTATGTGCCAGGCACTGGGCTAAACAATGGAGATACACAAAGAAAGGTGAAAAAGTCTCTGCTCTCAAGGAGCTCACAACCTAATAAGGGAGACAACATGCAATCAACTACGTAAAAAAAAGATATATACAGGATAAACTGGGGATAGTATTGGAAGGCACCATAATGAAGAGGAATCAGAAAAACCTTCCTACAGAAAGTGGAAATTTTATTTGAGACTTGAAAGACACTAGGGAAGGATTCATAAATATGAAATCAATCACATAATTAAATAACCATCAATACAGAATAATGAAATAAAATAAACCAACTGCTTTAAAAGATATACCTTGTTTGATACATGAGATAATACATCTATCACCTTTAGAAAAGGAAAAAAAGGAAGAGAGGAAGGAAGGAAGGAAGGAAGGAAAGAAGGAAGGAAGGAAGGAAGGAAGGAAGGAAGGAAGGAAGGAAGGAAGGAAGGAAGGAAGGAAGGAAGGAAGGAAGGAAGGAAGACCCTGGATTTATCTTGCTCAGTTTGGAAGTGCTAGGTCTATTCACCATCCAGGTACAACTCCAGGTATAAGAGCTTTAACCTGCTCCTTTATGAGCTTGGCTGATTCATTCTTCCTTAGGCAACCTGCTGCTGTCCTCCTACTCCCACCTTCCCTGAGGGCTCACCATATTAATGCCAAACTTAGCGTAGACACCTGACTTAGACTACTGTAACGCAGAACTCCCAAATTCAAAAGATCCACCAGCCTCAGCCTCCCTGAAAGCACAGATTACAAGCATACCCTACACTACAACACCAGTTTGGAAATTGAATTTTAAAAATTATTCTTATTTAAAGTTGCCAGAGAGTCTGCTTTTTAAATACATTCTATTATGCATCCTTTTATAAAGCAAATCATCCACTAAAAGTGCTACTCCACCATCTTGTGTAAATATAACTCTACATTCTGGAAGACTCTGCCAGAGAAGTTCAGACAGTCTATACCTGTGTCTACTATACTGGGAGGTATTCTAATGGTGCAAGTATAACAATGGACTGTGTGTATGTTGTCCTCAAGCTAACCTAGTTAAGCAATATAGATTGGTCACCAAGTGATGAGTTTTATTTTGGCCATTAAAATCTAAGAAAGATCAATTATTAAAGGGACAAGAAGAGGTTGAAATCTGATGAGGGAGAATCCATGTCAATCCACAAATCATAAGCATTTCTGTAAAAAGAAAAGCA
>CM053622.1:405884087-405924858 GCA_028646595.1 Phalanger gymnotis
GGGGAGAAAAATCTGTAATTCAAATGCATGTGAAAATTAATGCTGAAAACTAAAGATGTTAATAAAAAAAAAAGAGTAAAAAAAAAAAAAACAACTCTGAGGTACCACATCACATCTATCAGATTGACTAACATGACAAAACAGGAAAATGATAAATGTCGGAGAAGATATGGGAAAATTGGAATACTAATTCGTTGTTGGTGGAGTTGTGAACTAATCCAACCATTCTGGAGAGCAATTTGGAACTATGCCCAAAGGGCTATAAAAATGTGCATACCCCTTTGACCCAGCAATACCACTTCTAGGACTGTATCCCAAAGAGATCATAAAAATGGGAAAAGGACCTACATGTACAAAAATATTTATAGCAGTTCTTTTTGTAGTGGCCAAGAACTGGAAGTTGAGAGGATGCTTATCAATTGGCAAATGGCTGAAGAAGGTGTGGTATATGAATGTAATCGAATACTACTGTGGTATAAGAAATGATGAATAGGAAGACTTCAGAAAAACCTGGAAAAATTTATATGAACTGATGCTGAGTGAAGTAAGCAGAACCAGGAGAACATTGTACACAAAAACAGCCACAGTGTGTGATGACTGATTTTGATAGACTTAGCTCTTCTCAGCAATGCAAGGACATAAAACAATTCCAAAAGATTCATGATGGAAAATGCCATCCACATCCAGAAAAAGAAACATGGAGTCCAAATGCAGATCGAAACAGGCTGGGTTTTTTTGTTTTGTTTTGTTTTTTGTTTTTCTTTCTTGTGGTTACTCCTATCCATTCTAATTCTTCTATACAACACGACTAATGTGAAAATATGTTTAATAGGAGTGTATATATAGAGCTTGTATCAGATTGCATGCTGACTTGGAGAGGGGGAGAAAATTCAAAACTTATGGAAGAGAATGTTGAAAAAAAAATTTTTTTAAATAGCCCCCCAAAAAAAGTGCTGAAGGGATATCAAGCAGAAAAAGTTTAACAAGCTCTGAATTTTCTAGTCCAGTACTCATTTTAAAGATGAGGAAACTGAGGTCCAAAAAAGACAATAGCTTGTTTAGCATCTCTGAGGAAGTAAGTGACAGGGCCAGGATTCTGATGTTTTTGCACTTTGCCCTTGTAAAACCCCATATGAAGTATCCTGTTCAGTTCTGTGCCCAGAATCTTTAGATGCTAGAGTTTGATGAGCTCAGTGTCCAAAAGAAGGCAACAAAAATGAAGGGAAGAGACAGGTTGAAAGAACGTGATATCCTTAGCCTGGAGAAGAGAAGACTTTGGAGAGATATGATAACTGTCTTCAAGTATTTATTTGAAGGAATTCATGTGAAAGAAGCATTCAACTATACAACATGACTAATATGAAAATATGTTTAATAAGAATGTATATGAATAGCCTATATAGGATTGCATGCCATCTTGGGTAGGGGGCAGAAGAGGGAGGTGAAGAAAATTTAAAACTTAGGGAAGTGAATGTTGAAAACTAAAAATAAATTAATTAATTTTAAAAAAGAAGCATTCGACCTCAACCTTTTCTGTTTCTAGAGGCCAAAACTAAGATGAAATAGGGAGGGTGTAGAGATGGGGGTGGAATTATAGGAAGGCAAGATTCAGTTCAGTATAACAAAATGCTTCCTAAAAATTAGATGTAAACCCTATGTCCAAAAGTGGAATGGGATGAATAAATAGACTATGAATTATGAGTTAAGCAGATAACAATAGCATTCACCTCATTCTCTTGTGCAGATTAAATTACAATTACATAAAGCACTTTGCAAACCTTAAAGCACTATATAAATGCTAGTGATGTTGATGATAGAAATGCTGTAGTGGAGAGTCCTGCTTAGATTTGGGGTGAATCTGGTGATTTCTGAGTTCATTTCAGTTCAAAGATGCTGTGATTCTTACTTTCCAGAAGCTAGTGATCACAGCATATAAATACTGGCTGTCAAACCAAAGTACTCCCAAAAGAGAAGAAAAGGAAGTCGTTACATAGAGATATGCTAGGAAAAATTATCTCCCCAAGCATGTTTGTTAGCTATCACCTGGTCCAAACCAAAATCAATTATTTCTGCCTTTCTACTGAAGAAAGGAGGTTTAAGCTTATGATTCTTTCTCTAACCCTTCTTGAAACCCCAATCTCTCATCCCTTGTGCCTCACCTTCACGTGGCCTCCGCAGGGTCTCAGGAGGGCGGCATCATTTTCTGTGCCTTTTTTGGCTTACCAACACTTAACTCTCCTTATGTACATTCATAGCAGGTTTTCAGTACTGTTGAACTCATTATAATTTTCTTTCTCTGTAGGGGACCTCACTTCCCACTTGCTCATTTGGAAAAACTCCAGTGTAAAAATGTTCAGTCCATTTTTGAAGTTTTGCCCCTTTTCAAACACTGACCCATTCCCCTGCATAAATGACTTTAAAGGAGTTTGCTATTTTCATCCAACATTCCTTTAACAGATTAGTTGGCATGTTCTGAAGGTGAAGACAAATTTAATCCAGAAAAGTATAAAAGTTCATGACCAGTAAGAACAAATAATGGGGGGTGGGGAGAGGGTGTAGAAGGAGAAGAACCCAAAAGTAAAAAGAAGTTCAAGGTTGTTTCAAATGCAATCTTTTAAAATGTCAAACTCCACCCACTCAAATGTGGACTGTTGTTCTTGCCTCTTTTATATTTATTTAAACTTTATATTTAATTTTTCTATTTTAAACCAATGTATTATACTCTCATTCCCCTACTTTCTCTGGGAGCCAAATATAACATAGAAATACCATAGAAATGGGTTATAGCAAAGTATTCTTACCATCTTGCCTGTGGAGGTTGATGTTCACAGCTTTGGTTTACCCTGCTTTGTAATGGAAACTTTTTAAAAGTAAAAATAACCCTTAAAATAACACTGACATTCAGTCTAGTGAAATCACAAGGGATTCCAATTTGTTATCCCTAATGATTTCTTACATAACCTGTTTCTCCAAGACATTCTGGTCCTACTCTTTCTAGTGTTCCTCTTAACAGTGGAAAGAAATGGAGGTGGATTTCAAGTGTAAATATAAATGACACTCATCAAAATAGAATTTGCTATTTTTCACAAGTTTTGTAACATTCTTAGAAAATTCTTAAGGCTCTTTTGGAGTAGTTGGAAAACAAAGAACTAGGAACCAAGAACCCTAAATTCTAAGCTAGCTTTCCTACTAGGAACTATGTAACTTTGGGCATGTCGTCTTATTTTTGGAGGCTTCTGTTTGTTTCTTCATCTGTAAAATAAGAGGATTCAACAAGATAAATTCTGAGATATCCTTTAGCACTAAAGTTCCTTTTCGGGTTTTAACTTGGGTTTTTTTCGAAATTTTCTTACTTATTCAAACAGGGATACAGGATTCTAACTCTCTTCCACAAATGTTTATCAATTTGCAATTCCAGCCTCATAAAAATGTTCTTTTGTGACACAAAACTTGTTTGTTTCTAAGTTTCTCTACATGGACTTTTATTTTTCCTTTTCATTATTTCTGCTTATTTTCTTTACATGTGATTTTACTAATTTCCATGTGACTTGTTATTTTATAGGAAAAAATCCTTCTCTGGCTTCTTCAGTTTATGCAAGAACAAGGGATCTCTTTGGATGAAGTTGACCAAGATGGTAACAGTGCAGTTCATGTAACATCACAGCACGGGTATCTAGGATGTATACAGGTAGGCCAGGTTCTCACTTCGGGGTTTCTTGGAGGGAGAGAGAAATCTATTAAATAATGAAAGTCAGTGTTGACAATAAGAAGCAAATAGGTAACATAAGGATGTGGGGAGAATATATGGATTAAATTAACATTCCTAGCAAGTATGACAAAAGACAATAGAGTATATGATCCAATCGCTTCAAATGTACACATATGATATGCTCATATATGTGGAATGACGAGTATAATCTACATATAATTGTATTGAACTATGTGTACATATGTATAATGGATTGTGGATTGTTTGCCAAACAAAGAAGTTTGTATTTTTCCTAGAGGCAATAGGAAACCACTGAAGTTTCATAATCCAAGGAATGAAGTAGTCAGACTTGTGCTTTAGGAATATCAACCTACTCACTGGGTAGAAGATGCATTAGGGAAGGGAGATGGGATACATATGATTCAAATCAGAAGTTATTGTAGTAGTTAAGGCTAGAGGTGATGAAGGCTTAAACTAGAGTTATGATGTATATAGAGAGGAGCAGATGCATGTAAGAGAGGTAGTAGATGTAGAATTAATTATGTTGTGTCAACTGACTGGATGTGAGGGATGAATGAGAGTAGACTTGGAAAAGAACCAAGAACTTCATCAACCCTTCAAAAACTTGTAGAGAATTATAGGCATACTTCCTATATTTAAAAATATATATATTGAGATGAAATTCAAAGGACATAAATTGGTATTGCCTACTAGATATGGTTTTTTACCTCTAGTAAATTTAAAATTAATGCTCACAAAAGAGAAACAATTTCTCTTCTTGGACTGTTTAATAACTAGCCTTGAAGTTATGAAAAATAGCACTAATAGAAGAATCTGAGAAGAGGAGGTTCTAGATCCTAGGAGAGAAAAAGAGAGCAGGGACAAGCAAAATGGCAAAAATAAAAAGAGATGGCCAAAAAAACAGACAAAGGGGAGAAAGTACTAGAATAAAAAATTCTGAGATCAGAATCAGTAGGGAATTATGGTCACCATTGCTCATTCTTTCAACACTCTTTGAGGTGGGTAAGGGGCAAGCGTTAGGTTCACCTTTGCATAGTGGATGACCATAAAATTGAGAGAGAAAATATTCTCCCTTAATGAGCTTTGATTTTTAGCACTCTAAGAATTTAGAGACCAGGAGTTTTGTTTGGCAAATAGAAAAATTACAACACATTCAGGGGTCCTGAACTAGGACAATGCCCCACCTAATGTCATATGTTGGTGCTTGTTGACAGATGTTAGTGGAGGACAATTGTGGTGATGACAACAAGAGAGAATTTTGAGAATACTTTTCCAAATAAATTCTCTGAATTTTTTTTTGGCAGACTTTGGTTGAATATGGAGCAAATGTCACAATGCAGAATCATGCAGGAGAGAAACCCTCCCAAAGTGCTGAGCGTCATGGGCATACCATGTGTTCCCGTTACCTAGTGGTGGTAGAGACGTGCATGTCTCTAGCGTCTCAGGTTGTAAAGTTAACCAAGCAACTGAAAGAGTGAGTTTTGGTTTCTTTTCAGTAGGAAAAAAACGATCACCCTGAATTGCTAATCCAAAGTGTTATTGAAGCGATTTTCCTTTTTGTGGGTCATATGGCTAATTTCTAGGATCTATTTCATTTTTTGTATGGTTTTATATTAAGGAATGGGGACAAGACCTGTGATTTTACTTACACAGAGGAGCAACCTGGTTAGGAAAATCACTTTACCAATGCTGCTCAGCATTTTCTCTGCAATTTTTTAAAGATGGAAACTGAAGCCAAAAAAATCAGTGACCTACCAAGTTCCAATGAGTCCAAGTTCACTTTCTACAATACCACGTCTTACTCAGACTAATGAAGGGTGGCTCATGTACTGCCTTAATTGCCCATTTGTAACATAGACCACCAAGCTATTCTGGTGAGGTTACAGGACTAACTGGAACACAAGTTTTCCATTCTTTTCATTCATTAGTTTCTCTCTTATACTGACTGGGTAAGTTTAAATGCATAATCATTTTAAAGCAGTTGTGTAGTGGAGAGAATGCTATGTTTGAAATCAGTGAGAATTGGTTTCAAAATAGCTGAGTGACCTTTGGAAAATCGGTCACTTAACCTCTATGGGCCTCAGACAATTTTCTAGGACTTATCAGTTCCTTATACCACAAATCAAAGATCTTTTCCAAGTTCAGGCATCATTCTTCTTCAAATGAGTAATTTTACATTTAACAAGTTCAAAGGAGAGAAAAAAATACAAATTTAGCAATTAATATTTGATTAAGCTAATTTTAACTAGGTAAACTAGATAATCTAATAAATTATACACATGTACACAAACACAGAGTTTGCCCAACTTAGTATTAATTGAATTATTTAATTGAATATTAATTCAGGACTGAATATAGCCTTTTAGAACTGGAAAATGAGAGACTCTGGGAGTCATGTGAATAGCAGTGATAATTGAAGCTATGAGAGTAGCTAGAAATCATCAAGAATGAAAGTCTCTAATTAGGGACAGGGACAGAACATTGGGATATTTACACTTAGGAAGTAGAAGAAAGACTAGAAACTCTCAAAGAAAACCAGAAAGGAATGCTCAGATAAATAGGAGTTGAATCAGGATAGAACAATGAACTATTGATTGTGGTTTTTAGAATTCCATGCATAAGTCCACCTGGAAAATACATAAAAGAATTCATCCCTTTTCTTTAGTGAAATGGGGAAGGAAAATAAGCTTTAGAATGACAGCAATTTCTCTTTAGTGTCTCCTTTAGACTGGTCCTTAGAGTACATGATGCATAGAAATCACCTACTAAAGAATTCAGGATGCTGTGTTAAACTTTTTTTTTGGCAAATGGCCCAAGTTCAGCAACTCGGTTACAAGCTTTTGTCAGTGGCCCTCGGCTAAAATATACATGCACACTAATGTGATGCAGTGCTTCAATTCCCCTCAGATCTTGTTGGTGAGAACAGCTTAATAAAAGTATTTAAGTGAATGTAGCCAATGTTATGATAAATCAATAATAGAGGCTCTAGGCTGACCCCAGGGCCTTCTCTAGATGAATAGTTTTATTACAGTATACTACAGTCAGGTTTGGGAAACCTGAAATGACTTAAAGCGTTGAGCATAACTTCAGTCCCTGTGGCCTTGTTTTTCCTTGATCTGTTGTATGAGTGCTGTAGTTGGCTATCTCTTTCCTTTAGTTCCCATAGACCTAATAAATAACCTGGCATGTGGGGGTACATGGAGGGGAGCGGGGGTCAAGGGAGAGGTAGGATTCCTACTTTCCCTATAAAATGAATTGATGGTAGTCCAAACAAGGGTAAGGGGCTAGAGACAAAGGAAAGGACCTTTGCGGCTATTATTTTTTTACTAGATGCCCATCCCCCATTGAAGTAAGCCTATTTAAGAAATACAACTCATAAATTAGTTTGGGGATAGGCTGGTGACCTCTTGTTCACAGAGTAGGTTTTAATACTGTGAAAGGATTAGGATCATGATCCCTAAGGAGCACGGGGAATCTCAATTTTGAGATAGGATTAAGTAGACCAAGTTCAACTTGGTACATAGCAGGCTTTCAATGGGCAATATATCATACAAGGCAATAGATAAGCAGTATTCTCTTATTATAGTCCCTAGCAGTTTACAGAGAAAATTAAACTTAAGATAATTACTTTATAAGGAAATTTGACTCTGTGAGGAAACTGAATCTAGCACTAAGTGGTTCAGATAAAAAGGATAGAGAGAGGAAAAGAAGAGGGATATCTGCCTGGGCTTGGGAATAGTTCTGTATAGACAGAGTTTAGTTATTTATGGAAGCACGGTAGGGCACATACTAGAGAAAAAAACTACCAAATATATATGTCATGAAGTGTCTGAGTTGCCATGAGTCCTTAAAGACTAGATTTGTCAGTGCAGGGGCACAGATTGTGGGGAACAAGAATTAAAAATGAGTGGAAGTGATAGTTTGAAATGATATCTTTCCATTTTGACAAAATCTTGATGCATAAGCACAGTACTTTTTTCTGTCAAGATTTGTCTTTTGTCCATTTGTAATTAACTAGATTAGTCCCTTTTAAATTCTCTTTTTCAGATGGGAAAATTGAGTAAAGACTGTCATTCCTTTCTAAGGTTTAGCCAATCTCTTTAGATGCCACTCAACACAATTATTTCTGACTATTTTTTTCAGAAAGTCACAAGCTCCCATGAACTACCAAATATACCCTTTGAAAGCAGATCTGAAACTCCCTGCATCACTCACTCATTACACATTTTCCCTAGCAAGCCTCTTGTCTATCACCACTCAGGAACAGAGAAAGGATGCGAAGAGAAAGCATAATCCTCTCATGCTTTCTCTGACCTTCTGTCCTTTCTGTAACCAATTAGGTTTTCACCTTTGGTCTGCTCCAGCAGCAGATGGGCTTGGCAGAATGAATGAGAGAAAATGAGAACAAGCTCATACTCTTCTTAATCCTTCATTACTGGGGGACTTAGACTCACTACCTCTGGAGAATAATGGCGTTGCTATGGGGTTGTGTTTATTAGGTTAGCTTTCATGGCACTGGGTTTGGGTAACCAGTAATTACTGTTAATTGGCTTTAGAACAGAAGCAGAAGTGGCTTCTAAAAAGAGAGAGTCTAAAGTTAGCCACTAGGAAAGTGAGAAAAAGTTTTCTTCCCCAGGGAAGGTGCTTGTGTTTTAGAGAAGCAGTGGATTTGAGTCAGAAAGCTTGGGCTCATGCCCTGGTATCACTTACTAATTGTGTGACCTTCAGAAAGTCACACACAAACAAATTTAATACCAGAAAGATCCTTAGGGATCATCTAGTTCAAACCCCTCATTTTACAGAGAGGGAATTTGAATCCAGCTTCAAGATTCCAAATCCAGGGCTCTTCCCATTATAGTGCATGGGCCCTCTCTGAGCCTGTCTTCTCATCTTTAAAATGGGGATGGTAATACTTCAGTTCAATAAACATTTATTAAGCATCTGTTGTGTTCTAGTGTAAGAATAAGCATCATCGATTTCTCAATGAAATCAATCAGAGGCATCAGCCAGGTGTGAACAAGACCTAGAAGTCCCTACTGAATCAATCACTCCTCCTCACCCCAAAGTAACCATCACAATTGAATCGAAGTCATTTAGACCACATTTGAGAAGTCTTTGAAAGAAATACACTGGTGGGAATGGAGTGATTCGGCACAGGAGCTATATTTACATTGGCTGAAGAAACTCCTTCACACGAAGTGGGTCTTATGTAAAATAGAAAGCCTGTTTAAAACCTCCAAGCATGGGAGTATCTGGCAGTATAGAAAAGATTCCAGCCAAGCCCCTGAGATAGATTTTCTGGGGAGCAGGGAAAAGAAAGAGATCTTCTGTCACCACTCTACTGATCCTTAACGAGAGGAAGACCTTGTGAACATCAGAGGGCTGCATGATTTGTGCTTCTCACCAGTGCCCTAGCAATGTTCCTGGAACGGCAGCAACCAAGGACAATATCTGTATCAGGAGCTGAGGGCAAACTAGACATACTGAAAAAAAGTAACTTCAAGATTTAAGTGTGAGCAGCAAAGCCTTGCTAACTCAATGTCTAAAGTGCTTGTCTGTACATGGAATGGTAGTAGTGGTCTCCAACTTACCTTTTATAGGGAATATGTTTTAAAAAACCAATAAAACAGCAGAAAATAACTACATATCTAAGCAGAACTTCCTGAATACCCTACAGAGGGGGGAAAAAGGACATACAGAAATCAGTATCTGTGAGTTACCCCTTTGCCACATGTGCTCTGTAATTTAGAGTCCACTTCCCATTGGATTTGGTATATTGACGTGAGAAAGTATCTTACAGAGTTTGGAGAGATGTTTTGTGCCCTTTCTTCTTCATATTCTCCCCTTAGTGAATGCCTGTTTCTAAAAACTAATTAAATCTGGCTGACTAATTTATATCAACTGGTAATCGATGGGAGAAGCGTACCAGTGGTGGCTTAAAATCTATAATATGTTATTTATATACCTATAAATAGATATTATATATGTGTGTGTGTATATGTATGTATGTATATATAAATCTATAATCTCACAGAACCTCAGGGTCCCCAAGAACCTGACAGGAGATATAGTAGCCGCCCTGTGGAGACCCAGCCCTCCGACGTTAGGAAAGTAGCTTCAGAGTACATGTAAAACAATGTTTACCCCCATGGAGTATATGGTCTAGTCGAGGAATATAGCATACGCAGATAACAATTATATAAATATATGAGAGGCATGCAGAGTTCTATGTAAGAACCAAGGGAGAAAAGATCATTACTGACCAGGGGAATGGCTGCCTATAGATGTGACATTTGCGTTAGTCTTTAAAACATGAATTCAACAAGTGGAAAGGCCATGAGCAAAGGCCCAGTGGCAAGGTAGGATATGCGTGACAAATAGTCCAGTTTAGCTGAGCCATCAAATATGTGGTAGGAGAATAGCATGAGATCAGACAAGAAAAGTAGGTTGGTGCAGATTGTGAAGGGTCTCGAACTCAAGACTAAGAGCTTTGGACTATATTGGATAGTTGATAAGGAGCTTTTGAAGGGTTGTTGTCGTCATTGTCATATTTCATGCAGAAACTTGTGCCTAGGAAAGGTTAGTTTGGCCACAACATGAAAGATTAGGATGAAGAATGTGCATACTGAGCATCTTTCATGTGGCTGTTATAATAGCTAAAGAGAGGGGTTATGAGGGTCTCTCTTACAGGGCGCACGGTAGGAATAGAGAGGAGAAGCTGCAAGAGATATTGCAGGTGCATAATAAAGATGACTTGGTAGCTGATCAGTTATTAGAAGTGAGGGTAAAGAAAGAGATAATGCCAAGTTTTCACATACTGATTCCAGAATGTAAAGTGACACCATTTGCCAAAATAGCATAATAAAAATAAAGAGGAAGAAGAAGAGGAGGAGAAGCATGTTTAGGAATAAAGATGATATGTAGTTGTATTTGGGCATGTTGGGTTTGAGGTCCCAACAAGCATTCAAGTGGAGATATTTTGTGCTGAAGATGCCCATAGAATTCCTTTGTATAATTTGTTTGCCACTTACTTTGCACTGTTTGGACTGCTTTCGCTTCCCTTTTTTTTTGAGGCAGTTGAGGTTGGGTGGCTTGTCCAGGGTCACACAGCTAGTAAGTATCTGAGGCCAGAGTTGAACTCAGGTCCACCTGACTTCATGCTTTCACTTCTAATACTGATGAGCCATATCAGTAGACATTGACTATTCTTGCCTGGCCACAATCAGTCTGGTTCATTCAGTTCAAGTACCATATTTTACGGTAATTCATATGATATGAAAAAAATTATTCACAGATTGGTTTGACTTTTTATAGCCAGTGGCTTCCCTGAATCTCTTAACTTGAAGGGAGTTTCTGACATCATTTTTGTCAAGGCAAGAAATATTACGCACCCAGTTTTCCTCTAAGTGAGAGAATACCAAGTACCATAGAGGAAAAGTTTTAAACGGTACTTTTTTTTTTTAAATTTCAGGCAGACAATGGAGCGTGTAACACTGCAGAACCAACTCCAACAGCTCTTAGAAGCACAGAGATCAGAGGGCAAGTCCCTCCTTTCTTCCCCCAGGTAATAGTAAAAAATGTTGGTATTTGGAATTCTTTTGTTGTATGTGGTTCCTGACAAAAAGTTCTGTCTGACTCTTTGTGACCCTAGTTGGGATTTTCTTGGCAAAGGTACTAGGGTAGTTTGCCATTTTTTTTTCTTTAGCTCATTTTACAGATAAGGAATTGACAGGGAACTAAGGCAAACCAGGTTAAGTGATATGCCCAGGGTCACATAGCCAGTAAATGTCTGAGGCCAGATTTGATCTCAGGAAGATGACTCTTCCTGACTTTAGGCCCAGCACTCTAGTCGATGTACCACCTAGCTGCCCCAAATTCTTACAGACATTTTTTAAATCCCTACTCTCTTTTTTCTCCTTTGCTTCTTTAAAAATTACAAGGGTAAATAATTTTCTTCTTTTAAAGAAGAAAGGAAATAGCATTTGAAGCTGTCAATCTCTGTAGTTACCATTTTCAAAAGTCAACAAAAACCCCAAAATTTATACAATATTATTTCAGTCTTAGGTTTATGATGATTCAAAATTTCCAAGAGACAGAGTTTTTGGATAAATTGTAATCAGTTTTATCTGATTACTGATTGCTCCCATTGGTAGCCAAAGAGACTGAGTCTATTGAACCTTCTGTATTTATAAAGTCTTTTGAAAGGGAGTACACCTGAGGGTGGAAATCAATTCTGATTGCTTAACAGGTAATGACAGAATGAATATTATAATGAGAGGTGGGCTTATTCCAATGAAGGTTTTGTGGTACAGAACACTGAGCACTCAAGTCTTCCTCAAAGAGACTTATCCATATCCATATCACCAGTCTGACAAAAGGGAGACCTGTCTGAGTAAACACAATGAGCAAGAATCCTCCCATTGATGGAGTCCTGATAGAGCTGCCTAAACTTAGAATTTCTTTACTGTCTTTGATTAGATATTAGCCTTCCTGGCTGGGTAAATTTTGCCCAAGATTTCCGACACTGGTTGATCGCTGAATGAGGAAGTAGAAAAGGGGAAAAACCTTGGTCCTAATTCAGTAATTAATTATTAAATACAAGAGAGAAATAATCATTTCTCTCAGATTGTAGAAAACAATATTTGATATTTTGCTTCATTTTTCATAGTGAGGGGTCAAATGAATAACTGGTATTGTGATACATTGGCAACATGCTTTAAAGTAATTTTCATTGGTTTTTCTCATTCCACAGAAAAGAGCCACTCAGTGTCCTTAACATGAGTCATTATAATTTACAAATAAGGTATCATACCTCTTTTTTTTCTTTTGCTTTTCTTTTTAGTTCACCATCTTCACCAGCTTCTGGAAAATCCCAGTGGAAGTCAACTGATGCAGATGAATTGTGTATAACAAAAAATAAGTCAAACACCCAAGATGGGATTCAGGTGCTTGGAAGCATATCAGCCTCCAACCGTACCAAATTCAGGGCAAAAGATGAAGACTCAGATAAAATCCTTCGCCAGTTACTGGGGAAAGAAATTTCAGAGAATGTCTGTACCCAGGAAAAGCTGTCCTTGGAATTCCAGGATGCTCAGGCTTCCTCGAGGAATATGAAAAAGATTCCACCAGAGAAGAGAGAGCTGAAACTTGCCCGGCTAAGGCAGCTGATGCAGAGGTCACTGAGCGAGTCTGATACAGACTCGAACAATTCCGAGGACCTCAAGAACACTCCTGTGCGAAGGACTGACAAACTAAGGCCTCAGCCCATTGTGGAAAGTGTGGAAAGTGCCGAAAGCCTACACCTGATGATTAAAAAGCATACTTTGGCCACAGGACGAAGGTTTCCTTTTAGCATCAGGGCCTCCAAGTCTGTGGATGGCCATAGCCCATCCCCTACTTCAGAAAGTAGTGATCTGGACTTAGAAACCCCATATACAACATCTGGGAGTATACCTCAGGGCCATTTACCTGGGGATATCACACAGTCTACCCCTGACAGTACTACTGCTCAAAAGGTTGCTACTAGCCCCAAAAGTGCCCTCAAATCTCCATCCTCCAAGCGCCGAACTTCCCAAAACTTGAAACTTCGAGTCACCTTTGAGGAGCCAGTGGTGCAGGTGGAGCAAACTGACCTTGAACCTATTGGGGAAAAGGACAAAGATCGGGGTAAGGTCCTTCAGCGACTTCCCCCAAATAATGAGACAAGTGATCAACTGAAAAGGCCTTTTGGAACTTTCAGGTCCATAATGGAGACACTAAGTGGCAACCAGAACAATAACAATAGCTGTCAGACAGTCAACCAGACCAAGACCTCATCGACACTGCCCTTTACCTCACTAGGAAGGAAAACTGCAGACTCCAAGGGAAACTCAGTGAGCTCTGCTAGCAAAGGAAAGAATAAGGCCGTGAGTGCTATGTGCAAAATCTCTTTCACTCTCTAATTAATGTCTTGTTTCTTATTCAGCATGGAGCTGAGTTTTGTCCTGTGACGAATTAAGGGAGCCCTTAAAGAGTTTGATACCAAGATGAATAGATAACAGATAATGCTTAGAATTCATGGGGGCTTTTTATTCCTCTTCGGCAAATGTTCTGAGAGAACAAGTAAATTCATCAGAAATCAGATTCAGATTCTCTAGTCTACCAAAATGGCTTAAATCCAGGGAATTTATGAGCTTTTCCCCCAAGAATGACACACATTCAATTCATATCTACAAACCTTTATTAAAAGTCTTCTGGGTGCAGTACCGTAGTGTGATTGCTGCTGGAAAAGATACAAAACTTAGATAAGACACATTCCTTGACTTCAGGGAACTTACAGTCTAAACTGCCTACCCATGAAAGCTGTCTTCTTGACAATGATTCTTCCCTTACATGACCAACTGACTCAAGCCCGACTGATGAGAACACAAGTAGAAATCTAGTTTCTAAAGAATTGTCTATTAAATTTAGCTATGACTTTTGAGGGAATAAATATATAAATATTGTCCCTATAAATTTATTTATGTATCTAATATGTGTTAATTATAATCTAATATATAAAGGAATACTATCATATTTTTATTATTTATTTTATATGATATTTATTGTTATAAAAATATATATATTGCTAAAGTGTCTGCATTAAAATGGAATTGCAGCAATGGTCTCCAACCTGCATTTTAAAGAGACTATGTTAAAAGTTTCAGTTCACTTTTAAGCTATTCAAGCTTAATAAGCTAGGGCTTGAAATTGTACTAAGACTTTTGGGACACATTAATGTGTTAGAATAGATTCTTACACATGTTGTGTTGCAGAGGAGGCTATGGAGAAATAAAAGTTTGAGATCTTGAATATTGTGTTAGGAAACATTCTCCAAAACATCTGTGTATACCACTGAGAAGGGACATAAGGCTAAAATGAAATTCAAGCAATAAAATCAATTTGTAGTAACAGAAAGTCTAGATAGCACATATAACTGAAATCACCCAGACATCATTTGAAATTCTGGTACAGACACCTCTGCTGCCCATGCTCATCCAGAGTTGTACTTCAAGTGGTAAAAAGTTAAACTAGTTAATGTTTCACCTTCTTTTCTTGTTCTTGCCCAAATTTGGTAGAAATGCTAATTAGGAATGAAATGTCCGCATTGGAGAAGTCTGAAAGTATCAGGGGCCTTGAAGGGGAGGTCAGACAAGGAAAAAATAGGAAATCAAAGGATCTAAATAAGCCACTAAGTGAATAGTCACATTCTGAATAACTGGACGTTGGCTTTCCAAATTATTGTTTAAGCCGAAAGATTACTAAATCTGTTAGTAATGAATTGAGTTGCATTAACCATTATTCTAAATAACCATTGGCTGAAGCCTGGATTGTCTCTTAGGGTGTGGATTTGTACATCATGTGGTACTGTCGTATTAATGGAATTTTTCCTGAATTTTAATCTATGTGGAATAACATAGTCCTTGAAATGGCCCCAAGTAGACTTTTGCCTTTGCTTAAATGTTGCCTCAAAGCTTAAGACACTTGCAAGTGGTATTTATCTTAGTAACTTATCAATTTCTGCCCCTTATTGTGTCCCTTGACATTTCCAAAACAGCCCAATATTTCCAGTATTAAGCATGTGCCTCCTGACCTTTCAACTTTGTGCATCCCATTCAAAGCTCCCTGAGTTTTGTGCATGTGCTCAGATCATTGCATGTTTTCACTGACTTTGACGTTATACTTCTCTAGGGGACTTACAGCAGCAGCTGTACCAATCTTTCCTCTAACTTGCTGCTTGAAGAACACCTGCGTAACTATGCATGGTATGTGCATTATGAAATGAAATAACCCACTTTTCTCTTGCGTTAATTCTGAATTGCATGAGCTCTTCACAAACCATCCTGGACCTCATTTGTTCAGTAGCTGATGCCAGAGAAAGATCAATGACAATCGTATCAGTCCCTCCAAATGAATGTATAAGTGCCAATCAAGCTTTGATCAAGGCTGCAAATGATGGAGCAAAGAGGCTTAGTTGAGGCTGTCGATGGGCACAGGCTGAACAAAAAGCAGCCCAATTCTTGAATCGTCTCTGTTGCTTAGTTGCTTTTGGCATAACTTTCAGTCTCTGATGAAAGAGAGTCAAGGGCCAGAAGAGTATGGAAATTAAATTTCCTGTCATGCATGAAGTGAGCCAGCCTCCAGTCAGAACCAGAACTTTCAAAAAAAGGCAGTGTTTATTTGATTGCCAGTTAAAGATTGGAAGTGTTCTTTCTCACCATGATGCTATCTTAAGGAGCAAAAAAGCCTTTGTTATGTTAAAAGAGTTTTTTTTGAAGTTTTTTTTTTCCAGATCATTGATTTCAAAGTTATAGAGAGCTTCCAGAAGGAAATTCCTTCTACCAATGTAGATCTTCAATATTTCTTCAGTTTAGTCTTGAAGTTACTTGGGGTAGTAACTGACTAACTTGTTCAAGGTCGAACAGCCAGTGTGTGTTGGAGGTAGGACTTTAAACACTGGGTTTCTGACTCTAAGGTCAGCTCCCTGGGGATCCACACCATAGTTCCTAACTTCTTTTGCTGTATGCATTAAGATTAGCAACTAAACCATAAAGCTTTAGTGTTGGAAGGGGACCTCAGAGGTCCTCTAGTTCAATTCTCTCATTTTCTAGACTGGAAACCTTGTCTTACTCATTGTATTCTTTGATCCAGTGACATTGGCCTCCTCGCTGTTCCACAGGAAAGAAACTTCATCTCTCGGCTCTGGGCATACTTTCTGGTCATCATCACTGCCTGGAACGTTTCCTACTCTGCTCCGACTGCTGACCTCTCTGACTTCCTTTAAATCCCAACTAAAATCTTATCTTTTACTGGACGACTTTGCCTGGCCTTTCTTAATTCTAGTACTTTCCTTCTGTTAATTATTTCCTATTTGTCCTATATATAGTTAGTTATATATTTGTTTGCATGCTGTTAGATTGTAAGCTCCCTGGGGGCAGTGGCTATCTGTTGCCTATTCTTATATCCCTGGTGTTTAGCACAGTTCCTGGCACATAGTAGTAGGTGATTAATAAATGTTTACTGATTGAAGCCAAAGCTAAGCATTCATCCAAGAAATATTTATTAATCATGTGCTATGTGCCAGGCACTTGTTTATAATAAAGGAGAGAATTGTTCCATAAGAAATATTTGTAATGAAAATACATGCGTTCTCATAAAAATTGAGAGTCACTCTTCCAGAAAAATGTTTGGAGCAAAGGAAAATGTTTACAGTTCTATCCATTGTGACTCTGTCACCTCCTAGTGGCTGGGAAGCCAAAAAATACTCACTGTGGTTCCAACTCCTTGGAAAAAGGCCCAGTTTCTCTACATGAACAGAAATGAGCAGAGATATGAAGAGCGACGGAAGGGAGATAAAGCATTTCCCAGACATTATACATCATTCTCCATGTTAAATTATTCCTCAGTTCCCATCTGGACTCTTGATTCTTAAGGGATTCATTTCAGCCTTTAAGCTTCCTAAAACTTTTACTTAGAAAGTTGGAGGAATGGTTTTCTCATCTCCATAGTTGGAACTATTAGAGAAGGATAAGCTAGAGTCTTATGACTGAATCCTGACCAAAAGAAAGAATTTCCCAGGCTTGTTCTTAGAATTCCACTAAGGAAAGGGAACATTGCCTTAGTTAGATACAGAGTAGAGGAAGCTTTGTGTTCCAAGATGAACAGGAGATTTTTCAGAGTTCAAGCCAAAGTGAGCAATTGACAAAGAATAAATCAAATGATTAATTCACTTCTCAGCTTCATTTTGCCTGTTGAACACCTGTCCAAGGCAGCAGGAAGAAATATCTATTTCTCTCCACCTAGTGATGTGCCTCAGGCCTAAGGGCCTCAGATGATGGCTAAAATGGCTGCAAGAAATGAAGGCCTTCTGGATGTCCATGGTAAATGTTTCTGAATTTAAAAAAAATTCTTCTGTACTTAGAAAGCCAGAGCCAAGAACTGTGACTGTTTTCTCATGACTTGGTGATGGAGACAAATACTGTATAAAATAACAAAAGACAAAAGAATCTGGTGATTAGTGTGGTCTGTAAGAGGAGGAAGGGAGGCTAGAGGAAAGCAGCTTTCAAACTTGGATTCTCTTAAAACTTGGAAATCGAATTAAGCCCAATCCGTGGTCACTCTAGTGAAAATCTTTACTGTGACCACGAGAAAGAATTATCAGTGGGGAACCCTCTGCCAGGAGTACACTTGAATTGGACTTGATGTTCCCAAGAACATCTCTGTTAAAAGAAGAAACAGATACCCTGTGTCTGACTGTTAAAAGGACAATGAATATACAATTAAAAGGAATGTCAACTCCATGAGGAGGTTTTTATTTGCTATTTACCTTTTCTAAATTGCTCACAGCTTGAGAACAGAGGGGGAAAAAATTCTCTTTACCCTTTAGAATTCAATTCAACTTTACAACTGAATAACTACAGTATGTTTCAATTGCAGAAGATGACTTGTACACTGAGCAGATAAATCTTTTTTTGTTTTGTTTTCTAAAAGAACAAGTTAGCTTTGTATTATTACAATTTGAAAGGAATGCTGGCAATTACCTTTTTCTTCAAATGCCAGTGAAACATTGATTTAATACAGTTTAATTCAGTCTGTGACCTATAACAGTGCCAATTCCCATTACTGATAAAGGAGTTTAGCATTAAACCTTGGCCACTAGGTTTCTTTCTCTTTGGAAGGCACAGCTTCAGTACCATACCCAGGGATTTAGCATTCAGAGAAATCCCTCATCCTAGCACCACGCAATTAATTGTGGAGTATTTTAAAAGGCATTTTCATTAAGCAGTGGGCATCAGTGCAGTAGATTTTCCTGCCAAGAAATTAACCAAGAAATTAAATCATAGATTTCAAGATCTGATCAACAAAAATTTCTAGAAAGGGGTGATGATTTGAAGATATCAGAAAATCCTCTACTGATACACATGGGAGTCAGAGTTTTACAGATTAGATAGATAGATAGATAGATAGATAGATAGATAGATAGATAGATAGATAGATAGACAGACAGACATATGTATGTATGTGTATGTATTTCATACTCCGAGAAGTAGTGTCAGAAAAATTCAATTATAATAGATAAAGGTGTGGTGGTTTTGAGAGGACTTCAGGGAAAGGACTGGAATGAGGGCATGGCTGAAATATGCTTCCTCTGCATATTTTAGCAAAAGTGTCATCCTCAAAAGGTGTCCCTGACCCCATCGAACAAGCCTATCTTTCTTTGCCTTGCCAATAGCCTCAAATTGTCTGGTACCCAGTTGTATTTGGTGATTGGCGATCCTCATTTTTTTTAATACTGGGCCTTTGTTAGGCACAATAAATTCTCTTTACTAATTAGAGGATATCAGAGAGAGATATATGATAAGAAAAAAAACATGCATGTACTTGTTATGACCCTTTTGACAGACCTGTATGCTGCTGTAGTCCTTATGTATTTGCAAGAGAAATACAAGAAGACCCCAGGACGCCCCTCACAAACACACACACACACACACACACACACACACACACACACACACAATGGAGGATTTATTTATAGACATGGACAAGAATCACACAGGATGAGAAGTATTGCCATCTGCACAAGCGGAGGGAGAGAATACCACTCCGTTTAGGTACTAAAGTACTATAATGTATACACTTGGCTCCAGCAGACAGCTGTTCTTCAATGAAATCCAGTCAAGTGGCTATGATCAACAAAAGATTGTTTCATTGAGGATGTAAGTGAACACAGTCTCGCTAAACTCATTCTTATAGACTAGAGTTTTAGAAAAGATAAGTGACTCAATTGTTAGCCACACGGTACTGAGAACAATGCCTGCTACATAGTAGGTGCTTAATAATGCTTTTGGACTTGATTTGAAGCAAATACAAAGAGGCAGAGTCCATACCTGAAGCCAGATTAATTTTCCATTGACTATTGGATTCTCTATATAGAACATTGTATCATTTGTAAAAAGTTATTTATTGCCTCTCTACTTCTGTTTGCTTCCTCAATTTCTTTTCCTCATCTTATTGTTATTGCTGGCATTTCTAGTGTTACAATACTTGTGAGAATGAACATCATTTCTTCATCCTTGATCTTTTTGGAAAGGACTTTTACCTTTCTCCATTGTATATAATTTTGTCTCTTGGTTTTGGAAAGATAGTTAAAGAAGGTCCATTTATCCTGACGCTTTCTAGTATTTTTAACAGAAATGGGTGTTATTTTGTCAAAATCATGTTGTATTATTTTTGCCATCAATGTGGTCTGTTATGCTTATAATTTTCCTTTTATTGAAGCAAACCTACATTCCTAGTAATAAATCAAACCAGGTCATGGTGTATAATTTTTTAAACATATTGTTGTAGACTCTTTGGTAATATTTTATTTAACATTTTTGTATTAATGTTCATCAAGGACATTAGTCTATATTTTCTTTCTCCGTTTTATCTCTCAGGTTTAAGTATCAAGACCATATTTGTGTCATGGAAAGAATTTGGAAAAATTCCTTCCTTTCTTATTTATATGTAAATTCAGTTGTAAAGCTACCTGGCACAATCTCCTGTAGCCCCACTTAGGTTTTGGTTTTGGCTCCTTCGCTGTTTGTTACTTTGTGTCTCTGTTCCGAGCTTCTGCAGGATTCTGGCAGTCTTTTGTGCAATCCTAGATCAGATGAAGCAGCTTACAGCTTTTTCTTTTTGGTTTGCTTAATCACTGTTCCTTCCGGTGCATTATAAGAGCTTTTGCAGGGTATTTCTGGGGCATCAATCTCCTCTAGGTTCTAAAACACTTCCATCTTTCCACAATTCCTCTGTCAAATGTTGTTTGTTTGTTTGCTTTTGATTAATAGCAAACAAAGGGATCTTGACCTTTCAGTCATTTGTATTACTATAAATGTGTGGTCTGCTCTATAATATTCTTTATGAAAACCTCCATTCTCATCAAGAATACCCTCTTTACATATATATATATTATTATTATTATTATTATTATTAAAAGTTTTTTTAGACATAAGAAAATTATTATTTCCTTTTCCCCAGAAACAACAAAACCCGTGATTTTTCCAAAGCACTCCTCTTTCAGGTATATTTAGGCAATCCCTCGCCATCCTCAAAATTGTATTGCCTTCAGCACATAAATCTTCTGTATACACTTGGTCTAGCATAGCTGCTCAAAGACAGAATATCTTCGTTTTCTTGCTATTTCTACTTCCTCATGAAATATAATGAAGGCTACAGTTGTAGAGTTCAAACGTGGTTGTTCCTCTGTCAGTCATGTAGAAATAGGTTTGTTATGAAGCTGACAGTTCTTTCCCCCTTCTTTGTTCAATCCATTGTCCTTGCAGGTTCACTCTTAAATGCTCACAAGCTGTTTAACTTAACTAGACCTCTCATTGAACTTAGGATAAACTTGCTTTTCCTCCAAGCAATACTACTCATCATCTACTGCCATACTCCACCATAAGATTTTATAAAAGAGTTTATATTCTAAAATCCTATTCTCTTGGCTGCTGTAGATCTCTGCTTAGCAAAGAGAGCCAGCATTTCTAGGCAATTTCTTAGTTCTCTTGGCTCTCTAGGTGATTGATTTATTTAGTTAAACATCCTTAAGAAATAATAATATTTCATCTGCATGTCTTTATTTTATCCATTACTCATTTTTAATGCCAACAGCTTGTTAAATAGAAATGTTGGAGCTTTGTTAATTGCATGTCTCATCTTCTCACTTTTGTTCTTCTAATTTGGCATTTTTTTCCATTGTTACTCTAACGAGTCACTGTTCTCATGCCATACAGAGTTTCAAGTGTCCCATGAATGATTTCTTATTGCTTTTGGATCTCAGGATAAAATAGAGTAATGCCAATTTCACTGACTTCTTTATTTGCCTCTTTGAGGAGAACCTATGAGTCATCCTTTGATTTCACTTCAATTTCCTTCTGTTTTCTGGATTTATTTATAGTGAGAATGTTCTACATGATACACCTTGAAAAGTTGCAGACATCGGCTCTCTGATGGTTACAACATCCCTCTGAGGGAAGCAGGAAAAATGTTCTTATTGCCATTCTATCAATGAGGCTCAGAAGGGCTAAATGACTTGCCTAAGATTGTTCCATTAATAAATTGCAGAGATCAGACTCAAATCCAGATCTTCTGCCTTCAGCACCAGTCAATCTACTGTATGAGATTTTCTGGTTAATGGTTCACATTTACGTAACATTTTAAAGTTCGCGAAGTATCATTTCAAATTCTTCTCAACCTGGCCCCTTTCTACCTTTCCATCCTTCTTACAATTTTGTTCCTTCCACCTTCTCTATAATCCAGCCATGATGTTATTTGCTAATCCTCACATATCCTATTTTGCATGCCTAGAATGTTCTACCTCATCACATTCCTGGCTTCCTTCAAGATTTAGTCACAAATGCCACCTTCTACAGGATACCTTTCTTAGTCCCTACAGATGGTCCTCTGTGATACAAGCAATATCCTAACTTCTACCTCCCATACAAGTTAGGCTAATTTTTCCCTAAAAATATTGATACATTCTTTAAGACTTGACTAACTTGGGATTAAAGACTCAGACTGCTGGCATCACTCCCTCATCACATGAGCACAAAGCAGCTAGAGGCACACTTATACTTGGCTGGTGGATCACAATGAGTAACTCAGGCAAAGGAGTTCCACTCAGCTGAATTAACTCAGGCTGTCCTCAGAACCTATCCTTGTTTAACATCCTTCTTGTGCTATGGCTAAGTAAATATCTTTTATTAACTGTTGGATGGAGATGACCTAATTAAGTGCTCATTTTGTTCTAATTATCAGACTCCCAAGACCTGAAACAGGTCCAGCCCAAAATATTACATCCACTCCCAGATGCTAGAGAATCTCTGAGGTTCTCTTCTCTCTACTCTGAATGTTATATGTACCTAATTGTTTACATGTTGTCTCACACACCAAAATATAATCTCTGAGATCAAAAGCCTTTCTTTGTATCCATGAATTTAGCACAGCGCCTGGCTTAGTAAATGCTTCTGGACTAATTGATTTCCAATTCTCCCATAATGGAAGCCAGGTTTCCTTGAGAATATAAGGCAAATCTATGCCATGTAGACACTGTCTGAGTACTTCTGGTTTCTACTGGACATAGCAGACTACATTGTTACTCACATCCCGTCTTGTTCCCCTGAATGTTGGGAACTGGAATTCCTGTCTATAAGGATGGGAAAGTGCTTCTAGGACTCTTAGGGAAATATGTATTGTTGCATGAGTCTTGCTTTTGTTGTTCAAAAAGGAGTTTATATGAAAAAGTAATTTGGTTACTGGAATATTTACTATGTGGTTATATGAAGACGATTAATTTACATCTGGGGCAGACTGGTTTGGGCTCAGGGTTTTTTGGTAACATAACCACAGTTTTCCCTAATGTTGGCAATGTGCATTCTTCTCTCTGCAGGCATAGTGACATAAATCAGAAAATTCAGAAATCTCAAAGCAAAGAGAGTGGTGATGAGCCAGGGGTACAAGAACTCTTCTTGTAATCACACCTCATCAAGTCTTACTGCTGACCTTTGGACACAGTTGGAAATCCCTTAAATATCCTTTGTGGAAACAGGACCATAAGAAATAATCCTCACCAGCAAAAGAATGGATTATTAGGATGCCTTAAATTTGTAGCAGTTAGACTATATAAGAAATCTTTTTTTTTACACTATGTGTATATACAACTTGTTTTTAAAGATGTACGGTTTAAAGGCATGACTGGACAAACATGTTTTTTTAAAACCATGTAAAGGATATGACAAGACTCTAGAGTGTTCATCTGACCATTGATCCCATTTTGTTTTTATCAGGTGCATGGGTATATAAGTATATTAATTGCTCTTCCCTTTCCCAATGACATAAATTGTTTGGGCTTAGGTCCTTCAAGACCAGTGGTTTTATTTTTTGTCAAGTATAATTTGTCTGTCATTTCTATTTTTTTGTAAAAGGAAATAAAACAATGTTAACAGCCATCTTTAATCTCTGAGTGCCTCCCTTTCCAATAAACTTGTAATATTTTGATTTCTAAAGAACTTTTAGATTATTTCAGTTTTTGACATTAATATCAATTCAATCCAATAATACTTTTTAATTGTTAATTTTCATTGATCTCTTTTATTTACATTCCCTGCATTGCTGAATATGTCCCTGCCACTTCCCAACCCAATGAGCAGTCCCATTTAATGAATAATAAAACAACAAAAAAAAAACCAAGGAGTTTGGCCAAACTAATCTACATATCAACCAAATCTGACCGTATTTCCTATGTTCCATACTATAATACCTGACTTCTACCAAGAGCAGGAGATACATTTTCTCATCTCTTCTCCAGGCCCAAGCTTGGTCTTTATAATCGCATAGCATTCCACTGAGTGTTTTTGTCCTCTCCATTTACATTTATTAAGCACCTGCTATATGACACACACTGCACTAGGCACTGGGGAAACAAAGACAACAAAAGTCCTTGCCCTCAAGGAGAATACATTCTGCCAGGAACATATGATGTGATAAGAGAAAGAAGAGATAAGAACTTCCAAGTACAAACTGCCCAGTTCAAACATTTCTCTATATGAAGTCAAATACAAACATTCATATGTTCCCAATTTCAATAAATACAGTTATCCTTTCCACATCACAGGGATTAGGGGCCTGGTGTCCCTTTGAGCTGGAAAATCCACATAAAATTTTTTGGCCCTCCCTTTGTACCAGAGAAGTCTAAATTATTGTGGTATTAAAAGATAAAATATAATGATATTATACAATACTATACATACATTTATGCATTTCTGAGTTTCTAAACTTCTTCTGTGTTACCTGTTTGTTGGCCTTTGCATGTCATCTGCAGCTTCCACAAAACTCCCCAAAATTTCGCATTTAATTTCTTATGCCAGCTTGCAATATATCAGAAGCTTGATAAGTCACAATGTGTAAGGGATAACTGTATCAGGTTATCAGACAAGTGGAAAGAAAGTCAATTGTTTCTGCCTTCTCAATTCCCCGAGCTGGCATGGGAACATGCTAATGACAACCAAGGATATGTCCCCTTTTTAGGACACTTTGATCTGCTGCTAACATGTGACAAGGGGTTTCTAATCCTTAAAGTGGACAGTGTGGAGCCAAAGTTCTCAATGCTAACAATTTACAAAAGCAGGATTTCTGACACTTTCTAGTGACAACAGAATCATTTTTACTATGTCTCATGTAAGGAAAAAGCTCCTAAAGCCCTTTTTTCATCATGTAAAAAAACAAATTTTGGAACTACCAAGAATTTCTACATGCAATGGAGGAACTATGCCTTTTCATTTAGGACAATACAAAATACATGCTGACCAATGAAACACTCTGAGAAGGGGAAAAAATTGTACACTAAAACACGTTGCAGTTAGTGTCTGGGCTCCAACACAGGGTCATTATATATCCTGCAAAGCTGAGATAAGGAACCAAAATGAGATAATCCTGTTTATGTAAGGTATCCAGCAATTCTAGGCAGAAAAACTCTGCATGAAGAGAGCTAATTAATGCAATAAAAAGAACACCAAACTGGAAGCAAAAGAAACCTGGATTTTAGTTCCTATAAAGCCAACATTTATCAAGCATCTATTATCGATGTGTAAGGCAGTTAGATGGCACAGTAGATAGAGTCCTGGGCCTGGGGTCAGGAAGACCTGAGTTCAAATTCAATTTCACACTCTAACTCTGTGACCCTCTCTCAGCAAGTCTTTACACTGTTTGTCTCGATTTCCTCAACTGTAAAATCGAGATAATAGCATCTATCTTCCTGGGTGATTGTGAGGATTAAAAGAGACAACCTCTTCAAAGCAAAGCTCCTAGCATAGTGCCTGTACGTGCTATAAAAATGCTAGTTGGTGGTATTGTCAGTAAAGCCCCTTTCTGACTCCACTTTTTCAGACTTCTGAGTATCCCATTCAAATATTTAAACTTTTAGTGGCCTTTTTGTGTATGAAAATGTTAGAAAGGAGCTTAAGAGTTGTTGGCAACAACAATAGGTTTGCCTATAACTTCACTCACTTGCTGATGTGAGTGAATGGGAGAGAGTGAGAGCATAAAAGCAAAGGAGTCGACACTATTTAGGAGTCCAGCTTGAATCAAGTGCCAGGACATCAGCTAAGGACAAACTTGGAGGTAGTAGTATTTACGATAGTGAAGTAGCATCCAGCAGAATCTAGGAGAGCAGCATCTGAAAGAGGCTCTGAGACCAAGATTGGCAGGAACAGTAAGAACACAACAGCACCCCTGCAGCATCAGGGGCATGAGTTGTCTCTCCTCATTTGTGCCTTGAACACAAGCGTTCTCTGTGTGTGTCTGCCTGTTGAGGTTTAGGGGTGCTGGGACTCCAAAATAGCAACAGCCAGGTCTTGCCCAAATGAATTCGACCCAAGCCTTCTTTCAGCCAAAGAAAAACAAAGTTTATTAAAAATCCACCATATTGGCCAGCCTCTTAAGAAATCTCAGCATTGGCTAGACTCTTAAGGAATTTGAGCATTTGTGATGCTTGTATTGACAAGCAGGCCAGATTGAATCTGAGCACCTTCATGGAGGCAAGATGAATCTTATGTAAAGAAAGACTGTGGGAGGGATCTAAGCGTGGCCAAGTAGTCTGGGGTGATGGGAGGAGTGGTCCAGGGAAGATCTTGAGGAGGAGTCTAAGTTGGAGTTTGATGGCACTGGGGTGACTAGAGGTCAGATGCCTGGAACCAAGAGAATGGGATTTTGATACGATCAAGGGTGGGAAGTAACTGGAAGCAATCCAGAGGTAACAGACAATGGAGGGCTAGGCTAGGTTAAGGATAACAGATTTGGGCATAGTGATAGTGGAAGGCTTGTGACCTCAGGTGAACACTAGATCAAATGGGAAGATTCAAGGAGAGTTCAAGGGGGCTCCCAGAGCCTATACCCCATCATACCCACTTGTGAATTCTATGTGTGTCCCTTCTTCCCTCTAATATGTGTGTTTGTATTTGTGGAATAATGGACCCTAGCAACAAAAAATTGAATAGAATTTTTTTGTTGCTACTAGTCTGGGTATGCCATTTCATTAAATGCTTTTGCTTCGAGCTATTTGTGTCCACTAACTGGAGCCAGATATGGAAGGCAATTGTCATGGTGTCATTTCCCACTCTGACCACACACACACACACACACACACACACACACACACGCAGAGTCCTTTTTCCATGCTAATGAGTTCTATCTCCCTCAACTGATTCTCATGTTACAGGCTCTAGTCCTTGCATCATCCTGGTCATCCTCCTCTGGATATTGGCATTATCTTTCTGAAAATGTGGTACTGAAAATAGTATCCAGATGTAGTCCAATCAGAACAGAAAACAGTGATACTATCACTTCCCTAGTCACTCCAAATCTTCTTTTAATACTGCCTAAGAAACAACTAGCTAGGTGGTACAACGACTGCAGAGATAGACCTCAAGTCAGGGAGACCTGAGTTCAAATCTAACTGTATGACCCTGTACAAGTCACTTAACCTCTCTGCCTCAGTTTCATTATCTGTAAAATGGAATTTATAATAATACCCATCCACTGAGAATGAAATAAGATATTTGTAAAGCACTTTGCAAACTTCAAAGCACTATATAAAAGTTAGCTATTATTAAGATCACATTCAGCTACTGATGCATATTCAAGAGGTACATCTTCCTCCCCACCACTCTGAGAAGCCTAAACAGCCTACGCTGAAATCAGAAAGACTTGGGTTCAAAACACATTATGGCTGCATGCCCTTGACCAAGTCACTTCAGTGCTCCAGCAGTCTAAGACTACAACTTCTGGAGAAAGACTTGATATCCATAGTTCAAGGAAGTTTTCTCTACCTGTGCCAATGAAACCATAAGTTTAGCCTTTTCCCCTCCCAATCTGTGCCTTGATACAATTTCCTACCACAAATGCCTTGCAACTTAGAGGTATGACGTAAAACATAACAGTAGCAGGTAGAATGTAGTGCCCTGCCTTGAAAGTCAGGGAGTGCTTAAATAAAGTCTCTTTTTCTCCAAGCTGGGCCATCTTTCCCATTTAGCAGCACATAGAAGCCTAGGACAACAGAGGAATGAACCTAGCAAACCCCGGAGGCAAGGATGTGTATGTTGACAGCACTATGAAAGCAGGGTGGCCTTAAGAATGTACTTTCCCTACTCCCTAAATGTTCTCTTTTCATCCTTAGATTATATATTTAAACTTCAAAACTATGTAGTGAAGAAGACCAGCAAAGCTTTTACAAGCCAGCTGAGGAAAAGCTGGCAACAGAGCACAGGAAAGTCTGAGTATTTGAAAGAAAACATGATGCTAAATGTCAGGCCAGACAGTGACAATCCAATTGTGCTAGGAAATGGGTGTGTCATTAGCATGTCAGATATGGCAGTGCATTAACTACTGAGATTCAGGAAGAAATACATTAAAACAGAGAGGAAAGCAGCAATTGCAGATCAGCTTCCCTGAATGAGAATAGTGATACCATGAGGATAACATAAATACTGGCATTTCTATAATAAATTCACATACTTTTCAGATTTAATTTGCTATGATCAGGTTATGTTTGCTTAGAGATTGCGAAAATAATTTTCCCAGCAATTAATACCTGTATGCATATTTTTATACAATTCATTTTCCTACACAATGCAAAATGATTTGTGATATTTTTTCTGTATGTGTGTGTGATTCTGTGTTTTTTGAGGCATGAGAGAGAAAAAAGAGAATAAATTTTCCCTTAGTAAGCAGAGCTGTGGAGGCTAGTAAAATAAAGGTCTATCTCCATGTATAATTATGAGCAGCAGGGTGGGAAATTTCACTCCATTGTAAAATGTATCAAGATAACTGTCAGAATATTTTCAAGGCTGATTTCTTTTCCATGGTTAAAAGGACATGTATTGTCAAAGTGAGACACATCAAATTAAGAATGTATCTTGTAAGTGATAAGAAGCTCTAATTCCCCATGCTAGATAGGTTGTATTGACATTATTTTTTCTGGTAAGAATATTAGAGTCAAACTTTAAACCCAAATAATATTAATTGATTTTATGTATTTTGTACCCACTCTCCCCTCTTTTTCCCCCCAACCTTATGCCTACTACCATATCACTCTTTTCTTCCACCAGCAGGTCCCAAGACTGGATGGTGCTGCTCACTGTCTCCTTTCTCTAGATTGAATTTCCAAGTGCACATCACCTTTGGGAAAAAGCATAGGCTTTGCCTACCCCTCCTCCAATGAGAATGAGGGTAAGTTGTGGTTCTTGGAAACTTGAATTCAACTGAGTGGTCTCACAATAAACCTAATACAAAACTGCTTTGTGTACTGTTGCTTAAATGAAGAACATCTGTCACAGCCAAAGACCAAACCCTGGCTGTGTCATCTGTTTGAAAGCAAATAGTACCCCTTCTGTGTTAACTCCTCCAATTTACATTCACATTGACAGTTTGAATCCCCAGAGCAGTATGTTCCATGCCTCTATCACACTCTTCTCCCCACGTTGAACATGTTTTGGTTGTTGGAGCATGCATACACATATTCCCTACCTAGTTCTAGTCCATAATGTGGAACTTTGGGGCCTGCTTCCAGCCATGTGTAATGGAGGGGCCTATACGGTGTGATAAATAGGATTTCTCTAATTGGCTGCTGTGCTTTCCAAAGGAATGACTCAGGGGTTGCTGAGCCAGAACTCAGTGGGTATACAATAGGAGTAACCCATCCCTCTGTCACCCCTTTGTAGTTGTGAGTGAGGAATGACTATTCCGGGCTGCCTTCCCAAAGCTGCTTTGTTTTCTACATTTCTGTGATGGTTATATATGCACTGCCAACTGTCTTTGGGTTCTTTCCTGATCTTAGGTGAGCACATATCCTTAGATGGAATTGTTCAGAGATCTCACGATCTTTAAAAGGTCTGAGGGTTTATGGCTATAGCAGTAATAATAGTGCCCACTACAACAGTAGTGAACAACAGCCATGGAAACTCATACATTGGAAGTGGAAAGACCTACCAACAATAAACAGATGAGGAAAGACTAATGAATATTTAATTCAATTGTTCTTACTATACTATCTTTAGTAAATCTTTTGCTAAAAGCGAATAGAGCGTATTGGCTGATTGTTAATGGAAAACTCACTGGTGGGGTCTCAGAAGCTCCAGTGTTAGGAGCTCCCATAGCATCACTCTTAAAACAGTGATTAAAAATAGCCACGCTCTGAGGAACCCAAACTGTGAATATGAGTGCTGGGTAGGAGAATATCCCAGAGGAGTTGCTACAAAGTGAAAAAAAAAAAAGCTGCTAATCGAAATGACCTTGAAGCTTATAACCTTGTTAACTTTCATTAAAATGCTTTTGTACTTCTTTGAAAGGTGAGAAATAAGAGAAAGTCTCAACTCAAGCAATGCTCAATTTAATTATATCCTCTAAATTTATTAGTCAGTTGTCTGAAACTACAAATATATTTTTGATGAGAGATATTACATATTTAAATAGTTAGAGTATATGTCAGTGCATAGAAGCCTATCTTATCTATAATATATTTGAAATATCTTACTAATAGTATATTTTGAATATTCCTAAACAACCTGTATAACATTGCTCTGTGGAAAACACAGCCTTAACCTCACCTAAGAACATATGCTCCATCCTCCCCATGGCTCACAATGGCATCAGAGACACGGGATCTCTTAAGAAGAAAGAAAGATGTATTCTCCTGAATACCATTATCTTGTTAACTCTATCTCTCAGCATCTGCCTAAGAGAAGTCATCCTTTCCAGGTCAAGCATTCCTCAGCCACATCTAGTTTTGGGGACAAAGGGAAGTGGAAGAGGGAATAGAATTTAGAGACTCTAGCATACCTGACACCTACCACAAGCAGTTTGTAAGCTAATAACTACCTGTCTTGAGGATAGCTAATTCTGGGTGGATGGTTTATCAAACTGGGTAGAGTAACACTGAAATAAAAAGAAAGGATTCCTGTATTATACTTGAACCACGTTTCTGGTAGTATGGTAATCTGTGAGAGAAGATACCCCTACCTTATAGATAGATAGATAGATAGATAGATAGATAGATAGATAGATAGATAGATAGATAGACAGACAGACACACACAGACAGACAGACAGACAGATAGATAGATAGATAGATAGATAGATAGATAGATAGATAGACAGACAGACAGACACACACAGACAGACAGACAGACAGACAGACAGATAGAGAGATAGATAGATAGATAGATAGATAGATAGATAGATAGATAGATGGCAGAAGTCATTCTTGTTGCTTTTCTTACTATTTAATCAAATGGCTTTTGCTTGAATTTACTCTTTGGTTGGATGGCAAAAGAAAAACATCAGTAGGACCTTAGAACTTTGGTTTTGCATGTATGTTGCCCCATGCCCAAGATGTGCCTTGAACCTGAGCTATTATTTGGGAGAAATAAATATGAGGGGAACTCCTGGTACTACATGGGCTTTTGTTAACAACTTCTATCATTAAATGCACCACACAACTTCTCAAAGAACTAGTTATTGGGGAAAATTTAGGCACTATCTACCACAGTGACTGAGAGATTCATTCCCAATACTGACTTTTGAAAATCGATCTAATATTTATTCAGTGTAATTAATAGCTAACTGTGCATGTGGAGGGGAGGCTCTGGCAGGACTTTTCTTCTGTCTGTAAAGCTGCTATTCAATGGTTTTCTTCTTCTCTACTTCTTCCATCTACTGGAACTGTTACCTGCTGCTATGGCTTCTTCCTTAGATGGAGAGAGTATTACCCCCTCTTTTGCTAGCCCTGCCTTAGTGATTAATCAACATCTTTTCAGCTCCTTCATTAGACCCCATAGACATGTCCAGCAGTACAGAAAAATTTCAATACTCTCCCTACCTGCCACCCTTCTGCCTACACTCACCAAAAGACATCATTCCTCATTTCTAGCTTGGTCAAGGCAAGTCTATTTTTTATTACATATGTTATTTATTTTTTCTTAATTACATGTAAACAAAAAACATTTTAACATTCTTTTTTAAAATTCTGCATTCCAAATTCTCTCCCTTCTTCCCCCACCCCTTCTTGAGAAGGCAAGCAGTTTGATATAGATTGTACATGTAGTTATACAAAACATTTCCATATTACCTATGTTGCAAAAGAAAATACAGTCCAAAAGAATTTTAAATAGCAGGAATAATCAAAAAGTTTTTAAAAAGTATGCTTCAATTTTCATTCAGACTTCACTAGTTCTCTGGAAGTCGATGGCATTTTTTTGTCATAAGTCCTTTGGATCATTGTGTTGCTGAGAATAGCTAAGTCATTCAATTAATCATTGTACAACATTGCTGTTACTGTGTACAATATTCTGCTGGTTCTGCTCATTTCACTTTGAATCACTTCATGTAAAGCTTCCCAGAGTTTTCTGAAAGCATGTTGCTCATCATTTCTTACATCACGATAGCATTCCATCACATTCATATACCACAACTTGTTTAGCCATTCCCAATAGATGGGCATTCCCTCCATTTGTATATAAAGGTCCTTTTCCTTTTTCTTTGATCACTTTGGAGTATAGCACAAGTCTGTTTTTTTACTTCTTCCCCAAATTGGTGTGGACAATTGATGTATTGCTTGCCTGGGGTCTTTCTGAGAATAAGGTTAAAACATTCACTGATTTTAATTAATCCTTTTAACTCCCATCAGGTGTGGTGGCTAATGACCTGGCTATACAAGTTGCCTCAATAGTCTCAAAAATGCACTTAGTAACACTAAAAGAGGAAGAGTAAACCCTGTGAACCTTAATCTGCCATCATGGCAAAAAAATCCTTTTTGCCCCTCCATCCTTTTACTTCTCTCGTTCCTTTAGAATAGAGAATACTATCCAGAGCCACATTCCAATGACTCCCACCCCACTATTTACTCCATTGTATCTAGTTCACCTTTTTTGTTATTGATACTTTGTTCATTTATGTATAAACCCATCTGAGGTCATAGAATTTGTCTCCTGGAAATTTCTGGAAATTTCTAAGGCTATTCTTTATATATTGTAACTTCAATGGACAGTATCCGAATTAATGGATCTATACAGGGATTTTTTTTCCTCTTTCCCATCCTTTAGGAAGCCCTTTTTCTGCTCTCCAGTCAAATATATTCTTACCAACCTTTGTTAGGTGTCTTCCATCGTTGGCCAGGAATCCTTCATTCTTATATTCTAATCTATTGTCAAGAAATTCAAATCTCATTCTCAGACACCATCTTCTTAACTAGCAAAATCCTTTATCTTCTGAAATCATTTCCTTTGCATCAGTGTTGAAATTACCACTTAACGCTCCTAATGTCTTTAGTTTCTTGATCAAGACTTTATAATCTTTAGTGATGCTTTCTAGCTTCCTTCAGGCAGTATCATTTGTAACCAAACAAAGCCGCAGGAATAGATAGTGGTCATCAGGTTTGTGAAATCTTGAGTTCATTCCTGGATTCTGCTTGAATAAATAAGTCACCCTAGTCAGTCCAGAGTCAACCACCACCATTGTTGTCTTCTTTCATCGACCTTACTCAAGGGGATATTTTCCTACCATCATTTCTTATCATTTCTTAAAGAAAAAGCAGCTGCTTCCTCTAGTAACTTGTAAAATCTCTGCGTATCTACTTAAAATGCACTGTATAGGTCTTGTTTTGAGGAACAAAGAGTAATAAGCAAGGGACAAGAGTCCAGGGATTTTAGCATCTCTGACCCCCATTGTTGTGAGTTAGAGACTGCTTATATTTAGGATAACTCATTCTGGGTAGAGAGTTTGATAAGTTGGAAAAGGTAAATATATCATAAATCTATATAGAGAAGAGTTCCTATGCTATTGGGAGAGGATCTTTACCTATGCTAGAAGCCCCCTGTTTTCCCCGTTTTTTCTTTTCCATGGGTTAGAGTGAGTTGCACAGGATGAATAGATATAGATGGGTTGCAATGTGTCAACAATCTCGTTACAAGCTTCCCTATTACTGTTATGGGCATGACCATCCTTCTAGGGTACCCAGGATGACAACAGCAGCAGCATCCTGTGGGAAAATTTTATGCATTGTTTGAACCTAGTCCTCCAATGCTGAGAAACCTAACCTGTTGCTTAGAGACCAGATTTGTTTAAAGCTTAAGTCAGGACCTAGGTTATGCTGACCAAAAACTTTGCATATCTGAAGACTGATGTAAGGGGTTTCTTCCTGCTAAACATCTCAAGCAAACCTCCATGTCTTATCTAGAAAATGTCTCCCTGAGAGCAACCATGCTACTGTTCACTTCTTTGTTTGAGCCCTATATAATTTTGTTCTTTGCCACATCAATCCTCAACTCCTCGTTATCTTTCACCTCACATACACAAAGATTGTATACTGTTGCCAAATCTTGTCATTTCTATCTTTACATCTCTCAAATTTTTCAGTGAATAAATATATGTCGAGTCACTGTGCTAAGCACCAGGAATACAAAAAAAGGTGAAAGACCAAAGACTGTCACCTTTTAGGAGGCCACAGTTTAATGATGAAGATATCATGCAAACAACTAGATACAAACAAACTAGATACAGGATAAACTGAAAATAAACAACAAGGAGGAGGCAATAGAATTCAGGAGAATTGGAAAATTCATCCTGTAAAAAGTGGGATTTAAGGTGGGACTTGAAGGAAGGCAGGGAAGCCAGGAGACTAAGATGAGGAAGGAAAACATTCTGGGCACGAGAAACAGCCAGAGAAAATGCCCAGAGTCAGGAGATGGAGTGTCTTGTTTGAGGAACAATAAGGCACAGTGTTAGTGGATCTCAGAGTATGTTGGGTAGGAGTGGTATGAGTTGTAAGAAGAGAGGAAAGTAGTAGGTATTAGGTTATGAAGGGCTTTGAATGACAGAGGCGTTTTGTAGTTGATCCTGGAGGTAATATGGAGTTTATGGAGTCAGGGAGTGGGAGAAGGAGAAGAAGAGGGTAATATGGTCAGATCTGCACTTTAGGAAGATAACTTTGATAGTTTGGTGAAGGGTGTACTGTAGTAAGGAAAAGTTTGTGGCAGGGAGACAAACCAATAGGCTATTACAAAAGTCCTGGCATGAAGTGATGAGGGCCTACACCAGTGTAGTGGTTTCAGAGGAGAGAAATGGGATTATGATATGTTACAAAAGTAAAACCAACAGGCCTTAGTAATAGACTGGATTTGGTGGGTGAGAGGAAGTAGAACGTTAGACCTAGATTGTGAGTTTGGGGGACTGGAGAATGGTGGTGTCTTTGACAATTACAGGGAAGTTCAGAAGAGGGAAGAGTTTGTGATAGAGGTGGGGAGAAAGATAATGAGTTCAGTTTTATACATGTTGAGTTTAAGATGTCTTATAGGACATCTAGTTTGAGATTACTATCCTATGGTTCAATTGCAGTTGCAGGACTAGAGGTCAGCAGAGAGGTAGTTAAGTAGATTTGAGAATCATCAACATAATAATGATAGTTGAATCCACAGGAACTTATAAAATCACCAAGTGACAGAGTATAGAGGGTAAAGAGAAGGCCCAGAGCAGAGCCATGAGGGACACCCATGGTTAGCAATTGTGATCTGGAGTAAGAGGCAGCAAAGAGGATGGAGATGGAGTGGTTAGATAGGTTGTAGGAGAATCGAGAGCAGTTAATGTCATGAAAACCTAGAGAGAAAAGAGAAACAAGGAAAAGTGGGTGATCCACAGTGTCAAACAAAGACTTCTCTGTAGAGAGGTCTGGAAGGATGATGTTTGAGAAAAGGCCTCTTTTCTCGTTTATACATACCTCTCAACTGTACTATGACAATAGCTTCCTGGATAGGTCTCTATTCTCCAGCTTTGTACCTAGCTACCAAAGTAATTTTCCTAAGGAGTAAGTCACACGCTCTTAAAACAGAGAATAGAACCACTTGGCCAACAGTACACAAAATGCTCAGCAACTGATTTTTTTTGATTTGGTCATCTAATTAAGTAAATATTCTTGCCTCTGGGAAACTAAATTAAAATAATATTGAGGTCTTTATGCCATCCCACAAAAGAAAAAGAAGTTAGAAAGCAAGGCTAATGTCCTCTATTGTGCAATGATTATTTAGAAAACAACTTTCAGCAATATCCTCAAGCAAGTACCAACTTTTTTGGAGAAGCAAGTTTAGACCCCTCATCCTTATTCCACTCTGCACCTGCCCTGATGACCTTTAAATGTTCACTTTGATCTTGTCAAGCTCTGAAAATGAATGACCAAAGAGCCACGGAGTTTATGCAGCAATTGTTAACTCCGAAAATACTAAAGAGCTCACAGACGTTATATGCCAACTGCTAATTCTGAAGAAGTAAAATAAAGAACCACATAGGTTATTATATCAACTGTCAACTATGACCAAAGAGCCCCAGAGGGTACAGCAAAAGATTTATATCAACTGTCAACTTTGAAAAATAAAATAAAACCAAAGAGTTCATGGAAGTTATAGGCGAAAAGCTTTCTTTTTTCTGTTAGAGGTCGGAAACTAGACATTCATGCCAGAGTCCAAGGAGACCCAAGGTGGCAAGGCTAAACCTTGATATATATAGTTGTAGCTAGATAAAGAACCAAACAGTGAGATGCAGGCATAGCAGTGAGGGGTAGCAGAAACAATGAGATAAGTTTGCCTAATGAAAAAAAGTCTATTCAAAGCAGATCTTCATGACTACAGGATTTTGTCTAAGCTCAGGTACCACCTGGTGCTGGCTTGAGCCAATTCTGTGATTTAGCTGCTGCAGAGTTCATGTGGAGAGTGAGTGCAAAGGATTGTTGTTATGCCAAGCTCAGGGCACAGCTTGCTTACTGGGCCTTAGCCCTGGAAAACAAGGTGTCTCCTAATAGTGAAAGGAGAAGAGTGGTCCTGACATGGAGATCCTGATGATCTGTATTTATGCTCAGTGAAGCATGCCAATTCCAATATTGCCAGATATGATCATTGATGACATGTCTTTATCTTATCTCTTCTTTTCTGAGTATATTTTCCTGTTTTCTTAGGATACAAAGTCATGTGAGGTTTCAAAGAGTCACAGGACTTTAAAGGACCTTGGAAGGCTCCCTGATCCCCACTTGCTTTCTGGCAAGACTACACTTAGACCATCCAGGACAAATTATTATCCAATCTACTTATAAAGAGCTCCAAAGAAGGAAATACCACAACTCCTCTAGGTGACTTACTCTGGAATATAACAACCATCATAGCTAGATATTCCTTCCTATGAGTTAGTCTAAAATCAGATCTTCCAAACACTGGATTTTCAGGGAACCACCCTCTTAGAAGGAAAATCATTAGTCCTAATCATATTCTGGATAACCTGAGTTTTTTCTACTGGCTTACAAAAAACTCAAGATAGACAACTCTTTAGAGCTATAAAAATAATAATTGTACTAAATTGCTCTTTATCCTTAGACTTGAGGTACCAGCTACTGTAAAACAACAGATAGGTGTTAAGAAGGGAAAAATTATTAAGTTGATACATTAGTTTACAAACTTATAATAGCACAATACTTAAGATATCAGACAAGAAAGCCAGTTCTCAGTGGCAAATACAATCATAGATCCCCAATTCCTTGAATTAATTAGACATGTGGTAGGTTCCCTTATATGTACTTAACATAGTGCATCTCAAATCTACTTTAAATAGGATTATATTTTCCCAAAAGAAAATAGTCCATTACATTAAAATTATACCAATTTACTTCCATATTAGTGTGTGTGATAGATGATATAACCAGTTAACACAACATGCCATATTTTCTTCATTGACAAAAATGAGGTACTTCATGTAAATTTTTCCACCTTGTACAGGGTCTTAAATATATGATTCCCACAAATTCAAGTTGGAGATTTGCTGCTGAATATATAACACCTGCTTTGAAAGCTCACCACTGCATAGTCGCATAGTCTTCATCCTGAGAACAGGTGATGAACCATAGGATCATAAAATCATATATTTGAAGCTGAAAGGGAACTTAGAGGCTGTTGAATCTAACCCCCTTATTTTACAGATGATGCAATGAAAGCTGAGAAAGGTTAAATGACTTGCCGAGGCTTATATAACTGGTAAATTTCTGAGGCAAACTTGAACTCAGGTCTACCTGACTCAGGCTGGTCAGCATTCTATCCACTGTGGCCCTGAGCTGCCTCAGGCAGAGAAGTGGGGGTCTCTAGAAATAGAATATTATATATGCTATTGGATACAATCCCTACATTAGCTCTTTTGCTTAATTTTTGCTTAACTTTTCCAGCTTTGAAGGGAAAGTTCAATGCTAGGAAGATGAAAGAGGGGGCGCGGTGTAACTGGAAATAACTGTGATATAAAAAGAAAAGGCATCAATGCAACTTTTTTTTTAAAGACTTACCACATTGTTTCCAGGAATGCCATTAAACAAAATGCCCTGCAGCTTCTGGAGACATTACAATGAACAGTAAAATGTCAACAAATGTGGAATTTGAGCATCAAGCCCATCTGTCTCCAAATTGCCTTCTTTCCTTTGAGTTGGCAGGCTTTGGGTTTTTTGAAGAGAAGTAATAAACTCTAACACTTCAGCTGACCTGAGTTATGTTTCAGAAATCACATTCCAGCACCAGAAGCAGTAATACCTCTAACTTGGCCTCCCTGATTCATAGAACCATGGAATGGGAAATCTAAACACAGAAGAAGAACAGACATATATGTCCCCAATGTCTGGGTCTTAGACATCTGACAAAGGGCATACATGAGACACCAGGTCATAAAGAACAATAAATCTGGAACATATTTAAAGAGCTTATCTGGACCACTATTCCATGAACAGCAAATGTATATAAACGGAGCTTAGGACATGAAGGGTAGAAGAAAGGGAGGTTAATTCAGAAGGACATTTTAACAGTACCACTCATTAAAACTGCGAGCCAAGACATCTCTATCTCGGACTTACTCTTGAAAGGGAGGGCTACAAAGGTGGATACAAAAAGGGGTTTTATGTGGACATGTCATGCTAATAGAGCACTTAAAAGATCTGTGTTTATGGAATCACAGAGAAGTCTATTTCCACACCAATATTCTGCAAAGTAAAGTTGAATCTCTGAGGGAGAAACTGGTTTTCTCCCATGACTATTGAACATGAAATATTCTGTTGCTTTCTATGCTTTCTGGCTGATCTTAGTTGCCAATGCTTATAACAAGATATTTGCCTGGTAATCCTAAAAGTAAATCCCTCAGTTTTAGAGGGAAGGACAGAGCAAGGTAAAGGCTACAGGTAGATTGTTAGAAAATCCCCAGAGGGCATAGCCCTCATTCACTATCCAGAAGCAAAATGAACCCTGCTTCACTGTGGAGGCCCACCTCCAGCCTTTGTCCATTCCTATCAAGAAAGTTGCATAAAATTTCAGCAGAAAGTGGAGTCAAGATGGTGGAATAGAAGGAAGAAATACAGCAAGCACTCCTCAAAACTCCTCCAAACAGACACAGAAAACACAAAAGATGGGGAGCGGAGCCAAGATGGGACTTGAGTGAGCTTCTCCCCTCCCCCAGTCCCTCCAAAAACCTATAAAAAATGGCTATGAACAAATTCTAGAGCTGCAGAACCCATGAAATAACAGAGGGAAGCAGGGCTGCAAACCAGGAAAGCCTGGATGGGTGGGGGGGGAGGGTCCATCACCTGGAGCTGGGAGCGGAGCAGAGCAGAGCCTGCGTGCACTAAACCAGGACCAACAAGACCGGGAGCCAGGTGGAGCAGGGCCTAGCACCCTGAATCGGTGAGCTGTGACTGTTATCAGACTTCTCAACCCACAAACACCAAAGACAACAGAGAAGGTTAGTGGGAAAAGCTTCCAGAACAGAGTGAAAGGAGTTTGCGGTTCGGCCACCACCCCAGAGGCAGCAGAGGAGGTGCAGCTCTGAGAAAACAGCTGCATTTGCTTCCCGCACCAGGCCCACCTGGTGGGAGGAATTAAGTGGCAGATCAGAGCAGGAGTGCAGAGCCTGCTGAAGATCTGAGTCGTGGCCCGAGTTGGCAGTTCTTGGGGCAGGAGGAACACTGGTGTGGCAGAGCTTGCTGTGTAGAAAAAGCTCTGAAAACAACAGCGCAGCCCCTCAAGCTTGAGACAAAGTACTCCATATTCTACAAGCAGTCATACCCCCATGAAAAACTCAAGGGTCAAGTAGTTGGCTGGGAACATGGCCAGGCAGTGAAAACAGACTCAGATTCAGACTCAGACTTTGGAATCTTTCTTTGGTGACAAAGAAGACCAAAACATACAACCAAAAAAAGTCAACAAAGTCAAAGAGCCTAAATCAAAAGCCTCCAAGAAAAACATGAACTGGTCTCAGGCCATGGAAGAGCTCAAAAAGGATTTGGAAAATCAAGTAAGAGAAGTAGAGGAAAGATTGGGAAGAAAAATGAGAGTGATGTGAGAAAATCATGAAAAACAAGTCAATGACTTGCCAAAGGAGACCCAAAAAAATCCTGAAGAAAATAATGCCTTAAAAAATAGACTAACTCAAATGGCAAAAGAATCCAAAAAGCCATTGAGAAGAATGCCTTGAAAGGCATAATAAGCCAAATGGAAAAGGAGGTCCAAATGACCACTGAAGAAAATACTACCTTAAAAATTAGATTGGAGCAAATGGAAGCTAATGACTTTGTGACAAATCAAGATTTTATAAAATAGAACCAAAGGAATGAAAAAAATGGAAGACAATGTGAAGTATCTCATTAGAAAAACCACTGACCTGGAGAATAGATCCAGGAGACATAATTTAAAAATGACTGGACTACCTGAAAGCCATGATCAAAAAAAAAATGCCTAGACATCATCTTTCAATAAATTATCAAGGAGAACTACCCTGATATTCTAGAGCCAGAGGGTAAAATAGAAATTTAAAGAATCCACCAATCACCTCCTGAAAAAGATCCCAAAAAGAAAACTCCTAGCAATATTGTCACCAAATTCCAGAGTTCCCAGGTCAAGGAGAAAATACTGTAAGCAGCCAGAAAGAAACAATTTGA
>CM053622.1:405925358-405940119 GCA_028646595.1 Phalanger gymnotis
ATAGAGGCTCTTTTTGTGGTAGCTAAGAATTGGAAATCAAAGGGATGCCCATCAATTGGGGAATGGCTGAACAAGCTGTGGTATATGAAGGTAATGGAATACTATCGTGCTATAAGAAATGGGGATGATACGGACTTCGTAACAACCTGGAAAAGCCTACATGACATAATGCTGAGTGAGCGGAGCAGAGCCAGGAGAACATTATACACAACCACAGATATATGGATTCTTTGAGGACCAACCCTGACAGATTTTGCTCTTCTCAGCAACACAAGGTACAAAGACAACTCCAAAGAACTCATGATGGAGAATGCTATCTACATCCAGAGAAAGAACTATGAAATATGAATCCAGATTGAGGCACACTTCATGCTAGCCTTTCCCCCCACCCTTTTTTATTTCCTATTCTCTCTTTTGTTTTTGTTTTTTGGTTGGTTTTTTTTTTGGTCCTGTTTTTTCTTTTGCATGATTCATTTCATTGATCATGGTTCTTCTCCATAACTTGACTAGTGTGTAAATTAATTCTATGTGAAGTTATACATGGAAGCTATATGGGATTCCATGCTATCTTGGGGAGGGAGGGGAGGAGGGAGGGAAGAAAATGTGCAACTCAAAATTATGTAGAACCAAATGTCGTAAACTAAAAATAAAAAAAAATAGCAACAGAGCTAGCATAAGCCTTCATTCAAAAAGTATGAAGAGCCTGGCTCTAGCATAAAGTCTAAGATCAGAATGTAGGCTGGAAGAATGAACAAATGAAAAAAAGAATCCTACATGGCAGAGAGAAGTCAGGAAGTTGCCTGAGCTCTCTCCAGTTTCCCTGAGAAACAACGTTAAATCAAGCCTCTAAATGGATTCTGGAGCAGCAGTATCCATGAAAAGATGGTGTGAAACAATTTTCCAGCTTAAGATAACTTAGAAGGACTTCAGGAAAGGTCTGCCTCACTTGGGTAAGAGAGGGGCACAGCCCAGGCCAGATTGTGTCCAGGCAAGGCAGCAGGAGGTTCTTAGTGGCAGCACAGATCAACAACCAAGGCCCCTTAGTCCTGACTTATCAGGCCAGCTTGAGGCCTCCAGTCCCATTGCAGAAGGCAAATTGTGAGCCCAGAACCCTGCCACAACAGACACAACTAGGCTGGGCCACCCCAGCACAGTGGGCAAGCCAAAAGCCCCTGATACCATGGTGTGGAAAGCCAGTAACCAGGCCTCTAGTCTCCAACATAAGAAGCTTGATAAAGTGCCCTCTGTGCCCAGGATCAGAGATCAACTTTAAAAGTCACAAAATAGGCTGGAAAAATGAGTAAGAAATGGAAAAAAGCCCTGACCATAGAAAGCTATATGGTGATAGGGAAGATCAAAGCACAAACTCAGAAGAGGCAAAGCCTCAAGGGGGAATGTGAATTGGTCTTAAGCCCAAAAAGTCCTCTTAGAAGAGCTCAAAAAGGATTTTTAAAATCAAGAAAGAGAGGTAGAAGAAAAATTGGGAAAAGAAATGAAAGTTATGCAGGAGAATTATGAAAAAAGAGTCAACAGCTTGGAAAAGGAAGCACAAAAATTGACTGAAGAAAACAATTCCTTAAAAAATAGAATTAGCCAAATGGGAAAAAAATCTACTGAAGAAAACAACTCCTTTATAAGTAGTATTGTCCAAATGGAAAAGGAGGTACAAAAGCTAACAGAAAAAAATCCTTAAAATTTAGAATTGGGCAAATGGAAGCTAATGACTCTATGAGACACCAAGAGACAGTCAAACAAAATCAAAAGAATGAAAAGAAAGAAGAAAATGTAAAATACCTCATTGGAAAAACAACTGGCCTAGAAAATAGATCCAGAAGAGATAATTTAAAGATTATTAGACTACCTGAAGGCCATAATCAAAAAAAGAGCCTATTCATCATCTTTCAAAAAATTATCAAGGAAAATTGCCATGATATTCTAGAACAAGAATATTGTAGCCAAATTCCAGAGTTCCAGCTCAAGGAGAAAATATTGCAAGCAGCCAGAGAGAAGCAATTCAAGTATTGTGGAAAAACAACCAGAAAGGGCTTGCTGGTTTTATAAAAAAATCAATAAAATAGATAAACCTTTGGTTAATTTGATTTTTTTTAAAGAAAGAAAACAAATTACCAGTATCAAAAATGAAAAGGATAAAGAATCAATTAAAGCAGTAATTAGGAGTTATTCTCCCAACTATACTCCAATAAATCTGAAAATCTAAGTGACATGGATGAATATTTTCAAAAATAAAAATTGCCCAGAATAACAGAAGAGAAAATAAAATACTTAAATAACCCCATTTTAGAAAAAGAAAGTGAATAAACCACCAATGAATTCTCTAAGAAAAAAATCTCCAGGGCCAGATGGATTTACAAGTGAATTCTACCAAAAAATTAAAGAACAATTAATTCCAATACTATATAAACTATTTGGAAAAATAGGTGGAGAGGAAGTAATAGTAAATTCCTTTTATGACACAAATATGGTGCCAATACCTGAACCAGGAAGAACCAAAATGAAGAAAGAAAATTATAGACCAATTTCCCTAATGAATGTTGATGCAAAAATTTTAACTAAAATATTAGTAAAGAGATTACAGCAATTTATCATAGTGCATTATCAATGCACCATGAGCAAGTGGCATTTATACCAGGAATGCAGGGCTGGTTCAATATTAGAAAAACTATCTGCATAATTGACCATGTCAGTATTAAAGCTAATAGAAATCATATGATTACCTCAGTAGATGCAGAAAAGTCTTTTGACAAAATGCAGCTTCCATTCCTATTAAAAACACTAGAGAGCATAGAAAGAGAAGCTTTCCTTACAATGATAAGTAGTAAATATCTAAAACCATCCGCAAGCATTATCTGTAATGAGAATAAGCTAAAAGCATTCCCAATAAGATCAGGGGTGAAACAAGGATACCCACTATCACCACTATTATTCAATATTGTGCAAGAAATATTACCTTTAGCAATGAGAGAGGAAAAAAGAAATTGAAGGAATTAGCATAGTCATTGAAGAAGCAAAACTATACCTCTTTGCAGATGATATGATGGTATACTTAAAGAATCCTAGAGAATCAACTAAAAACTACGTGAAACCACAATTTTAGCAAAGTTGCAGGATATAAAGTAAACCCATATAAATCATCAGCATTACTATATATTACCGACAAAGCCCAGCAGCAAGAGACAGAGAGAGAAATTCCATTTAAAATAACTGTAGACAATACAAAATATTTGGAAGTCTACCTGCCAAGGCAAAACCACAAACTATAAGAACATGGCCACAAAACACTATTCACATGAATAAAGTCAGATCTAAACAATTGGAAAAGTGTCAGTTGCTCATGGGTTGGCCAAAGTAATATAATAAAAATGATTATTCTAACTACATTAATTTACTTATTCGACACCATGCCAATCAAACTATCAAAAGATATTTTATAGAGCCAGAAAAAATAATAACAAAATTCATCTGGAAGAACAAAAGGTCAAGGATATCAAGGGAATTAATGAAAAAATTGTAAAGGAAGATGGCCTAGCTGCACCAGATCTAAAACTATATTATAAAGTGGCAATCAGCAAAACTACTTGGTACTGGCTAAGAAACAGAATGGTGGATCAGTGCAATAGATTAAGTACACAAGAAACAGTAGTAATGACTATAGCAATCTATTGTGATAAACCGAAGACTTCTGCTCTGGGATAAGAACTCACTACTTGACAAAAACTGCTGCGAAAACTGGAAAATAGTATGGCAGAAACTAGACATAGACCAATGTCTCACACCCAATACCAAGATAAGGTCAAAATGGGTACATGATTTGGACATAAAAGATGATGCCATACGCAAATTAGAAGAGCAGGGAATAGTTTACCTGTCAGACCTACGGAGAAAGGAAGAATTTATGACCAAACAAGAAAGAAAGAACATTATGAAATGCAAAATGGATAATTTTGATTACATTAAATTAAAAATCTTTTGCATGAACAAAACCAATGCAACCAAGGCTAGAAAAAAGCAGAAAACCGGGAAATAATTTTTACAGCCAGTTTCTGATAAAGGCCTCGTTTCTAAAATATATAGAGAACTGAATCAAATTTGTAAGAATACAAGTCTGATAAATGGTCAAAGGATATGAACAGGCAATTTTCAAGTGAAGAAATTAATACTATCTGTAGACATATGAAAAAATACTCTAAATCACTATTGATTAGAGAAACGCAAATTAAAACACCCTGAGGTACCACTTCACACCTATGATGAGAAGGTAGATTTCAGAAAAACCTGCACAGACTTACATGAACTGATACTGAGTGAAGTGAGCAGAACCAGAACATTGTACACAGTGACAGCAATATTGTGCTATTATCAGCTATGATAGACATAGCTCTTCTCAGCAATGCAATGATCTAAGACAATTCCAAAAGACTCATCAATTGAATGACTGTAATGCACAACATGACAAAATGTTTATTAAATAGGTGAAAATAAAGTGGTATGTAAGGTCTAGAGGTGAAGATCATTACCATCTGGGGAACATTAGGGAAGGCTTCATGAAGGAAATGACATTTAAATTGGACTTTTAAAATGCATAGGGAAAAGGCCAATAATAGGGAGCCAACATGACAGAGAATAGGCTGGATTCTCCCAACATCGCCCTCCAAACAACTTTAAAATAACACCTCAAATCAAATTTTGGAGTGGTAGAGCCAACAAATGGTCATAAGGAGTAATTTTTTCTACCCTAAGGCAACTTAGGAGGTTCATAGAAGAAGACTTTAACACCAGAGGGGGCACAGGTCCAGTGAAAGGAGCACCAGCAGTGGGCCCTGGAGGCAGCCCTAATAGCTGCAGCAGCAGCACTCAGAGATGCTAAGGGGATCAGACAACTGATCAGAAAAAGATTGCAAGAGATCCTTTGATGGCAGTAGGTGCAACTGGCACTGATTGACAACTCTGTTGACCATAAGCAAATCTAGGTTGCAGTTCTGTGATGGAGAGAAGAGCATGTGATTGATCAGAAAGAACAGGGGCCCTGGTCACAGTTACAGGACTAAGAAGAGTGATAGCACTTGCAGACACCAGAGACTCTTTCTGAGTAAAGACCAGAATGCAGACCAGGAGAGCAGTGACCACACCTCTCGCAGTATAACACCATTTTGTAAGCAAAACTTGCAGACCCCCCAGAACTAGCTCTGAAAACAGCAACGTGAAAAAGCCTAAAGCTTGTCATGGTACCTCCCCACAAATTCAAGAAATAGGCTGAGAAAATGAGCAAACAACAAGAAAAGAATCTGATCAAAAGCTGATATGGTGGGAGGGAAGACCAAGACATAAACTTAAAAGAATGCAACAATGTGAAAACAGCTATAAGCAAAGCCTGAAAGAAAAATGCTAATTGGACACAAGGCCAGCAATTATTCCTGGAAGATTTAAAGAAAGAGATGAGTGATAGAGGAAAAATTAGGAAAGAAATGACAATGATGCAAGAAAATTGTGAAACAAGAATTAGCATCTTGGTAAAAGAGAACAAAAAAATACTGAATAAAATAATCACCTTAAAAAGCAAAATAGGCTAAATGGAAAAGGAGGTACAAAAATTCACTGGAGAAAAGAATTCCTTAAAAATTAGAATTAAAAAAGTAGAAGTTAATGACTCCAAGAAACTTCAAGAAACCATAAAACAAAGTCAAAAGAATGAACAAATAGAAAAAAATGTGGAATATCTCATTGGAAAAATACTTGATCTGGAAAATAGATTGAAGAGAGACAATTTAGGAATTATTGGGCTACTTGAAAGCCATGATCAAAAAAAAAGAGCCTAGGCATCATATTTCAAAAAATTATAAAGGAAAACTGCCCCAATATCTTAAATCCAGAGGGTAAAATATGAATTGAAAGAATCCATTGATTACCTCCTGAAAGAGATCCCAAAATGAAAACTCCCAGGAATATATAGCCAAATTCCAGAGCTTTCATGTCAAGGAGAAAATATTGGCAAGCAGCCAGAAGGAATATCATAGTCAAGATCATATAAGATTTAGCAGTTTTCACATTTAAAGAGTGGAGGGCTTGGAATAGATAGATAGATAGATAGATAGATAGATAGATAGATAGATAGATAGATAGATAGATAGATAGATATTCCAAAGAGCAAAGGAGCTATGACTAGACCCAAGAATAACCTAGCCAGAAAAAAAAAATGAGTATAATCCTTCCAGGGAAAAATAGTTATTTAATAAAATACAGGAATTTCAAGCATTCCTGATGAAAAGGCCAGAGCCAAATTAAAAATTTGACATTCAAACAGAAGGCACAAGAGAAACATAAAAAGGAAAACATGAAAGAGTAATCATAAGGAGCTCAATGGAGTTAAACTATTTACATTCCTATATGGAAAAGATGATACATGTGACTCCTAAGAACTTTAACATTATTAGGGCACTCAGAAATAGTCTGCAAAGACAGAGGGCATGAGTGTGAAACAATTATGTTGGGATGATCTCCAAAAAAAGAATGTAGGGATGAGAAAGAAGGATTCCCTGGGATAAGAGGGAAGGGTGAGGTAGAATGGGGCATATTTTCTCATGTAAAGAAGGCACACAAGGAACGTCTTTTATAGTGCCAGGAAAAATGGAAGAGAAATAGCAATGCTTGATTCTCACTCTGATCAGAATTAGCTCAAAGAGGGGAAAAAATACATACATACATACATACATACATACATACATACATACACACACATATGTATGCATATACACACACTCAGAAATCTATCTCACCCAATAGGGAGATAAGAGGAAAAGAGAATAAGAATAAGATATTTGGTGGGGGTTGGGTGTGAGTGGAGTGATAAGGAGGAGAGTAGATTTGGAGAAGTAATGGTCAGAAACAATACAAACTTTTGAAGAGGACTAGGATAAAAAGAGTGAGAGAAGAATAAACAGAAGAAATTGGAATGGAGTTAAATGCACAGCTAATGACCATAACTGTGACTGTGAATTGGATGAGCTAACCTATAGAATGGAAGCAAGAGAAGATTGTATTGGAAACCAGAATCCAACAATATGTTGTGTACAAGAGATACACTTGAGACAGAAAGACACACACAAAGTTGAAATGAAGAGCTGGAGCAGATTCTATTATGTTTCAGCTGAAATGAAGAGGGCAAGGGTAATAATCATGATCTCAGACAAAGAAAAAGCAAAATTAGACCTAGAGGATAATCAGAGAAATTATGTTTTGGGGAAAAAATACAATAGATGATGAAGTGATATTGAAAAATTTTACATCAAATTTCTCTGATAAAGACCTCATTTCTCAAATATGTAAGACACTGAGACAAATTTATAAAAATAAGAACCATTCTTCAATTGATAAATGGTCAAAGGATATGAATAAGCAGTTTTCAGAAGAAGTCAAAGCTATCTGTAATCATGTGAAAAAATGCTTTCAATCATTGATTAGAGAAAGAAAAATTAAAACAACTCTGAGGGACCACCTCACACCTATCAGAAATGACAAATATGGGAGGGGATGTGGAAAAATAAGTACCCTTAAAGACTGTTGGTGTAGTAGTGAACTGGTCCATTCATTCTGGATAATAATTTGGAAATAGGCCCCAGGGGCCATACCCAGCGATATCACCCCTGGGTCTATATCCCCAAAGAGATCAAAGAAAAAGGAAAAGGGCCCATATGTACAAAAATATTTAAAACAGCCCTTTTTGTTGTGGCAAAGAATTAGAAATTGAGGGAATGCCCATCAATTGGGTAATGCTTAACCAGCTGTGTCATATGATTGTGATGGAGTACTATTGTGGTGTAACAAATGGTGAGGGGTGTGGTTTTAGAAATAAAAAGAAAAAACATGGCAAGACCTATATGAATTGATGAAAAGTGTAGTGAGAAGAACCTGGAGATTACCATGCATAGTAACAGCGGTAATGATAATCAGTTGTGGAAGATTTGGCCACTCTTGTGATCCAAGACAATTTCAAAGGACTCATGATAAAAAATAAAAATCTATCCATTTCCAGAGAGAGAACTGAGTGCAAATGGAACTATAATTTTGTTGCTTTCTTTAATTGTTTTTGCTGTAGAAACATGTTTTATATGATTTCACATGTATAATTGATATCATATAACTGAAAGCAGTGGGGGGAAGAGGAATTGGAAAGAGAGGGAGAATCTGAAATTCAAAATTTTAAAAGAAAAGAATGCTTGAAATAAATATTAAATATTAAAAATAAATAAAATGAATAGGAATTAACTAGGGTAGAGGGATAGGGAAGACATTCTAAGCATAGGGAACATCCTGAGCAAAGACATGTAGACAGGAGAATGCAGGGTATTTTCATGTTGGTGATAATATAGTGACACCCTCTAAAAGTCCTTTCTATCATGCATTATGAAATATTATACTGTAAGCAACACAGCAAGGCTTCACAAAATGCTAATGTACTGGGGGAAGCATGGCATTCTAAACTCTACTTTAGGAGAGAAGGTAAATGAAAAGTGAAGCTCCTAAAATAGCATGAGATTATTTTCATTCATCAGCAAAACCGGGAGTAAGAAGTAAAGCCAATACATTTCTGAAGATTTCAATTTTTTTCAAGTGTATCAGTTTTTGACAACAGAGCACCAGCCTAGTGAGGGAAATGAAGGAGGCCATAGCAGGGAAATTGTGTAAAAAGAAAAATTCACATTCCAGCCAAACAAATTATTGCTCAGAGACAATCTCATGATGCTAGACTGCCTGCACTAGAAAATGAGAATTAAAACATGTCTTTGTATCATCCCCCTGTTATTTGGCTAGGAATATGTTCAGCTATTCTACTTTATGGGCTTTGCCTTCAATTTTTGGCACTTGAACCAGAGCCAACACTGGTGGGAGGCTAAGGCCAGTACAATCTGTACTTAATAGTCAATAATCTGTACTTAATAATCAATGGATGGCCTTTGCAGTGCTACCCAGACTGATGGAAGAAATAGAGATGATGTTCATAGAGGAAACACTTGTCTATGAAAAAACATGTCTGACCTAAGATCTTGGAGTCTACGGTTAGAATAGAGAGATCCTTTGATCTGCAACTTTGATCACCAAAAAAATAAAAAACGTTGCTCTCTGAGAAGGATGGCATGAGCGCTACGTTTGAAAATGTTCCTGCTAATGCCACACTTTTCTTCTTTGGTTTCCTGACATTTCACTCACCTGGTTCTCCTCCTTCCTCTCTAATCACTCCTTTATCTTTTGGGTGGGTCCTCTCTCTCCTACCCCATTAATATGTGTTCTCCAAAGCTAAGGCAATGGTCTTTTTTCACTCTATATGTTCTCTGTGTCCTTTGTAATTTCACCTATTCCCTTGACTAACTCTCTCCTCTCTTAAAATGACCATTAAATATTTTCAGTTTCATTTTTCCCAGCTTTATGCTGTAAATTTCAACCAGCACCCTGAATTTAACACATCCAAAACTGAATTCATCATCATTCCATCAAATTGTTTTCCTTCTCCTGACTTTCGCTATTTCTATTTTTTATATCATCATTCTCCTGGTTACTTGTGTTCAAGTCCTCAGTGTAATATTTGACTCCTCTCTCTTCATTATTGACATTTTATCAGTTACCATGCCAATTCTACTTCCCTTTAATTTTTTTTTTATTTTGAACTTCAATGTCATAAAAAAGCATTTCTACACACATAGGAGAATACCAAAAAGAGAGACTTCTACATGATATCATGAATCTCCATTTCACGTCGCTTGTTTTTTTTAAGCATATAACAATTCTACATGTAATTTTCAAAACTTCCCCACAGATCTGTGATTCCTTCTGTTACATGCCCAATTTGTTCATCTGCTCTGTCTCCCTCTTACTGACATAAGCATTTGGAGATATAAAATTTCCCCTAAGTTCTTCTTTGGCTGTATTCCACAAATTTTGATGTGTTGTCTCATTGCTGCCATTATGTTTAATGAAATTATTGTTTATATTTATTTGTTCTTTGACACATTCTTTAGGAATAGATTATTTAGTTTCCATTAATTTTTAACCTATGCTTCAAGGACCCTTTGTTGAATTAAATTTTTGCATTATGTTCCAAAAGAGACATATTTAATACTTCTGCTTCTCTGCATGTGTTTGTAAGGTTTTTTGCTCTAATACATGGTCAATTTTCGTGAAACCATGATGCACAGATGAAAAACACATATTCCTTTTAATTTACATTCAATATCCTCCAGATGTCTATCATATTTACCTTTTTTCTTAAATTCTACTCATCTTCTTAATCTCTTTCTTTTTCATTTTATGATTAGTTTTATCTGGGTCTGAGAGGGATAAAGTGAAGTTCCCTACTGATATAATTTTACTATTTCCTCTTGTAATTCATTTAACTTTCCTTCAAGAATTTGGATGCTATGCTATTTTGTTGCATATACATTCAGTATTTGTGTTAATTTATTGTCTGTGGTACTTTTTAGAAAAATGTAGTTTTGCTAAATGCTCTTTTGATTATGTCTACTTTTGCTTTTGCTTTGTCTGTGATCGTGATTGCTAAATCTGCCTTTTATTTTTTATTTCAGCTGAAGTATAATGGACTCTGCTCTAGCTCCTTATTTTAACTCTGTATATGTCTTTTGATTTTAAGTATATCTCTTGTAAACAATATCTTTGGATTTTGGTTTCTAATCTGTTCTGCTATTTTTCTGTTTTACAAGTGAGTTCATCCTATGCAGATTCTCAGCTATGATTGCTAACTGTATTTCCCTCCATCCTATTCTCTTCTATTTATCCTTTTCTTTTTTACCCTGTCCCCTCCTCAAAAGTCCATTTTCCTACTGACCACTGCCTTCCTTAATCTACTCTTCCTCCTACCACCTCTCCCTTTCTCTTAGCTCCCTACTGTACTACTTCCTTGTTGGGTAATATGAATTTCTAGACCCAACTGTGTGTATGTACATACATATGTAAATATATATACATATATGTGTATGTATATACATGTGTGTATATTTATATATAATATGCATATATATAAGCACTCTTTCTTCCTTGAACCAGCTCAGATGACACTGAGTTCATACATTTCCCACTTTCCCCCACCATTTTCCTCTCCACTGCAAAAAGTCTTTCTTGCAGGTGATTTTCTTCATTTTTTCCTCTGTCTTCCACCTTTTCCTAGTGCATCCCTCTTTCTCACTCTTCCATTTTTTTTTTGAAATCATGGCAACAAAATAGATTCAGGATGATAATGTTATTATCATCTTCTCATTTAGGAATGTAAAGCATTTAACCTTCTTAAACCCCTTATGATTCCTCACTGTTTACCCTTTTATGCTTCTCTTGACTCTTATATTTGAATGTCGTATTTTCTGCTTAGTTCTGGTCATTTCATCAGGAATGTTCAAAAGTCCTCTATTTCATCAAATATGTTGTTTCCCTTATAGGATTTTAATGAGTTTTGCTGAGCAGGTTAGTTTTGGCTTTAATCCTAGTTAGGGAGGAGCATATTCCAAGCCTTCTTCTCATTTGTAATGGTAGCTGCTAAATTTCATCAGATCATAAGTGTGGTTCAATAGTATTGGAATTGTTTCTTTCTGGCTGTTGCAATATTTCCGCTTTGATCTCAAAACTCTGGCTCTAAAATATCTGGGTGGTTTATAATTTCTTGAAATGTGATATCTAGGCCCTTTTATTCCCCATGGTTTTTAGATAGTCCAATAGTTTTCAAATTTTCTCTACTCCATTTACTTTCCAGTTCAGTTTTATTTTCTATTAGATATTTCACATTTACTTCTATTTTTCATTCTTTTTATTTTTATTGTCTCTTGATGTCTTATGAAATCACTAGCTTACACTTGACCAGTTTTATTCTTCTGTCATTAATTTGTTTATTTTTTAGTTTTCAACATTCATTTCCACAAGATTTTGAGTTACAAATTTTCTCCCCATCCTCCCCGCCGCCCCAAGATGGCATGCATTCTGATTACCCCTTCTCCCAGTCTTCGTTCCCTTCTGTCACCCCCCCCCTTATCCTTTTCCCCATTACTTTCTTGTACAGCAAGATAGATTTCTATACCCCATTGCCTGTATATCTTATTTCCCACTTGCATGTAAAAACAATTTTTAACATTTGTTTTTAAAACTTTAAGTTCCAAATTCTCTCCCTTCTTCCCTCCCCACCCACCTTCATCGAGAAGGTAAGCAATTTAATATAGGTTATACATGTGTAGTTATGCAAAACACTTTCATAAGTCATGTTGTAAAGACTAATTGTATTTCCGCCCATCCTATCCCACTCCACATTTACTCTGTTTTCTCTTTTGACCCATTCCCTTTTCAATTCCCCAATCTGCCCTCTTTTCTATCATTCCCCACCCTCTCATCCCTTTCCCCCACACTACTTTCCTGTAGGGTAAGATACCCAATTGAGTATGTATGTTATTCACTCCTTAAGCCAAATCCTGTGACAGTAAGATGCACTCATTCCCTTTCACCACCCCCTTCTTCCCCTCCATTGGAAAATCTTTTTCTTGCCTCTTTTACGTGAGATAATTTACCCCATTCTATCTTTCCCTTTCTCCTCTCAATATATTCCTCTCTCACTTCTTAATTTTATTTTTTAGATATCATCACTTCATATTCAACTCACCCTGTGCCCTCCATCTCTCTCTCTCTCTCTCTCTCTCTCTCTCTCTCTCTCTCTCTCTCTCTTTCTCTCTCTCTCTCTCACATATATATATATATATATGTATGTATGTATGTATGTACACACATATGTATTCCCTCCAACTACTCTAATACTTAGAAAGGTCTCATGAGTTACAGGTGTCATCTTTCCATGTAGGAATGTAAGCAGTTCAACTTTATTAAGTCCCTTATGATTTCTCTTTCCTGTTTACCTTTTAATGCTTCTCTTGATTCTTGTATTTGTTTTTTTTTTAATTCCACACTTTGTTATTTAATTTTTTTTAGTTTTCAACATTGATTTCCACAAGATTTTGAGTTACAAATTGTCTCCCCATTTCTACCCTCCCCCACTCCAAGATGGCATATATTCTGATTGCTCTATTCCCCAGTCAACCCTCTCTTCTGTAACCCCACCTCTCACTCCCCCCCCTGTCCCTTTTCCCTTTACTTTCTTGTAGGGCAAGATAGATTTCTATGCCCCGTTGCCTGTATATCTTATTTCCCAGTTGCATGCAAAAAACAACTTTTTTGAGCATCTTCTTTTAAAACTTTGAATTCCAAATTGTCTCCCCTCTTCCCTCCCCACTCACCCTCCCTAAGAAGGCAAGCAATTCAAGATAGGCCACATATGTATCATTATGCAAAACACTCCCATAAATAGTCATGTTGTGAAAGACTATATTTCCCTTCATCCTATCCTGTTCCCCTTTATTCAATTTTCTCCCTTGACCCTGTCCCTTTTCAAAAATGTTTGCTTTTGATTACTTCTTCCCCCATCTGCCCTCCCTTCCATTGTCACCCTTTATTATCCTCTTCCCTCTACTTTCATGGGGGGTAAGATACCCAATTGAGTATATATGTTATTCCCTCCTCAAGTCAAATCTGATGAGAGCAAGATTCACTCATTCCCTCTCACCTGTCCCCTTTTCCACTCGAAATGAACTGCTTTTGCTTGCCACTTTTTTGTGAGATGATTTACACCATTCTATCTCTCCCTTTCTCCCTCTATCAATATATTCCTCTCTCATCCCTTAATTTTATTTTATTTTTTTAGATATCATCCTTTCGTATTCAACTCACCCTGTGCCCTCTGTCTCTATATTAGTATATTCCCTTCAACTACCCTAATACTGAGAAAGGTCCCATCAATTACACACATCATCTTTCCATGTAGGAATGTAAACAAAACAGTTCAACTTTAGTAAGTCCCTTATGATTTCTCTTTCTTGTTTACCTTTTCATATTTCTCTTGATTCTTGTATTTGAAAGTCAAATTTTCTATTCAGCTCTGGTCTTTTCACTGAGAAAGCTTGAAAGTCCCCTATTTTATAGAAAACCCATATTTTGCCTTGGAGCATGATACTCAGTTTTGCTGGGTAGGTGATTCTTAGTTTTAATCCTAGCTCCATTGACCTCCAGAATATCATATTCCAAGCCCTTTGATCCCTTAATGTAGAAGCTGCTAGATCTTGTGTTATCCTGATTGTGTTTCCACAATACTCAAGTTGTTTCTTTCTAACTGTTTGCAGTATTTTCTCCTTGACCTGGGAACTCTGGAATTTGGTGACAATATTCCTAGTAGTTTTCTTTTGGGGATCTTTTTCAAGAGGCAACTAGTGGACTCTTTCAATTTCTATTTTATCCTCTGGCTCTAGAATATCAGGGCAATTTTCCTTGATAATTTATTGAAAGATGGTGTCTAGGCTCCTTTTTTATCATGGCTTTTAGGTAGTCCAATAATTTTTAAATTATCTCTCCTGGATCTATTTTCCAGGTCAGTGGTTTTTCCAAAGAGGTATTTCACGTTGTCTTCCATTTTTTTTCATTCCTTTGGCTCTGTTTTATAATATCTTGATTTCTCATGAAGTCACTAGCTTCCATTTGCTCCAATCTAATTTTGAAGGTAGCATTTTCTTCATTGGTCTTTTGGACCTCCTTTTCCATTTGGCTAATTCTGCCTTTCAAGGCATTCTTCTCCTCATTGGCATTTTGGAGCTCTTTTGCCATTTTGGTTAGTCTATTTTTTAAGGTGTTGTTTTCTTCAGTATTTTTTGGACCTCCT
>CM053622.1:405948186-405963384 GCA_028646595.1 Phalanger gymnotis
TCTCCCTCTCTCTCCCTCCTTCTCTCTCTTCAAGAACCACAGCTCCATCCATGAAACATCAGGCTATCCCTCTCCTACTTTACCTAGGTGAGAGTGTTGTTGCATTTGAAAAATTTTTCTTATGTAAGCCTAAATCTGCTACTCTGTAACTTTTGTCTACTACTCCCAATTCTGCCCTTTTAGGCTAATAAGAAAAAAATCAAATCCTTTTTCCACATGATAACCCTTCCAATATCTGAAAACAACTATCATGCCCCCCTCCCCATAAGTTTTCTTTTTTCTAGGCTACATCTTCCCAATTTTTCCTGATACCCTTCACCATGTTAGCCAAAATCTAGATATATTCCAACTTCACAGTGTCCTTTCTAAAAGGTGACATATAGATTTGAGCAAAGTGTGGTCTGACCAGGGAAGAGTACTTGTTCCTGTAAAGAGTGCTCACTATGGCTCTTTACAGCCCACCTCAGAACTTAAAGCTTAAATTTTGGCTCAAATCTAGGGTCTCCCCATAGAGAGAAATAGAAAGGTATTCAATGTGTACTCTAAAACAAAAGAAGTGCTTAACACACCATGAGGCTGCTTTGACAAAAAGTTTAAGCAATGACAACTATTCATGTTATATTCTCCTGTGGTGTTGGAACCTAAACATCGAAACATGAATCAATTTGTGGGATGGTTGAATCAGCATTTCACATTTCACCTGGGCTTCATACTGTCCAACAATCCCTCCAGGCCAACTCCTGGAAATCCAGGACAGGCTTTGGGTGGATCCTACTACCAATGGTCATGATCTACAAGATGCCCTAGAGTTGCCAGGAGATCCTCGCAGAGTGTACCCAGCACCTACTAAGGACACAGAAGCTCCTAACCTCTCAATCTCTCAAGATTGCTTCCAAATATGTAAATATCCATCTTAGACTTGATGCTCTGTCCCTTATACTCAGGAAAGAAGCGTAACACCCCTCTGTAGGCAAAGGCTAGTGCAGAAAACCTCACACTGTAAATGTTTTTAATTATAGCCAAGTCTTTTAGGATGTGTAGTCCAGTGGCTTAAAGATCAGTCTCTTCTTAGCTCAGGGAAAATATGAGAGATTATCTTGTAGTTTAAATAGCAGAGTGAGACTGAAGCAGGCCTGGGAAGTTTGAGGCTGATGATATGGAATGAGAGAGAGAGAGAGAGGAGGAGGAGAGAGGAGAAGGGAGGAGAAACAGAAGAGGAGGGGAGGGGAGGGAAGAAAAAGGAGAGGAGAGGAGGGGAAAAGGGGGAGAGAGAGAGAGAGAGAGAGAGAGAGAGAGAGAGAGAGAGAGAGAGCATAAATGGATAACCACAAGATGACTATGGAGATTGAGACTGGGACTCTGAGGAAGCTCTGTAAAGGTTATCTTTCCAACTTTCCTTTTGCCCACCCCCTGCCTATTTGCTATGTTGAACAGATGCCTTGATGTGCATTTCCCTGTGTACATTTGGTCATGTTCTAGTGAGCAAAGGAGATGGCTTCAAGGAAGGTTTATCTCATTGGGCATAACAAACTGTTTCTCTTCTACATCTTGGTAGCTAGGTACTTCCTGGGAGCATTTTATGAACTGTTTATTCTGTACTTTAAAATAACTTTAAAACTTCCAAGCACAGAATTTAAAATGGAACCTGGGGCTTTTCTGTCTGCTACTTTATTGGCATGAAACTAGATTTGTTTGTCATTTTAACTGGGGTATAGTTTACATAGAATACTAAATTCCTCAGCCTGAGACTAAGGCAATTCCTCTCCTTCTGCTATCCCCACCACAAAAAAGAGCTGGTGGATGATAGAGGAGATGCAGATAGCTCCTACCTAGCACTAGCCTTAGAAAGTAGAGATAGGATCAGTCTATAAGAATTTTGAGCTTTTTGCGGTGGGATAGGATAGAACCCAGACGGGTGGTCTCCGCAGAGACACCTAAAGGTTATGGAAGCAAAACAAACAAAAAAAGCATCCAAAGACTTTTCTTTAGACTCATCTAAACAGGGTTGCCTTATGCCATGTGCTCACATCTGCCATGGTACCAGAGAGAAAGAGGGTTGAGTCACTCCCTTGTAGTACACTTCTTGAGGAGATATCTCATGCCATTATCATGGGACCCAGAGACCAATAAAAGAAGTATTCCATCATCTCAAAGTAATTAAGTCCTTCAGCACTAAGCCAACACGTGCTCCATGGGATATACTCCAATCTAACCCCATCTACACACGTTATAAATGAATTTTTGCTTAACAAAAATATTAACCTGTACGATTCCTTTAAATAGTAAATTCCTTTATTGCATTTAAGAAATCCAGAATCTCAGAAGTCATCCAGTCCATCCCTATCCCCTCTACAACAACTCGGAGAAATGGTCATTGACTGCATAAAAATCGTCAGTGTTGGAAACTCAACCCAGCTCTGAATAGGAGGAAATTTTTCCTTACAATGAGTTGAAATCTACCTCTATGTAGGTTTTGTTCATTAATTCAAGTTCTGTTCTCTAAGGCCAAGCAAAATAGGCTAATCATTCTTCCTCATGCGTAGATATAAATCCATGACTGCATTCATTTTTTTAAAGTGCAATTTGGAAATTTTATAGGCATGAATTTGTTATAAATTTAGACACACCTATAAATTTGGGTATGTAGCTGATGATTTACATTGAAAAAGCAAGGAAGGTGTCAGAATGTTATACCGAGAAATAAAACCTCAAAATTTCTCAGAGATTTTCAGGGGCCCTAATGAGCGGGTAGCAAGGGATCAGGCCAGGAGAAAACCAAAGAGAAGGTTGAATATTTGTTTTGACTAATGACCTATGCTTTGAACGTTTATCTAAATCCAATGTTTATGAGTTATCTGGGATTTGGTAGTTTGTAGCTGCACTTAATAGGGAAAGTAACGGAAGGGCAGCGGTCTAGCAACACCTCATTCATTTCTAGAACAGGTCTTAGGCTACCGAATTCTTGCTGAAGGGAGGAGTGGAATGTCTCTCTAGGAGATATCAGAATCTACCAAGGACCAGATTCCTGAAGACGTGATGTAAGATCCAATTCCCCTTCAGCTACTTTGCATGAGACAAAAACTTCTTTTTTGTGTATAACTATAGAGTTACCACAATAATGCCCAAACAAAGATTAGGGGGCAAAATGAGTAAAGAAAATGTTGTGTAAGTAGATCCTACTTAGTAATTAGGTCTTGGCTCTGCCTTTTCATAAAATCTTTTAAAAATCGGATTGAGAATGTCTATCTTTATAATGTAAATGTGGCATGGCTAGCCTGGCTTTGCTTTGTGGTTGGTTTATTTGTTTGTTCTTTGCCAATTTTGACTTTAAAAAGGGCAAGATTTGATTTGAAAACAGTGTATTTTTTATTATAAATGAAATAGTAAAAAATTGATTTTTTCCCAAGCCCTAATTGCAAAAATGTCAAATAACATGTCACATTTAAAGGCTGTCATGGGAGCCAAACAGTGTAATTGTATATGGACAGTGTTATCTAATTTAGGCTGGTTTGTGTGATTTACTGGTATATATTTGCTGTAGTTTGCATTATTTAGATCTTTGATAATCTCCTTGCTTCCCCAGTGACCCAAGTCTGGAGATTTCTCCTTGCTTTATAATAGGAGGTCATTTTTGTCAATCAAAATAACTTGATGCAACAACAACTGAGACAAAAAAGTGGTGGGAAAACAATGCACTAGAGTACAAGTAGGTTCCCTGTGAACTGATTAGGAAGGTGATGGGAGATTAGGTTCAGAAACCAGTAACTGGTGTTATGCAGAAAGAACAAATGGGCCAGTCAGCACACTGAAGAGTCTGTTTGCATATGTTCTGTGGAACCCTGTAATTGTCTGAACAACTAACAGCAACATTTCATTTCTCACATATCCCCTTTATTTCTTTCACTTTCTTTTCAGTGGGAACAATTGTTCTCAAGCAAATTTAATTGCTGATTTACCGAACTAAGGTTGGGTTTCCCCACGTGGACTACCATTTGCATGGGGAAAGCTGTTCATTTTCTGATCAAATTTACCTAATTAATTAGATAAATTTGAAATTGCTTTGTATATATTTTGTATTTACTTATCTGTGTATATATCAAATGCCCTGCTCCTCAACCCTTTGCCCAGGAGAATGTAAGCTTCTCTTGGACAGAAACTGTTTTTGTCTTTGTATTCTCAACATCTAGTACAGTGCCTTATAATCAGTCAAGGAGAATTGCGCAAATGTATCAGGGACTGGGGATAAAAATAAACAATGAGGACATTCTGCCTACCCTCAAGGAAGTTAACATTCTACCAATGCTTTCTTGAATAAGTAAACGTCCGGATATATGTAAAGTGATGGTAGTGATTGATGGTGGGAGACTAACAATTGGAGGCATCAGTTCCTTCCTCTTGAAGTAAGTAACACTTGAGATGAGTGTTGAAGGGAGTAAAGGGCTCCCAGGGCATGAAATGAGGAAGGAGACTATTCAGGTTCAGAGGGGTAAGGGTGGGGGACAGCCTGTGCCAAGACAGGAGATGGAATATGCAAGGGACAGGAAATAGGCCAGTCTGGCTAGAGCAGAGTGAGGGGAGGGAATAATGTAATAAGCCTGACAAGATAAACTGCAATTGCACCATAAGAAATGATGACAGGAACTAATTTAGAGAAACCTCAGAAGATTTGTATAAATTGGTGCAGAATGACATTAGCAGAACCAGGAGAACAATGTATACAATTATTATTATGTACTAGTATACAACATAAAAGAAAACATCTTTAAAAGACTTAAGAGGTCTGATCAATGCCATAACCAGTCATGATTCACAAGACTCAATGATAAAACACACCTCCCACACTTTTTGGCAGAGGTGATGGACCAGATGTAGAGAAGGAAAAATAATTTCAATCATGGACAATGTATGAATTTGTTTTGTTTGATTATAGTTTGTTAAAAGGGAGAGCTTTGATTTGGAGGGGAGAGGATTATGGGTAGTATTAGTACGGCAAAACAAAAGAAAATAGTATCAACTAAACATCTTTAAAATACACAGAAAATAACAAAATGAAATTTATAAGGGGGTGCAGACATGCAGGAAAATTTTGGTACTCGCTTGTAAAATTTATTACGCACTTTTGAAAATGTCTTTCATAACAAACTTGGTTTCATATATAATATTATTTTTTCATATATAATACTTTTTTCTGTTCTTTGTAATTGAAATGTTCCCATTGATGCTTTTTTAAAATTCATAATAAAGAAAATTAAATTTTTTAAAAAAGAAGACAAATTGAAGCCTTATTGTGAAAAGTTTTCCATGCCGGAGGAATTTATATTTTATCCTAAAGGCTGCAGAGACTTACTGGAGCTTCTTGAGCAAGAGAATGATACGGTCAGATCAGTCTGTGAGGAAGATTGATTGGAGAAGAGGTAAACTGTATGAAAGGAGCCCAATTAGGATGCTATTGCAGTGGACCCATTGCAAGATGAAAAAAGGCCTGAACTAGAGTGGTTGTGATATGAGTAAAAAAGGAGAAGGATGAGAAAGATGTGAGGAGATGGAAACAACAAGACATAGTAACCGGTTGAATATGGGATGATGGAGAATGAGAGTGAAGAGTTAGGAATCCAAAATCCAGTTGACTAGAAGAATGGTGGTGCCCTTAACAGAAAAAGGGAAGAGAGGAGGAGATATTGTTTTATAGAAAGATAAAGAATTCTTTTTTAGACATGTTGAGTTAGAAATGCTTATGAATTTTTAATTGGAAATGTACAATAAGTAGCTGGAAATCAGGAAACAGATGACAGTTGAGAGCAGACATAATTTATGCATATAACTATGGAAGCTGAGAAAGAAATGAGGAAATAAGGAAGAGCAGAAGGCTCAAAACAGATTCTTGGATAAAATAGGCATTTAATATATTCTTTTTGAATGAATAAATTAATGAATTTTGAAAGCTTCAACTAGTTTTTTATTTTTTTTATTAACCAATGAATTGAAGATGATTTACATGGTTTATGTGACCTCTCTGGCTTTTACATCTCTTTGAAAATAAACTATTATATGCTTAGAAGCTAAGGAAATGTATATTATTGTACCTAAAAATTTTTAACATACTCTTCTCTCCTTCAAAAATATCTCAATCTTAATGACAGTAATAGTAACTTTTAAGTCAACAGCATTTATTAAGTCCCTACTATATTCAGGCACTGTAGTAAGCCCACAGGATAGCTAAAAATACTCCTTACGCTCATGAAACTAACAATACAGTGGGGGGAGACAACATAAAAAAGATATATACATGATAAACTGGAGATAATCAGAAGAAGAAGACTAACATTAAGGAAGACCTAAAAGGTTCCTGGAAGAAGGTGAGATTTTAGGTGAACTTAGAAGGAAACCAGGGAAACCAGGGGGAAGGGGGAAAAGAGAGAGAATTCCAGGCATGGGGAACAATAAATGAAAATTTGTGGAGTCAAGAGATGGAGGGTGAGGAACAGCAAGAAGGCCAGAGTCGCTGGATAATAGAATATATAGAGGGGAAGCTCATAGATTGGATTCCTAATAAGTTTCCGTTCAGGCTCCACTTGATGGCTATGTTTATGGCCTTCCTGGCTTAGAGTGAATGTCAATGGTAACTGTTTCTCTTTGGAACAGCAACCCTGAGGGTTTTCCCCTCACAGCTTGATTTTTTTTTTCTTTTTTTCTAACTAAAGGGGCCATCCCTTGACTAACTACTTAAAGAGGCCTATTCACTGAATGAGTACATGAAAAAGGCCTTAAAGGCCTAAAGGGGCCAGGGTCTCTCATTGCATCCTAGGTCATCTCAAGTCATGCTGATGAATTTCTGGTCACTGGATCCAGATGGCTCTGGAGGACAAAGTGAGACTAGTGACCTTGCACAGCCCTCCCTCACTCAAATCAAAGTCAACTGCAAGTCTTGTCATCATTTCCCTGATACCATGGTCCCCTTCAAAAACAAAGGACAAACACAACAACAACAATACAGAGGGGAGTACGTTATAAGAAGACTGTGAGAGAAATGATTGTTTTTTTCTTATGTTAATAGCCAATTATTAAATTAGGACTAAAGTTTTCCCTTTCTATTTCCTCATTCAAAAATCACCCCCTGTAGGTTATCCTGTCAGCCTCTGAAGGACATTGCTGATAGATGAGATTGCCCAGATACCCAGGATACATGCTTTTCCATCTTGGGTGGACTCCACCCAACTAGGAAACTTTACAGACAGAATCCAGTCTAAGTGAGATCTTGCTCTTAGGAAATAAGCCCCTGTCTGTCCTCAGAAGCTTCTATTACAATTTAGGGTGACACAGCTCGTGAAAGGGAAAAGCAACCAGCGAAGTCCGGGCGGGGATAGATTCTTTTGCCCAGATTGCTGCAGGTGACTGAGTTTCATAATTAAGTCACATTCTCTGCAGGAGGAGCCGAAGACATTTTGCCCACCTCCTCATTAAACCACTCATTGATTATTAACCAATGAGAGCTGATTTCCACCCTTGAGAACACCCCCTTTTCAAATCTGTTTCAGCATTCAATATTCTCTAGGAAGTGTCTTTGGTTTACGAGGGAAAGACAAATGACCATCCTTTTATTAATTATTTGCTAGCCATAATTAATAAAACAATTGGTTAATTATGCTTCTTAGGCTTTTCATACATCACAACTGGAAAGGCAGGAAGAGGCCAGATTATAACAGAATTTGAAAGCCAAGTGGAGAATTTTATATCCGATCCTGGAGATGATAGAAAGACACTGGAGTTTATTCAATAGGGAAATTAAATTGCCAGATCTATGCTTTAGGAAGATCATTTTGGTGGCAGAGTGGAGAATGACCTAGAGTAGAAAGATTTGAGGCAGGGAGGCCAACTGCAATAGTGAGGTAATGAGCATGCCAGAGTGATGGCAGTGTCAGAAGAGAGATGTTGAGAAGGTAGAATTGACAGCACTTGAAAACTGATTATATTTGTGGAGTAGAGAGAGTAAAAAGTGGAGGAAGGCACCTAGATTTTGAGTATGGGTAACTTAGAAGATGGTGATGCCCCTGACAATAATAAGGAAGTTAGGAAAAGAATATAGTTTTGGGGAAAATAATGAGTTCAGTTTTGGACATTTTGAATTTAAGATAACTGCAGGACATTCAGTTTGAGATTTTAAAAGCTTTCTTTATCAGTTATGCAGCAATTCAGAGTGATTTTGAAGAGTGTCGAATCATTTAGCTATGATATTTGTTGTTATTCAGTCGTTTCAGTTATGTCCAACTCTCTGGGATCCCTTTTGGGGTTTTCTTGGTGAAGATACTGGAGTAGTTTGCCATTTCTTTCTGCAACTCATTTTACAGATGAGGAAGCTGAGGCAAACAGAGTTAAGTGACTTGCCCTGGGTCACACAGCTAGGAAGCGCCTGAAGCCAGATTTGATCTCAGGAAGATTAGTTTTCCTGACTCCAGGCTCAGCACTCTATCCATTATGTCCCCAGCTATGTTTTGTTATTTGCTTCTCTGTATTCATTATAGGCATTATTTCTTACAATGCAATAATATTCCATTACATTCATGTTCCACAATTTATTTAACTATTGCTCAATCGATGGGAATCCTGCTTTGTTTCCACTTCTTTGCTATCACAAAAAAATGATACTATAAATATTTTGGTATATATGAGAACTCTGGCCTCCTTGGGGTATAAGTATAGCAAAAGAATCTCTGGTTCAAAGGATATGGAAATTTTAAACACTTTATTTGTGTAATTCTGAATTGCTTTCCAAAATGGTTATATTGATTCATAGTTCTAGCAAAGTGCCCTGGTGTGCTTTTCTTCCCACAAGCCCTTCAGTCTTGACTATTCCCATCTTTTGTCTTCTCTGACAAATTTCAGGGCATAAAGTGAAATTTTAGGGTGGTTTTTATGTACTTTTTTTTTTAAGATTGGTGATTTAGAGCACTCTTCCATATGATTGTTAATGGTTGAAATTTTTCTTTAGAGAACTGTTTTTTAAATCTTTTGACCACTTATCAGGACACTGAGCTATGCTGCTTTCATCTCAGACTTTTAGGTCAGGTTATTCCAGTTTGAGATGAATAATTTGCTAATCTGAGATACTGATGGTGTCATAGCAATGCCCAAAGAGGAAGACAGAAGTTTATTCATTCTTATATGATGAGAGTCTTCCATTAAGGTAGGAATAGTACATTCCAAAAATTGCTAATGGGACTGTGACCACTGACTCACTAAAGAGTTGAACTGATTAGTCACATTCTGTGTAAGTGACTATGACATTAAAGAAGTATGTTTTGGCGAAATATTTTCAGGGCTTTAAATGCTGGAAATATTTTTTTTCCAGTAGACTATGCTGTCACTCAGATGCCTCATTGTGGTGTAATGAAGACCCTAGGTTCTTTTTTAAAAAAATTTATTCTTAATTTAAGTAATAGAATAAGCATTTCCATAACACAGTATAATAAAAAAAAAAGATTGTACATGAAATTACAAATCTATTATGAACTTGCCATTCCTTTTAAATATAGTGAGACCCTAGATTCTTTAAGGTTTGAAGAGTAAACCTTAGGGTGACTTTATGTCTCTCTTCCAATGACTGCCTTACCTAAGTTTAGAGATTTCAGTGCAAAAGTTGCTTTCAAGATGATAATTTTTTAACAAAAGCAATTCGGAAGACCATTTTCTAAGGCATGAAAGGACTCTAATATGAATCAGTGCCCAGAGCTGCCTCACCACTGAAATCCCAGATCCTTGAAGTGTAGATATATAATAGGCTTGATGTTTTTCATATCTTTAAATTCTAAATCATTAAATTAGCCTCAAAAGAATAAACTTCTATTCTGTGCAATTCCCAATCCTGGTATTTACTTGACTTGGCTTTTTATTTTCTTGGTCAATTTCAGAAGAAAAGCTGAAAGGTCAGGCAAATTCCCTAATCAAAATGGATTCAGTTCCCCTCTGTCCAACCATATGTTAATGGCTAATTGTGAAGGATTATCAAGTCATTGAATATGCCAGCATTTGTGATAAAACTCTTCTAGTTCTGTAATCATATATGAGAAACTACATTTTGGAGTACTGGGATGGTTGTCATTGTGTCTAATGATAGTTAAGGTGAAGGAGGGGGGAAACCTCCTACTAAAAAAACTCTTTAAAAGCTAGATAAATAGTAAGGAGTGTGTTTAATAAAACTAATTTATAGATGAATGTGGTGCCAAGCCAGAATACATTAACAAGGTAAGGCTGCTTGATCTCTAGGTAAGATAATATATTGCTTTCATTAAAAAGCAATCTGCATGGACCATATCCACTAACAGTGGAAACTCTGCAGCTGTCACCTTTATCAGGGGAACAAGAGCAAGCCACTACATTTTAATCACTGGAGTTTGTCAGGAAGGAAAAACAGCCAGCTTCCCACAAATCAACAGACATGTATCCTGATAAGGAGAGTGAATTGGAAAAGGACAGCTACACCCACATTACACCACCTATTCTAAAGTGATCAAAGAGCTGTAATTGTTGCAGATAAATCTACTGAATTAGGCTTCAGAATGAAACAGCCCTCTTTGCACAAAGCAGACACATACTTACATGAATTAGCCATGACTCAGAACATGTTTGGCTGTAAGCATTCCAAGTAGTTCATGAAAAAGTGAGAAATAAATGGGACAAAGTACATGGTGACCCAACTGAGAAGCAGATTCTGGTAGCACTTTGCAGGAGGGTGGGAGGAGGGGGAGTATTATCTACCACTTGATAAGAGAAAACATCCAAATCAAATAGGATGAAGTTCAATAAGGACAAGTGAAGGATAAATACCTGGAGGAAGACAGTCCATAAGGAAATAAACTATAAATACAAAATAGGAATGGAGGACTTTGTTATACATAAATATAACAAAACATTGGAGGAGCATAGCAATGTAGCATTCTAGGTAGTCTTAAAGGTGCTTAAATTAAAGTGTACTGGGTAGCAACATTTAGCTTCCTTTATCCTACACTAAAATTCTACTCCTTCATCATATTGTAAGGTTCTTGCAAGACATCAAGTCTGACCTATTGGTAGGCTTTATGCCTCTTGTCTGAGGACAATCTTAGCAATATTTAGAGAAGCTAATTAACCTCAGAACTGGAGGGCAATGAATTTTCATCCACAGAACCCACCAAAGATCACTTATTTAGTCACAGAGGGGTTGGAAGTGAGAATGGAGGTGATTAAGGTGGGCCTTCACAAAAGGTGCCGGTAGTAGAATGAGATAACTCTGGGGTGCAGGCTGATAGAGACAGAGTAGAGAATGTAATACAAAAGGGAAAGAAACCCAAGAGGGACCTGGGCTGGGGTACAGGTGCAAGAGCTGCTCCCCTTCCAGACCTGGGCCATTTGTTAGCCCCTTCCTGGTATAATTATTTCTACTTCTTGATCTCTACAAGGAAATGTTTCTAAGTATGGAGAAGAGAGAGAGGATTCAAAGACAAGAAACGAAGGTAATTTTAAAACTGGAAGACAAAATATAAGATAATTCTATTCAATGTCATAAATATTCCCTAACTATCTACAATGTCCAAATCACTTAGAATACAAAGACAAAAGACAAAAACCCCATCCCTTCCCTCAGAGAGTTTTTATTCTCCTAAAAGATGCCAATACACAAAAGAGCTGAGATAATTTGCCTCAACAAAGAAAAATTTGAAGGGTAATTTAATCAGTTGACAAAGTAGAACATAAGGGGTCCTTAAAGATTGTGTCTAGAGATTTAATGAAGCTAGATGGTGCGGTGGATAGAGTGCCAAGGCTGGAGTCAAGAAGACTAATCTTTGTGAGTTCAAATCTGGCCTCAGACATTTAATAGCTATGTGATCCTGTGTAAGTCTTTTAACTCTGTTTGCCTCAGTTCTTCATCTGTAGAATAAGCTGGAGAAGGAAATGGCAAACTACTGCAGCATCTTTGTCAAGAAAACCCCAAACAGAGTCATGAAGAATCAGACAAGACTGAAATGACTGAACAGCAATAGGAATTTGATACCAATTTTCAGTTGTAGAAAGGGCAAGAGAAATCTGTTTTCTGTTGCAAGATAGGAGCTTGAAATCAAAGGGAGCAATTTTTGGGCATGATCAAAAGTTGAACTGCATCTGAACCATCCCAATCATAATCAAAACAATAATATTAACAGCAGTTTTAAGCTTAATATAAACTCCTTGAAGGCAGAGACAATATGTCTTATTCATTTTTTAAGATAACTTTTTATTTTTCCCCAATTACATGTTAAAACAATTTCTGATATTTTTTTAAAAAAAAGTTTTGACTTCCAAATTCTATCCCTCCTCCCTCTCCCTTCTCTATCCCCTCATTGAGATGGTAAGCAATATGATATAGATTACACATGTGCAATCATGTAAAATATTTCTATGTTAGTAATTTTGTACAAGAAGATATGAACAAAAAAAGAAAGTGAAAAGTAACATGCCTCGGTATACATTTAGACAACATCAGTTCTTTCTCTGGAGGTGGGCAGCATTTTTCATTGTGAGTCCTTTGGGATTGTCTTGGAACACTGTATCACTGAGAATAGCTAAATCATTCACAGTTCTTCTTCATACGATATTGCTATTATTGTGTACAACGTTCTCCTGGTTCTGCTCACTTCACTTTGTAAGTCTTCCCAGGGTTTTCTAAAACCATCTTGCGCATCATTTCTAGCACAATTGTATTCCATCACAATCATATACCACAACTGTTCAGTCATTCCCCAATTGATGGGCATCCTCTTGTTTTCCAATTCTTAGCCACCACAACAAAAGTTTCTATAAATATTTTTGTATGAGTAGATCTGTTTCCTTTTCTTTTGGTAGTACCTCAAAGTTGTTTTAATTTGCATTTCTCTAATCAATAGTTATTTAGAGTATTTTTTCATATAACATATACTTTGTCTTAAAACTGCCTGTACATATCCTTTGACTATCAGTTGGGAAGTAATTTGTAGTCTTATAAATTTGACTTAGTTCTCTGTATTTGAGAAATGACACCTTTATCAGAGATACATGCTGCAAAAATTCCCCACCCCTCTCCAGTTTTCTGCTTTCCTTCTAATTTTGGTTGCATTGGTTTTGTTTGTCCAAAAATTTTTAAATTTTCTATAATCAAATTATCCATTTCATAATGCTCTCTATGCCTCGTTTGATCATAAATTCTTCACTTACCCATAAATCTGACAGGTAAACTATTCCGTCTCCTAATTTGCTTACAGTCTCACTCTTTATGTGTAAATTGTGTACTCATTTTGACCTTACCTTGGTATGTGGTATGAGATGTTGGTCTGTACCTAGTTTCCGTCATACTGTTTTTCCCCAGCAGTTTTTGTCAAATAATGAGTCTTTGTCCCAAAAGCGTGGGTCTTTGGGTTTATCGCATACTAGATTACTATAGTCATTTACTACAATGTGTTGTATACCTAATCTATTCCATTGATCCACCACTGTATTTCATAGCCAGTACCATATTGGTTTGATAACTACCACTTTATAATGCAATTTGAGATCTGGTGTGGCTAGACTGCCTTCCTTCACAATTTTTTTCAATTGATTCCCTTAATATTCTTGACTTTTTGTTATTCAGATGAATTTTATTATTTTTCTAGTACTTTAAAATAATTTTGGTAGTTTGATTGGTATGGCTTTAAATAAATAGATTAATTTAGGTAGAATTGCATTTTTGTTATATTGGCTCGGCCATGAGCAATTAATATTTTTCCAGTTGTTTAGATCTAACTTTATTTTGTGAAAAGTGCTTTGTAATTATGTTCATATAATTCCTGCATTTGTCTGGGCAGGTAGACTCCCAAATATTTTACATTATCTACAGTTATTTAAAAAAATTCTCTTGTTATCTTGCACTTCTGAACTTTGTTGGTAATATATAGAAATGATGATGATTTGCATGGGCTTATTATGTGTCCTGCAACTTTGCTAAAGTTGCTAATTATTTCAACCAGTTTTGTAATTGCTTCTCCAGGATTCTCTAGGTATACAATCATATCATCTGAAAAGAGTGATAGTTTTGTTTCCTCTTAGTCTATTCTAATTCTTTCAATTTTTTTCTTCTGTTATTGCTAAAGCTAGTATTTCCAGTACAATACTAAATATTAGTGGTGATAATGGGCATCCTTGCTTCATCTCTGATTGTATTGGTAAGGCTCCTATCTTATCTTCACTACAGATAATGCTTGCTGATGGTTTTAGATAAATATTACTTATCATTTTAAGGTAAGCTCCATTTATTCCTGTACTCTACAGTGTTTTTAATAGCAATGGGTGTTGCATTTTATCAAAGGCTTTTTCTACATTTATTGAGATAATCATATGATTTATGTTAGTATTGTTATAGAAGTGGTCAATTATGTTGATAGTTTTCCTAATATTGAATCAGCCCTGCATTCCTGGTATAAATCCCATATGGTCACAGCATTCAGAGTCCATCAGTTCTTTATCTGGATATGGATAGTATTTTTCTTCATGAGTCCTTTGTACCTATCTTGGATCATTGTGTTTCTGAGAAGAACTGTGTCATTCATAGTTGATCATCACACAATGTTGCTGATACTGTGTACAATGTTTTCCTGGTTCTGCTCATTTCATTCTGCATGAATTAATTCCTACAAGTCTTTCCAGGTTTTTCTGAAATCTGCCTGTTCATCATTTCTTATAATCCCATAGTATTCCATTCATATACCATAGCTTGTTCAGCCATTCCTCAATTGATGAGCATCTCCTCAATTTCCAATATTTTACCACGACAAAAAGGGCCTCTATAAATATTTTTGCATATGTAGGTGCCATTACATACCTCAGAATGTTTAATTTGCATTTCTCTAATCAAAAATTATTTAGAGCCTTTCTTCATATACCCATAGATATCTTTGATTTCTTTTTTTTTTCTTTGATCTGCTTTTCTTTTTTTTTTAATTTATTTTTAATATGTTTGGTTTTCAGCATTGATTTTCACCAGGCGTTTGAATTACAAATTTTCTCCCCATATCCTCCCCCCGCCCACTCCAAGATGGCGTACACTCTGGTTGCTCTGTTCCCCAGTCTGCCCTCCCCTCTGTCACCCCATTCTCCTCCCATTCCCCTTTCCCTTCCTTTCTTGTAGGGCAAGATAAATCTCTATGCCCCATTGCCTGTGCATCTTATTTTCTAGTT
>CM053622.1:405963884-405998346 GCA_028646595.1 Phalanger gymnotis
AAATATCTTTTATTATTCCTTGAATTATGGAAGCTAGGTGTTTGTTTGGTCATGTTTTTAGGGAGTCTATTAATTCTTAAATTCTCTCTCTTTAACCTCTTTTCTAAATAGTTGTTTCAATATTAGATACCTCAAATGTTCTCATTTTTCAGTCTCTTGACAATCTTCTAATATCACCTGGTGTCTCACTGAATCATCTTGTTCTCTTTTTTCCATTCTATTTTTCTAGAAGTTTTCCATTATGTGTTAAGTAGTTCATTCTTCTTTATTTTTTTATTAAGTGCTCTAATTTTATTATTTTTTATTTCATTTGTCATTTCTTCCAACCATTCTCAGAGGCTTTGTTGTCAGGCCATTTTTTGAGGCTTTGTTTGTACTAATTGTAGAGTTGTTTTCCTCTTCTGGGCTTACTTCTTTAGCATCTCATAACCCATATTATTTCTTCACTGCATTAGATGTTTTTCCTCTTTGTTTATAGAGAGATAGATAGATAGATAGATAGATAGATAGATAGATAGATATTCAGGCACATTTCCTGTAGTGGGACTTTATTCCATGGCCAGGCTCTGTTATGCCTGCATGTTAGATGGGATGATTTTTCCAATCTCTTCCATGTCTTCTTTCAAAGCCCTGCACTGCAATAGAGATCTGAACCTAAAATTAGGACAAGTCCTCACCTTCTGCCTCTTCCCCTGGTTTCTGCCCTCCAGAAGTCTCCTTTGTGAGTACTGATTTTTGGCTGCATCTCTGGCTCCTCTTCATCAGGTTCAATCACCAACTTATAGTTGACTTTGTCCCCTGTTACATACCTAACAGCCCTGATAAATATGAGAGGTTCAGATCATGCTAGCTTCAGGCCTCCTGGAGAACCCTGGCCCAGGTGTCTCTGCTCTGTCCTCATCTCTTTATATAGTAAACTACTCAGAGATAACTTTGTACCCTGCTATGACTCTGGCAAACCCCAACCTGGTATTGGAAATCGGATGGCTTCAAGCCTCCAGGAGGGTCCCTCAGCACAGGTTGTTGAGATGGTTTTTCCCTTCTCTCCTTCTAACAGGAGCTACCTTTGTTCCCTGTTAAGGCTTTGTTGGGGATGTTATCCTGTTGGCCTTTGGCTTCACCTACCAGAATGTTCTGGCTTCAGGCTTCTCTGGTATACTCTAACCAGATCACCTCAAGCACCTGGCTGTCATCTTATATATAAGCCTGAACTGGATGGAGGCATTTATAGATGTGTCCCTTTGGTTTTATTGGATCATTGCTTCATCTGATGTCCCTTTCAATCTTTTCTATGCTGCCTCTCAAGGGATGTGGGCTTAGCTAAAACTTTCTAAATTATCATCTTTGCCAGTAGTCATTCTCACTGTTTTGAAAACTTTTCTTTTTATATAGACTGGAGATTATGAACATTTCATATGGCAATATCTATTAAGGCTGTTGTTAGTCTTTTTATAGACCAATGTAATATCTTGGTGATTTGGGGTTACAGAATGCAGTTCTCAGTACAGTTTATTTGATAATTCTCAAGGATATTTTGAGGTATTCATTTGTAATGTGGAGATTTGTTATCTGTCAGTCCACACAAGCTTTGGATATCTAATTCTCAGTCATGTCTTGTTAGATACTCAGTAAGTACTAGATGTTTGCAGCCTATAATGTTACATTGCAGTTTCTAGTATATTTCCTAGTATAACTTGAACTTATCACTCAACCTGGACTCCTAAAGATAACCTTTCTGAATTTCTGGTGGTTGTGCAGAAGTCATTTAATGGGTTTTTCAGTGGAGTCATTTAGCTTGATGTCACAATGGCTTGAATATTACCAACCTGCAACTATTTGTTTCCCTGTTTATTTCTATGAATTTTGGAAATAATCACATTACACTAACCAGGGTACTAACACAATTAGTATCTCCAGAGCCCAATTCACCAGTATTTTAGGGTCCTCATCAGGTCTTTACAACTACAGTTATGATCTCAGTGCATACCATGTCCCCACAGTACATGGCCTTAGTTGGAATTGCCATACTTTGTCATTGCCATCCTTGACTCATGGCATTGATGCTAGGTTGAACTGTGAGAAGATAATAAATTATTGGCATGAATTTCCAGTGAAATTCTACCACTGCTCCCATTGCCTCCTAGATCATCCCTCTCAGTTCCCACCATGAAAGACAATAGCTGAAGTGCTCACAGTTTGCTGTCCTTTCCTGATTGTCTTGAATACCAGAAAAACTAGAGCCAGAACCTTAACATAACGCTTTTGAAAAGTTACCCGTGCAAAAATAATGATTAGACTTAACTATATTTGTAGAACTCTTGAGACAAGAACATAGAAAATCTTAAATTGCTTTCAAAAGTTTGATTTTTTATCTTGTTCCCCCAAATAGACATGCCCCCTAGCTAAAGATTTCAACATGGCAAAGATAGTTGCATCCCTCAAATTAAAGCCATGCCTCAGGTTTTTAAACCCTCTTTCTCTATTAAAGATGTTGGTTATTACCTAGCATAAATTCCTCATCTTTTGATGATGTAATTAAGACCCAAGAGGGCTGAGATAGCTTGGTTCCGGTCATTCAGTGGCAGAGCCAGGACTCGGATCCATGTGTCTGCTACCTCTTGCACTGTTTATTTGAAACTTAGACCATGCCTATATAGTCCGAATCATCCCTAGAAAGAGCATTAGCCTTGGCATCAGGAGAATCATCTTAACTATCTTCTTTTCCACTTATTTTCTGTGTGACCTGGGCAAAGTCACAGTCTCTGTGGATTTGTTTCCTCATGTATAAAATGAAAAGGTTTGACTACATGATCCCTCAGACGCAAAGTGTAGCTCTGAAATTCAATGGCTCTGAAACACATGTAAACAACTTCCTTGATATGATGTGAGAACCAGTGCACAACACTGCCTATCCACAGCTACCAGTCTTCCTTTCTATTTTTTTTAATATTTAAATATATGGAATAAAACAAGCATTTCCATAGCATGATAAAAAAGATAATTGCACTTGAAACTACAAATCTATTACGTGCAACTTGCTATTCCTTTTAAATATATAATAAAGTTATCATATAAATTTCTTTTTTTTCTTTCCTCTCTATCCCCACTCTGAAGATGACTACCATTAGATACAAATAAATATGTACATATATGTAATATGTTGTTATATATATGTAAAATTATTCTATGTATGTGTCTATTTATGATTTCTTTCTCTAGATACTGATAGCTTCTTTCTTCATATTCTTTATATTTAATTATTTTATACACATACAATCATATTAAACATATTTCCATGTTAGTCATGTTGTGAAAGAAGAATAAGAGCGAAAGGGAAAAACTATGAGAAAGAAAAAAAAGAGAGAGAGAAAATAGTATGCTTTGATCTGCATTCAGACTCCATAGTCCTTTCTCTGTATATGTTTAGCATTTTTCAGCATGCATCTCTTGGAATTGTCTTAGATCATTATATTTCTGAGAAGATCTAAGTCTATCATAGTTAATCATCACACAATGTTGCTGTTGCTGTGTATAATGTTCTCCTGGTTTTTCTCACTTCTCTCAGTATCAGTTCATGTAAGTCTTCCCAGGTGTTTCTGAAATCTGCCTGCCCGTTACTTCTTATAGCACAATAGTATACCATTACGTTCATATACCACAACTTATTCAACCATTCCCCAATTGATACGTATCCCCTCAATTTCCAGTTCTTTGCCACCACAAAAAAGAGCTGCTATAAATACTTCTGTACCTGTGGGTTCTTTCCTCTTTTCTGTGATCTCTTTTGGATCCAGACCTATTAGTGGTATTGCTGGATCAAAGGGTATACACAGAATTTGGCTATTTATGATAGTCAAAATGACTTATTCACTCAAAATCATTCTTAAAACAATATTGCTATTACTGTATACAATGTTGTCTTGGTTCTGCTCATTTAATTATTCGTTATTTTGTGCAAGTCCATGTTTTTCTAAAATCATTGAGTTCATCATTTCTTATAGAACATTAGTATTCCATCACAATCACATATCCCAGCTTGTGCAGCCAGTCCCCATTTGATGGGCATCCTTGCAATGTCCAGTTTTGCCACCACAAAGAGAGTTGCTATAAACATTTTGGCACATCTTTTGCTTTTTCCCTAATCATCTTTGTAAATAGACCTACTAATGGTATTGCTTCCTTTCTATTGTTAACAAGCTCCCCTTCAGATTCTGTATCTTCCTCTCATACTCCTTCCATCTCCTGACACTTGCTGAAACCCGGCTTCTCCCTGAAGTCAACACATTTCTTGCCATCCTTCTCTCATGCCCTCAAACACACAACACCAGAAGGAAGAATCAGCATACTCCTTGCTCCCCACTCTCACTTCCAGACCCTTGTTCTGCTACATCTCTCAATAACATCTCCTTCAAAGTTCACTTCTTCAGATTATATTGTCCTGCCAAGATCCTTGTCAACTGTCATCTGGTGACCTTCAGGTAACTCTCTCTCTTTCCTCAATGAATTCATCACATAGCTGACATTCTTGCTCATCACACCAACCTTTGGAGGTCAACAACATGGTGATGGTTCTTCTAACATCCCAATCTCTCAATTCATCAAACTTCACAATTCCCATGGCCCTCATCTGCACTTTACCATAGACACCCTCAGGTGTCTTTTCTTAGAATTCACCATCACTCAAAAAAAAATCTATCTCCAAGACCTTGAACTCTGAAAATCCCCACCATGTTCATAATTTCTTGTCTTATAATTTAAATCAAGCCTGCACTTTGACCTCATCATGACCTTTAGTCCTTTGCCCTTCTCTGTTCTCCCAATCTATTAACCGTATTCTAGATTTACAAGCTTAACTCTAAAGTTTTAAGGCAGCCTGCTCTGACATTCTGACATCCTTGGCAATATCATACTTAACAACTGATAGCAAGTTCCCTTCTAGATGTTTGGAATTAAGGATGGAGTGAAATAGAATACCAATAGGTTGGCACTCAGCTCTAGCTAGTATAGTGGGTCTCAGGAAAAAGTGGCCCCCAATAGGGCATGGATTGTGGGGGCTGGTATCCTGTTGTGAAGAGCAGGTCCATCTTGATTCAAAACTATAGTTCCTAATAGGTCATGTGGTCTAGGTTGAGTAGGCAGGTTTCTATTTGTTAATCGAGGCAGGCCACCCTCAATTCGAAGCTCACTCCCTTCTTGGAAAAGGGAAATCACCTGTATTGGCCTTTGGTACCAGAAGACTTAGAATGTAGAAGATACATTATTGTTTCACCTTGAGAAAAGGAGCTAAGAAACAAAGCGTGTATCTTGATGTGTGACCAGAAATAGTCAGAGTTTCACTGATAAAAATCATATTGGTTTCCAATACTGAACCATTCAACAGTACCGAGGACTTTAGTGACATTTTCTTTTCTTAGTCTCTAGTAGCTGTGGAAAGTAAAAGAAGGCTCTTTTTCTGGAGGGCAGAATAGTCACTTTTCATCTTTGTATCACTATGTTCTAGCTCAGTACTTTGCATATATTGTTCTCTGTTTCCTCTTCTCTAAAATGAGATGGGGTAAATAGATGACTTCTGAAGTATTTTCCAGTTCTGAAACTATGAAACTAAGTGCTTAATAGATGTTTATTGAATCGAAATGCCCCATTACCCAGCCATGGCCATCATAGCAATTAACGGTCTTTGACAGAAAGCAGGGACTTTGTCTCTAGAAGGCCACAGTTAAAACCCTTTAGCCTTTTCCCATTAGCACATAAACACAAATGAATTTTGCAGCTTAGCTGACTGGTTGACAACCCAGCTCTTTGAGGTGAAAGAATTCAGGACAAGTACTTAGAGGAAGAAACGATTGCACTGCCAAACTGTCAGTGGTGGTTGAAGAGGGTGACGGAGGATGGGACAGCTGTTTGGGCACAAAGCTGGAGAGAATAGATCAAGGGTAATCAGCCGCTAGGGTTGATCAGTGGCTGGCCAGCAATTATAGTCCAAAAGAGAAGGATTTACTGAATTAAGGGGCAAAATAGAGTGTGGAAAGCAAACTTCACCTACTTTACAATCTTTCAAAGGACAAGGGTACACACACAACTACAATGGCTAGATTGTCATAAAGTCAGTATAGTTGTTTCAATTATTTCAATAGGCTATTCAAATTTTTGCATAGTCAATTTCATCAATTTGCAGGGGTTGGCCACTGATACAGTTGTATAAATTAGTCATCCACAAGATGGTTGATTCATAACATTTCATAAGCCAGATGGAATTTTGAGAATGCCTAGTCCAATTCCCCATTTGACTGATGAAGACAATCACAGAGAACATATATAACCTGTTCAAAGGAACACAGTTAATTAGTGATAAAGCCAGAATTAGAACCTGGATCTCTGGATTTTGCCCAATGTTCATTGCTCTTCGATTCCCTATTCAGTAAATATCAAGTTCTACACTTTAACCAGTGTTTAATTTGTACATAATCCTTTAAGATGCAGAACTTTTGGCTTTTCTTGTGGCAGGATAATAATCATACCACACTGTTGTTTTAACATCCTCTTTTATTGTACTTTATAGATCCTCAACATGATGAATCCCATGAAGTGGCCTCATTATTCAAACTTGCACTTCACATTTCCACTGGGCTAGAACCAATTACTATATTTTACATAATTATAACTTCAAGTACTACATATTTAAATACATGTAGCCATGTATTTCATCAGCAGCTAGCTATACATTGTTAATCCCCATTTTAAAGACTGTGAGATTGTTGTCCCAGAGTCTCAAGCTTACACAGAGCATGCCAAAGTGAAGAAGGAACTCAAGCTGGCTGATTCCTACAACAAAATTCTATCAGGCGAGGCTGCTTTTTCTGATACAATTAGAGATATCCGAACCAAAACCTCTTACTTGGCTGTTCCAAGGAGAAATTTGGCTGATGAGCAAAGATTTTTGGACATGCCCCTCAGTTTACTGTTTCCTAACACATGATTGGTGATCAACAAATGTTTAATAGCAAAACAAACACCTAAAAAAGATAATTAATTCACAATTCCACAAAATGGAAACTGGATACCTAGTACAAACCATATGATATCACATAGTGACAGCACTCGGCATATAATAAGTACTTAATAAATATTTTTATTCATTGTCATTATTCAACTTATATAAGTTATCGTAGTATCCCTGGAACCCTCCTTTGTTTAGCACGGGCTTCTTTTATCCTATAGCTAGCTTGCTGAGTATCCATACTTCTTTAATTTTATCCACAGCCGTTTTCCATGGGCATATTACTCTCTCTTTCCCTTTAAAAAGAATAACTTAAATCGTTAGTTTTAAATTGCATAGGCATCAAGGTGACTAAGTGAAAATGTGATGTAAGCAGCCCTGTACAAAAATGTATTTGGGGTTTTTTTTGTTTGTTCCATTGCTGACCTTTGTTTTTACACCACAGTAACTTCCTCTTAACCCTCATCCCATATCCCACTGAATCTTTCCTTGTAACAAATATTTAAGGAAAACGAATTGATACAGTGACCGTGTCTAGCACTGCATATATACATTTCACATCTATAGTCCCCTTACCTTTCTATTAAAAAGAGGGAGACAAGTGTTTTTCATCATAGTTCTCTGGGGCTAGGATTAGTCATTACAATTTATAGGTTTTACTACCATTTAGTGTTATTTTCATTTACATTATTTAAGTCACTGAATATTGTTCTCTTGGTTCTACTTATTTTGCTAGATATCAGCTCATATGAGACCTCATATTTTTCTTAATTTTTCGTGTTTGTCCCTTCTTAGAATGTAATAATAAACCATAGTATTCACGCAACACAATTTATTTGTCTATTTTCCAGTAAATGGATGCTCACAACATTTCCAGTTTGGGGCAACCATAAAAAGGGGTTGTGTGAAATATTTTGGGACTTTTTCTTCTTTCTTTGAACTCCTTATTGATATTATGACAGTAATGGAATCCATTAGTCAAAGGGCATGAGCATTCTAATGACTTTAATTACATAATTTTGAATCGTATTCCAGAAATGTAGAAATGATTCACAGCTTCAACTGTAGATTGGTGTGCCTGCATTCCCATAGCTCTTACTAGGTGCTAATTTAAAAAAAACACCACATAATGAAGGAAAAAAGAAAAAAGACAGAGAGAACTCAGTCTATAAATGGTATCTATTGAAATAAAGGAGGGAAACGTTTTGTCCTTATGATTATTCAGATTTTTTTAGTCTCCTTTCAAGGCAAGATTTGTTTACTAGCGGCATTACAATTTAGTGAGACAAATTAGGCTAAACTTTTTATCTCTGGTGGTTTGCACATGCACTGATTGAACTAGTATTTCTTCTAAAGATTGCCTGGGAAGATAAATGAACAGGAGGGGCAATTAGAGTAAGGAAAAACTAAAGATTGGCTGACATGATTTAAGTTCACCACTGAGGCAGTTTGTCATTTTGTCTCTATAATCTCTATCAGAATTGACTAAAACAGTAAACATAAATCATTAGACTAATTTATTTCACCACACTGTGGTCTGGGAAAAGAAGATTTCATTTTTTTTCCTAGAGACTTTGGGGATTTAAGCAGCCACTTTTAACTTTTTTCATATAGGAAAAAAACAACAAGGAATCAATGATGAGTATCCCAGTCCCCTTAGAATTATTACACACACAAACACACACACACACACACACACACACACACACCCCATATATGCTGGTAAGCAGAGAACCATTTATATTACAATTGCCAACATAACTATGGGTCATATATTAAGAGCAACTAGACAGTGGTTGTACTTTATAAAAATGTAATTCCTAAGATGTTTTATGTTACATTGGACTAGTTTTTCACATAAGCAATTAATAAGCCTTAAATCTACTCTCAAAAAAAATGTGTCCATAACTATGGAAGTCCTGTGTACCATGTGAGAGGACTTTCCTACAAATATTTATGGAACACCAACCTCCTTGAATAGCTAGGTGGTGGAGTGGATATAATGCCAGGCCTGAAGGTAGGAAGACTCATCTTTCTGAGTTCAAATTTGTCCTCAGACACATACTAGTTGTAAAACTCTGGACAAGCCACTTGACCCTGTTTGCCTCAGTTTCCTCATCTCTTAAAATGAGCTGGAGAAGGAAATGGCAAACCACTTCAGTATCTTTGCCAAGAAAACACCAAATACAGTCATAACAAATCAGATACAAGTGAACAATAACAACAACAACCTCCTTGAAAGTAGCAATTCCTGCATTTCCTGGGTATAGAAGATGGCATCACATGTATGAGGCTGAAACTTCATCACAAAGGCCCTTCTGCAAATGACCTTACTGCTTGAACAAAATTGAGTTATAGTTTCCCAAAGACCAGCTACTTTAGACAGCAGAAGTATTATTAGGTCTCTCTGAGCTTAGTTTAGTTGTGAAAAAAAAAACAAATGTCTGAAATATTTTCATATTTTAGTATAATCATAGAATTTCAAGGTTGAAAGGGATCTTAGAGGTCCCCACACTCCCAAACAACCCTGACAAATGGTTCAGTAGACTCTGAATACTTCCATAGATGGGAAGCTCCCTTCTTTTCAAAGAATTACTACTTCTAATGAAGCAAGATAGAAATGCAAACATGAGAAAACAAAGTAGATGAACCAGTTATTGAATGTGTGCTAAGAGTATCAATGGAATACCACAAAGTGAGTATGAAGGTATAGAGACGACTAAATGGAAACCCTCAAAGCCAATTTTGTGTTCAAAGTAAATTAGTGAGAGAGCTTTGAAGTGTGTATTTTAGCATGAGGCAAAAGCAGGTGTCTCTTGTACAGAGAAGTTATGTGGCCCTGGGTCCTAATGCTTATGCCCAAGAAGCATTTTAAAAGCCGTGATGACAAGGCCCTGAAAAACACGAGACAACATTTCGCTGGCGCAGTTCTGAACCCACTAGTGGCCACGTGGGAAAGGATTTCGGTGTATGTATAATAAATGGCAAATGGTAGAGCAATAAGGCATAGGAGTGGGTCCAAGACAATCATTCCATTTTTAGATTGCCTCAATTGTTCTTTATGTTGAATTAAGACTATCTCCCTGAAATTTCTATCCATTAGCCTTAGGGTACAGAAGAGTAAGTAAACCGAAGGGTTTTTTCAAGTGGGAGCCCTATTTGTAGAAATCATGTCTCTCTCCCTCCTACCTTTCTCTGAAGGAAAAAAAATGTACACACAACACACTTTTAAGTTTAATCTGCATCATTAACACTTTATCACTTTCTTAAGTCTAGACAATCAACAAAATAATCAGTCAAACCCTGATTTATAGCAGTTGCTGATTTCCAAATTGTAAATGTTTACACTGAAGATTTAACTCTCAAGAACCAGTAGGATCTGGATGTAGCACACTCCTACTGCTACCCCACATGTTCTCTCCATACTAAATATCCCAACACACATTGGAAAGAGCAAATGGATTAGGAATCAGAAAACCCAAATTCAAATGATGGTATTGTTATAGCCAGACAATTCAAGTGTCTAATATATTTTTATATATTCTTAAAGCCATCCTTAGGTAGTTAAGAAATTCAGTGTATTACAAAGAATAGTTGAAATATTTTATTTGTCAAGGTTACCAAGTACTAATGAATTGAATGAGTTCCTTTCTAAAGCTTTCTAGCATCTTAATAAAAACAATGAGGTTATCTGCAGAGAGTGATGGGGTGCTATCTCAGAATAAAGCTTGAGGAAAGTGGCTAAGTTTGCAATAGCCCCTTTGAAAAATAAAATATATATTCAACAAAAGATGGGAAAAAATTGCCAAGGAACAACCTGGCTACATTCAGATAGGTTCTTTACCATAAGATTAGCCGCCATGTAATAGAAGTTTTAGTACACAGCTCCTCGTGAAGAGTGGTTGCAATCTGTATCGATGAGGGGAGAAGGGAGGGAGTACAAATGCCAATGAATTCTTAGATCCGAGCCTTAATAAAGGAATCTATCATTTTTTCAGTGTGAGTATTTCCTCTACAAATTTAAATTGTAGCCCCTCTACAACTTAGTTTATGGTCTTGGAGATTTGCTGTGGCCAAAAAGAGTCACCATCTTTCATTAGGGAGCTAGGCCAGTCTTAGAATAAGAGATATCTCTGAGCCTATACTCAAAGCTTTCCTAACTCTGAAGGATCTTCTAGAAATGTTCTCCGCCAATTTAGTGTAGTGGAAAAAGTACCATATTTGGAATCACAGAAACAGAGTTTGAATACTGGATTACTTAATACCCATGTAACCACAGTAACAATGACAAAAATAATTTTAAAAACAATAGCATTTATATAGCACTTTAAGGTTTGCAAAGCACTTTATAGATATTTCATTTGATCCTTGCAACAGCCCTGAGATAAAGGCATTATTATAATCCTCATTTTAGGAAGGAAAAAATTGAGTCACAGAGAAGTTAAAAGACGTGCCAAGAGTCACACAGTTAGTAAATGTCTGTGGCTAAATATGAATTTGGGACATCTTGACACCAAGTGTTGGGCTCTATCTATTGGACCACATAGCTGCCTCCAAACAGACATTCAGCCTTGCTTGGCTTCAGTTTCCTTATCTGCAAAAAGATGGGGCTGAGCTAGATGATTTCTAAGGTACCTTCCAGTTCTAAATCAATGATCATAAGCATATCTTTAGTGTCATGTTCAGACTATGAGCCGAATAGGACTTATATGGAGCGCTCACTGTGCCTAATGTCATAAACAATCTTTTAAAATCAACATTTGATCATAAAGAAGCCATATTATTAACATGATCAACACATACAAGAATAGCATTGACAAACTCTTCTTTCTTTCCTCTGGGATGATTTTCCAGGAAATGTGAAGAAAAATGGTTATTTTGAAAGATATACATTCTCAACAGACTGACCAAGGGGTAAGAGAAAAGAATCATTGGATTTAGAATCAAAAGAATAGGGTTGTCTAGCTGCCCATGTGTCCTTGGGAAATTCTGGGCCTTATTTCCCTCATCTATAAAATGATTTTCAAGGTTTCTACCAGCTCTAAATTCTAATTCTCAATGGGCTTTTAAATATTTTTAATTTTATTTTTAATCTATAAAATAAAAGAAGCATTTCCATAACATAGTAGAATTAATGAAAAGATGATTGCACATGAAACTGCAAACCTATGATGTACAACTTCCTTGGTTTTTAAAAAAAACTATATAATAAAATTACCATGTAACTTTCATTTTTTTCTTCCCTCCACTCTACCGACCCTAGAGCTGGTTACCATTAGACATAAATGCGTGTGTGTGTATGTGTGTATGCATTTTCCTTCATATGTCCTTTATAGCTAATTTGGATATTTTTAATAGTCAAAATGACTTAGTCACTCAAAGTTCTTAAAACAATATTGTTGTTACTGTAATCAATGATCTCTTGTTTCTGCTCATTTTGTTCTTCATTATTGTGTACAAGTCTATCCATGCTTTTAATAGAGGTGAGATCAGAGATATGTTTACAAGACATTTGTAGTTTTATTCAGAAGATCTGCTTTTTATTGCCTTCAGGGGAAACTTTTTTCTTCTCCCTCTTATAACATAAACCCTTTACCAAATTGGGGATCCCTTTCAATTTCTCGCCTGTATTTGCCTTTCTATGTTTCTCTCGATTTGTTTGTGCTCATTTCAAAATATCTATTCAGTTCTGATCTTTTCAGTGGGAATGCTTGGTTGTCCTCCTTTTCATTTAAGATTCACTTTTTCCCACTTAAAATTACACTCAGATTTTCCAGGGAAATTTTTTAAGCCTCTTTTTGCCTTCTGGAATATTGTATTCTTTTCTTTCTTCTTTTTTTATAGTGGTATAGTGGTAGCTGCCATGTCTTGATCTTGACTATGGTTACCTTGTATTTGAACTCTTCCTAGGTTCTTGCGGTATTTTATTTAACCTTAAAGTTCTGGATTTTGGCTATGGTATTCCTTGGAGTTTTTGTTTGAGGATTTCTTTCAGGTAGTAACTAGTGGATTCTTTCTATTTTCACAATGCCTTCTGTGTCTAAAAGTTCTATGAAGTTCTCATTAATGATTTCATGAAATATGGCATCTAGTTTTTTTTTATGGTCATGGATTTCTAGTTCTCATAGTCTGAAGATTCTTAGATTATTTTTCCTTGACTTGTTTTCTAGTTGTGTTGTTTTTTGTAGGGGATACCTTACATTTTCTTCTTTATTTTTCAGACTTTTGAATTAGTTGTCTCATGGATCTCTGTCTAGTCCACTCTAATTTTCCAGGAATATGCTGGTTGAGTAAAGTTTTGCATTTCTTTTTCTAAACTATTTATTCTATGTTCCATCCTTTCCTCTAGGGCTCTCATTTCATTTCTTCTCTTAATTTTATCTATAAATTTCAACAGAGCTTGCAGTGAACCTATGTTTTTTCTTTATGGTCTTGCTTGTAGATGATGTAGAGTTATTCTCTTCTACTGGGATTGTGTATTAAACATAATTGGCTACATAAAATTTCTTTTTTCCACTGGTGTTTTCTTTTTATTCATTTTTCCCAATCTTGCTTCCTTAATTGGGACCTGGTGTTAATACCAGGCGCTATGCACTTCTGGTAGGACTTGTGTAGTATTCTTCATGATACATCTATATTCTCTGGGGCCTGGTGTTGTATTCTTCAGGTATTCCAGGAGTAATTGTCTAGATTGCTCTTCTGAGGCAGTGTGTACCCCAGTAGCCTGCATGATGTTTGGTGTACATAGTGTGGCCTACACTAGAGGCAACTATACCAGAGATGGACTGTCCTGACATGTTTGGATCCACTCCGAGTATTGCACTCCTGGTCTGAGCCCTACAAGGTTCTGAACCCCTACTTGTGGTCAGAGTAATAGCTTCATGATCCTGTCTCCTTTGCTAGACTCTGGTCCAGACTCCTTTCTCCTTGCCCCAATATACATCTTCCCTGTATGTCCTCTTATTCATCTGGGAGGCTTCCTTGAGCTGTTCTCTCCTATAATTCCTCTCTGGATAGATCATTTCCCTAGTGCCCATAGTCCTGTTGCTTTGTGTGGATATGCTCTAATAAAATGCTGTTCTGGTAGTTTCTTCTTGGATGTCTGTATCAGTAAGGCAAGATTCACAATCTCCAGGATGACCATGCATACATGGTTCAGAATTGCAAAGTATGAAAAACTCTCTATGTAAAAGGCAGAGGAAGTATAATATTTATTTAGGCACCAGAGGATCAAATCCCAGAACAAGTAATTCCAATTAGATATAGCAATAATTGTATTTCAAAACTAGTAAGCCCACCTCAATGTAGCAACAAAGAGATTAAAACACAGTATTACAGCAAAGAGCCAAGTCATCCTGTAACCTTCCCCCCTGCTAGGGCCTTCCTGTAAACAATCACTCTCAAATCCTGTCTGCTTGTCTGCATCCTCTCCCCACTCAATTCTCTGGTCTCTGAAGCTCACTGGTTTCCACTCTCTGCTCAGCACTCTCTTCTGTAGCTCTGTGGACTAGGAGTTCTTACTCCTTCTCCTTGAGCTGAATTCTGAATTCTGGCTTCTCTTGTGGCTTCTGAACTCTCAGTTCTCAGTGGCTACCTTCTGGGTGTATGTACTCTTTTCAGGGCTCCAGGGCTTCATGCCCAATTGGCAAAAGTGGGTGGGAAAGATTTTTAATCACTGATTGGCATCACAAAGGTCTAGGCCTGCCTCTCTTCACTGGCCCCACCTGAGTCCTATTAAATGGGCAGGAAAGATCTTCAATCGCATTATCACCACAATGTCTCAAATATGCCTCAGTCTGGTGTCTTTTTTCTTATAGTTATTAGAGTAGTTGTGAGAGAACTGAGCTTTTTTAATTCCATTTTGCCTTCTTGAGAAAAATGAGGGTCAAGGTTTTAAGTTCAATTCTCAAATCCACCCGAGTCTTATGGCATCATTATATCCCTCATAGTTACTGCCCAAGACATGCTTTCCTCTTATGTCATATGGCATCAGTGCTATTTATCTCAGATTAATACTGACATTAATATAGATCAGAAAAGTATTTTTAATTGCCTGGATCAAAGATACAATGACTAAACATTCTGGGCCAGTTTCTCCTTGTAACAGAATAGCCTATTTGATTCTTAAAGCCAAATAGGTTTTTGCAGAACATATGTGAGAAATGGTTTAGAAAATGCTGACCCTAATGCCTGAAAGGTAACAAACTGGAGGCCCATGGTTTTTTTCAGATTATGAATGTTGTGTGATACTCAACTGATTCAAAGAAGCCTCTGTGAAAAATCCTAATTGGACAGACTTTTGTTTCGTCAACGATCAGATAACCACCCAGGCCCAATAGAAGTATTCACAAATCCTAATCGGCTGTTACAAATATGGATCTCCCAAAACTATAAGAAACCTATGAGTGACAGTAATTAAAAAATTAATGACCAAGCAGTTTCTATAATTCTCTTCAGTATTTACTTGTATATTGAAGGCTTGGCTCTAAACAAAAATTCCTAAATTGAGCCTTACTTTCCATATTTTATCTTATAGTTGTTAAAGTATTACCTATCAACTTTTAACTTCAAAACCAATGTATAGTTACTTCCCTAGGAACACGGCTAAGTTTCTTACCAGCAATCTCTGCCTGAATTCTAGGGTAAATTTAAACCTATATGGCCTTAACTTTATTCTTTAATGAATTCCAATCATAATAAGATCATGAGCTTTAGGGGAACAAGAAGGAATCTTAGAGATCATTTAGTCCAACTTCCTTTTTTTGTAGATGAGGAACCTGAGACCCAGAGACATGAAGTGAATTGCCCACAATTTGGTCATACAAAAGGTAAGTACCAAAGCTGGGACTCATACTTAGGTTTGCAGCTGGCAAGTCCACAGAGGCATTAAAAACAAGACAACAACCTTTTATTGACCAATGTGGTTGCAAAGAAATAGCCACAGAATTATGGAGACAAGACTTAAAATGACTGTATAAGTTCTTTTTCTGCACTCTATCACATTGCCACCCTACTTTGCCCCCATCTTGCAATGACCTGGATTCTCATATCTATAATTCTGTTGCAATTTCTGCGCAACCAGATCAGTCAATAAAGGATTGTGAGTTTGTTTGCTTGTTTTTTACCAACTTTATGCTCAATTGTTCAGCAATTAAATCAGCTTCTTCGGTTGATCAATTTAATCAAGTTGGTTTGATTTGGTCATTAAGATAGGAAAAATAAAATTGATTATACCATAGTTCAGTTGTTTTTATTTATTGTGTGAAGATGACTCATAAAGTAATGGTTTTAATCTATGAATCTGAGAATTAGATAAGCTTTTATAAATAAAAACGAATTACTTCCCCTCTCCCCATAAGACTGTATTTAAAACTCAGAAAATCTCCACGTGGATTCTTTTTTTATACCTGAACCTGAAGATAAAATCATTTGGAGGCTGTTTCTAGAAATTATCCGATAGCTTAGTTTTTAAACAAGGAATACCCTGATTGTCTCTAATGAGGGATAGAATTGTTGGATGTTGAAGGCAGTCCCTGAACATTATTGAATTTGCTCATCTGTCATTAGGTTGGGTTGGTTGGCTATGATTTCACCTTCTGTATTCTATGCTGTTAAAGAAGTAATATTTATTTAAACCTTGAATCTATAAGATATATATGTACATATATGCATACATAATATATACATATATTCAGTTATACTTTTCTGTCTCTGCACCTATTTATCCATTAACCTAACTACAGTGGCCTGAATTTCCTTACCTTAGGTGCACTTCTGTTACTATAACTAGAATTCCCATTTCAAATACAGTTTGAATCCCATTATAAACAATATTGCTACATCAAATAATGCACTATAAGAAAAATATTCCCAATCTCTGGCCAATGGCCCATAGTGAGTCAATCTCATTATAACCAATTTCACCATTATGAATAATTCAATATAATGATTTTTCCCAGTCTTTCCTTGAGTAATGGTCACTTGCTGTAACAAAAGTAAAGCAAAGCACCTCATTCTATGCCATAGCATATGGGCAAGGTAGAAAATAAACACATTCAGCTATTTATGGTTAAAAAAATGTATCCATAGTTACAGTTAACAAAGGACAAGTTCAGGATTCTAAGATTTCAGCACAAAAGGAAAGAAAACAGATGTAGTAGAGGACTTTAGTATTACTCTCTCCTCTTTCTCTCTCCATTACATTCTTGAAAATGACTACATGTGTTGTGTACATAAAACATAATTGATCATAGTTCATCTGTATACATGATGTTCCTTTTGAATAATTAATAGGTAATTTGGACTGATTAGAGCAATGTTCATTACCTCTAAATTCCAATACGGGGGAAAAATCATATGCCTTTCAAGTACATTTGACATTTACTTTTGGCTTATCTATTTCACCTTATTCCATCTGTCAAAGTACTTTTTAAATAACAACACAATTCAGGTGATACAGAAAAACACAAAACAAAGTTTGCCCAGGCTTCACATTCCCCAAAACAGAATCCAATAGTTAGGCTTTTCTTTGTGTATCAGAAACATTTGTTGCACATTGTTTTCATCTCCCCTCTCCTCTATTGTTGAGTTAGGATGAATATATTTTTCACTGATCTCACCAGGAAAGCCATGGAAACCTGAGGAAATGCTAGGTTTTTTAAGTGATGATGACTTCCAAGTACTTTGGAAGCAGTCCTGAGGTGAAGATAAGCATTAGTAGTGTAATGGGTAATTAACTTCATTCCTGGTTTGTTTCCAGGGTTAAAAAAAAGAAAAAGAAAAGCAATTTTGCAGGCTAGCAATAAATATAATGTATAGTATCAATGTTGAGTTAAAAAAAAAAGGCCGGGAGGGGATTTTCCATAAATCTGGAATCATTTCATGCATTGTGAGGGTTGAACTAACAGGAGCAAGAAATTTCAAGCCCTCTGCCCATGAAAAGGCAAAGAAGCATCTGCTTTAGTGAGAACATAAAGGAGAGAACATGATCCCAAAGTGAAATGGAATAGAACCAACCCACTATAGGAATGAATACATGATTTAGGAAAAAAAAATTCTCATTCATTAAAGTCTTTTAGCTATTTGGAACAGTTCTTGTGTCTTCTAAAGCTAAGAGAATAGGGTCCTGACTTGGGATTTTACAATCCATTTATCTCTTGTCTCGTTCCCAGCATGTATACAATTAAATAATGTCCCAATGAATGTCCCAAAGACAGTCCACCTTTGGAATAGTTTATGAGAGAAGATATGTTTTAAGGCAGAATCAGTCATATAATCACAAAATTTAGAGAAGGAAGCCATTAAGTATTAGTCCTTGGGCCCCAGTATTTCTACCAGTTCTAAATCCACTCACCCTTCACTGAAATCTGTTTAACTATTTAAGTCACCATCCTAGTTCTTGCCTTCATCTGCTTTTGCCTGAGGTCCTAATTTGCCTCCCTGACTCCTTCTGTGATCTGTCCACCACTCAGCTGCCAAATTAATATTCCTATAGAACAGACCTCATCATGTCATTCCTCTGCACAGATTATGCCCCATGACTACAAAATTCTCTTTCCTAAACTTCACTTCATAGAATCTATATTGCCTTTCAAAATTCAACCCAATTACTACCTACTACAGAAAACTTATCATGATTTCCAACCCCCCCCAACAGTTGCTAATGTCCTCCTCTCAGAAATTATTTTATGTATTCTTTATATTTAATTTTCTATGTACTTCATTTATCCCTAGCAGTATATAAGCTCCTTGAGGACAGGGGTTTTGTTTTTAATCTTTTTTGTATCAATACTTGGCACAGTATCTGACACTTAGTGTTTAATTACTATCTGTTGAACAAACCAATGAATGAACGACATGAAAAAAGACTTTTTTCAAATTTTTTGCCAAAATCTAGTTGTACCATATCTAGTTGTTGTTGCTGTTCAGTTGTGTCCAACTCTACATGACCCCCATAGACTTTGTCCATGGGGTTTTCTTGTCAAACATACTGGAGTGGTTTGCATTTCGTTCTCTAGTATGTCCCCATTTTATAGATGAGGAACTAAGGCAAATAAGGGTTAAGTGACTTGCCCAGGGTAACACAACTAGTAAGTGTCTAAAGCCAGATTTGAACTCAGATCTTCCTGACCCCAGGCTTGGTGCTCTTCCCACTGTACCACCTATCTGCCCCATTATATCTACAGTATCCCTTAAAACCACTAGTCTAACAACCAGGGATTTTAGTATGTCACAAAGTAAAATGAAGTTGGTCTAACATGACCCACCCAGGAGTATGCTGACAAATGTTTAGCAGCTAGCTCTCTGGAACGGGGGCAGGGGAGATGTAGTTAGGAAAGATTTTAAAGTTTAATCTACACTATTAACATTTTCCCCATCCCTTTCTTAAGTCTAAATCAAGGGTGGAGAGCCTGTGGCATTGAGGACACATGTGGCCCTCTAGGTCCTCAAATGTTCCCCACTCCTGGTCTAAACTGTAGAAAGCAGCAAAACAATAAATCAAATCCTGATTTGTTTGCCAATTTCTGAGATATAAATGCTCATACTGAAAATCTGATAATCAACTCAAGAGAATGCCCAAGCTGGCTTTAGCACACTCTTCACTATTATTCATGAAACCTTGACTTTTTGTAACCACCAGTTCTAAAATACCATCCCTTTATATCTCAACATTAAGAACCACAACTGGGCCCAGGAAGTGGTCAAGGACATTCATGCCCTAAAAGCTTCCTCTGGTTTACACCCATACAAATGATAATCAGATTTAGTCTAGGAAGAGTCTAATTAAAGCAGTAGTTCTTAAACTTTTTAGTATCAGGACCCCTTTTGTTATGGTAATTTGGGTGAGACTTTTTTGTTTTCTCTTTTAGAATGCTAAGGTAACCAAGTACCTTTGATGTGTCTTGTCTTTCAAACGTAAAGGCAATCAAAGTGGACTTTTTGTTGTCTTGTTTCTTTGATTGAATCAAGAGTCTTTGACCTACTTAAGAAACAAGAAAGTCTAGTTCACATAGGTTTGAGTCACATGGTTATAATACCCTGTGACTCTGAGAAGGGTACATAAGATCTGAGGTTGGTGTTTTGTTTTGGGGCTCTTGCTTATTGGAAGAAGCGTCATGTGATTTGACCAGACAAGACTCTGGGTGGCCATTGTTAAGAGCCCCCTGGCTTTGAAAACCCCAGATGTTGGTGCTTCTCTTTTTGGAAACTATGTATGTGATGTCTTGATCAGACGAAGCCTGTGTGTTGACCTGTTTGTAGTTTCTGTTTATATTTGCTCTGAAGTTCAGGGTTCTAACTTTTTGCCCTGAACTAAGTGAATGATATGTGTATGTTTAATTAAACTGAGATTGTTAACCCCTTAAAGTTGCTTTCCTTAGAAAAGCAGATCAAAGAACCTGTGCTACAGCCCTTCTGTATGCTGGTGTTATTAGTCATACACGGCCACAGAAGAGACTAGTCCCATTGTTGTTACACCTTTACACTCTTAAAAGTTATTGAGGAACACCCAAAGACCTTTTGTATATGAGAATTAAATCTATTGATTTTTATCATGCTATAAATTAAAGCATCTTAGTATTATTATGAAAATAATTTTGACCTACCAGACTCTTTCAAAGAGTCTCAGGAACCCCCAGGGATTCCACCACCACATTTTGAGAAATATTGACCTAAAAGAAGGGTCCTATTTCTCTTCTTAAATTTTTTTTTGGCTTATTACACCCTTGTGCCCCAGGAGAAAATTACTTAAAATTTAAATTGCAGCTCATGTCTTGTTCTCCCCAAAGAGAATACAAAGGCACATCAATGCAAATCAGATATGAGACAGGTATTTTTATTTCCTGCACATAAAAGAAATGCTTAGGACAAGAAAACTCTTTCAAGTGTATATTGGCAACACTTAAGCAATCAGTAACTTTGGTTGAGGCTTAAAACATCAGAAAATTAAGGACTTTATGGGATTCCTAGATAATCACTATTACTCTTCACTTCTGCACAATCCCAAAAATTCAATCTCTATTTTCAGACAAGTCAGCCCAGAGCTCAGGGCTCCTCTGGGCAGTGATCATTTTCTCCAAGAAGTGCTAAAGTAGTTTTTAGACACTAGTCACCTATTCTGTAGGGCAAGAGCTATATATATTCTGTGTGTTTGGAGGAATTTGGGGGAGAGCTTAAGCAAGTCCCTGCTTTCCAGCTGCCATCTTGGCTCCCCATGTTTCATTTTAAATTAATTTTTTTTTTCATTTAACAAATGCCAAATGGAGCAATTGGGAACTGTCTCTCAAACATCACTAAACTGTACATATCTTGACCCAATGATACCATTACTAGCCATATACCCAAAAGAGATCAAAGAGAAAGAAAAGGATCTACATATTCAAAAATATTCCAATCAGCTCTTTCTGTAGTAGCAAAAATCTGGAAACTCAAAAGATATACACCTATTAGAGAATGGCCCCAAAAATATGGTATATGAATGTAATGGAATATTATTGTGCTTTATAGATAACAAAATGAATAATTTCAAAGGCACCTGGGAAAACCTTCCATGAACTTATGTAAAGTGAAATGAGCTTACAACTAGGAGAAAAATTCATACAATGACAACATCATAAAGAAAAACAACTTTAAAAAGTTTTACAATTCTGATCAATACAAAGACAAACTGCATTTCCAGAAGATCAAATATGAAGCATGCTATACACCTCCTGCCAGAGAGGTAAAGGACTTAAAATCAAGAATGAGTTGCATCTTTGGACATGCCTGATGTATGCATTTGCTTTGCTAGACTGTGCATATGTTATGCGACCTTTTAAATCTTTTTTCATTGTTTAATTGGAGAAGGATGAGGAGGGCGAAAAATGTATACAAAATTTATTTTGTATAAATTTGTATAAATAACAAAAAAGTTATTTAACAACAACAAATATATGTATATGTACACATGTGTGTGTGTGTGTGTGTGTGCGCGCGCGCGCGCGGTGCGTGGCTCTGAACAAATCCTAGAGCTGCAGAACCCATGAAATTGCAGAGGGAAGCAGGTCTCCAGCCCAAGACAGCCTGGATGGTCACTGGAAAACCATCTTGGAGTGGGGGTGGGTAGAAATGGGGATAAAATTTGTAACTCAAAATCTTGTGGAAATCAATGTTGAAAACTAAAATACTAAATAATACAATGTGGAAAAAAAGAAAATGAAACATGCTACCCATTTCCTGCCAGAGATAAAGGTAAAAGATAAAAAATTCTCAGTTATCCATTATTGTAATCTTATGTATTATAAGCAAAATATTGCTTCTTTGATATTTCCTCTTGCTTAAATGGACCTTAAAAGCCTACCCCTGCCTTTTTATTGTCCTTAGGATCTATACCAAGCCCCAATTCATTCTCAATTGTGGGGCTCCTGATAGGAGTTTTTATCAGTTCTTATAGGGCCATGACACCTTTTGTATTCATCTTTCTTGATCTATCGTTGCTTCCATCTTCTTGTTTATCTTTGAATATTTAAACTTGGTTTATGAGTTCTCTGTGTAGCCATGTCAGACTCTATAGACATATCATTAATATTCTTCATCAGAATAGATTCCCTTTACAACTTAAGAATTTCATTACTGAGAGCTTTTCCTTCCTATTATGGTAACTTCCTCTGGGGAATTTAAGGCCATGAGATCTCACTTATTCTTATCTTGAAGCTTTTGAAATCTGTGTTACCAAAATCCTGAGTGTATATTTGACTATACCCAGTTTTACTTTTCTTCACTTTCATGAAGGTGGGACATCCAGATTATATATGAACTCCATTCTCCCACATTTACTCCAGAAAAGATCTTAAAAGGGCATGAGATTGAATAATGAGCAAGAAATTTAAAGAGAAGCAAATAACCCCTTCATCCAGCCCAACATTGCACACAAAGCCAGAATCTTGGCTTTTTACAGGACCTCTCCTCCAGAGATGCGGGATTAGGCACAGCTAAAAATTCTAAAAGCCTACCAACACTCTATCAAGAGATTCAGAGACATTCCAGGGGCACTGTAGCTTTCTGTTGTGAGGCAGGAGGTAAAGAAAGGGCTGTAGGAAGCCCATAGTACTCAGATGTGAAACTATAGCTCAGTTTTAAATAGATTCTGATTTTGGGTAAGGAGCCAAGAGTGCTTTGATGGGTCCATGACTGGTGGGCCTGAAACTTTTCAGTGAAAGAAAGTGACAGGAACCCTGGAAGTTGAAGTCAGAAAAAAAAAAGAGGGCCTGATTGAGGAGGGAGGGGAGGGAAAGGGTAGCAACTGAGGCTGGAGATAAGAGGAAACAGTAGACTTCAATAAGTTTGAAGAAAGATTATGAGTTAAAGAGACAAACCCAGAAGAAAACAGTAACTCCACAACAACTATAAGCAAAGACTCAGAGAAAACAATGTCTTGACCACAAGAATTACAATAGTACCTGAAATAAATAAAGCAGGACATAAAAAGTAAGTGAAACAAAAGCTCTAGAGCAAAGAATTGGAAAAATAATGAATAACTTAGAATAGAAGATGGAAAACTTTCACCTGGTAACTGATTCATTGAAAATTAGAAAGGAGCAAATATAGTTCAAAGATTCTATGAGGGAGGAAAAAAAAAGAAATAAAGTTAAAAGGTTAGAAAAAAGAAAGAAAATTTGAAAAAGCTATCATTACAAGCAAATGATCAGGAAAACAAGTCAAATAGAGGTCATTTAAACATTAGACTTCCTAAAAAAATGACCAAACCAAAATTTGGATACTATATTTCAAGAAATCATAAATGAAAACTGACTAGATCTATTAAAACCAGAGGATAAGGTGAAAACAGAATCTATCAGTTGCCACTTAAAAAAAAAATGAATACTCCCAGGTATGTTAGAGCCAAAATCTAGAAATTCTAGGTCAAATAAAATACTGTAAGCAGGCAGAGAGTTCAAGTACCAAGAAACCATAGTCATGATCACATAAGACTTGATAGCAACCTTATAAGGGAGAGAACATATTAGATTATGATATTCCAAAAGGAATAGGATAAAGGTTTACAAACCAGAATAATTTAACTTATAAGATTGAGTCTACTCATATGCGTTTGGAGGAGGGGAAGGAAATGGAGGAGGGAGAAAGACTTTTAAAGGAATAGAAGACTTCCAAGAATTCCTGAAGAAGAGACCTCAATTGAATAGAAACTTTCAAATGAAAACACAGGAATTAAGAAAAATTTAGAGAAGTAAATACAATTTGAATAAAATAGCAATCAGAAGTAGCTAAATGTTAATAAAGTGCTTACATTCTAAAGAGGAGCTGAAACAAGTATTCCCCAGGTTTACCATTTTCCCATCCTCCCCAACTCTAGCTCTTATACTGAGGGACTTTAATATCCATTCATGTGTTCCCTCAAATGCCTTAATCTACAATTTTTTTCAACCTTCTGAAGTCTCATGACCTACTCCTTCACTCCACCTCCACAATGTATAGGGGTGGTCACACACTAGACCAAGGTATTATCCTAAATGTTCCACTTCCCTAATTAGAAACTGTCATTCCCCTATCTAACCATAACTCCTATCATTCCACCTCTTCCTGTATTTCATGTCTCCTACACCTCTTCTTTGACCTACTGATGATGATAATGTTAACAGGATTTTATTGAATCAGTCTCTAACCTGAGAATGATGAAACAGCAGGCCAGAGTCAAAGTGCCAGTAATCAGGTAGCTGTTTAATTAATTAGTTTCACTATGAGGAACAGATTTGCAAATTGAGAATTCTCCCGATCAGAATTCCACCTTGCTGAAGTGAAGACTGAGATTTTATACATAAATCACAATGCGAAGGGGAGGGGAAAGGTGGATTACAAACAATTGTTTCCAGGGCTTTGAGTGGTTTCCCAAGACAAACCTACAAACGGAAGACAAAACAACATTTCTGGAGTTCAGTCGTTAGGGGTCATGACTTGGTGGGTCACAGGACCAGAGTTCTGTGATGGGATCAAGTTCTACAGACTTTGATTCACTTCACTTAAAGTACACAGGCAGTGATTGTGAGCATTGTCAAGGTTTAGTTGATCATTTCAAGCTGCATCATCAGTTTCTGATTGAAGCTAGAAAAGGCAATTCTGAAAAGTCTAATCTATTAGTGTATTCATTACATATGTCAATTATTATGAAAAGTCATAATTCCCTTCACATCCTCTTCTTTCAGCGAAAAAGTCAGAACAACCCTTGAAAGCTGATGAGGAACATTCATTTGAAACATGATTTTAATTTTATGTAAGAATAAGTTACAAGTTGAATGCCAAGGTTGACATCAAAGCAAATAAAGAAAAGAAATATCAGACCAAGGATAGGGAGGGCAGGGCAGAATGGAGAAGGGGGCCAAGGTTTTCAGGCAACCAGGAAAATAGATTGAAGGGAGGTGAGAAGGAAACATGCTTTACAATGTCTCATAAATCTTCAGCTTGCTTGTTTAGAGCAGCAAGTTCTTCCTCGATTTTAGAGGATTGGTTGACATAGAAACAACATTCCTCCACAATGATGAGCAGTCCCCCTCCCTCTTCCCCAGCTGCTTGGGCATCCAGCACCTGATAGTTTTGTAATACCACAAGAGCAAGCAAATCAACCTGAATTTGGGGGCTGGTGACAAGTTTCCCTATACACTCCAGATCCATGACTAGTTCTGCCAAGAGGTTCCCGACAGATGGATACAGAGTACCAAATGTGGCTATGTTACCAGTCAGAGATCCAATGGATGCCAACAGGGCCTCAATGGGCAAGAAAGCAAGTCTTCACTGCCAATGGAGGGACAGCTTTACCCAGAGAGGAACTTCAGTGGAGTGGTTCCCTAGGAATAGGGACAAATTGGGCATGGTGTAGACAAAAGCATGGAGGCCTTCCCAGAAAGGAGGAAGGCTGTGGAGTTGCATAAGAACAGTTCTGTGGATGGGGGACAACTTAATGGCAAAGGTACAGGTAGTAGAGGGTGAATCCCAGGCAGAGTGAGGGAAACTCATGGAACTCAGTGCCTCCCGGCATGGGTGTTTAGCTCCTAGCATGGTTATGGAGCAAGAGGCCTTTCTGGGGTTCTTACTCTAACCTCGAAATTGAGCAGATGCTATGCATTTTCTCAGTTGCAACTCAGTCTGCTTTCTTCCTGACATTTAATTTTGGGCCCAGCTCATCGTTCGTTTATTGTGTCTTTCTGAGATATATATATATATATACAGTATATATATATATATATATACTGATGGAGTAGTTTGATGAGCTTCCGCAGGTATTCTTTATTCATTCAGTTTTTCTGGGTGAATTTGTTAGACCAATCTGTTTGGATGAGCCATGGATTTTACTGAGGACAAAAAATATTCTGGGGCTTTATATTATCCAAAAATAAACAAATAAACAAACCAAGTACACCTAGAAGAAATTTATGCTGGAGGAAATACAGTTTTGAAAATATTAAGGGATAGATCTTTAAAATGAATGAAGATGGGGAAGATACTTAATTGTTAGAAAGAAATAATGGATGGCATTATTTTTAAAAGGTGATTGAGGATATCAATAATCACTAACCCATAAACCTTACTTTCTCTTTCAACAACATGTAGCACTCTCTTCTTCCCCAGCTCACAATCACACTGGTAGGCTGGATCCCCAGAGATCAGTGACCACATTCCTCAGATTTCTAGAGGTGAGGGTTTATAGCTTCTAACACTGTAGCTCATGATCCTCCATTGGTGCAAGCCATTCTGCCAATAAAAAACAATCAGCAATTAGGGAAAGAATTTACTGAGAAGGTATAGCAAAAATAGTTTTTATAAAACAATTTCCCTGAACCAGGAGTGTACTCTCCCCTTCTACACACAAGGTGCTTAGAGAGAGTAGACTCAAATTAAAGTAAAATAGCAAGAAGTCACAAATGTAGAGAACACATATGGCCTAGGGGCACCTCCTAACTCTGTGCCAGGAAGTCCTTTTCTCTTTTCCTGGAGTCTTCATGAAGTTCCTATTAAGCATATCTCTCTGCTGGGCTCTGAGTGTCTGTTTTTCCATATTCCATAGTTGATTGTTCTCTCCATCCTAAGGGGTCACAAATCCTGAAGCTACTTCCATCTTTCAATGAGTATTTTTACATTATCTGTCTGTAGTTGCTTCTTCTGTCCTCAGCTATTACCATTCTGGTGGCCACTGCTACTGCCTCTGCTTGCTTCTGGAACTTCTGATGGTTTTAACAGACATTCTTGACCCACATGGGAACTTCCTCTCAGAATACTCATTTACCTAAGAAAAAAATAAACCCAAAAGAAACCGAAGTGTCATGTGCTCACGGATACACGATACACAGGTAGTATCCAGTTTTCCAGATATTATCCAGTATCCAGATATTACAGTATCCAGCTTTCCCCACACTCAGCAGCTCACGTCAGTCCTTGCCTCCCTTGCCATAAGGAAGGAAGAGAGACCTACAAGTCAGTAGGTTGTCCCTTTTGAGTACACACTCAATTCCACCTCAGCATTGGTTCTTTTGGCTCTGTAGTCATTTAGAGGAGTTTTCATCGTCACAGAGTACCAAACCCTCAGCCAGACATGGCTCCAAGTAAACTCACCAAAGTTCCCACATATTTAAATTAGAAGGAGGTGAGACTATCTACACAAACTTCAAATACTGGGTCCTCAGTGACTAGGTCATCCCTCCCTGATTAAAAGCATAATTTTTTTTAAAGAATGATATATACATCTACATGGAATATCTTTCATGATAAGATGAAAAGGTAGTCAAGCAAATGGAAATATTTTTAATTGCCTATATCTGAATACATCTTCACAGACACAGTTTGCTAAAAGGAATAAATTAGACAAGTTCAGCTGTCTTTACAATTCATTGATATTTTTTAAATACTTCGGAAGAGCCAAAAGCAATTTTAAAGCCTCTCCCTAAGCAAGGTGATTACCATGCATGTGTCAAGAATATACAAAATGCCTTGTTAGATGAGGCCACATATATGATATTGTTCAACAATCCTCTGATTATTTATGTCAAGACCTAAATGAGGGAATAGTTGTATTTCAATAGTGTTCACCACTGTCCTGCACAGAATACAAGTGGAAGAAAGATTACTTCTTCTTGTACATAAGAAGTAGCATCAAAGTTATCATCCGGAATGTTAGAGAAAAGCAGAGACATAACCAGATATTCTGTTATCTTAGGCAAATTCAATTGTAATGTGGGAGAACAGAAATTCACTACTGGATTCACTGAGGTATGTTGCTATCACCTCTGATGCCTTTGTGTTTACTATACAGACCGGGTCCAGACCAGATAGCATGATGAAAGTATTCTGCCCCAGTTGGGTGCAGTCACACTGTTGTGATGGTGGGGAAAGATTAACCCTGAAAGAAAGAGGTGATAGTGAGCAGACCCTTAAAGGGTAGTGACTCAGGGCATTGTAAGAGAACAGGGAATGCTCAGAGTAAGTACACACCTTCACTAACATATTCTAACTTCAGGTTGGGGCGGGGAGGGGTTGCAAAACCAGTAATTGCTCAGAAGTTCAGAAAAGAAAACAGGCCAGCCACAAAGAAAGGGCAAAGGACAACAAATGGACAGGCTGGGTTCTGTATTAGTACACATGGAAATTTTTTTTAACCTTATAGAAAGTGTCCAGTACCCTCAATAGATTAGCAATACAGGATTTGGGGATGGTCAGTGATAAAAAAAATCACACAGAAGAGAAAACATAGATGGCTTGTTGTATGCACCTATATCAATGAATGAGACCCTAGAAATATTTGTAACATTAGGTGTCACTGTGGAACATGAGGAAATCTATGATCTCCCTTTCTCCTATCAACCAGAAAGGCAGAATCTAAATCATCATAGGCCATGCCCGCTGGCCATGGCTAAAAGCTAAGAATTTCTTCTCCATTACTACCTAGTTCCCCTTTTGACACAAGGAGCAGAGTTAAGCCTGCAGAACCAAAATCCATCATTTCAGGGGCTCCAAGGCTCAAAATGGTTTGTTATTCTCAGGGAAATAAGTAAGCCCTGAATTCTAGTTTTAGGAAAATTCTTGGGACATTTACTCTACCATTCATAAAATTAAACTGTAATGTGGGCCACAAGGAGGATTTTTAGTGTCCCATACTAGAACTCCTAGTTCAGATAGTCTCTGAAATATGTGGTATGGAACTAGCTTTGGGTGGGAAAGAGTCAAGCCTTAGATATATAGTTTGGGGACCCCTTCCTGTTAAAAGATTGTGACCAGGAACACAGTTTGAGTGTAAAAATTACTTCCTCTAGACTAAAAATGTTTAGGGAAGTGGATAGATATACTTACAACCCAACAACCTTTGTATGAGGAGAGCAGAGTGGCCATTCTCTGACCCCCAGCGTCTTGCTCTCTTCCTGGCAGGAATCAGTCTCTCTTGGAGAAGGATGGATGGAGACCTTACCTTACCTTCTAATGTGAGTCACATCTAGATAGAACCATGAGGACAAACATAGCCTACATGGGCAACACACACACACACACACACACACACACACACACACACACACACACACACACAGAGGCATGCACATACCCTTAACATGGGATACTTTGGTGTCTGTTTGTTTTTTCCAGCTCCAACTAACTAGAAATAAGAGAAGAGGAAAAAGATTCACCCTTAGGCTTCACAGCTTAGTGAGGAGAGTCCATTACGAGTCCCTTCCAACAGTTAGGTTGCTGCAGTCTCATTTGCCTGCTATGAACAATGATGCTGACTATCCTAGAGAGAGTCTGATTGCTCGCCACCCCATTGATCAGGCTCTGTTCTGCTTGCCCAGCTCCCTGGCCATGGCTCTCATTTGTCTGCTGGCCACAATAGACCTCATTCCTCATCCCTTTTTCATACAAACTCTGTGCAGTGACATATCTTGTACCCTTAATCCTAAATCCTATTCAATGCTCCTTCCAATTTATACCAGACTGAGGTCAGAGGAACAGGAAATTCTACAATTCACAATATTCCCAGTTGTCAATCAAAACATTTTTGCCAGTGAGGTCCCCATCCCTGGCCATGTCTATGAGACATAAAATACATTTATTGTAGTAGGGAAAACTGCACATTTATATCTAAAATCTGCCTTATTTGCCTTCCTATTGTACTTATGTTCTAAGTACTGACCATTTAGACTATAGAGCATAGTTTTAGTATCTAATCATATATTAGAAATGCCAAGGGGCTGAAGAAAAATATTTCTATTGTCACGTGCAAACTTGCAAAATTGACAAAACTTTAGGAAACTAAGGTCTGTTTCTTCCTAAATACTGCCTTTAATAATTTGGGCTCCTATGTTTCACTCGTGACTCTGTATGTCCCTTCCCTACACCCATTTATTCAAAAATGCGTTATCCCACAGGTGCCTTTAACTCATCTGTGCAGCTGAATTGTATAATTTTTTTTCTCAAACTCTTCTCTTGCTCGTTTTAAGTTCTTAGGACTATGGACTCTCAGAGTAAGAGTCAAATCATCAAAGCCCCTTCGCTTTTCCCTGCTCCTGACCTCATTGAAGTACGCTCATTTCCCAATGCTGATTGAACTACATTTCCTAGATGTGTATAACTGTATCAATATGCCATTATATTTCCTGAGCTTTGGGAATCTATTGCTAAGAAAAAAGGTTTAATCCCTTAGCTGCGGATATTCAAAATTTATCTGCTAACACGATTGTGTTATTATTTTTATTATGACAACATGTTCATATTTAACATACCAAGCAGATATGTCCCTGGAATCTGTCCCTGGATCTGAATCAAAATTTTGTAAATGTTTTGAACACACGCAAAAAGTAATCACTGAAATTTAACACTTAGCACTTTTTAACAGAAATCTTATTTGATCTTTACAACAAATCTGTTTATCAAGGAAAACATATCATTTAGTCATTTTAAAAGAGAAGTTCTCCTTAAAATATAGTTTTCCCTTATTTCTTATATAAATATGTATTTGACTACAGATTTGACCAAAGGAGGATATGTTTGTATTCCCACTGAGGAATCAAATTTAAATGACTGCAGAGGATTCTGAGTTTGAGGGAATCACGATGAAATGTAAAGATATTTATGTTTTCTAAGTGAATATTTTCTTGGTTAAATGTTCCAAAACTACTCCTCTTCAAAATTCCCCAGACATTGCCTTTCTAGCCACTATTCCTTCAGTAATATCTTCAAGTAATATCTTAGTAATAATATAATATACTTAATATCTTCTCCTCACTCTCTGGTTCTTCTAACGTGCTTCTTATTTATTTTATTGTGGGTTCCGTAGCTTGGCCCCCACAGTATCTGAGATGATACCCAGAACGTTGAAAAGGCATATCCTTGCCTGGTGGGTTTTCAATCTAAATAAAACAAGGTGACATAAAAATACATGGAAGATGAATGGCTAAAGCTAATGGGAAGCATTTGGAATTGTGTTTTGTTTTCTTCAAGAACTATAGTGTCATTTTTCTTTGTCAGATCCTGTCTCTGCTGATGCAATCTAGAGGAGGTCTTTTGTTGTGGAAAATCATGTAACAGCTTCATAAGGGAGAATCTTGTGAAACTATCTCCTGAATCTCAAATCATCCTCAATTTCACAGAGCACAGGATGCAAACTGATTCTTTTGGTTCAATTAGGCCATAATTATGGTCGAGAAGTCACTAAAAATAAAACTGTTAGTATGAACTGACAGCAAAGAAAATGGAAGAAACAAACATTATACTTCTGATTTCATGTTTCTATGGTTGAATTGCTTCCCCTCATTTGTGAGCATTTTTAAGTGATGGCGCAGTAGAATGAATTGGTTGGCCAGAGTTCAAATCCTGATTCTGATTCTTATTAGCTGTGTGAGTTTAGGTTTCACTGAACCTCTACCAGCTTTAGCATCTTTATCCAATCCAGCTATCTGCCAGGAAACGAGGATTTACTTGGTAGACCCCTACGAACTATACTTTTAAATGCCAAAAATGAAATGCATAAAATTATAAAGGAAACAAATTATATTAAAATGTATTTAGCAAAATAATGAATCCCTGTTTTAGATTAATAATGAACCAGCACCAGTACTCCCCAGGCCATGAACCGTGAAGGCTTGAAGAGCTGAGAAGAGGAGCTAAAAACCTACAGGCTAGTGCACTCTGGTGAGAAGTGGGAATGCTGCAGACTTTGGAAAAACCAACACATGTGCCTTGGACATGTTCCGATGAAACTTCTTGCCTGGTGACTTAAGGTAAAGCCAACTGGCGATCATAGTATAGATTTTTTAAGTGGCACTCTTCCTTATTTTGTAGGTTTACACAAACCAGGATTAATATCCTAGGATTAATACACTAGGTTGGAAGTCTTCTGGAATGCTTATCAAGCATACAGTAAGTCAGGGTCTGAATTGCTGTTCTATCCCCTGCCTCTGCACCCGCTAAAATATGTCCCTCCTGCCTCTCTAGGATCTTTTGATTTCTTCAAGACTTAGCCTTTCCTGATTCTTTTAGTTGTAAGGATTCTCTCCCTATTCAAAGTACTTTAAGGTATTTACTTGTCTACTTACCTGCCATATTTCCTTGTGGAATGTAAGCCCTGTCAAGGCAGGGACTGTTTGGTTTTTGTCATGTATCCCCAGTCCATTATTAGGCTTTGCACATAGTAAGCATTTAAAAAATATTTTAAAACTGAATTTAATCCAACAACTTTAGAGATGAAGGAATGAAAAAAGACCCCAAATATTAAGTACCTTCCATGTATTAGGAGTTGTGCCAGAAACTGGGAATATGAATACCAGAGTAAGGTAGTACCTGCCATTAAGAAGTTTAGATACTTTAGAAAGAAACAGCACATGCAAGAAAGTGTTGGCCAAGGCAGAGTTTTGCTTTAGGGAGTCATGGGATTGCTACATCTTTTCCACTAGCAATAGTGATACTGATTTGATCATTGTTTGTGGAATTAGGAATGGAAGGAGGCTTTTGGTGGTATGTGTGTGATGGCAGGACATATGCCAAGATGACTGGGTAAACCTTGAATGGATGGGATTTGTGGAGCATGCTCTGGGAGCTACTATTTAGGTGAGTTTGTACCCACTTGTTCACCAATCAGAACAGATCAACCCCAGGGCAGGGTTCTAAAACTGAGTGGATGGATTTTTCCTGGGAAGGAGGGCAAAGCATGGTCTCTGAAGGTCTAATGTGGAGGGTCACTATTCCAAGTCAAGGACAGGGAAGCAGCATCCAAGTCAGACGAGAGAGTACTCTGCCATGATCCCATCACAGCTCTCCAGTGTGTGACCTAGTTCATTCTTTACTGCACCTGGCTTGGATTGACAGCTTTAGCTGCAGCAAACAGTAATCAGCCAGCAGATACTATGTACCCAATCAGCAGCATGGAAAGTACTATGGAATGGAAGAACAGAAGTCTGCTCGTGAGCCAAAGACAAAGCAAATTAGGAATTTTCAAGGTCTGTATCTCTGTATATGGTTTCCTCTTTTTTCGCTCTGATGTCTCACTTTCCAGGGCAGCGATTCTGAGATAGAGAAGGACCATGAAAAGCCCTGGGAACAAAGGAAGACAAGCAGGATATCTTTGAAAGTGTCTTGCACTTACATGAACTGATGCTGGGCCAAGTGAACCAGGAGAACATTGTACCAATTAACAGTAACATCGTGTGATGCTTAATTATGATTGACTTAACTCTTCTCAGCAATACAATGATCCAAGAGTTCCAAAAGACTCGTGGCGGAAAATGCTATCCACATCAAAAGAAAAAATTGATGGAATCTGAATGCAGATCAAAGCATACTATTTTCACTTTTTTTGGCGGGGGAGGGGGGTTCCTGGTTTTTTCCTTTTGTTCTGTTTCTTCTTTCACAACATGACTAATGTGGAAATATATTTTACATGATTGTACACATAGAACCTATATCAGATTGCTTACTGTATTGGGGAAGGGGGGAGGGGGAAGGATGAAGGGAGAAAAATTTAAAACTCAAAATCTTCCAAAAAAGTTATGTTCAAAATTGTCCTTACATGTTGGAAAAAACAAAATACTGTTTTTTTAAAAAACCGTCTTGAGTTGATTTTGTTGTTTTTTTTTAATTGTAGGTTGTACATATTCAAGCCTCTTTTTCTGTTATTCTGTATATCTAGAAATTTGCATTTCTGTCAAAGTTGGAATAACAAAATAATTTAAATAAAAATTAGTAAGTGTTACAATTATAACATAGAAAATGAGAAGAGAAATATTGTGCAAGAAAAAAGTGTGGATGGTCTGGAGCCACATTTTGAAGAGCTTTATGTACCAGTCTGAAGAGTTGGTAATTTATCCTGAAGCAACAGAAAGTCACCAGATATATAACATGGGTTAAAAAGAACTTTTCATAAGATGCTAACATTGAAGGGGGCATTCTTCTATCCACTCACAAGGCAACCACCCTAATTCAAGCCTTCAACACCTCTTGTCT
>CM053622.1:405998846-406033244 GCA_028646595.1 Phalanger gymnotis
GCTTTTTCCCCTGAACTAAGTGAATGGTATTGGTATGCTTAGTAAAGCAGACCAAAAGAACCTATTCTGGCAGTGTTCTTGTTGTTGGGCTTGCATTGGTTTTTCACCCCCACAGAAGCTGCTAGCCTGATTGTTGAAACAGCATATTTCACATTATTCTCTTTCATACCCTCTAACATTACAGCCAAACTGACCTACCTACTATTTCCCAAATCTGGCATTTCTTCTATGACCTTTGCATAGGCTGTTCGTACCTGACTGCACCTATTAACCCTGTCTTTTCAGGTGCCAAACAAAGGTCTTGAGAGACCAAACAAGTACCCCATACCAAATCAGGGACTAAAAGACTTAGACTAGGAGTGGGGAACCTGTGGCCTCAAGGCCACATGTGACCTTCTAGGTCATCAAGTGAGGTCCTTTGACTGAATCCAAACTTCACAGAATAATCCCCCTTAATAAAAGGATTTGTTCTGTAAAATTTGGACTCAGTCAAAAGGCCGCACCTAAGGACTTTGAAGGCCACATGTGGCTTTGAGGCCACAGATACCCCATCCTTGACTTAGATATAGCCTGAGAATGGGACAAAGGAGCAACAAAGACCAATACTGAAAAGGGTAGGGAATGTGCCCAAAAAGCATCTGCTGGTATCAAATCCCTGTTAATCATTTGTGCTATGCCATTTCCAGTACAAAGGTCATTCTCCTTGGCAGAAAAAATGAACTAGAACTAGAACTCTTGCTGATTATTGTCTCATCTATTCCAATCAGTGGTCCAATATGTTCTTTGATTATCTTTTCTCTCCAAATAGCTAAAAAATACAAATATTTTTGTTTTACATATATTCCTTTGCCGACTTCAGCTCATTCTAAGTTTTAGCATTCCTAAAACTATTCTTACAAGACTATGCCAAACTTGTTTAATCATCCTTTCTTACTAGGGGTTGTTTGAAACTTCCGTACATTTCTTTTTTAAACCCCAACTGGTTTGTGAGTTCCTGGTGCATCCACATCTTTTCAGACAAATCTCATTTTTTTCCTCCTCCTTAGAATTATTTCCCTTTGCATCTTCATAAGTTAGTTCCTAAATATCTTCCATCCTTCCCAGACTAACTTCCTTTGTAACTTTATGGCCAATGGTATCCTTTCTTTTCTCTGAAGTTTTAAAAATCTGCTCTCCCCAAACCCAAGATGTATATCAAACTTTAACTATATTTCTTCTCTTCTATTAGAAATTTTAGAAGGGGACGATCACTTCCCTCTAAGGTTCCCATCATTTACACCCCAGATATCAATCTTTGGTAGTTACAATTAGATTGAGGCTAACATTTCCTGTTGTTGGTTTCTCCACAATTTAAAGGATGAAATTATTGCAAGAGGCAAACTATAGTTATTAACTGCTTTTCTTTTGGCAGTGAGCTAACTCCAACAGATATCTGGATAATTCAACCCTTCCCTCTGTACCAGGCTCAAATGCCTCAGCTATTTCTTCTCTCTGTCCAGGTGGTGTGTAGTATATTTCAATTAAAAAAGCACATTTGTTTCTCCTCTATTGATCTTCACCCAGATATTTTCCATCATGCATCACTCCTCTGGCTTCTGGTTTTCTTCACATAAGGATACCTTTTAAATATACAGTGCTACTTCATCTCACACCTTCATTTTACCTATGCAGTTTCCTTTTAATAATCAGAGCTAGTAACCTAGTGATGGATTTCATCCCATCAAATCTCAATGATCCACACTTGACACCAAATTTTTCTACTTGCATTAGAACCTCTAGTTCTTTTGACTTAAGCTTTGAACACTTGTGTGTAGACATTTTAGGCTCTAAGTTTCACTATTTTATCTTTTCTTGAATTTTGTCTCTTATGAACAATTGGACATCTCTTCTTCCTTTTGTAGCTACTCACGACATCTAGTTTGAGGGGTTTGCATAGGTCATCTTCACCCTTTTTAAAACTCCTTTCATTATATTTGTAGGATACAAGACAAATACCTTCTTAGTAGCCTTCGTTAGTTGTATTCTACATCTGACAAAGAATCTGTCATTCAGAAAACCAAATCCATTCTCAGATACTAATTATTTTAGTCAGGAGTTCACCTTCCAAGTTAACTTTTCTCTTCTCCATCCTCTACTTTCAGTAGGCAACAGCGAGGAAAACACAAGCTATGCCTTATTGTCTCTAGTTTCTTGACCAAAACTTCACAATCATTGGCAAAATTTTTAGTTTGCATCTCACTGCATCATCTGAGAGCATGTAAAGCACAATAAGTGATTAGTTGTCATCCATTTTGATAAATTTTGGGAAACGCTTTGTTCTGTCTTGGATACATGCCCTGGAAATACAGTAGACCACTTTAATATTATTGTCAGGCTGGCAAATGGCTGCCTTACTACCCCTGAGAAGGGAAGTGCTAACTAATACTCTTCTTAGATTCTTCCTCTGACCTTTGCTGGATAATCTCCTACCTGATAGCTCCTGGGGCTTTGTGATAGCCTTCTTTAGAGGATAAGCAACAGTTTAAGCATTTATTGTATATCTATCCATCCATTTCTTTCTCCTTCTCCTCCTTGTAATACTCTTCTACTCTCCAACATTATACACTAACAAGAGTCAAGTATCCTCTTCAGCACAAATACCTTTTTCTCCAACAAAGCCTGATTCAGCTTCATCTAGGAAAATTTCATCATTCTTAACAGCCTAGAATATATGGCAACATATTCTTTCTCTCCTTTCACCTTCTATTCCTGAAGAGAGATCAGCCTACACTTAGAATACCAATAATAGTCACTTAACCATGACAGAAATCGAAACATTGCACCCTTGGTGCAAGTCACGCATAATTTCCTTTATTCACCATTTAATTAATGTCAGCACCATTTGAATAAGGCATAATGGACAGAGTATTGGAGATGGATTTAGAAAGACCTGAGTTTGAATTCAACTTCAGACACCTACCAACTGTATGACTTGGGGTAAAGCACTTAATCTTTCTTCTCTTAGTTTTCTGAACTATAAAATGGGGGTGCTAATAATAACTTATAGAGTTATTGTGATGCTCAAATGAATATATGTGCATGTGTGTGTATATATATACATAAACTTTAATAGGTAGTAATATTTTAAGCTATTAAAGCTTAAAACCACTCAAAGACTTTTGGGACACGGTGTATATGTGTGTATGTGTCTGTCTGTCTGTTTCTGTGTGCATGGAAATAATTTTGCAAACCTTAAAGCACTAAATACATATTAGCTATTATTAAATCATTATCATTATTATCATAATTACTCTTGCATTTACTTGTTTTCAAAGTGACCCACTGCATCCAATACTCACTAGGAGAGAAATTTTTATCCCCTAAGAATATTCCATATATTATATGATGTGGTAAGCTCTTTTAATTATGTGTTTACATATGGTTGGACATGGTTCTAGTTTTAATTGTCTTTTTTTCTTACTGACTCTTAAATTAATGTCACCATTTTCTTCTTCTTAGAAGATTCCCCTCTTGATTAATTAGTTGTCAGTTTATTTCATTCTGAAGCAAGACCAATGAGCCTGTTTTATCCTATGCTCTGAGTCTTACCACAGATTAGCTCAGCTTCCACTAGCCAGAGCTAACCACATTAAGCCTTTCTAAATTTGAGTTTCCACATGCTGACAGCACAAAGACACAGCGGGAAAGGAATAAAGGGGCTCTGCTTTGCTCAAGCTGTCATTAAAACTGCATGTACCAAAGAGAGAACAGAGTTGGTTGTGAACTGGTGTATATGTGTGTGTGTGTATGTGTGTGTGTGTGTGTGTGTGCATGTATGAGAGAGAGAGAGAGAGAGAGAGAGAGAGAGAGAGAGAGAGAGAAAAGGTGTATGAAGATGGAAAATGCAAACTAATACGGGGAGAGAGGAAAAAGATGTGGCCAACAAAACACACAGCTGATAACAAGAACTCCCATAACTTTCAAACCCTCTGCTATCTATGGCATCTCTTCACGCAATGGGCAAATGGACCCCAGTACCAGGAGGCATTAGGTTTTTAGAAGTGAAGTTAAACTGATAAATTAGACCTCATTTATTGAACAGCAGTTACAGCCAATTGCCCAGGGAGTCATTTGACACCTTTGAAGACCCTGCTAACTTAATTGGTGATAGTTTGGGGCCTGAAGGAAACATTTAAGGCTGGAGCAGCAGGACACCGTTCAGCATGGAAATGGAGAAGACAAGCATCCTCTCTGACAAGGGGAGTCATATATAGATTTTTGTGTCCATTGTTTCCCCTTATTTGTGTGTGTGCTTTACTCAGTCAATCAAATATAATTGACACCACTGGGTTCTGTTGTTTTGTGGATGACAGGAGCTAATGCAAGGGAAAAAAGCTGGAAGTAAACTTCCCCCTGAAAGGCTATGAAAAGGTTTTTTCACAAGACCCATGACATTTTTTGCTCAATTGTATTAATTGATGGTAGTGACAAGGCAGTTGAGAAGATGATGGATACTGATCACTACACCTTTTTTTTAAGGTTGAGTGATATCTTGGCATTAACATAAGCACTGTTTTGTGCAAGTCATGGGGAACACACTGGTAAGAAGAAAAGAAAAAGAAACTTAAGCAGCTTACCTTAAAGAGTCACATGACAAAGGTTAAGTGGCACCTTTTCATATTAGTGTTATGGAAAGGGAAACTTGCTAAGATAAGTGTTTCCTTTCAAAAATCCAGTCAATAATTTTAAATAGGATGCCTACTCCCTTTGGACTCAAATTGGTTCTGTGCCTGTTGGCATCAGTACCAACTGGTATCGTTTCAGGATAGCTTGCATTCCCACAAAATCAGATATCTCTTAGGCCAACAGAAGTATACTTCAAAACAAAGATCAAGCAAGAAATTAAGGAAAATATCCTGCCAATTAAGGACAATTAATTGCAACCTTCAGTATAACTATATGTGATTCTACTTGTCTGGTAATATAATGCCACATCATTCAGTTCATTGCATATACTCACCTGTAAAGGGGGCAGAGTAGGAAGAAGCCCAGCCTTCTCCTGTAGTTACTCCAGCAAAGATCAAGAAAGAATTCTAGAATGAGGAATGATTGGGAAATCCAATAAGAAGCCACAATTTCTAAGCCAAGATTATGAATTCAGCCCACAGGCAAGTGACCAGAACAGGAACTCTGGGACAGAGATGAGTGTGCAGTTCTGTTACTCGGATCCCAGTGTGGGATCACAGATTTAGGTCCCAGTAAAATGACCAGGGCTGGGATTCTGGACAAGGAAGAAAGGTTACAACTTTGCTACTCTGGAATTTCAGAGCCTTCCAGCTAATTGACAGGTCCTGGGACTAGCTACCCAGAGGCAACCCTGAAGTTAAATTCCTCAGACCCAAACCTAGGTCCAGAGTGCAGTGATCAAACTGTGCTCCAGATCCAATCACTTAAAGTCTGCTAAAAGTTTATAGGCCTGAGTTTCCCTTGAGTTCTGTGACAAACACAGTACTCAGCACCCAAAGAACATGGTGTCAGGACCCTACATAATTCAGACTAGGAATATAGGATACCACCATTCCCCAAAAAATCTAGCTCTAGCATAGTCTAGCCCTAACCCAAATAATTCTAGAAGTAAGACTAAAGTAAGAAGTAAAGAGTTCTTGTGGAGAAAAGAATATCCAAGACACAAACACAGAAGAGGATAACTCCAGAAAACTTACAAGCAAAGCCTCAAAGCTTTGGTCAACTAGAATTCCTGGAAGAGAAAAAAAAAGATATTTTTTTTTAAGTTTTAAAAAGGATATTATAAGGAAAAGAAATGACTGCTGAAGGAAGACTCAGAAGGCAAACCAACAATTTAGTACAGGGGAGAGGAACCTGTGACCTCATGGTCACATGTGGCTTTCTAGGTCCTCAAGTGTGGCCCTTCGACTGTATTCAAACTTCACAGAACAATTGTTAGATTCAGTCAAAGGGCCACACTTGAGAACCTAGAAGGCCACATGTGGCCTCAAGGGCACATATTCCTCTCCCCTGGTTTAGTACAAGATGTGCAAAAACATATTGAACAGAGTCCCCACAAAATTAAAAAAGGAAAAAAACCAAAAATTGTTGACTCCATGACACAAGAAATACTAAAAGTAAAAAACTGTAAAGGTTTCTCATGGCAAAAACAACTGACCTAAAAAAACAAGTCAAAGAAAGGTAATTTTAAAATTATTGAGCCACCTGAAAGCCATGCTTTCAAAAAAGGACCTACATAGCATATTTCAAGAAGTGGTAAAGGAAATGTTTAGACTCATTAGAATTAGGGGGCAACAGACAACACAGACAAAAAGACCCTAAAATGAGAACTCCTAGAAACATTATAAATAGAATCCAGAGCTTCTAGGACAAAGGGTAATACTACAAGGAGCCACAGTATCACACAGGATTTAGCAGCTGCCACTACACAGGAAAAGAGAGCTAGAAATATATTACAAAACTCAAGAGATGTGGGCTTACAACCGAGCATAAATTACCCAGAAAAAATAAGTATAACCCTATGGGAGGATAAAATTAACTTTTAATGAAATGGAGGACATACAAATATTCCTAATGAAAAGATCAGGGCTGAGTAGGAACTTTGAAATGCAAATGTAATATTCAAAAGAAATATAAAAAGCAAAACATGAGTGAGCAACTAAAGGAAAAAAGTGTTTACATTCTAATGGGGGAGGTATGCAAATGTCCTCTCAAAACCTAATAAAAGAAAAGAGGTTACAGGGTATGACAGAAGTACATTGCATTAAGTATTGAACACTGGTGATGAGCACACTATCATCACTTTCTTTTTTATTAAAAAAGAAAAAAAAGAAAGTGAAGTTAAGGCTAAAACAAAAAAGAACAAGAGAAGAGGAATGAGGGAAAAACACAATTAACTGTGAAAGTGAATGGCATGAATTCACCTATAAGATACAAGAGGCATAGGGAGTAAGTGGAATGGGAATTAGAAAACAGAATCTATAAATATGTCATTTAAATTAAAAAAACATTCATATAATTCAAATGAGTTATTGGAGCTAAATTCAGCAATTGGTTAACTGATTTTTTTAATGGACATAGTAATGATTTCAGAAGAGTAATAATAATAATAGAATTGATTGAAAGAGACAAACAAGAAAATTACATAATGCAAAAAGTACCCTCAAAAATGATTTTATATCAATACTTAGTAGATATGCACCAAATAGCATAGCATCCAAATATTTAAAAGAAAAATTTAACAAGCTATAGAAAGAAGTAGACACTAAAATCATGGCAGTGAAAGACCTAAGAGAACCCTGCTTAGATTTAGACAAATCTAACCACCACAACAAACAAGAAAGAAGTTAAGGACAATTAGCTAACTTGATTTAAAGAAAGGAAGAAGAAAACCAAATTGCCAGTATCAAAAAAGAAAAAGGAAATTCATAGGAGAGAGAAAGAATACAACTAAAGAATACTGTTGGGGCAGCTAGGTGGCACAGTAAATAGAGCACTGGTCCTAGAGTCAGGAGGACCTAAGTTTAAATCCGATGTCAGACAGTTGACATGTACTAGCTGTACGACCTTGGGCAAGTCACTTAACCCCGATTGCCTGGCCGTCCCCTCTCCAAAAAAATAAAATTGAAAAAAAGATGCATTAAAAAAAGAATATTGTTAGAAACTATTTTGCCCAATTTCATGTCTCCAAAACCAACAAATTAAATAAAATGGATGAATATTTACAAAAATATTATTTAGAATAAAAAAGATGGGAATAAAAAGAAACCAGTCTCAGAAAAAGAAATTGAACAATTCACAAATATACCTCCAAACTGGGGACTGGAGGCGGGGGGGAGGAGAGGGGAAGGAGAGAGAATCAAGACCAGATGAATTGTATCGTTCTAGCAAGTTCTATCAAACATACATTTATAGCTGCAAATTCTAGTATGCAAAGGCAATGAAATACTGTTATGACACAAAAAAATTGTGAAAGGGACAGTTTTAGGTAAGCCTGGGAATACTTATATAACTATTATTTGTAATAGTATATATAATACTTATATCAGTAATATAATACTTGTATCAGTATATATAATACTGATAATAAGTGAAGTGGACAGAACTATGAGAACAATTTACACAACAACAACATTGCAAAGACCAACAGCTTCAACAGACTTAGAAAATATTAAGAACTGGTTTAAATCAATATGCTGACTACCTATGATTCCAGAGGCCCATAGGTGCTATATACCACCTCCTGCCAGAGGTGAAAGATTAAAGATGCAGAGTAAGCATACATTTTTGGACATAGCCAATGTAGGAATTTGTTTTGATTATTCATATTTGTTACAAGAGTTTCATTTTCATTTTTTTTCTGGTGGGGTAATTGGAAGGAAAATAAGTGCTATGCAATTGAAAAAAAAATTTAATTTGACTTTTAAAAATGCAAGGTTCATCTTATCTTAACCCTCTCTAGCTTCTCCAGAGATTCCTCATAGGTCTTCATAGATCACAAATAAAGTACATACCCTCTTTCTGATTCTATAGGGGAAAGCACATATGAAACTGTTAACACGATTTTTTTTGCAACATTCCATTTGGCACTTAAAGATTCAGTAACAATACTTGTGATCTCTGTGAGAGAGGACTTTGAAACAGGAATTACAATAACAAGGAAATATTGAAGGATTTTGAGCAAGGCACTACTGTGATTAGTTCAGTCTGGCAGATGAGAATGATGAATTCATGTGAGGAGAGAGTGGAGGCAAAAAACTTGTTTTAAAAGATTTTTGGAGTTCTCTTTACATATGGTAATGAATGTCTTTGGTGAAAGAGGGAATAGGGAAGAGGTAGCATATGCCAGAGATAATGTTAAACATGGAGTGGGGGGGAGAGTGGTAAAGAAAAGACAACTGAAGATAATTGTGAGATTTTAAACATGGGTAAGATCAAAAAGAGAAGAACTTTTATAGAAGATTGTAAATTCCATTTTAGACATAATGGGTTTAAAGTGTCAAAAAGACATCCAGGTAGAAATATCTTACAGGACAATGTTCTCTAAAGTGGGGTCCACAAGATGATCCATTAGAGTGAAGTAAGAATATATTGGAGCTATTTATGCTTTTTTTTATCTTGAAAAACAAAGAAATTAAGCTATATGGATTAAGTCTGGTACCTTCACTCAGTCTGCATGTCAAATGGTCCTGTGTCACATACAGTATTTGAGGTATCCTGACAGAAGAGTGGGGATTACACAGCCCATAGGGATTGATAGCAATACTCTAATTTATTTATTTGCTTTCATTATATTACAATGTGTTAAAATTGCATGTGTCCAGTTAAGTAGATTTAAAGATTATATTAACTGGATTTAACCAAACTATCTCTTACAAAAATGGACAAGTGGTTTAAAAAGATAAGCAGATTGATGAGTTAGCACAAGTGAACAAGAAAATAAATGAGATGACATTTCTCCTACTCCTAGTATGAACTCTTTATTATCTACATTACAAGGGGAAAATTATGATGATCTGATAAGATCTAACAGGAAGTTAGCAAAAAAAGTTATGAAGATTATTTAAAATACAGATTTACATCCATTGTTTTCACTGAACTTCACCCTAACCCTACATACTTATTTTACCTTGAAATAGTATTAGCTAAAATAGTATGAAGTCATTACAATTCAGAAGATATTTAAAAATCTAAGTTTTGTTGTTCAGTGTGTATCCCCTACAAAACTCTCAAATATGCATTTTTTAAAACTTGGAAACAAGTTTTTTTTTCTAAGCTGCTTAAATATCTTCCAGATGAAAAGTTTCAGTGAATTTAAATTCATTTAGTCAAAATATAAAAATATAATACCCTCTGATTAATTTATAAGAACAACTAAATTATATCAGGGAACATGGAAATTTATCAGTGAAAAATTTAACAAAAATCTTTACATAATTGGTAGATAGAATTGAAAATTGAGTATTATGGGGGCAGCTAGGTGGTGCAGTGAGTAGAGCATGGGCCCTGGAGTCTAGAGGACCTGAGTTCAAATCCAACTTCAGACACTTATCACTTACTAGCTGTGTGACCTTGGGCAAGTCACTTAACCCCAATTGCCTTGCCTTGCCCTCCTCCAAAAAAAAACAGGGAAAAAAAAAAGAAAATTGAGTATTATGATTTAGTAAGCATGACCAATGATTCACTTCTTCCATTTGGATCTGTGTATCTAACTGAGTTATCTTTTTCACCTACAACAGCTATTAAAGCAAAGTATCAAAATAAATAACTTAGAAGCAAACCTTCACATCATTGTATCACAACTAAGATTTTTTAAAGTAATGAAGCCTATTCAATCACATTGCTCTCACTAAAATTGGTATTCTCAATGATAAAAATTATTGAACTATTGTTTATTTCACATTTATTTCATCTTTTCTTATTTTCTATTTTGTATATGGTTTAAGATACATGATTTATTAGTATTTTTATACATGTACTTGATTTATAAATATTTGTATATATATATATGTATATATATATATGTGTGTGTGTGTGTGTGTGTGTGTGTATGTGTGTGTGTGTGTGTGTGTCTGTGTGAGTATATACCCATTGGGATACATGTTCATATTTTTTTAACTCATTGAAGTTTTTTAACTTCAGTTTTCAACTCATTGAAGTGCTCAATCAAAAAAATCTGAAGACAACTAGAGAAAGTTATTTCCTGAACCAAATCCAAATAGCCTCATCTTAATTCAGATGGCAATAGTAGGTAACCAAGAAGAAATCTCAAGAATTTCCTATCTTATCTGTACCACATGTCTCTTCTAAGAGGAAAAGGCCTTTTGTACTAGAAACGTGCCCAAATACAAGCAGAGGGAAAACATGACTCATATCCTCAAATACTTTACTGATCAGGTCCCTAAAAGTCAGTTTCTTCCTCCTTACAACCTCTCTATATTAACCTCTTGCTCTTTTGGAATACAAAGCCTTCCCTTGACTCTACTATGCCCTCAAGCTACCATACTATGTCTTTCTTTCATTTCATAGCCAAATGCCTAAAAAAAGCCGTCTACACTTTTTACTCCATATCCTTTCCTCTCACTTCTCCACCCTCTGCAATTTAGCTTTCAAACATCGCTCAACTGAAACAACTACGAATGATCTTTTAATTGCTAATTCAATTATCTTTTCTCAAACATTATCCTATCTGACCTCTTTGCAACATTTGACACTGTTGGTTACCCTCTTCTCCTTGATTCTCTCTTTTCTTTCTTTCATGACACTACTTTCTTTAGGTATACCCCAAAGCTCTGACCTGGGCCCTTTTTCTCTATATTCTCTATAATCTTTGATTATCATTTCTAAGCAGAATAAATATATAATATTATATTTATATAATATATGCACATACATACGTACATATATGCATATGTGCATACATACATATAGTGTCCTGGTCTCTCTCTTAAAATCCATTTCCATATCATTAATACCTTAGCAGACATTTCCCATTGGATGTCCTACGGACATAGCGGGCAGCTACTGTGGCTGTGTAAGACCAACAACAACCAATGCACCAAAAGGGCTGCCAACACAAGTTCTTTGATCTGCTTTTCTAAGGAAAGCAACTTTAAGGGGTTAACAATCTCAGTTTAATTAAACAAACATATATCATTCACTTAGTGGGGGGGATGGGGAATCAGTCCCCTGAACTTCAAGGCAAATACAAACAGAAATTACAAGCATCAACAGAGAGACCTTCTCTGATTAAAATCACAATTCATAGTTACGAGAGAAGCACCAACATCTATCTGTCTGAGTTACAAAGTGTGTGTATGTCTGGGAGGGGGGGGAGGGGGGCAGGTTCAATGGCTTGGCCAGAGTCTGGTCATTCATATTCTTTCAATGAGTATACCCACAAAACAAAACACCAATCTCACATCTTACATACCTGTCTCAGGGCCCTGGGTCACTTAATTATCTCATTGCTGAGGAGCCCTCAAAAAACAGTAAAAGTCCCATTTAGGGTATGGGGAAGTTAGTTAATCCCTAGTACCACCATATACTTGGTTTCCAATCAATGACTCCCAGGTGTCTTAGCGCTGAGAAACATTCCAAGACAAAAGATCCCACTTCACCTGCCCCATTCAAACAAAGGCCAGAATCATTAAAGGCACTTTAGAGAAGAACAACAAAAAGCACCACCCTGATTACCACTACAGTATCACCCACTCCAAACAGAGCTCACTCTTTACTCCTTCCCAGATCCTGCCCTAAACCCAACCCTCTGCCTAACTTCCCGTTATTAAAAGCACCACCATCCTTCTAACCACCCATTGTTTTCAATTTCCAAGCAATCTTTGCCTCTTAACTATAACTCCTTCTCCCTCCAATCACCTTCCAAGTATTGTAAATGCTTTCTCCATGACAATTTCACACATCTATCCTCTTCTTCCAAGTTATGTAGCCACCACTCTTGTTCAGGAACTCATTACCTCTCACCTGAACTTCTGTAATAGTCCTCTGGTTTTCTTGCCTCAAATCCCTTACCTCACCCATCTATTCTCTTCACAGCAGCCCAAGTGATATTCCTAGAGCACAGTTCTAACTATGTCATTCCTCCACTTTAAAAAGTTCCAGTAGATTGCAATTGCCTCTAGGACCAAATACAGATTCCTTTGCTTGGCATTCAAAGCCCTTCAGTCTTGGTCCATCCTTCCTTTCTAGAATTATTTTTTTCTTTTTTTATTTCTTAGGTTTTTTTTAATTTTATTTTGTTTTAGACTCAAAGGCCAGAACACAAACACAGAATAGAGAACAGGAACAAAACATATCATAAACTTAAATACTAAAACTTAAATACAAAGTGAGAAAGGAAAAAAAGCATGTCATGTACATAGCAGAACATGAGAGGATTCAAAATACATAATAGATTTTCATTTCAAGAAAGCCTATATGATAAATAATACATGTTGTGTTGAGAATTGTCCATCTTTGCTTCCTTGTGAGTTTTCTTTTGTTCTCTGCTGTGCACTTTTTTACTTTGTTCTTTTTTTCCCTCCCTGTACCCTACCTCCTAATGCTACAATAAAGTTGAGATATGTTTCTCTGTTGCTATAGATATATACACATGCATATACATATATATATATGTATATATATTTATATTTATATATATAGACATATACTTTCCCAAACATACTCTACTCTGGATCTTTGTTTTTATATTTGTGCATATCTCTTGTTTCCTATCCCTCTTGATTCCTCTACTTCTACCAACTACCTTGCCCTCCTATTACTTGCCTATGTCCCTTCAAGGATCCCTCCCCTGTCCTCCCATTCCCATAAATCTAAACACCCTTCTATATCCCCTTTTACCTATTCCCTCATTCTCCCCTGAAAAAATCCCTCCATTGTCCTCTCCCCCCTCTATATACCCCTACCATTTTACATCTTCTAAATTCAGAAGACTTTTGTACTCTTCTAAATATATACGTATTCCCTCTTAAACCCATTCCCAATGAAAGCAGGTTGCCAGAACTACCAGCCCTCCTCTTCCATCTAATTCCTCTGTATCCTTTCTTCCTCTTGCACCTCATTTGCATAAAATAATTACTCTTTTTAGCTGTTTCTAAATGGTTTTACTTTTAAAATTCATATCATACTCAAGTTTACCCCCCTCTTTCTTATGAACTCACCGTTATTAATAAGAATCTTAGATATACTTTTTACATTTTATATTATATAAAAAGTAAACCGTCTGTCCTTATGAATCCCTTATAGTCAGTCTTTGGTATGTACCTTATGTTTTTTTGGTTCTTGTATGTCGAATCTTCTATTTAGTTCAGGGTTTTTTTTAACAAAGTCTTGAAAGTCTGAGAGTTTATCAAATGTTCAGTTCTTTTTTCATAAAAGATAATACTTAAATTTGTAGGGTATGATATTTTCAGCTGGAGCCCCAGGTCTTTTGCTGTTCCATACATCGTGTTCCAAGACCTGCAGTCCTTTAATGTCTCTGCTGCTAGGTCTTGTGTAATTCTAATTGCAGTACCATCATATTTAAATTGTTTTAATCTTGATGTTTTTGATATTTTATCCTTGAGCCGGAGGTTTCTGAAATTGATATTCCTATGAGTTTTCCTCATAGGATCTCCTTCGATGGTATTTGATGGATTTTTTCTGTTTCTACTTCCCTGCCTTGTTCTAATGCTTCAGGACAATTTTCTTTAATTATTTCTTGTATTATTGTATCAAGATCCTTTTTTGATCACAACTTCCATCTAGTTCAATTATTTTTATATTTGTCTTCTTGATCTATTCTCCAAATCTGCTGCTTTTCTTATAACGTTTCACTTTCTCTACTATGTTTTTGCTAATCATGTTTTTTTTAATTATTTCTTGATTTCTTATAATTTCACGGACTTTACTTTGCCCAGTTCTAATTTTCAAGGTGTCATTTTCCTCCTTAAGAATCTATATTTCCTTTTCTAATTGGTTGACTTTCCTTTCATAACCTTCTTGTTTTTCTTGGATTTTTTTTTTAGTTTTTCCACCATCTCTGTCATTTGACTTTTAAAGTCTTTTTTAAGATCTTCTATAAATTCTTTTTGGGCAGGTGACCATTTGACATTACTCTTTTGGGGTTTCTTTACTTCAACATCCCCTCCTCTGAAGATGAACCCTGGTCATCTCTATTCTAGTAATAGGTTTCTATGGTTGGATTCTTTCTCCTTTGCCTGTGCATTTTTTATGGTAATAGCTTGATTTTTGTAATCACCTCTGGCCCTCTGGTATGAAAAAATAATGCCTCTTTCCCCAGATCTTCAGTTCTCCCCTCCATCCTGGAACCAAAGCCAAACCTCCAACCTCCCGTAAGTGTCCACAGCCAGGGGCTTTCTGCCCCACTGCTTCTGCACTCACTGGGTGTGTGTTGGTTCCTTCTTACCCCCACCACTCTTTGCAGCACAGCTGGGTCTGGCATTCCTCATGAGGAGAGGTTCCCTCAATCTTCCTGGGCTCAAACACCCAACTCCCCTCACTATTCCAGGGTACAAAGTTCCTTTGGCTGGTGCCAAGGCAGCCTCTCAAACCAACTAACCCCACGACTTGCTGCTAGTTGTTTAAGCAGCTTGCAGCTTGTTGTTAAAACAAAAACTAATCTGGAGGTGTTTACTCTTTGAAGGGACCAAGCCTGGTCCTGGGATTTTTCTTCAGATCTTCTCAAATTGTCCCAGGAAGATCCTGGTTGTGCCCCTATTCTTCTTTGTCTCTACTCACACTTTGTTCACCCTAAGGTGCTATTTTAACTCTTTTGTGGGGGGAAATCTTGAGAGACTGGAATTTTCTGACCTACTCTGCCATCTTCCCTCCTTTCTAGAATTATTGTATCTTACTCCCCATCAGGTACCCTATGTCCCAGCCTAGTTGGCCTCATTGCTCTTCATTTTCAACATTCTATTTCTTACCCCCTATGTCTTTGCACCAGTTTTTGTAACTTATGCCTGGACTACATTTCTTCTCATCCATGCTTCTTAAACCCCTGAGATCCCTTCAAAGCTCAAATATCACCTTTTACATGAAGCTTTTTCTGATCTCCTTAGCTACTGGTGACCCCACCAAACAAAAATAAAAAGTATTTATCACATATATATCAAAGTATTTATCACACACACACACACACACATATATACATACACATATATGTATATGTATGTATGTGTGTATGTATGTATGTATACATACACACATTGTATTCGTATGTGTACATGTTCTTTCCCTGGATAGAATGCAAACTCTTTAAGGCCAGGGACTGTTTCACTTTTGTCTTTGTGGCTCAAGTGTTTAGCACAGTGCCTGGCATATAGCAGGTGCTTCTTAAAGGCATTTTGGTTGATTGATTGATTGATTGGGGATAGGGCATCAAACTAACTTGATCCTCCAGGATCATCTCTCCAATATCTGAATAAAAGCTTGTGTTCTACTAAAAAGGCAAGAAAGATAGCAAAGAAGCAAAGAGAATATATAGTGATGTATGAAAAATAACAGAAAAAATTCTATTAAAACAATCTTTAAAATAAGCTGTTTTTAAAAAAAGGAATCCTTTCTACCGGCAAAATTTCATTTCATAGCATTATTCTACTTAAGTAATTTGACTTCAAAGGAGACTCACTTTAGTCTGACAGTGAAAAAACATTGCACACATATGTGGTCACACCTCCACAAAATGGAAACCAAAGAAGCCATCTTGTGATGTTTCCTTTTCATGTAAAAGGCATTAGAGAGAAAAAACACTCCTTGTTATTGGGAAATAATTGAAGTAGTTAGAAACCTTTTCTGGAATCCTTTCTATTAAGATGCTACTAGGCAAGATATGACAGACATACGTGTTTCTTGAAGCCCAGAGGAACTGGCCCTGAATATAATTGATTGCTAGATGGCTATGACAATGGTGATGACATGAAAGCAAAACCTATCTAGTGAAAAGACACAGGGGAATTAAAAATAGTGCTTGTCGCACTTTGAATCTGCTTGTTAGTAACAAACAGCCATTCCCCAACCTTCAGACCTGACTCCCTTCAGAAAATCCACAGCATCGATATAGCAGTTGAACTAAAAATTTGGCCATGAAGAAATTAGATAAGACTTCTAAGAAGCACTAGTTGATGGTTGTTATTCTAAAAGTGATCTAAATTAAGGTCAATCTAATGACTGGATTTTATGGAAAGGGGGTGGTGGCAGAGTCCTAACGAAAAGCATTTTGTGGATAATAATTATGAGTCATACTTATGTAGTACTTTAAACCTTACAATTTACTTCTCCCCAATAGTAGAGGATAGTTTCTTCTCAGATGGTAAAGGGAGTTTCCATTTGCCAATGCAAATTGGTACCACCTATGTAATCTATATATGGTTTAGAGTGTTGACTAAGCACTGAGAAAGAAAGCCTAGAATCACAAAGCTGGGATTTGTGTCAAAGGCAGAAACTGAAACCAGGACTTCCCGGCTCTGAGACTAGCTCTCTATCATGCTGGCCCTGTAGGTCAGTAGTAAAAGCATTTACTTTTCCCACTTTCTGGATAAAAGAATTTAGGCCTAGAGATATTGAATAATTTGCATAAGCACTAGAGTCAATCTGCTGATTGTAGATAGAATTATGAAATATTTCTTGAAGAAATAAAGACCAATATAAATAACCGAAGGTATATTTTGCTGTCATGGCTGGGTCATGCCAATACAAAAATGGCAATATTACCTAAATTAATCTACAGTGTTAGCTCTGTATCAATTAAACTACCAAAAAGATGCCTTACAGAGATAGAGGAAAAAATTATTTAAAACAGAAAATCTAAAACATCAAGGGAAATAAGTTTTTAAAAGTAGAAATGGAAGGAAGAATGGCACTTCATGGCTCAAAGTGGTAATCATTATAAAGCAATAATCAAAACAATTTGGTACTGGTTAAAAAATAGCAAAATAGATCAATGGATTAGACTAGACAAAGAAGAATCAGAAACAACTGAACTCAGTAATCTAGTATATGGGAAAACCTGAAAATATAAATTATCTAGGAAAGAATTACTTATTTAACAATTATTGGGAAAATTGGAAAGCAATCTAGCAGAATTTAGGTTTATATTAACGACTTATACAATAATATTAGATTGTGAGGTCCTCAAGAGTGGGGACTATTTTTGTCTTTCTTTGTATACTTAGTGCTGAGTATAGCATGTGGTACATTGTAAGCACTTGCTGCCAATTGACACATTTAACTCAAAATAGATACATGACTTGAAAGGATATACCAGGGGTGAGGAAACCTGCAGCCTTAAGGCCACACTTCTAGGTCTTAAGCGTGGGCTTAAAGTCCTTAAGTGCAGACTTAAAGTCCTTAAGTGCAGTCTTTAAGGCCACAGGTTCCCCACCCCTGGAGACCAAAAAACAATTAGAAGAAAACTTGGTCCGATGCTTTTCACAGCTATAACTAGGGCATGAATTCTTAATCAAGCAATGGGTGGAGGCATTTATAAAAGATAGAATGTTTCTAATATATGAAATTGACAAGATAAAAGCTTTTGCATGAACAAAATTAATATATAGGACAGTATCCCATATCAGGGACATGGAGGAGCAGATCAACCCTAAGAAAATCCAGGTCCCAGCCTACTCAATCAAGTTTGGGGAAATATAGTTGATGGGGAGAACCCAAGTGATTTTGGTCACAGTTCAGAACAAGCTAATGATACTCCATCACAGTCTAAACAGGAAGCCCAGAAGCTTATTGTACTCCTTCAGGTTATAGAGAATTCACATTCCTCACTGGTGGCCCCCATTTACCAAGTTACCTTTGAATCTATCACTTTTGTGCAGGGTCCATAATAGATCATAACCCTGGGAGGCCTAAAAAGGGCCATCCAGGATTCTCACACCCTGTGTGATCCATGTTTTGGGGGTCTCTTTCCATAAAAATCAGGCTGTGAAGAGTCTTTGGCAGGCATTTCGGGTGGTTAGACCAAATGGCCATGAGGGTCCTGGAGCTTTAAGTTCCCCAAGCATCTGTTGACTATTCCACTTTTTAAAAAGCAATTGCTCATCTGTTACTAGGTCCTAGCTGCTGCAAACCAGATGGCATGTGGTCATACAATTTCCCTCCTTCCAGAGCTGGCTTTTATGTGTTGGGTGATACAAGATGAGCCCTTTAACAATGTGGGTGGTCTCTATTGTTAAATGAAAATGCTACATTCAGGATCATGATCAAATAGGGCCCTCCAGTGTAAGTGGCCTTCATCAACAGCCTGTGGTTCTGTCAAAATGTAAAGTTTGTAGTCTCAGCCTGACCACTTGTCTTTTCTATTAGTTCAATGGGGCCTGACTACAAGGACCTAGCCTTCCTACATGTTTTGTCTAGTTTACTCCACTCAACACTAGAGAGGCACACATAACTGGATTTTGGCAGCCACTAAGCCACTAACAGTGGGTAAGTACTCTGGGGTCTGAAGGCTCTGGTGAGTCCTGTTATCAGGCTGAGCTATAAACCACATGATTGGCATCGAAGGGATATGGGATGGATAAGATCTTTATCTACAGTGATTCCTGGGCAATGCCCATGAATTTGGCTTAATGGTTTGGGGCCTGGAAAGAACAGAACTATCACCTTTGGGGGGTAAGGATTAAGGAAGGAATTTTGCTAATGTCTCTCCTGATGTTGTGGATCATGTCAGCTCCAATTAGAGATACAAAATACCTTCTATTGAACTAAACAATTTGGATAATGCCTTTCAAGAAGAGCAGAGGCTAGGTACTCAGTCTAGTACTGCTATGAACATTTGGGCAATGATACCATACTGTGGCAGTGGGTGAAGGACCATATTATCCCCTTTACCAAGGACAAAACGGATAGTTACTCCTGTCCAACAATACTCCACCTGCCAATCAGAGCATCCATCTAATATCAGATCTAGTCTGAACAGTTCTCAACCTGCCCTCCACTGCCAATTTGATTATGTTGTCTCCTTTGACAAGAATTGTTGGGAAATTTGGAAAGCAGTCTAGCAGAGTTTAGATTTAGATGAATAACTTGTACCATAAAATTAGATTGAGAGGTCTTTGAGAACCTGCTCTCCATTTTTGACTGTTTTTCACTTTCTTTGTATAACTAGTACTTAGCACAGTGCCTGGAAAATAGTAAGCGACCTATAAGCCATCTCAGGCCAAGAGATCTACCATTGATACCTTATTTGGAATATGGCATTGCAGTGCCAGTTAAGTACACTACCATATCATCAAAGTATCTTTCTTCCTCAAAAGGCCTGCTGTACCATGTCCTCTAATCAAGGCACCTATTTTACCTCAAAGAAGTCCAAAATCACACAACCATCACATGCATTGGTTTTTCCACCTCCCTTGCCACCACAGAAGTTGGCAATATGTGCCCTTGAAGAAACAGCTTTTATCATCATGCCTCTGACTTTCAGAATTGGATGTCCTACTTCCCAGAAGAAATGTCTAAGGCAAATTTATACCATACAAGGAATAAGAACAGTTGTCTGGTCCAGTATCTTCAATCCTTCCTCCAGGAAGATGTCTAACAAGGAAGGATTGCTCTGATCTCCTCTGACCCTTCCTTATTCTCTCCTGCTGAGGGGAAATGCTATGGTTTCAAGATCCCAGCTCTCTCAGATTCAAGATTCCAGTACCATAAGAAAGTAGCTCAGGTCATCAACTGGTGGATCTCCTTTTCTTCATCAAAGCCTTGAGAGACCATGGGGTGGCATTGTTAGGAGACATCTTGCTTTATAATGACCTAGAGGAGGTGAAATTATCTCTAAATAACTAGAGGGAGTATAAATTTTTGTTGTTCAGTCATTCAGTCATGTCCAACTCTTTGCGACCCCCCCCAGTCCCCCAAACCCCAGTCATGGATGATAGCATACTGGGTCTTTCAATCCTCCACTATCTCTCAAAGTCTGTCCAGGTTCATGTTGATTATTTCCATCACTCTACCTATCCATCTCATCCTCCACCCTCCCCTTTTGCTCTTGCCTTTAATCTCCCAATATCAGGTTCTTTTCTAGTTAGTCCCATTTTCTCATTATGTGGCCAAAGTATTTAAGCTCCAGCTTCAGTATTTAACTTTCCAGTGAATAACCTGAATTAATTCCTTAAAGTATTGACTGATTTGACCTCCTTGCTGTCCAATGAACTCTCAAAAGTCTTCTCCACCACCACAGTTCAAAAGCATCAATTCTGCAATGCTCAGCCTTCCTTATAGTCCAACTCTCACAGCCATACATTGCTACTGGAAAAACCATAACTTTGACTATACAGACCTTTGTTAGCAAGGTGATGTCTCTGCTTTGTAGTATGCTGTCCAGATTTGCCATAGCTTTTCCTCCAAGGAGCAAGCATCTTTTAATTTCATGGTTGCAGTCACCGTCTGCTCAAGAATATAAAATTTGACACTGCTTCTATTTCTTCTCCTTCTATTCTCTAGGAAGTGATGGGACCAATCGTCAGGGTCTTAGGTTTTTTAATGTTAAGCTTCGAGTCAGCTTTTTTACTCTCTTCTTTCACCCTCATCAAGAGGCTTCTTCATTCCTCTTCACTTTCTGCCATCAGAATGGTATTATTTGCATATCCACGATGGTTGATATTTTTTCTCAGTAACCTTAATTCCACATTTTGATTCATCTAGCCTGGCATTTCTCATGAGTTAAATAAATAAATAAGGTGACAATATGCAGCCTTGTCATTGTCTTTTTCCTATCTTAAACCAATCAGTTGTTCCATGTTCCATTCAAATTGTTCTTTCTTGGTGCATACAGGTTCTTCAGGAGACAAGAAAGATGATCTGGTACTCTGATTTCTTTGAAGACTTGCCACATTTTGTTGTGATCCACACAGTCAAAGGCATTAGTGTAGTCAATGAAGCAGGAACAGATGTTTTTCTCAGACTCCCTGGCTATCTCCATAATCCAGTGAATGCTGGCAATTTGGTCTCTAGTTCTTCTGCCTCTTTGAAAACCAGCTTGCTCCTGCCTAGATGGTAGAATCTTAAGCATCACCTTGCTGGCATGTGAAATGAGCACAATTATTTGGTAATTTGAACATTCTTTGCCATTGCCATTGAATGGTAGTATAGTGCAAGTCTCCATCAACTCAGGTTCTGGGATACATTGCAGGAGTCTTATGACCTCTTCACGATTAGTGACTGTTCTAGAAATGTCAAGTGTGTTGTGGCTTTGATACTGCAGAAGTGGGACACTTTGGGTGTAAAACATTATAGATGTCAAAATTTTTTGATGTGTTCATTGGTTTTGCTGAACTTTTTATTCTCTTTTTTATTGTTATAAAGAATGACTCTCAGAGAGGGGTTTGCTTCTAGTCCCTGCTGAGCCTTGATACACCAGCCCCACAATGGTTAACAGAGGCCTTGTCCTGTACTACAGTTCTTAGTAACATTGATTCTAACTTGTTCCCTTCTTTCCAGCAACTAGATTTCTTTCTTGTGTCCTAGTGAACAAGTTTCTTATCTAGTTTCTCTAGTCTCCTCAAGTGTTGGCCACTATTCCTTGTTCTCCAGGTCCCAGTGGGTGAATTATCTGTCCAGAATTTGAGTATACCCATAATCTAGTCCTTTATAACTGATGCTAGATCTCTCTAATTCAAATGCCTAGAACTTGAATGATATTGCCCGACTTGCTTCTCACCTGGAACTAGATAAACAACCTGCTTTCAATTTGGATTTTGTCCAGTGATATTCATGGACTTCTTGTCCTTTTCCCTATAGATTGATCTCCTGGTTTTAACCTTCCCTTCAGATTCGTATCCTCCTTATCTATTCCTAGAGTTACTGATCTTCAACATTGCTTTCATTCTATTTAATTCAAACAAATAAATATTTACTAAGTGTCTACTATGACAAAAATACTCTGTTACCTGTTAAGGATACAAAGAGAGTTATGGCATAGGAGTTTATTATCTAATGGAAAGATGAGGAAAACCCAAAATAGAAGACCCCATCACAGGGAAGGGAATGAGCATTTATATAGCACTTATTATGTGCTTACTATGTGCCATTGTGGTAAGACTAAACACTGTACAAATATTATCTCACTTGATTCTCACAAGGCCCCTGCTAAGCAGATGCTGTTATCCTCGTTTTACAGGTAAAGAAACTGAGGAAAATAGAACTGAAGTGGCTTGTCCAGGGTCACAGAGCTAATAAGTGTTCAGAGGCCAAATTTGAACTCAGGTCTTCCTAATTCCTGACCCAGTGCTCTAACTACTACACCACAAAGTTGCCTCAAACAGCAAAGATAAGGCCAAGATAGGAACCTTCTGCTTTGGAAGTTTCGTGTAACAGATAAAAACATTTACATGATTCACTATAGCTTTTGACACTTAAAATTCACAAATCAAGTTTGAACAGGATTCATACTGACGGGATACTGACAGCCTAGGCAGGAAGCCTCCTGGGACTTCTACTCATATTTCTCAGTAGATGATAAAAAAATGAGCCCAGAAAACAGTCCTTTTAGTGGTTGTGGTATACAAAGTTAGTTTTCTTTTTATTTATTGTCATGCGATTGCTTCTTTAACCCATGGCATTGATCTTGGGTGGGAATGGGAGGGAAAGATTAGCAGAGGAGGCATTGCTGAGAGTTAGACATCCATGCTTTGGTCCTAAGGGAAAGAAATAAACAGACTCAACCTAGAAGAAAGGAAAGAGAAAGAAGGAAAAAAAACCCCTGAAGATTGACTGGCTTGCTAGGGACCCCAGTGGATTCCTTCTTACACCAGAGCATCATTTAAGTCTATGTTCTTCCATCTACCTTGTTTGCAGTAAATAGCTGCCCATTATGTCAGGTCAGGCAGTGCCTTGGCGTCACAGCTCAGCAGCCGTGATCAGACTGTAGAGTGTGGCATAAGAAGTCCCTTAGAGAGGGGATGCAAGTGTCAAGTTCTGGAGCTGTCAAGGTTCTAAGCCACAGTTTATTGTGAGGGTTTAAAACAGCCTTGCCATGTTTCCCTGCCTGCTTCTCACGACCCCCCTTCCCTGCTATGACTACCCTCCCTTCTTTCCCCAGTCTTTTTTCCTGTTGACAATCAGTTTAAAACAAGACAGATGCCAGAGTAGTTTTCTTTAAGTTGGCTCGAATTCCACAAGGTGCAATACACCAAATACAACTCTGTCCATCTTTTGAAAAGCCTAAGATCAGGAGGCAACCTCATTTATTATTTGCCTTGACACCCACACAAATATTTTCAGATGAGTTGGATGTTGTCACTTTACTATCCTTTATGTTCTTTGCTCTCAATAAATAAGACACATTAAAGTTCTTAAAGGCAAACAAAGAGCTGTGCCTTGGGTAACATTTTTCCTACAGATGCCATGTTTAATTGAACATTTTATAGCACTCTAATGCCACGTCAGGTTCTTAACCTGTGTTCTTTTATGTTATCAGGGGCTAAAAACACAACAGAAGCTTCATTGGATTTGTTTGTATGAGAAATAAGATTTATCCTGTGAGGACTACTGAATCATTTATGAATCGCCTTGCCTCACCTAAGCAATTCTGTAACTTGTAAATGGCTTCTCAAGTATGCTATCTGAATTTTATTTACTGTAAAATTCCCAAATCATTTGACCCTTTTCTAAATGTCAGGTCGTATTTGGCCACTGGGTAGGAAAAAAAAAGTCACCCCTTGGGAGGTTATGTTTTGTAATTTATTAATCCAGAACATGAGGTAAAGAATTGATGTTTTTCCCCAAAAGTGTAGGGCATTTTAAGAATACTCTTCCACTGCAAAGATAAGATATGATGTTTGTTTAACCTCAAATATTAAGCTCCTTTTTATACATAATGTTTTGCTAGATAGAATAAACTAGACAATTCTCTCCTAGCAGGATACAGAATGGCCACTGTAATCCAAGTCTAAAGTATATACAGGCCACAGAACAAATAAAGAATACACTCTCTCAGACAAAAAAAAAGACATTAATATCACACATGAATAATGGGGTGGATTACTACAATAAAGGATAGTGGAAAGCTATGAAAAATTGGGTATTTATTGTAAGAATTGTAGCATTTGCTATCTAAAGTCTCATTGAGAGAAGTCTCATGAAGTCTTCATGGCCATTTCTACCTGCACAACATCTCTGGCATTTTATCCTTGTCTTTATTCACACAGCTACCACTTCTAATTGGTCTCCTGATTTGTTTCTCCTCATTCTGATCCACTCTGCATATGATTAAAAAAAGCTTTTCTTTAAGCTATGATCAGATCACAAATTAATGCCAGTGGATCTATTTTGCTGCTAGGACAAAATATAAACTCTTCTTTTGGGTTTTTAAGCTCTTCATAACCTGACCCCAACCTATCTTTCTAGCCTCTTTATGCTTTGGCTCTGATAACTGAATCTGCCATTCAGTCAAATTGGCCTCCTTACACAGAACTTCATGTCTGTGCCTTTGCTCTGGTCTTACCCCATACCTCCTCACCTCTGTTTAAGACAAAATTCAAGGGCCATCTTCTACACGAAGCTTTTCCAGATCTTCTCAACTGCTGGGACCCTACTTACCTTATATCAAACTATCTTGTCTTTATTTCATATTTATTGTCCATTTTACTTATATTTCTGAGTTTAGGAGTTAACCCTCAATGTTTAGCCTACATGAGATAATCACTCCTCTCTCAACCTGCTACTGGCCTATTTTTCTCATCTCAGGCTATAAGGTAATCATGTTCTGATGTTTCCACATTAAGTACAAGAATGATAATATCTTTCCCATTGATTAATCAATTACCTCTGAAAGGCTACCCCAGTTTATCAAATATTTTGTTATGTTTAAATAAACTAGAGAAAAATCTACTTTCCTATTCAATTCCCTATATCAAATTCCCTAAACTTCTAGGCTTGAATAAACATCAAATTTCATAGCTACACTATTTATTGAGTGAAAAAAACATATAGGAGTGGTTATCTAGAGTGCATGAGCTACTAAAAAGATTATAGCCAAATTCATCTTTAATCATCACTACAATTGCTGACTTATCCTCAATTCTAGAAATATCATCCTACCATTCAGTTCTCTCAAGATACCAATGAAAGTCTTTTCTGAAGAATTGTTTTCATATTTTTTTCAAAAGAAATGATTTAAAACATATCTTTGGGGAAAGAAATTTTAGTTGATCTTTTTTCTCTCTGTACCTATGTCTCTCTCCAGTCATGACATGTAACTCTCCAGAACAACGGTTAAACTCTAGTCTCTTCAAAAACTCCTTTTAGAATGACAATTAAATTTTTACTCCAAAATTCTATTACTTCTTAAAGACATAGTCACAATATCTACAATCCATGAGATAGTGATATGTATGTGTATATATGTATATATGTACACATATATATATATATAATATTCTCCTAATAGCATGTAAATTCCTTGAGAGCAGAGATTGATTATTTTTTTTGTATTTGTATCCCCAGAACCTATTACAGCGTCTAGCACATAGTGGGTGCTTTAACAAATTAATTGGTGGATGGAAGAGGTAGAACTTCAGAATATTCTTGAATAAAAAAAGTAGTGTGCATTTAGGGAGGGCATTGAACTAAAAATGGTAGTTTATACTAGGTGCTCTGTGGTGAGGAAATATTCTTACAGCATTAGAATGTGACCTGTAAAATAACTTGGTTTTGTTCTGGTTCAGAATTACTATAGTCATATAGATATTATATTTTTAACTTCATGAATAAAATACTTTAAATTTCATTTATAAAAATAAAGTCACCTTTACACAAGTGAAATAACATAATAGGGATTTCTTTGTATTGTTTTATTTATGTTATTTGGAATAAGTATAATTTCATTTTATATATTTCATAGTTTCCTGTATTAATAGGTAACAACAGTCAGTCAATAAGCATCAATTAAATGCTAACTATATGTCAGGCATTGTGTTGAGTACTGTGGATACAAAGAAAGGTTAAAAACTATCCTTGTCCTCAAATGGCTTACACTCTCATGGGAATGTACAAACAACTATGTATGTACAAGATGGACACATAGTAATTTGGAAATAATTTCATAAGGAAGGCACTAGTATGAAGGGGGATAAGGAAAACCTTCTTGCAAAGGATGAGTTTTTAGCTGTGATTTGAAGGAAGCCAGAGAAGCCAAAAGTGAAGATGAGCTAATGTTAGCTAGGAGATAGGTGCTATTATTTGTCTTGTCTTACAGATAAGGACACTGAAGCAGACAGGTTCAGAGGCTTGCTCAGGGTCACAAATGTCTGAAACAGGATTTGACCTCAAGTCTTCCTAACTCCAGGTGTAACACTCCATTCACTGTGTCATCTAGCTCCCTGAAGAGGGAGAAAGGTATAGGCCAGTGAAGATGTCCAGAGTATGAAGATGGAGTGTCTTATTTGAGGAACAGCAAGGAGAGCAGGCAATTAGATCATAGAATATGTAGAGAAGAATAAGGTGTAAGAAGAGTGAAAGAGTGGGAAGGGGAGAGGTTATGGAAAGTTTTAAAAGCTGAAAGATTTTATATTTGATCCTGGAGGTAATATGAAACCACAGGAATTTGTTGAATAAGAGTGAGGTGATGGGGTGGGGTGGGGTGGGGGCAGAGAATGGACACGCCTGTACTTTCAATAGCTATACAGGGGGTGAACTGGAATAGAGAGGTGAGGCAAAGAGAGCAACTAGGTTATTTTAATCATTCAAGTGATGAAAGCCTGTACCAGGATGGTGGCAGTGTCAGAGGAAAGAAGAGATGCTGTAAAGATAGAATTACAGTACTTGGCAACTATTTGGATATGGGCAGTGAAAGAGAATGAGGAATTGGAAATAACACCTAAGTTATGAGCCTAGGTAACTGGAAGGATGGTGGTATCCTTGACAGTAATAGGAAAATTAGGTAGAGGGAGGATTTGAGGATAAAGTTCCATTTGGGACACATTGAATTTAAGATGTCTTTGGAACATCCCATTAGAAATGTCTAATAGGTGGTTGGAGATGAAAAGCTGGAGTTCAGAAGAGAGGTTTGGGCTGGATAAATAGATCTGAAAATCATCTTCAAAGAGATGTTAATTGAATCCATAAGAGCTGGTGAGATCACCAAATGAACTAGAATAGAGGAAGAAAAGAAGAGGGCCCAGGAGAAAACCTTGGGGCATGCCAACAGATGGTGGGCATGACCTGGATGAAGAGCTTTTTCTGAGATGAAACAGACAGGAAAGAGCATAACCAGGAGAAAGCAACAACATGAAAAATTAGAGAGAAAGAAGAGAAATTAGAAAAGGGTGATTAACAGGGTTAAAGACTGCAGAGGTCAAGAAGAATGAGGATTGAGAAAAAGCCACCAGGTTTAGCAATTAAGAGATCATTGGGAACTTTGGGAAGAACAGTTTCAGTTGAATGATGGGGTCAGAAGTCAGAAGACAGTGAGAGGAAAGAAAATAGAAGCACCTACTACAAACAGTTTTTTCAAGTTTAGCCATGAAAGGGAGGAGAGATATAGGATAGTAGATAGTGGGAATGGACAGATCAAGTTAGGGCTTGGGGGGTTGTTTGGAGTTTTTTGTTGTTGTTGTTGTTGTTGTTTTGTTTTTTTAGGATAGGGACATTTTTAAACAGCAGAAAAGCAGCCAGTAGACAGAGATTGAAGATTAGTGAAAGAGTGGGGATAATAGAGTAGGCAACCATAGCCTGGAATAGGATAATGTGCACATGTCGGAGGGCTACCTTGGCAAGGAAAAGAGCCACCTTCATGTGAGACAGGGGTGAAAGAGGAGGTAGTGGGGGAAACCATCTGTTTAATGTTAAGATGAGGAAGAGGAAAGAAAAGGGACCTCTTCTTGAATGGCCTCATTTTTTTTTCAGTGAAATATGAGGATAGGTTTCCAGCTGAGAGGGTGGGAAAAGGGGGAACCATGGAAATGTCAAGAAGGAATTAAAGATTTGGAAAAATCTCTGTGGTGAATGAAATAGTGAATCTATTAGGGGTATGTAAAGGGATTGCCTTGCCATAGTGAGGGCCCAGTTGAGATTATGAAAGGCATATAAAGAAATTTTCTCACAGTTTTGTCATATAGGTAGTAAAAGTATTATTTTTTCCATTGTGTAGATGAAGACAGTCTCAAAGAAGTCAAATGATTTGCCTATGATCACATAGCCAGTATGTCTCAGAGTCAGGATTTCATTAGAAAAAATATCACAGCTGGAAGGGACCTTAAATATTATCCAAGCCAACTCCTCATTTTGTAGAAGAGGAAATTGAGACCCAGAGTGTTTAAGTGACTTATCCCAAGTGGCAGAGGAAGTAAAAAAGAAGAAAGAAGATTCAATTTCTGTCCTGTAATGCCAAATCTAAGGCACTATATACTAGGTGTTCTGATTCTTACATCCAGTGTTCTTTCCATCATATCACACCAAAGTGATTGCTTCATTTAAATCCTCTACTTCACAAGAACTCTTAAGAAAGAAAAAACTAGAATTATTAAATGAAGTATCATTTACTATAGCCCAGTTCCAATACCTCCTCATGGTTTCCAGACGACAGCAAAGCATCAGCTCTGGTAGGTCGAAGAAGAAGAAGAAGAAGAAGAAGAAGAAGAAGAAGAAGAAGAAGAAGAAGAAGAAGATGATGATGATGATGATGATGATGATGGTGGTGGTGGTGGTGGTGGTGCTGGTGGTGCTGGCGGTGCTGGTGGTGGTGCTGGTGTTTGGTATGGCGGTGGTGGTAGTGGTGGTGCTTATGGGGGTGGTGATGTGGTGATAATGATACAATAAATAAGCATTTACATAGTGCCTTAACATTTGCAAAGCTCCTTACATATATTAAATAATATGATCTTCAGAAAAATTCTAAGGAAGGTGGTATTATCATCCTCATTTTACACAGAGATTAAATCATTTGCCCAGGGTCACACAGCTTGTAAGAGTATGAGGCAGGATTTAAATTTAAGTCTTCCTGACTCCTGGTTCTGTATTCTATCCACTGTACCACCTAGCTATATATGAAACTTGGAAGGTTTCATGTAGATGACCGACTGTATGTTATTACAGAACTAGAATAGCTAAGTCTCGAGGAGCTCATCACCAGAAGGTTAAATACCTGGTTATAGGTATTTGTTAAAACCATCCTCGAAGGTAGAAATGGAATGGGATTTGCACTGAGCTGCATGATTGAAATCAAGGTAGGAATAAGTATATGAAGTACATAAACTAACTTGTCCTATAATTTCCAAATTGGAATTATCTATCCATTTTTACCATACAGTAAATTTAAATATAAACTGTATCTAAATTTAGATATAAACTGTAACATGATTTTGAGAAGTCTTTGTTTCAGTCCAGACTAATTTGTTGCATCAAACCCTTTCTCAGGCTAATAATTTCATTTTTAGCAATTCTGAAGTCATTGTCTTTTTCTTTCCTTTTTAACCTCGCCTTTTCAAATGGCCATATCACACATTACAGTGACTATTAGACTCATACCTGAAAGTTTCAGCCTGTCTCCATTTTCTTACTATCCCCTTACTTCTCAGTTCCTGGCTTCTCACCATGTTACTTAACTGAAGCTTCTCTCTCAATGTTTGCCAGTTATCTTTTCACAATCCTCAGTCTCCTTTACCTCTCTTGCTGTTTAGATATTGTTGACCCCTAAATACACACACACACACACACACACACATACACACTTTTTTCATTTCTCACAAGCTGCATGCTTTTGATTGACTCTACCATCTTTATGTCCTCTGACTCTTCTACCCATCATGAAGAAACACATTATCATCAGTGCCCCCAGTGGCCTCTGCCTCTCTGAGTGGAGGTCTCAAAGGTGGAGCAAAATGTTCCTCCTAAAGCCTCCGTTTAAAAAAGGGTTCTTATGAAGAGAACATTATACACAGTAACAGCAACCTTGTGCAATGACTAACTTTGATACACTTAACTCTTCTCAGCAATACAGTGATCTAAGACAATTCCAAAAGACTCGCGATGGAAAATGCTATACCCATCCAGAGAAAGAACTATGGCATCTAAATGCAGGTTGAAACACACTATTTTCTCTCTTTTTTGTTTCTTCTTTTCTCATGGTTTTCAACCCTTTGATTCTAATTCTTATTTACAACATGACTAATGTGGAAATATGTTTAATATATGATTCTACACGTAAAGCCATCTCAGGAGGGAGAGGGAGAAAATTTAGAATTCAAAATCTTCTAGTAATGAATTTTGAAAACTAAAAGCAAATAAAGCAGTTTTAAAAAAATTTTTAAGGGTTCAGAAGCCCAGCCAACTCTTCATTTCCTACCAGCTGCACTCTTTGGATTGACTCACCATCATCATTTCACCATGCCCTGCCAAGTACCTTTTTGTCTCCCCCATGCCCTTTTTCATTTCCTTTTATGTGTTGTTTTCCCCATTAGATGGTAAGTGCCTTGAAAGCATGGACTATCTTTCTTTTTCCATTCCCTGAAGCTTAGCACAGTGCCTGGAACCTAGCAGGTAGTGAATAACTGTTTATTGTATTATAGTTTATTGTTGACTTTATTGATTACCTTCTACAATTTTCCCTTCTGTCTGACCATACCTTCCCAGTCTCCTTTGCTACAACACTATTCATCACCTAACCCCTAAGGCTCTCCTCTGGGCCTTCTTCTTTCTACATTCTTCCTCAGAGACCCGTGAGTTCAAACATCATCTCTACATACACATCACTCAAATCAATATATACAGTGCTAATTTGTCCCCTAAACTCTAGTCACTCAGCAATTGCTTGTTAAATATAACTTCCTAGATGAACCATAAGCATTTCAAACTCAGCAGATCCAAAATGGAACTGATTATCTTCCCCCATTCCAACTTGTTCCTTCCCAAAACTTCCCTATTTTTGTTAAAAGCATCATGTACCACCATCCTGCTAGATATCTTTAATCACAATTTCACAATCATACTAGACTTTTCCTTCTTCGTCTTTTATATCCAAACAATACCCAAGTCTTATCTGTTCTATTTCCATATCTCTCATTGTGTTCTACTCAGTATTCACATAGCTACCTCTGCCTTAGATTACTGTAAAAATCTCCTAATTATTCTCTCTCCCAGTCTCTCTCTCCTTCAATCTATTCCCTGCACAGCTATCATACTAATCTTCCTAAAGCCTAGGTCTGACCATATCACCTAACCTCCATCCCTCTTTGTCTCTCTGTCTCTCTGTCTCTCTGTCTCTCTGTCTCTCTCTCTCTGTCTCTCTCTGTCTCTCTCTCTTTCTCACTCTCTATCTCTGTCTCTGTCTATCTGTGTGTGTGTCTCTTTCTGTGTCTCTGTCTCTCTCTCCTCTTCCCTTCTCCCTTCCTCATATTTATATAGCACTTCAAGAATGGTGATAAAATATTGATAAAATACAACTTCTCCTTCCTCAATTTTTCCTCATTTTATACTAATTTGTGTATGTGTTATCCACACCATCCACCCCTCCTGTAGAATGTAAGTGCCTTAAGAAAAGAGAATCTAATTTTTGCCTTTGGATCTCCTTTGCACACAAGGCCATGCACATGCTGTTATTGGTCAGTCATGTCCAACTCTTTGTGATCCCATGGACCATAGTATGCCAAGCCTTTCAATCCTCCACTCTCTCTCAGAGTCTGTACAGGTTCATGTTCATTGTTTCCATGACACTATCTATCCATCACATTCTCTGTCCTCCCTTTTGCCTTTTGCCTTTAATCTACCAGTATCGGAGTCTTTTCCAATGAGTCCCATCTTCTCATTATGTGGCCAAAGTATTTAAGCTAAAGCTTTAGTATTTAACCCTCCACTGAATAGCCTGAATTAATCTCTTAGAGTATTGAATGATTTGACCTCCTTGCTGTCCAAGGGACTCTCAAAAGTCTTCTCCAGCACCACAATTCAAAAGCATCAATTCTTCACCCTCAGCTTTCCTTATGGTCCAGCTCTCACAGACATACATTGCTACTGGAAAAACCATACCTTTCACTACATAGACCTTTGCTGGCAAAGTGATGACTCTTTTGTAGTATGCTGTCTAGATTTGCCATAGCTTTCCTTCCAAGGAGCAAGCATCTTTTAATTTTATGGCTGCCTTCACTGTCTGCAGTGATTTTTGAGCCCAAGAATATAAAATTTGACACTGCTTCCATTTCTTTTCCTTCTATTTGCTTGGAAGAGATGAGACCAGTTGTCAAGATCTTGGGTTTTTTGCTATTAAGCTTTAAGCCAGCTTTTTCACTCTCTTCTTTCACCCTCATCAAGAAGCTTCTTCATTCCTCTTCACTGTCTACTATCAGAATGGTATTATTTGCATGTCTGAGGTGGTTGATATTTCTCCCAGCAACTTTAATGCCACCTTTTGATTCCTCTAGCCTGGCATTTCACAAGAGTTTGATATATAAATAAGTTAAATAAATAAGATGACAATATACAGCCTTGTCATAGTCCTTTTCCTGTCTTAAACCAATCAGTTGTTCCATGTTCCATTCAAACTGTTCCTTCTTGGTGCATATAGGTTCCTCAGGAGACAAGTAAGATGATCTGGTACTCTGATCTCTTTGAAGACTTGCCACATTTTGTTGTGATCCACACAGTCAAAGGCTTTAGTGTAGTCAATGAAGCAGAAGCAGATGTTTTTCTGGAACAACTTGGCTATCTCCATGATCCAGTGAATGCTGACAATTTGGTCTCTAGTTTTCTGCCTCTTCAAAAACCAGCCTGTTCTTTGGATAATTCTTGGTTCACATATTGTTGAAGACTAGTCAGCAGAATCTTAAGCATAACCTTGCTGGCATATGAAATGAGCACAATTGTTCGGTAATTTGAACATTGCCCTTCTTTAGCATTGGGACATAAACTGATCTTTTCCAATCCAATGGCCACTGTCGTGTTCTCCAAATTTGTGGGCATATTGAGTGTAGCACTTTAACACATCATCTTTTAGGGTTTTAAATAGCTCAGCTGGGATTCCTTCACCTCCATCAGCCTTATTGTTAGCAACACTTCCCAAAGCCCACTTTACTTCATTCTCTAGGATGTCTGGTTTCAGATCAGTAACCACACCATTGCGGTTATCAGTGATGTTAAGATCTTTCTTGTAGTGGCCGGGAAACCCACGTGGGAGACAGGCTGGGAGAAAGCTGGGCACCCAAAACCAGTGGAGATCCCCAGTCCTCCCAACACAGGACGGCACTCTGTGGAAGCGACGAGAGGCAGCGCAACACCACCGGTCCATGAGACACCAGCTCCTGAGGCTTGCAGCCCAAAGGACGCTTCTCGAACTTCCGAGAGATAAAATGGCCAGGTAAACGGCTCTAATCCCTCCCCTCCCCACCCAGAGAATTCTCCAGGGGAAAAAAGAAAAAAAAAGCTGGAATAGAGGAGACAGAAGTGGGGCTTCAGTGGCTGAGTAGTGGGAGTACCTGAGTCCCAGAGGGGCAGAGCCAGTAGGGGTCAACACCGGGAGCCCAGACATACTCTTGGTCCCCCAGAGGAAGTGCCAGACACCCAGCTTGAACAACAAAGAGCTGAGACCATTGCTGAAGAGCAACAGTACTGGAGAACACCCCCAGGGGAAAAGGAGATTTCGGGCAGCCAGACCCCCTGCCCCACACCTCAGGAGGGCCAGTGAGCCCTGAGCCCATAAGGCAGAAATTTATTGCAAAGCCAGGAAAAGGATAACCAACATGAAGAACACAAGAAAACCAAGGACTATTGATTCTTTTTATGGAGACAGGCAGGATCAAAATACCAATCTGGAAGGGGATAAGAATGACACTGTATCCACATCTGATACCTCAAAAGCTAATGTGAACTGGTCTCCAGCCCAAAAAGCATTACTGGAAGAGCTAAAGGAGGATTTTAAAAACCAAATTAGAGAGCTAA
>CM053622.1:406033744-406055711 GCA_028646595.1 Phalanger gymnotis
TTTATTCATAAAAACCAGGTGAAATAGGCCTTTTTAAAATACAAAAAAAAAAATTTTACCATGGATGAAGATTCCTTTATCCCTATTCCACTTCATCAAGGCCACTTAGGGTGGAAAGGGGGGTGAACAAGGACAACATGGGAGGGACAGACAAAGGAGAAGGGCTCATATTTATGGCCTGGCACTGGGGTGGGGAGAGGGCAGCAGAAAAGATGCATATTCAGACTCTTTCCATACCTATCAACCTTGGGGGTTGGGTGAAAAGTGATGGAGATTGGTCTGGAGCCCTCCTCCTGGCCATCTGGGCCTTTTCTCCCCAGAGGCCCTGGCCTTCAACCCTGCCCTGCCCCTTCCTCCCCCAGGTAGTTACTCAACCCTGAGGCCAGCTTCTTCATGTAACCAGAAGCCAAATCAGGGGGGGGAATCAGGGAGTACCTGGGGATCAGGCTCATAGGAGACACATAAGGCCAACTGGGATGGCAGCAGGAGCCCAAGAATGCTTGACCCCACCATACCTTAGGCCAATCAGGGTAAGAGGGTAGAGAAGGTGAGCCCCATGACTGAGCACTACAGAGAGGAGGGATTCCATGATAGCAGCTTGGCTTGTGGGAGGATGAAGGCAGGAGGATCAGAGTTCCATCAAGCCATTAAGAGAAATACATTTAGTTGCTATGCCATCAGCAGACACTGAGGCCAAAACAGAAGACCTGAAGAGATAAGGCTTTCCCACATCACTAGGAAGCTATCCCAGGTTCCTGAGATGAAATCTTTGGAGAACACTTTCCTGAAACTCTGTAGAGGGAAGCAAATATCTGAAGGGAAGGGTTCAGAGTCCTTGCTGGGGGATTTGACCCCTTGATCATTTACAAGATTTGGTCCAGTTCAGTCAGCCCCATCCAGCTCCAGGTTGCCTGGGAAGCAAGCTACCCCAGAGAAGGAACCAAGGACAAAAGCTGAGGACCAAAGATCCCTTTCTGCATCTGGGGTGTCAATGTAAGGGAAAAAATCATTAGGAACCAGGTCTCAAAGGTATCTGTCACTCATGATCTCAAAGCTCTCCAGGGTAGGCTCCTCAACTCTAACAGATGGGGAAATTGAGGGCCCAAGAGGGGAAAGTATTTGCCTACAGTCACCCAACAGGTCAGGGACAGAGGTAGGGTTACAACTCAGATCTGGGGGCTCACAGCAATCTTGTGAGGCTCTTAAACCCAGGATCACTTCCAGCTCCCTGAGGAAATTGTTGACAGACTAGGCAGTTAAGGCTAAAAGTAGCTCCAATCTGGGTCCCTGGGATGAGGCTGGGCCTCTCTCCAGGTTCATCTTTTCCCTGATGTAGTTCAGGGTGTTTGTGATGAGCACTTGCCACAGGAGGCTAGGTGGGTCTAGCTGGAATTTGGCCAGTGAAAGGCACAGTAGGGTCTGGCATGGGTTGGACTGGGAGAAGGGGGCTGCTCCTGGTGCTCCTTGCCAGCCTCCTCCTCTCTTGGATTTCCATGATCATCTGTGTGCTTTTGCTTCACAACAACCACCATTGTCCCTAGATCAAGATTGTGGAGGTGGGGTGGGGCCCTAGAGCCTGTGCTTGTCACACCCAGGCAGCCCAGCCAACCTCCCTCCCCCACCCCCATTACTGTTAAAACACAATACCTTCATGTTACATTTTTCTAAGTCATTTTGGATGTTGGCCTATTGGCTACTAAGTCATCAACAATAATATCAACCCCTAATAAGCTCTTAGGGCAGCTGAGTGGCACAGTGGGTAAAATACACAACCTGGAGTCAGGAAGACTCCTTTTTGTGAGTTCAAATCCATCCTCAGACACTTACTAGCTATGTGACCTTGGTTAAGTCACTTAACCCTGTTTGCCTCAGTTCCTCATCTTATAAAATGAGCTGAAGAAGGAAATAGCAAACAACTCCAGTATCTCTGCCAAGAAAGCCCCAAATTGAGTAACGAAGAGTTGGACACAACTGAAAAACAACTCGACATATACGAAATTCCTATCGTCTTTTCCTTCTTAACTACTGCATACCTATTCATAAAATTCATTCTTTTACTATTATTTATTTACAAGACCTTGGGTAAATCCCTACACTCTTTGCTTTATTTCTCTTAACTAGAAAATGGGGGTAAAATTCCTTCCCTGTCTTCAATGAGATGTGAAGATTGATGTGCTCACCCTTGTAAAAATCCTTGAACTCTAGAGAGAAGTAGCCAAATGAAACCACTGTTGGATCTGTAACTTTAAAACATATAAACATCTGCAAATAAAAAAAATGGCAGGTAAAATGGAATATCGATGGACTGTTCTGCTGCTGATACAGCAGTAGAAGCAGGTGAAACTTTCTTTTAGCCTGAAACATTGAGAATTGTAACGGGGAACCATTTCAGTTACATAATAAAGAAATCCCTAAGGAAAAAGAAAATGTTAAGGTCATAGTTCTGAGAAGGATATTAAAGATACTGACTGAGCTCTATTATTGCAATTGAAGATGTTTCTACCCAGTGATTAGGAAATGCCATTATGAGGAAAACGATTGGTTGTAAAAGTCTGCTTGGCAAAGCATGTTGACCTAATGGTTATTCCTCAAAGGTAAGTCAAAGTGTTACTCGATGTTCTTTTATTGATTGTTGTTTCTGTGTGTACTCCTGGGAACAAAAACAGCCCAGAAATGTTTTGATAAGGGGGAAAAGTGACCTTTTCTATGGAGGCTATTTGATGCTGTGATGTGCTGGAGTAGCCAACCAGAAGGATAACAAAGAAAAACGCTATTGTATTGCAACCCAGGGGAAAATAGGCATTTTCCATTTTTCTCACAAAACCAGGAACACTAGTATAAATACTTTGGGCTCAATCTGCAATGTAGTCTTCTTGAATATACCAAAATATTAATCTAATCATTATAAGTGGAAAAGTGCTTCTACAAAACCACATGTGCACATGCATATACACTTCCTGCACATATAAATTACAGATATCCAAAAGAGTCCCCACACCCTGACCTCCACTGCCAAGGAGATTTCCAAGATACTTTGGACAATTGAAGATTTAGCTTTGATAGTCAAATAATATCTGGATTATCTCCTAAAAAATACTTATTTAATTGTACAAATGACGTGAATGGTTATTGAACATTGTTTTAGGAATACGACATCTAGATTAAGCCCTTTCCCAAGGGAAAATCATATAGTTGCAAGAATTTTCTCTAGGTAGTTTTTTGCTTCAGTTCATCATTTTGGACCAATTCTAACTTTTTCTCATTGGTTGGAAGTTCTTTATTCTCGCCTTTCTTCAAAAAGGAGGTTTTGTTCCAAGTTTCTAGTCAGGACATTAAATCCCATGCTTATTTTGCTCTATTCATCAAATATTTCACTCCAGAATGCCACACATTCTGATAAATCAGATGTAATGTATAGAAAGATGCTAAATTGACCCCAAAGAAACCAAAGCATATAATGGGTGAGCATGGATATTTGACCTCTTTCTGTGGAATATAGCTTTTGGTCCCTTGCTAAATAATATGAAAGGCCCAGAGACTTTTGATTAGTCGCTTACTCCCTTTGGCTTGGATTGTCAAAGATGATTGGTCACTAAACCAAAAAACAATACCTATTTAGTAGCCAATAAGGAGAAAAATGTGGGTTTTCTCCATCCCTCTTTTGAGCAATGCACTTGGAACTCAAGTAACCTTTCCCTTGGACTTCCAGTGAAGAAAAGAGGGCATTTCTCTCCCCTCTGCTCCCCACCCCCCAGTGACCATGGTAGCTGCCATCACTATCTCAGTAGCTTTATATGTCTTTCCTATGTAAAATGTGTTCTCTGGCCCTACTCTCTCAAGACCAGACTCAACCCCTCAGAGTACTAGCGTATCCTGTGGAGTTTGTAGATATCTCTTTTCTCTGCAATTGGCTGAAGCCCATGTTCTCCTAACCTCAATTCCAGTTAACCACTTATTGCCAAGTAGCTTTTCCAAAGAATATTTACTTAACAATATAGCAAGAACAAACATACAAACACTTCCCCCAAAGTCTCAGAGGCATAACCATTCTATGTCATTTAGAATAAGGGAAAGGGAAATTAGGCTTACAATTTAGGTCAGTTCTTACATAGCATTTCTCCCACCAAGTTCAAATCCAAAGTTATAATTACTGCTGGCTTCTATGGGGCTGTAGTCCTGAGGGTCACTCCAAATGATTGTTCCATGCTCCTAAAGGCTTCAATGCTGGGCTGACTAAAGCATTTAGCCTAGAGTGCTGGATTCCTGGATTGGATCCCTATGGTTCATGATTCAGGACTTTGAAACTCCCAAGGTCAGAGACACCACCCCCTATACCTGGAATGGAAAGGAATAAATGAAAAGGTCAAAGAGGCCCTATTTTTTGAGGGTCATATGGCCTTGGAAGGTAGGAAGGAGGGCCTAAGGCTCTACCTTTACCACCTGGTTTCACTGGACACAGTGAGTGAAGGAACCATCTTGTTTCCTCAGGTAAAAATGTAATCAGTGGAGCATAGCCTAATCCACCTTGGGGTAGGCCAACCTGAACCACTTATAGAATCCATATGTGTCCCAGTCTTCACAGTTCTCCAAAAACCATCTCCCTGGTATTCTCTTCCTGATGGCATCTCAGCAAGATGATTGAGTCTGCACATGAATCAGTCATCCATTTATACCTGAAACTAAAATGAATGTTTCCACTCTTGATGGCTAGCTTGTAAGTTTAAAAGTTCCAAGATTTACAGTCATTATAGGTGACCTAACTAGTCTTATGTAACTATACTAATTCTCAGAGAAGAAGCACCACTATCAGAAGAAATTACCAAGAGAATGCTGCAGGTAAAAGGACTAAGAAATCCCAAGTTGCACTTTAGCTTGCCAAGAGATTCTATCTATTGTCCAGGCAGTGGAGGTCAAGGATGAAGATGAAATATCATTTCTGAAATCCTACAAATTCCTCCTTGGGAGGAGCATTTACCTCCTTGGGAGAGTATAATAAATGACTGGTTATTATTTCATTCTTAAGCATTTGTTAATGCGCTATTATGAGGTGTTCGTGTTTTAAGGTATCTCTTTCATGGTAGAAGAAATAAATAGCTGTCCTAGATCAGATATCTACTTTGGATGTTGAATAGTTTTTCTAGCAAGGAATTTGTTAATCCTTTTTCAGGGAGGGAAGGGTCCCTTCTAGGGACTCCTGACCCCAAGCATAAATCATATTTAAATTATGCTATAGAGATTTTCCCTGGAGCCCTTGGGTGGGGGATGAGGAATGTCCTGACTCCCTAAAGGGTAAGCCCTGGGTCTTGAGCAACATGAGAATATTCCAAGGTAAAATTCTATTTAGGAGTATGATGTGGAAGATCCTAGAAGAGCCTAGCTCTTCCATAGACATCCAAGAAAGTTTGAAAACGGCACCAAATGGAAGTCAACAAGAGGAACAATGCAGTATCCAATCCAGGACTGCACAGACAGCTAGATGTATGTGTGTATATACATACATGTAAATGGACATTTAGAATGGAAGTCCAACTTTTTCCTAAATGTTAGGAATTATCCTAACTGAAGACAGCAGTTGTGACAGAATTCATAGCCTTTTGTCTAAAATAAACTCTGTAAAGCTAGAGGAAGTTACCACCTGGACTTTAGGAGCTATTATATTGCCTCTAAGCACAAAATAAGCCTAATTATTGTCCCATCTACCACCCCATAAAGAAGGGGGTGGAATGCAAAGAAATGGAAAGGCATATGACAATTAATGAAGGGAAACACACAATCATCCATTGATAGAGGAGGATGCTGGAAGGGATTAGAAAGTATCATACAATTATATATTATAGGAAACATACTTGAAGCACAAATAATTTCCACAGCAAAAATGAGGAGCTGGAGAAGAATTTATGATGCCTGAAGCAAATTCCAGAAAAGTAGGGGTGGCAAGCATGATCTCAGACAAGTAAAAAGTAAATAATCAGAAAACACTTATTGAGCGTTTATTATGTGTGGGTCACTGAGCTAAGTAATGGGGATACAAAGAAGGGCAAAAACATGATTCCTGTGAACTCAAGGAGTTCACATTCTAATAGGGGAGATTAATTAATAATAATTAGTTAGAAGTGATAAACAAGGAGACAGCATTATGTTCAGCTAGGTGGCATAGTGAATAAAGCCCTGGAGTCAGGAAGACCTAAGTTCAAATCCAATCTCTGACACTTATTAGCCAAGTGACTCTGGGCAAGTCACTCAACCTTTTCTTGCCTTAGTACCATCATCTGTAAAATAGAGATAATAATAGCACCTACCTCCAAGGGTTGTTGTAAGAAACAAATGAGATAATAACTGTAAGGTGCTTAACAAAGTGCCTAGCACGAAGTGAGTGTCCAAAATGTTAGCTCTCATTATTATTATTATTATTATTATTATTATCATTATTATTATTATTATTAATACTATATATTCATTAAATGGCACAACATCTAACCACTTAAGGGAAAAGCTAATCAAATTACAAGGAAAAATGGGTATCAAATTGTAACAGTTCAGACCTTCAGTATGTCTCTTTCCAGACCTACATAAATCTAACCAAAAGAAAATCAGGAAACAAAAAAAAAATGCATAATCGGGGAAAAAAGTTTTCAGTATCTGAATAAACTTTTTTAAAGTTAAATATTATATATCTCTGGGGATTGTGGAATAAGAATTGAAAATACCAATGAAAAATGAAAAATGAGAATTCCCAAAAAGTATCTAACCACTTAGAGGAGAAAGCAGTTACAGCCAAGAGCCCACAAGGGAATTCCTTTTGGGCAAAGGACTAGAAAGCAGCAACAGAGCCAGACCAGGACTTCCTTCTAGAAATGTACAGAGCCAAGCCCTAATATTAAATCCAAAGTCAGGAAATAGGCAGGAAAATGAACAAAAAAATCCCAAAATAAAAAGCTGTTATGGTAACAGGAATTCTCAAGACAAAAACCCAGAAGAGAATGACTCCAAAACATATATAAGCAAAGAAGGAAAGATAAACACAGCTTGGGCACAAATTCAACTGGTATACCTAGAAGAGATGAAATAACCATTTAGAAAAGTTTAAAAATACTTTTTAATAAATGAAATGAGAATGATAGAGAAAAAGTTTAGAAAAGAAATGAGACCTATGGAAGAAAGAATTGGAAAAGGAACAAACTCCCTGAAAATTAGGATAGACCAAATAAAAGTCGATGAATTCATGATATGACAGGAAATACTAAAACAAAATCAAGGGACTAAAAAAAATGGAGGGAGAAGGAGGAAGAAGAGGAGAAAATGTAAGGTATCATAGCAAAAACAACTAAAATGAAAAACAGATCAAGGAGAAAAAAAGTTAAGAGTATGTACACTTCATTTGACATACAAGGAAATTAAGGTTCAGAAAAGTAAAGAGACTTGCCCATGGTTACAAAGTGAGTAAAGAGTGGTGGCAGGATTAGAACCCAGACTTTCTGATTTCCATTCCATTGCTCATTCAACATGGGTCTGTGATGATGATGACCAGATCCAGTGCTTTTCCACAGCCCACTATCGACTAACAAGCTATGGAGCAAATACATTCATAATTCTCCAATCATTAATTTGTTCAAACAGAAAAAGAACAACCGTGGGCCTACAGGACCTGGCAAGCAGTGTTCTCCAAACAAAAATGCTGTTTTCTTACTGTTGAAGGAAAACAGGACCAGCCCTAAATAACACTGCAAAATAGTCAATAGCTGTTTTTAGCATCCCCAGCTTCAAATTTCTGTACCCTTTCCCCATCTTACTTGTAGGTACTCAGAGCCCTCTTAGTTTCCAGGTTCCTCCATACTACCAAGAAGGGATTCATTTAATCATTCATACTTGATTGTGATGGATAACTTTACATGACTATGTTAATCTTCTAGGCATTCAAAGGTTAAACTTTTTTGTTTCTAATTGCAAAATTAAAAACTTTGTCGCCTATTAAAAAAAATTTCCGGGTACCACAAGCAGGCGGAGGAGACATTTTGAGGTAAAGAGAGTCTTCCAGTTGCAGCCTAAAATCATACAGTGTGTCTTCCCTAAAGGGAAACCTGATATAATATTTTTATGACATCTAAAAGAGATCATCAAAATGTTGTCTCAGGCAACTTGAGCTTCCCTAGGGAGATGACCCAGTGGGTCAGTTGGAGGCCTAATCCTGGAAGTTGTCCTATTTCCCTCTGACCTATCTGCTCCTCCGCTATTTCTGACACTGTTCCTATTCCATCAGACTTACTTAAGCCACCAGCTTATTTATCTTCATAATGTTACTGTCCCCTTCTCTAATACCCCCAGACTCTTTACCCATCTTCACCTTCTTCACTTATTTCTATTTCCCAGGTGGACATTGTCTCAGTTGGAGTCATCTATCTTTTCTGAATACAGATAAAAATAGTAAACACCTATACAAACCCAAACTAAATATATGTGTGTGTATACATATATGTAGATATATATGTATACATATATACACATATATACATACATATGCACACATACATATGAAAACCCAGGAAAAGAGAGTCTACATAGTTGAGACTGGGTGTAGTGCTAGAGAAATTTAGACTGGCACTGTTAAATATAAATTCTGTGGTCTGTGAGCAATACCCAAGGCCTTTGGAAGCAGCAAACAATGTTCCTTAATGCTTAAAAGAAATTTGCAGTGAAAAAGAGTACCCATCTCTCTAAAACTTTAGAACTTGTCTACCTCAGCCCAATCCTAGTATAGTCTTTAGTCAGATCTGAAGTGGTTAGATTAAAAATCCCAAACCAATCAATTTCAATTCATTATCTTTTTGCATACCTATGTTTTCTCTTCCTTGCCTCAAAGGCATTGTAATAATTTTCTCACCTTCCTAAAAACCAAGACCTTTCTTGGTTTCCTGTCTAACCATATTAGAAATCATAGTACAAGTGGCCCAGGTTTTAAACCTGCATCCTGGCCCAAGGCCAAAGCCAGGACAATCCAAGAATTATTGACAACATACAGTGAATTGAGTATACAAATTCAAGAGACCAGTGAGCAAAGTGTATTGTTAATGTATTTTTCCCTTGATGGGAAGGTCTTTCCCATCCATTAATATGCCTATGTGACCTGCTTAAGTCACATGGAAGCCTAAGTCACATAAGCCTGGGTCACAAGAGTTGCGATGCCCTCTGACCTTGAAGAAGTATATATATACATACTTGGAAGTTAGCATTATGAACATAAAAATGATTTGTAAAGTTACCAAAACGGATTTTTAAATCATTTTAACAAGAAAATTTGATCAAGGGCAGGTAAAAACAAGTCAAATGTCAAAGAAAAATAAATGGCTTGTTTAATTCTCTTTCAGATGCATTTATGGAGTGCCAAAATCACTGGCCCAAAAGAAAAATTTAGAGCTATTGAATCTGACTCCAAATGCCTCATACTCTACTTTAGGCTCACAGTGGTACTTTAGGACATCGTGGTAGCAATTTGAAGACTCAAGAGTATCTTTTGAAATAACAAATGGAAACAATTCCCTTAAATAAGAAATATCTGAAACACACATGTGTAGTAGAATCAACGTAACCGAAACATGGGAAGCCTTAGGATTTGAGCAATGTAGCACATCCTTCTGATAGGGTTCTGAAGTATTTCCAGGGAAATAAATAACATAGCAAAGCCTAATTCTTTCATGGAGGATTATACATCCAATTGGACTTAGTTCTTTGATGTTATTTCATTCATTTACTGTATCTATTTATTAGAGAGGAAAGTCATACCATACTATGGTATTTAAGGCCATTACTCCATTTGGAGATGCCTTTTCCTCAGCTACAAATTCCCACTTGAGCATTCCAATTACTTGCTTTTCATCCATTCCATCATTATGGGAGTGGGGGGAAGAGGGCTTACTAATACAAAACTCTACCATATGGATGACCCTACTGGAGGAGAGAGGGTAGTTGTTAATTCAAAGTTTTTTCCTGCTTACCTACTATACCAAACCAAATGATGTGCCTTTCATTTTCATTCAGGCTGGGTCAGGTCTCTGTTCAACATAGAAATTTCTCCAAAAATTATTTTCTTAATTCTTTCAACTTAAATTTGCTACATTGTTAAAAATACCCTCTTTTCTTAAGACAGAGAAAAAAAAAAACAAAAGAAAATCCATTCCTGGAAACGCAAATGTCAATGTATCTACTTAATCCAAATTATAGCATCGGAGCTAAAAATCTGAATTGGGACACTGAGCAAAAAAAAAAAAAGCCAACAGCATGACGTAGCAACATTTGCCACATCACTTAATGCTTTAAGGACAAGAAGCAAGCACCAGAGTACTGTAATCAGCATGGGTCTAAGTATTCTGCACCATTCTTCTCATAAAATGAACTCAGCTTGAGGTTGTTTTTATATCTCCTAAAAACAAACAAATTAACAAACTACAAATAATGCTTAGCCATCTTATCGGCCTGATAACATCTTTCCTATGTAAGTCTCTAAATAAGATTGTATTTTTTAGAGTCATATTTTATTTGTCTTTATAGTAGAATCATGATAAAATCAAGTCTGGCTAGAGGACAAAAGATCATCATTTTTTAAAGTCTTAGAATGTATAAATGCAATAAGTCTAGCTACCTGGGCAGATAAAATTACATTCTAGCAAGAACTTTTAAAAATATTTACTAAAATAGCAGGATTCCTTTTAAATATTTTTCTTTTACTTCTTTGTTCCTTTTTTATTCCTTTATTTCATTGGAGCCATGCAAAATATATGCCTGAATGCTGGGAAAAATTATGATTTTCCACTGCTCTGAAGGAAACATGTTTAAACTTAAAAAAAAAATTTTTTTCAAAACAGCCGCAATCTTTTTTTCAGTTTTTAAATTAGTTTAGTTTGTCTGCCTTTCCAAGGGAGTTAATTGAAACTGACAGATGGAAAAGCAACTTCTGATAAAATTTAGAGATAAGGAAGTATTGTGTAAGGAGCATCAGTTCTAGAGTAGGAGGATCTTGGGAACCTGGCATCAAATGCCAGGCTCTGATGTTGTATGGCCAGGAGCAAGTCACTTAATGTCTCTGGGACTCAGTTTTCTCACCTGTAAAATGAGGACATTGGAGCCATCTGAAGGCCCTTCCAGCTCCAAGGCTATGATTCCATGAGCCTTTTTTCAAAATCAAGGTGCTAGAAACATTCAGTAAAATAATTACTACAACAAAAATGATCACAAATTAAGTTTAAGCTGCAAAGTAATTGTCTTAGACATTTGAGAAAGTCGAGTTTCTATGTTCTGTCTATGCTGTCAGGCAGCAAGAAAGACATAATTGTATAATTGGATTTATTTCCTTTTACTCTCATAGGATCGCAGGATTTACAGTCTGCAGGGACCTTAGAGAGCTTATTTCTCTGGGATTCAGGGAATATATGTCTGAGGCTATAAGAATGTTAATGGCGATGAATTAAGCAAATAAATCATATGGGTGCTACAATGATTTACTCTTTACTTCTATCATATAAAGATGAGCCACAAAGCCAGCAACAATATAAGGGTGAGGTAAAGCATTTGGCCTGGGTTTCTTAACCAGGGGATCACCATGACAAGCAGCTATCACTACAATCACTGACACTCTTAGCTTGACTGACATTAGCAATTCAGCAGTCCAGACTTTTATTTGGACACTTAAACCCTAATGTTTACAGGTTTCAGTAGAAAAGTCCAGCATATTCCCAATATCACTTGTGGCAGGATAGTAGCCAATCAAAGGGAAGATCATTCACTTATAACTGTGTCATGTGACACAGAACTCTCCCATTATCCCCCTAGAGTATTATAATCCTATTAAAACCAAGTGTTGGGTGAATCCTAGATTCAGGGACTAATGGGAATTACAGTCTCAACTGACAGTATTAGTATAAGGTCCCCTTGCCTGGAGGGGAAGGATCACAAGAGCTTGGGAAAGGGAAGTTTAGCCTGGAGTGTGCCAGTGGAGCAGTGCATATGAGCAATGTAATGGCAAGTTACAGATGGTGATTGGAGAGAAAGAGAGGACTGGGGTGTTAAAGCAGCTTGGGTTCTCCCCACTCACTATGCCTGCCTGTTCAAACCCAGAGAAATAAGTGAGGCAGAGCTCAACTGGAGTTGAGATATGCAGAAAATTAATGAAGTTTCACCATCCCTCTTCTCTCTCCCTTCTGCCTGCAGACAGCAGGCATTTGGTCCAAGATTTTTCTGTTCTTTAAGTTGTTCCTAATTTCTGACTTAAAATAACTTAACAACGGTAACTTAAATAACTTAAAATCTGTATTGTCCTTAATATAAAACTATGACTAGTCACAACCACTTAAAAGACTAGTGAATGGCTTGGTATGGGGAGGGGGAGAGAGAGAGAGGAAAAAGAAGGAGGAGAAGGAGGAGGAGGAAGGAAAAGGATGAGGAGGAGGAGGAAGAGAAGAAAGAAAGGAAAAAAGAGAGACAGAAAGAGAGAGAAAGAAAAAAGAAAGTAAGTAAGAAAGAAAGAAACAGAGAAAGAAAGAAAGATAGAAGGAAGAAAGGAAGGAAGGAAGGAAGGAAGGAAGGAAGGAAGGAAGGAAGGAAGGAAGGAAGGAAGGAAGGAAGGAAGGAAGGAAGGAAGGAAGGAAGGAAAGCTCTGGACTGTTGGAACAGTAAGTAGAGAGAGAATTCTATCCATATCTCCTTCAACTAATGACTTGATCCTCAATAGGAGAGAAGGTAAACTACATTACTCTAGACTTACCATACTTTAAAAAAGCAATTTTCAAGAGGGTCAATGAGGTAAAACTTTTCATGATAATACTATTTTAATTTCTAATATAGTGAATGTCCATAGATACAACCCACCTAATTAAAAGCCCTTGGGACAGGGGTTTAATAGTTTTTTTAAGACTATAAAGAGCTCCTAAGATGAAAAAATGTTAAGAATTGCTGCCTTTTGCTGACCAAACCTTTAGGAGATGTAAAGAGACTTGGTTTAAAAAAAAAAAAAAAGGAAGGTTTCCTCAGAGGCCAGTAATCTCAGACAAATTCACTCCAGTCATTGTCCTTTTTCTTTTTAAACTTGTCTCTAGTGGTGAGAGACTGAGTGGAGGCAGTGATTAAGAGGGTCACTCCCCTAGGGTGGGCTAAAGTAAGAGTTGGGAATAAGTAAACATGCCCACATTCCAAAGGTACTGGGCCATCCCAAGATAGGAGTAGTCTTTCACAACTAACCTTGCCTGACAGCACCACCTACTAGTTACAGTCTTTGGGAAAAAATATTTTCTAAGCAATTAATATGGAAGGAGGGACTGTTTAGTCAGTCAACAAGCATCTATTAAGTCTTTACTTTGCATTAGATACTGTGTCAAGTGGTTAAGAAAATAATGCATAAAGGCGATGTGCTAATTACAATCATTTTCCTCTATTCGTTGAAAATGAGTGTAGTAAAAGCTCCACTGGCAGCATTTGCTTATTCACATTACTACATATTGGCAAAATTAATATTTTTTTCTTTAAAATAATTTTCAAGCAGTTTTTTTTCCCCTATTTTTATCCTTTGTTAGTAAGGGTAGTTTACTGGATGGGGAGGAATGTATTTGGAAATGAAGATGACATAAAAATGAAAGATATTATTATAATTAAATATCTCACTAATTCTAAATGATCTTCCCTTTAATATATGAGGCTTGACACAATGCAGAATACATTATTTGGTTGCTCATGTTGGTAGTTTGACTGGCACACTAAAATTCATTTTTGCTATGTGTGAGTGAAATGAAAATGAATGCTGATAGCGAAAAGCCTGGTAGTAAAATAGAAAACTTTTCAGATGGCATCAAGGAGAAAGCTATCGCCTATGCCTCAGTATTTCCTCTTGTATGTTTCTCGGTATTTTCCTGGGGCAGAGGGAAAAGAAAAAAAAAAAGACGGCATGAATTTCCCAACTAGAAAGTACTGAGAAAATATTCCCTTTGCTTTAAACAAGAATGAGCTTCCTGGAGACAAAGAGGCCATATTTCTATCCAGTCTGTTTTGGAGAAGGTAAATTCATGTGTTTCTGGAAATGATTTAACAGTCTCCATAATGGAGCGAACAGTTTTCTTTTTGTCTAGGAATGTTGTGCTAGTTAAAACTTAATAACACTTAACACATTTAATACATAACGTATAGGACAACACGGGGAGAAGGGCCTGACGAACTCTAAACCACCAAAATGTCATGGGGAATGTGAAATTCCCCCAGGTCTGGAGCACTCAGCTTCTCAGCATGCTCCTTGCATTGTGAATGATCATCCAGAAAGCAAACGGAACCTTTTGATGAGGCTTGAGGCCATAATGAAAATCTTTCAGCTTCATTCCACATTCAAGGTGGGCCGCTGTATAACAATTTGTTTCACAACCAAAAGCTGACAGAACAAATCCAAAACAACTCTGTGTACATGTTTACATGGGAGGCGATTGGCATCAGCAGTGCATTTAAAGTTGTGTCTAAGGTCCCTTATGCTTTTTGTAACATTTTCAAATTCATTGCTGTCTTCCAGATGACAGGAAATTCAGGTCTGCCTCCCTCCTGGGAGATCTTTATTCACAGACAAGTCAAAAACCCTTGACAAAAGGCAACCAAGGGAACTTGTTGACCTTTTAGCTGTCTGTCTAACATCAGAGCAAGTATTGCTCCCTGATAAAACAAGAAATTCAATTTAAGGAGAAATTTAGAAAGGATTTGAGGAGCTCTCATTTTATTTTAGCTTATAGGCTGTCTTTCAAACTGAGAACAAATGTAAATTAACCAGGGCAGTGTGTTTCATTCCAAGGATTCAATAACAAAGAAAGTGGTCCCACAGCTTGACAGTAATGACAATCTCTTGTCACTGTCTGTCACCCTGTCCACCCCTCTGCCATTGCATATCTTAGCCAAAAATAAAAAAAAAACCCTCATTATTAGGAGGAAATAAGACTTTACATAATTGGATGGAGAGATTGTTTTTCTTCTGTCACATGTTCTTTCTTAAGAAGTATATGTTGTTTTAAAATGAGGAATGAAGCTTATTGCCCACTGAATTATGGTATAATGGCTTACTAGAAGTAGAAGCAAGAGAATTAGAATCAAATCCTTTCTTACATTTTCTTTCACTTAGTGGTTGTGCAATTATGGGAAAATCGTTTAACCTATCAGAAACTCAATTTCCACATCTTTAAAATGACAATAATATCCCCTATACTACCTACTTCACCAGGCTTTAAAAACCTAAAAGCACTATAAAAATATGAACTACCCTTATTCTAGTGAACTCCAAGGCACTGTCCTTATTAATTTGATATAGTAGAATCCTATTGGGAGGTTGCAATAGTGGTCATAATACTCCATGCTCCCCATTTCCTGACTCAGACTTTCCCACTACCATCTCTCAGCAATTTCTCATTTGAGGTTGATTCAATCCAATTTTATTATCCATTACAGATCCTGATGGCTGCTATCTACCAAGCCCCAGTACATCCTCCTGTCTCAGTGTGTGCCTGCCTCAGCTTCTTCCTCTCTACCCTAACTCCTCTCACAGAAGGAGACTTCAGCATACATACTGATGATCGCTCAAATATAACTTCTCAGTTATTCAATTCTCATGACCCCATCCTCCCCCTACCTCTGCCACTCACAAAGATGGTTATACACTTGTTCTTGCCATCACCTTAAGTAATTCCAAGATAACTTTATCTAATCATAATCTTTTACCATTACATCTTTCTCTATGCCTCAGCCTCCATACGTGTTCTCTCTCATTATGTGACCTCTGTTCCCTACACTTCTCACATCTTTTCCCAAGCTAATGGCTACACTATATTCCCTTCCCTATCTTGACTCCTGAGTGAACCGGTTGAACTCTATACTATTTTCTCTTCTCTAATCATTGTATGTGCATGCACATGTCCATTCACGTGCGCATGCGCATGCACACACACACACACACACACACACACACACACACACACACATACCTAGTTCTATCCCCAACTACACTTTGCCAGATTCCAACCCTGGATAATTTCCATCATCTGACTTCTTTGTTTCAATTCACATGCTGATGGACAAATATGGAGAAAATCATGAAACCATGCTAACTAATTTGCTAGAAATTTATGTTACTTAATCTCAACTAGGCCTTTACCTTAGCCTTCTCTAATTAATTAACTCATCATAACAGTTATACCAAACTTTTCTATCCCTCCAGAAGCTTCAAACATCATCCCTTTCTTCTAGCACCTCAATTGAAGAGCTGAACTCACACTTCACCAAAAAAAAAATTTAGGAAATGTTTAAAATAATTTTTCTAAATTCTATTCTAGTCTTTAACTTCTTTCTTGTTAATTTTTGGTTGATTTGTTTAGATCTGAAAGAGATACGTGGAGGTCATACACTGTCCTAATTTTACTATTTCTTCATGCACTGATGAAGATCATAATTTCTCCATGCTTTCCTGTACTGTGTAATTCTTAACCATGTTTAATCATAAATTTTCCACAGAGGATCTATCCAATACAACTGGAAGCCTGTTTCTTTATTTGCTTTGCTGGAGTAGTTGGCTAGCCATTTTTTAAAATTCACTCTTGCTACATGGACACCCTACTTCCTTGATGATGCCATGCATTCAAGTCATCTCTGGTGTAGTAGGAACCTGTCCAAGCTCCCCAGGGCTATGGTGCCTGTTGTTGCTGTTGGAGAGTAACACTCCACCTATCATACCACTTAACTCACTCCCCTTCCCATCCAGTCCTACTTCTCTTTACACACCTGGTGGCTTGAATTATAGAAAAATTAAAAGGTGAAGGTTGTCAGAAGTCTTTTCCTGAGTTTCTGAAGAAAGAGAATTATGTTTCACATCCATTTTATTCTTGGATTGTGTACTTTTAATGTTCAATTAAAATTTTAATTGGATTTTATAGTCCAAAAGTGCCTTTTGCACTTTTTTAACTTCGTATGTTGTATTTTCTTTAAACCTTGAACTTTCTGGACAAAGCCAAATGGCAGCCACCATTCTCTTCAACAAGCTTTTAAAATCCTTTCATTCCTACATATGTCCCCAAACCATAACATGATACTTGAAATCTCTGGATTCACAGATTCAAACCTACATTAGTTTGACTTGACTTGGTACTTAAAAGGTTTCTTGGAAGAAACCTGAAGGGAGAGAAGGAAGGAGAGTGAAGAAGAATGCAAAAATTGAAATAGGGTTTTCTCTATTCTTTATAACTATTTTAAATCTTAATTTATGAGGTAGTTATGAAACCTTGTGTGATTGGAGAGTATTACAGTGATAGTAACTCCAGAGGAGATGCATGTTTTAATGAATTATATACTTCAAAAAATAATGTGCACTTGGGGGATTATTTTCTGCCTTTTCAGTAGAAGAAAATATTTCCCCTTATGTATTTCCCCTTCTCAGTCTCTGTACTACCATTCATTTTATTCCATATGCTCTATTAGGAAAAAGATCATATTTTATTCTTCTTTGTATCTCCCACAGGGTCTATCTAGCACAGTGCCTTATGTGTAGCTAGCACTCAATAAAGATTTGCTGAAATAATGAATGAATGAATGAACAAATGAATGAATGAATGAATCTCACCTTTTTAAGATATTATTCTATTCACCAATAAATGTTAAAGCACAAAGGAAGATGCATAGACAAAAGGAGCATGTCCTAGACTTTCATTGTCTGCAAATTTTTTGTTTGTTTTGGCATAGTTGCAACACACACACACACACACACACACACACGCACGCATGCACATACGCATGCCTACAACCACTCACTCTTCTAACCTCAGGCCTATACATAGAAACATGAAAATTAATTCACATTAATCCAGAGTCAAGGAGTATCATTCTTCTCTCCTTTTTATCCCTCACATTCTTCCCTTCAACAAACCAGTCCATAGAGCTATTATGGTGGGACACTTAGATCCCTGGGCCCGTGCAATGCTTACTGAAGACAATATAGGCATAATTGTCAACCACAGCAGAGGAAAGGACCAAAAACAAGCTTGGCTTGTATTCTATATTGACATACATACTAAAAGTCTCACTCCTCGGCACTACTGTGCACTTGAAGCAAGACTGCCTAGAGTAGGATCTTTTCTAGCCAATTCAATTCAGTGACTTTCCACTGAAATATATTAAGCCATTACTATGTAGAAGTCACTGCACTGGTCAGGGAAACTGAAAAATTACAGACTGCCATCAAAAAGCTGAGAGTTTCAGGGCGGATATGATGACACACTCCCCAATGCAAAGCAAAAATTCAGCTCACATACTATGCAGAAGAGTGAAAAGTTTTATGGACTGAATTCAGAAACTCCATGTTGAATTGCATTTGCTTCAACAGTGATATCGACCAACTCACTTAAGCTGAGTTTCAATTTCTTTCTCTGTGAATGATCATTATGAGAAAAGAGCCATTTATCTCATGAGCTTATGAGACACGTAGGTGGTACAATGGATAGAGTATTGGACCTGTAGTAAAGAAGAAGTGGGTACAAATCCAACCTCAGAAACTTACTAGCTACATGGTCCTGTCCAAGTTATTTAAACTCTGTGATTCTCAGTTTCTTCAACTATAAAATGGGAATGATAATAGCACTTGCTTCCCAGTATTATTGTTAGAGTTAAATGAGATAATATTTATGAAGTACTTAACACAGCAACTGGCATATATGGTAGTCAATTAATAAGCACTTTTAAAGAATTTTTAAATATGTGTAACAGATATTTGAAAACAGTGGCATTCTGGGATTTGTAATTCATGAGCACAAGTATTCCCTCTGATACCTGAGATTTTTGAACTAAAATGATCTTTGAGCGGGGAGGGGGACTTGAATCATATATACCCCAGTTTTCTCTTAAAGGGATGCACAGGGTGTAGGAGGTTACACTGAGAAGCTGTGCTCATATAAGTTGAACAACAAGAGCCATGGTGAAAGTGGCATCCTGAATCCTAAGACCTTAATAAACTGAGCTGGAAAGAAATGGTCAATCACAAAAAGAGAGGAGAGTTGAGCTGCAGCAGATAGGTGAGAAATCACAGTTGGGTCAACATATCCCTTCAGGTTGTTCTTGTTCACTCATTTCAGACTCTTTGTGACCCCATTTGGGGTTTTCTTGGCAAAGATACTGGAGTGATTTATCATTTCCTTCTCTAGCTCATTTTATGGATAAGGAAACTGAGTCAAGCAGGGATAAGTGACTTGCCCAGAGTCACACAGCTAGTAAGGGTCTGAGGCCAGATTTGAACTCACGAAGATGAGTCTTCCTAACTTGTGATCTGGCACTCTATCCACTGTGCGACCTGCTTGCTCTAACTGCAGGAATCTAGGAACAAAGAAATTGGATTGGAGCTGCTGTTTGTAGTCACCTCTTCAAGAACTAAAATAAGTTCCAAAAATTCTCATCTTTCCCCATATCCCCCTTCATGCATATCTGACAAGTGCTCTCATGTACTCTTTTCTTATTTCTTTTCATCTAAGATTTTGTCCTTATCCCAATGTTGCTTCATATTAAAAAAAAAACCCATGGTCAGTCATGAAGACTCTTATTTCATGTCAACATATTTAGAGGGTGCTGAGAAAAGATAGGAAGTCTAGGGTTAGTTGAAAATATACAACATTTCAATTAGGATACAAAGTTAAATCTCTCTCTGAATGTTAGGAATTTTCCTAACTGGGGCTCTGAGCTGTTAGGATTTTATGAATCATTTTTTTCTTACATAAGCTTAATAATATGGCAAAGAAAGTGGCCACATGACCTTGAGGGTAATTATATTACTGTAGGGCATCTAGGTGGTGCAATGGGTAGGAAGACTTATCTTCCTGAGTTCAAATCTGGCCTCAGACACTTACTAGCTGTATGACCCTGGGCAAGTCACTTAATCCTGCTTGCTTCAGTTTCCTCATCTATAAAATGAACTGGAGAAGAGAATGACAAACCACTCCAGCATCTTTGCAAAACAAAAAAAACCAAATAGGGTAACAAAAAGAGAAATAACTGAACAACATTACTGCTAAGCTAAAAGCAAGCTTATTAATAATAACTAACATTTAGGTAATGCTTAAAAATATTCAGTGTTTTACATATGTCATTTCATTTGATCCTCACAATGCTTCTGTGTGGTAGGTGCTCCTATTATCTCTATTTTATAGATAAGGAAACTGAAGTTAAGAGCAATTAAATGACTTGCCCGTACAGTAAATGTCTAAGGCAGCATTTGAACTCAGGTCTTGTTGACTCCAAGTCTACTATTCTGTCTTCTATATCATCTAGCCTCTTGGGTGGGAGAGAAGGGAAATATAGAGAAGAGGATGCTGACCAAAAAGAGGGTTACACCATGAGTTAGCCCTACAAGAGGAGATGCTCTGTGAGGCATAGCCTGAGATTATTCAGCCCTTTCCATGTCCTTTCCAGAAGGAAGGACGGAATAGAAAGGGGTTAGTAGTAACCAAACAATTTTGCTCTCCACGATGACATTTTTCACAGTACCTATGTAACCTAAGTACCTTGAATTCCCTTACATGTGTGACAGTAAAAGTCAAAATTGACATTAATGTTGAGGTTCACCAATTGATCTTGACATCAGTAATGTTGGATTGCTAATGTCCAACATATGTTTAGGAAGTAAATATTACATTTGGGGAAGCCAGTGTCTCTGTGGGATTAGAATTAATAATGACACATCCTCGAGTCTTCTGCTCACACCCCTGATTCTTTCTCCCATTAAACATTACTAGCCTTCAACTAAACTGTCTGTGTTACAGATAGATCTCTTTGTCTTTGTTAGTGTGTTTCTGTTCTTCATTCCCAGCCATTTACTCCAGAGAAAGAAAGATATTTCCCCTCTAGTGGTCCAGTGGTGGTTAACATTGGCAATTAGATGGCTAAGCTTGATATCGGTCAATTTCAGCCTCTAGACAGAACTTACTGTTTTTAGCATTCTTTATCAAGTGTAATCATTTATTTGTAATTTATTTTCTCTTAAAAAGGTCATTCTCACAAATATTAGCTGAATCAAAGATTAAATAAGGAAATAAATCCCTTTTCTTATTTAAAAGTTAGTGGGTCTGAAAAAGAATTTTAAGCTGTCTGCTAATTCTGTCTACTCAAATATCGTCATAGCAGCATTACATATAATGTGAAAAACTATAAGTAACCTAAATCTCCAATAGGCAAATGGCTAAATAAATTGTGCTATATTGATGCAATGGAATATTGCAATGCAATTAACAGTGAGAAGTATAAGGACTATAAACAAATCTGGAAAGATCTTTATGAAGCAATAAAAAGTGAGGGGAAAAACAGACCTAGCAAATGCTAACTATGACCATAGAAGAGGAAAAATGAATAAAAATGAATGGACAAAAAAAGAATTTTGATGCAGACTTAGAGAAAGTAAGTAAAGTTATGATACCTTATGCATTGAAACTAATGAAAAATCAGTAGTTGTGAATCAAGTTTAATTGGTTGTATTCCAGTTTAGTTCTTCATAAACTAAAAAAACTAAAATTGATAGTAACTATTTATGCTTAATTGAATAGATGCAATACTTACTGAATCTCCAGCAAAAAATAGACCTGTCTCTATGAAATCTCACCATTTAAGAAACTGAAAAAAAAATTATCTATTCATACCATCTAAGCAGAAAATTTTGAAAAAGGAAAGACTCTTTTCGTGGATTCGAGTGCTTTCTCTTTTAGTAGTTCATATCACTGAATGAAAAGAGAATCTTATTTCATTTAAAAGGATGGAGTGATCATGTATTTATCTTAATTTAGTCTTCATATATTTTAACTTTGACCATTCTATTTGGAATTTAATGCTGGGCATCAACAAAGGTAGTCAAAAGTTGAAAGTGTAGTGTAGAGAGTTGAGAAAGTAGTAAAAATCCACAATTTTTTTTCGTCCCCATAAGAAATATATCAATACCAAAAAA
>CM053622.1:406056211-406100785 GCA_028646595.1 Phalanger gymnotis
GATGTAGTTCTTTTTCAGTGGCTGTTTGAGTGTATTAAAGATGCACTGTTGACCTGTAATGATAAAGTTTAACCAGCTGCTTCAAATTCAGTTCACAGACCTATAGCTAAAAGTGGAAATTGCCCTTTCAAGATGGTTAGTACACTAGGAAAAGACAAAACACATTGTCATTGTCATATCACATATAGCTGATAAAAAAAATGGGTCAAGTGCCCTCGCAGAACTATCTGTCTCAGCTTTATTGTCTTTGAAACACTGCGTTTTTTTGAAGACAGTGGAGGACCAGGTGATAGTCAAGGCATCTATTGATGCCTCATCAACTACTTTAAACATTCTTAAAAGGGTACTTAGAGGCTTTTAGCCTGGAAAGATGGGATAAAGAAACCCTAAAATCTTCCTGGAATTCCTACCAAGGGGATCCCACTTATCTGAGAACCAGACTACATAATTACTCTACTCTCACTAATCTTAGGACTTGAATATAGTCTGTTCCATTTTAAGAATGACTTTTGTTCCAAAAGTTTATTTCTAAGCCAGTTATTTGAAACAATGTCATAGATGGTCATTAGGTTCCTAGAAAAGTCTACAAATGTCTATTTAACCCATAATGACCAGGAAAAAATAGTACTATGGAACCTAGCCATCGCATTTAAAAATGGAAGCACGAAGGAAGTTCAGAGTTTCAACTTGAACTGCCAGAAATATATCTCCCTGAGGCGGGCAAAGGGACTTTCAAGATACTGGTGTTGGGGACTGTGGCCTCCAAAAGACAAGGGTAGGGTTAGTGAGGTCAATGTAAAGAGGGACATCAAGGGACTGATTTGTAAGGGAAGTGGCAGGGCCTCTTGCCACTGCAAATTTCCAGTAACTCTTATCTGTTCTGGCCAGATCCTCCCTTACCCATTTTTTTCTATCCCCTCTCCCCTAGGGTCTCAGAGATTAGCTAGCTAAACTGTCTTTCTATTGCTATCACCTGTTATATTAGAACAGGGTTTCTCTCCTTCTTGAGCACATTATACTCACTTGTCCCTGTGGCAAATATGCAACAGCCTTTTTGAGCTTTTTTAAAGGAGTTTATATTGTCTGTAACAAAGGGAAAATACATATGTATAAAGATGCGTCCTTCCTGCACCTCTTTTTTTCACTTAGCCCACACTGGAAAATATGATATGCATGCATGTAAGTGAAAATAGTAGACCTTTTGTGCAAAGGAATAAAGTATGATTCACTTATAATTCAGAGGAAAATCAAATTCTCCCTATCAAGGCACTGAACAGAGATTATGATGAGGTCTTGGGTGGGGAAGATAAAAGAACTAACAAAGAATTAGCTACCTTCATAGCACTATTCCCACCTTTCCTCCTTTTTCCCTATAGCTACCAAGCTGTTCCTGGGAGGCTATATGTGAAGAAGATGGACAAAGTGAGAGTTGATCAGTGAGACATTAACATCCTAGCCAGAGAAACAAAGATTTTAGAGAAAACCTAGAAAAGAAAATGGTTACTAAAGAAGTCTATGGAATTCTTTGAGTTTTGTTTTTTCTCCAGATTGTACAGATTGATTTCCACCTTTCAAAAGTGTTTACGTAAAGGCTAGGGAATTGACTGAATGGCCTTTCAAGGTTCCTTCTAACCTTGTCCTATTGGACCAGTCAAATGGACCTTCTCAATTTAAAACCTACTGGAAAATCTAGTGAGTATAGGGTCAGTCACCCATATGACTCCTCTGTAGAGAGGATCCACTAGGGATCTTCCTATGGTATTTTGGAGCTACCAACAGAAAACTCTAGATATTCATCTGTTGAACCTCTTTTTCTACATCTTCAGTGATATCTCATACCATTTCTTTTACCCACACCATCTTTGGTGATATTCTAAGAACCTATTTATATCTGTCATACATCTTTCCATTGCCCTTTGGATTATTTGCAATCTCGACACATCTGAAATGATGGCATTCTGTGATTCATAGCATAAATGAGATACTGTTAATGTTAAAGAGATGTATTTTTGTGTATGCAAGCAGCTGTGGAAAGAAAAGTTATAGCTAGACTACAGTTCAAACAACCCCCTAATTTCGAAGGGACATAAAAGGGAGTTTTCTCTGGTATATTCATTTTACAAATACTAATAAAAATGAATTTTCATGTGAGAAGTATAAATTTAAGTATAAGTGTAAAGTATATGAGAAGTATAAATTTAATTTTCACTATGATATACCATCTTTTCATTTGAAAATAAGTTAGTAAGTAGTTTTATTTTTGAACCCCAAAATATATTCAGATTGGTTCAAATTTCTGACTTTTATTTAGTTACTTCTTAGCAAGTGACCACATTTAAAAATTCCTCCCTTCTTGTCTCTTCTTGGCTTCAGAAATTTATTAAATATGGAAATTGTATACTAACTCAAAGATATAACACAGTTTGCAGATTGGCATCTAACTTTGAATAAATAAATATACGTAAATTATTTTACTGCAAAAAAAAATTGCTTTAACACCTGAAGTGGAACAATAGTTGAGAAAGCTAGAGAGATTTTTTTAAAAGTCCCTTGCATTAATTTTCCAGTGCACTTTATAAATGTGCAACTCTCACAGCTGCTGTTTGATGAGTCTTTGGGTTCCAATTTGTGCTTCTCAGGCAGTCTGTGCCCAGGTTGTTGCCAAGTGACATCAGTTCCTTCACAGCATCCTCCTCCTGTTTGCCATGAGGGAATAAAGCTGTATCTCCCTAGGATGCTCCCCCTGGATGACTTGAAAGAAATATGTCTACAGAGATGAGATGGCAAATGTTCTTGGAAATCTGAAATATTGCTGTCATCAGCACATTTCTTTTACCTTATGTTGAACTTTTGACATTGAAGAAGTTTGTCTCTAAGTCAGTATGGTATTTGTAATTTGATTCAGCCTCTCTACATAAGCAATGATTCATAGTTGTGTTTGGTTTTATAGAGGGGAGACCTAAAAACTATATTGAACTTAACCAAAAGGAAATTAGCAATGAAGAATTGCTAAGTAGTTTCTGAGTATTTTCACACTTAAATGTACTGATTTTTTTTTTTACTAATAAAAAGAACATTGCAGAGGCACCTAATCTATCTGGGCCATGACTGAGGCTAAAATGAACCAAACTTTTTTTTAAAAGCAGTTTTGCAAGCTACAGTAAAGATTGTCGATCCTTGATTTTCATGCTTAGAAAAAGAAAGGGAAAATGCAGCGAGTGCAGTTGTAAGATTGGGCCTGCATCTTTTGCACAGAGGGGTTCACTGTGCCAATTGTGCTGATGAATGGGGATTTATGGATATAAGTCATTAGTGCCAATATTGCTCTGGCATAGAGCTGGAGGTGCAATTGGTGTTTGCAAAATCAGCTGTCTATAAGGAAGCATGTCTTCACCTTCAGAAGAACCTTAAAGGCTGATAATTAAGTATTTACTATTTTATGATTTGTGTCTGATTCTCCTTGCTATAAGACACTGGAAAAAGACCAAGGAGATCTATGACCCATTCGAGAATCAGCATGGAGCGATCTGGAAAAAATAAATTATCACCTCTAGCAACTATTTATTAGTAATTTATTTGATTAAAGGACCATGGTTGTAAATGCAGAGAGAAAAAATGTTAAATAGATATGGCTCCATTCCTGCAGATTTGGAGATAACAGTCAATTCATTTTTATGCTGCCCTTATTAAGATATTGGTAAAATAAGCTCTTTGAAAGAAAGGTTGCAGAGCAGTTGGATTAGCAATGGAGATCTGGAAGGATCTTTATAGATTATCTAGTCCAACTTGTCCATTTTGTGGATGAGAAAACTGAGGCCCAGACATGAAGTGATTTGTTCAGGGTCAAACAGGCAATAAGTGACAAAGCTGGCATGTGAGCCCAAGTCCTCTGACTCCAAATCCATCATGATTTCCATCACATCAACGTAAGAGAGTCACTTTTTTTTACCAACTCTTTTGTGAGAATACAGAACATTTTAACTTTCTTTATAATGTTTAATTCTTACATTAAGTGATACCCTGTGTTATAGTGGAAAGGGTGCTAAACTTGAAGTCAGGTTGAGATCATGTAACTAGGGGCCCAGGTACCTATCCCATGACTAACCTTCACCACCTGTCTGAATTTAGAGAACTCACTTCACCTCCGTGGGCTTCAGTTTGCTCGCCTATAAAGTGGGAAAAAGGGCTAATGATCACAAGATGATCTTGAAGGTTTCTTCCAACTTTAAACCTATGATCCAATGATCCTGCCCATTTTCAAGTAGCCAATCAAAATCAACCAAAATTAAGGGTAAGATAGAAAACCTAACAACATTTTCAAAACCTGCTTTTCCCCCATATGACCTATCCTACTAAACCTTCAACTCACCTCAAATGCCACCTTCTTTATAAAGCCCACCATGATTCTTCCAAGGAGATGTGTCTTTACTTTTCTTTGGAGACCCATATCACTTCACACATCTTAATAACATTTGTCACATTCTGCTTTGTACTATCCTTCTGTATACACTTGCCTTTTTTCCCTGAAGGTCTTCCATAAACTTTCAAAGTTTCCATATAAGTTCATTCTCTTTTTCCAGTCTTACTTCATACAAATCACATATTCATAATATGTGGTCCAATCAAACTGAACTAATTATTGCCCACATACATTTTCTGTGTATTCTCACCCATATCTTTGTTTACACGGTCTCCTATGTCTGGAATGACTTTCATGATTTCTCAACCTCTAGAAATTTTACTTTTCTTCTAAAATTTAGCTCATTTGTCACCTTAAAGTTAAATCCTTCCTTGATCCCTCTCTACCAAGTGAATAATTTTTCTTCTTATCTTGTATACTTATTATATATTCTTTTATAGTATAATTATTTGTATGAGCCTCATATTTTTGCAGTAGATAGAGCTCTAGACCTACAGTTAGGAAGACCCGAGTTCAAATCTAGCCTCAGATACTTGTCTGACTCTAGACAAGCAACTTAACCTCTGTTTGCTTCAGCTTCTTTATTTGTAAAATGGTAATAACAATAGCATCTATTTCCAGGGTTGTTGTGAGGACAAAATGAGATGTTTGTAAAGTGCTTTACGAACCTTAGTATACTAGTTATTATTGTTGTCGAAAGGCGTTTATCATCTAACTTGTTCTTTTCTCACTCAGCAATCACCAAAGATCTATGATAACTAACTTTTCTAAAATTCTATTCAGGTCCTTACCTTCTTTATATTTATCATTTGGTTACATTTTTCTAAGTCTAAAAGAACCATGGAGGTCCACAACAACTGTAACTTTGATGTACATTTTCTCCCCGTGATTCAATTAACTTTTCCTTTAAGTACTCAGATACAATTTTTTTTATTATTCTAATTTCATTATTTATGGTAATAATGTAATTTCCCTACTTATCTCCTTTAGTCATGTTTATTTTTCATTGTTACCATCTCTAAAATCATTATGGTTACCCCAATACTTTCCTTGCAAAACTGGAGGTGATGAAAGAAAAGGAATTTGATCCAAAGTATTTCTGTTCTTCTTCTGCCTAGACCAGATCTTAATCTCCAGTTCTTCTACTTTATTTTTCTCTTTCTAAACCCTCCTTCATGATCCACCTTCCAACATTGAAGTCAGTTTGTTTGTGATTATTTCCTTCCTGACTCTCTACTCTCCTTGAAATATATCTCCAATCCATATCTCTACTTGTTTGAATTTAATATATCTTTACACTAAGCTCTGTTTCAGATAAGAGTGAGGTTCACGAGGTTGCCACTCCCTTTACCTCCTCCTCTATGTCTGTACATTCTTTTAATGCACCCCAATTATGAGAAATCACAAGATTTCTCCTTCCGCCTAATTTCTTCCCTAGTGTTTTCCTTTTCCCTTCCTTTTCTCTCTTAAAGCAATAAAGCAGAATTAATCCTCATCGAGACCCTGTGTTTGTCTTTATTAATTCCCTCCATGACCCTTGGAGAAAGTAAAATTCTGAAGGAACACACGTCTCTTCTTCCCCATTATAATATAAACATCTCATCATCTTTTAGCTCCTTTCAATTCCTCTATTTTTTTTTCTTTTCTGGGTTTCTCTGGGCTTGTATTTTTTTTAATTTCAAAGTTTCTACTCAGCTCAAGTCTTTTCCTTTTCCTCAGGTATTCTTAAAAGTACTCTATTCTATTAAAGCGTCATTTCTTCCCCATAGATTTACATTTATTTTTTAACAGTAAGTTGTTCTTGGTGATAATCCTTTTGAAATATTCTATTCTAAGAATTTTTCTTTTTTATAACAGCTGGAGGAAGGTCTTGTTTCATCTGACTGTGTGATTGCTTGGTACTTGAACTCTTTCTTTCTGACCGTTTGCAATATATTTTCTTTGCCTTATAAGCTATGGATCTTGGCTATGATATTCCTGGGGGTTTTTAATTTGCAGTGACTTTCAGGAAATGATCTAAGAATTTATTCTATTTTTACTGCATCTCTTAGGTCTAATTTTTGTCATTTTCTTTTTTTTTACAGGGATAGACACTGGACCCATGATTTCATTTGTCTTTTGACTTCTTAAAATATGGCATCTAGGGGTCTTTTTAGTGTGTTTTTCGAAGAGTCTGATTATTTTTAAATTCTCTCTCTTTGGCCTGAATTCTGAGTTAATTCCTTTTGATAGCAAATGACTTACTTTTTTTTTTTAATTTTCAAACTTTTGCCTGCTTTACTATATCTCGTTTCATGGGATCATTGAATATAGATTGCTCCATTCTGCTTTGCGGGGAGTCCATTATTTAGGCCGTATTTTTCACTTTCAATTCTACATGATTTATTCTCCTTTCATTTTTTTTCTCTTTTAGAACTCATTTCAGTTCTAATTCCTTTTTTGTTTGTTTGTTTCCCGCTTCATTTCTTCCAGATAAGCTTGTAGTTCTTGTAGCCTAGCCATTTTTTTTTTCCTCTGTGGCAGTGATTAAATTTGTTGTAGATTTGATCTCTTCTGGTTTATCTCTTGGGCTTCTCTCCACCCATAGTATTTCTTCACTTTTTTTTGCTGTTTTTGCTGTTCTCTTTATTTATGTCACTAGACTCAGTTTCTTTGTGCTAGGGCCAAACTCGGTCCTCTCTCACATTTTTGGATGTGTTGTTTAGATCTTCATTGATCCTGTACCCTATGTAGTTCAGTTGTTGCTTTCATTGACATTTGGGATGGGGTTGCTGGTATTAGGCCTCATCCTCTGTCTCAGTCCCTATCTCAGTTTTCTAGTGGTCTAACATAGGGGCTGACCTCAGCCTGTGTTTCCTCCCTGTACAATCTCTGATAAGGAATTGGGTGCATCCCTCGTTGTAGTCCTGACAAGCCCAAAAAGATGACAGACATCATATCAGTCTCAGGACTTTCACAAGGCTCTCCAGCGTGTGCTCAGGTACTGAGGTGGCCAGGTAACATTGTGTGGCTTCCAGTACTCCAAGGAGTATATGGGTTCTGCCTCTGTCCCCCATCTTTGTTCTGATAGGTCAGTGCCAAGGTCTACCTGGCTCTAGGTCCCAAATATTGGCACCCATAATGGTTTCTGATCCTCTTGGAACAACATCACTTATGGTACTCGCAGGCTTCATTGAAACTTTGGCTTTCTTGACAGCTTCTACAGGCTTTAGGCCCATTCTCTAAAGCTTGTACTGACTTCTTTAGCAAGACCGTTCCAATGCCCACAGGCCTCTAGCTGTCTTTTTGTGCGTTCCTGGACTGGTTAGAGAAGCTTACATGTATTTCTCTTAGTTTTTCTTGATCATTGCTCTACATGGTGCCTTTTTCAATATTTGCAGGAGTGTATATGGGAGAGTTGGATTCCTCTAGCCTTTTATGTTACCAGCTTCATAGGTATGTACTTTTTTGAATCTTTTACAAACCTAGTAAGCAATATTTTACAACCCTATAGTGTTGGACTGAACATAAGCTCCTAGAGGTCACAAGATGTATTTTATCTATCTTTTAATCTCTAATTCTTTAATTTCATCTTTTGATTGAGAATCTAGTAAAGATTCTATGTCTTAACATTTCAAACTCACTTTGAATGCAAGTTGCTGTCTCATCCTTTGTTCTCAGTGACTTCAAAGAATCTCAATTTCTCCTCTGGAAAATAGGGAAAATAATAACTTTTGTACTGCATAGGATCATTATAAGGCTCAAACGAAATCATGTGTATAAAATGCTTTGCAACTTATAAAGTGGGACAGGCGTTCAGAAAAGGAAAGTTCAAATCTAATTGGCCTGGTGCTATTAGAATACTTTGTGAAAGAGGCAGCATTTGGGTTAAGTTTTGAAAAATGAAAGATATGGGGAGAAGGAGAAGACAAAGTCTTGGGAAAGCTAGTCATCCCAAATTAGCCCTAATTTCCCTTGATTTTCTTCTACTGCTAAAAAAAAAATCACTGTGTCTAGGAAAACTGACTATAATTGCAGCAAATTACAATAATATGATTTCACAGTCTTACAAATGATTTGACATATTCTAAATCAATTTATAAACTCATAGTTTTGAAATTCATGTTTCTTATATTCCTCTCTATTCACTTACTATGGAACCTCAGCAAAGTCACTTTACTGCTATAAACTTGACTTCTCTTATGAGAATAATGAGTAGTTCAATATATGTGAAATACAATATGTAATTGTTTAAAATTGCATTTTATTTTTAACAGTATTAAACAAAATGTTGTTTGTTTTTTTTTTTTTAATGGACAGATTTCCATGTAGTACTGCAGTAAGGGACCTCTAGTGGCCACTTATTTTACAGTCTTCCATTTTAAGCAGAAGTAATGTCATTTGCTTTCCCATTTAAGGATGGTCCCCAGACAGAGGTACAATTATAAATAATGATTTATTTACAATGACTATGAGACTGAAAGGAACTTGTAAGCCTAGATAATAATTCATTATGCCCAAGAATTATTTTTAAATATAGCTGTAAAGCCTAGTAGAAAAGCAATGTCTACTTCAGACTGAGGCCTTTGACTTTCAAGGATGACCCGCACACATCATTTTAGCTTTTCACATGTTAGCAGCTGAGTGGACCTGATAACCTGATACAGTTCTTCCATGTCTAACATCTCCAACCCAATAGTTCCTCTGACAGTAACAGATTTACCTGTGTTTCCAATCAATGGTAGTCTGTCATTTTCTGCAGCCTATCTCTGACTAACTTGTCATTCAACCTAGGCGCTGCTTTACTACTTGGCAGTAACATATTCAGGGGCTACTGGTAAAATACCAAGGCTTCTCATTGACTCTATTTAGGCTAGAGGATTAAGGGATTGCTGGAATTATAGTTGGACTAAGAGACTTTATGGGATATGAGAAAAAGGTGCCCTGGTTTCTGGAAGGTTTTTAGAAATGCTCCTGATGCCTAGATAGTTGACAGGAAATGAGTTGACACACCATCTCTGTCACTGAATATAACCCTTCTCCTTCAAAAGGAAGCATTTGAAAGTTTCCCCCAGCAGAAGTGCAGGTTCTCTGGAGACCAGAGTAGAGACCTACACTGCAGAACACTATTGATCAAAGATATGAACAAGCTCCAGTAACAAATCCTGCTGAAAGCTCACCACTTTTTTTCCAAAGACCTTTTCAAACCCCTCTCTAATCACTGGGTAGAAAGCAGTAAATTAAAGCAGTAGACTCAGGGTTTGGAAAGCTCTAACAGGCAGGGTGCAGCCTGAGAAGGCACAAGAGCCTGAGTTATTGTATTCAGTAACCTTCCAGTTTGCCTGGGACTCATAAATTATGGAGAAGGAGGTAAATAAGAATTAAATACCTGAAGTGTCTTTTTTCTTCAGTCCTTTGATTACACCACTATTTTATTTATGATTCTCCAAAGAAAAGAAAACTTCCCTCATGTGCCATTTCTTCTGTAAATTGTGAAAGAATCACAAAAATGAAATACTTCACAGCAGGTTTTTTTTTTCTATTGCTTTTTTCCTATTGTACAGATTCCCTTTTAAAATGATTATCCAATGCTCCCCCTCAGCATTCCCTACCCTCACACACCCTAAGTATTTACCATTGAGGCTAAGTTGTAGAATTATACAAATTAAGCAGTTAGATTATAACTCCTGGAAGAGACTGTTAGGACCTGATTAGTACCAATAATGAATCCCATTAAGTAAGTGGTTGCATTATTTGGATTCATACTGCATATTTCCATTGAACTGGAGCAATTACTGTATTTTACATGATTATAACCTCAAAGAGAGCTTGAATATAGATGATCACTTCAAGTGATTCCTTATTTGCACTAATCAGGACCTAGATGAATAGATAATTGTTCTCATTTGTGTATGGATGTTTAGAATGTTTTTACCACATGATCCCCTTCCTTCATATGTTGTTTCATATCAGCACTAAATGATTTTGCTTTTAAACTTCTATGTTTCTTGAATGATCTAGCAGTAGAGAATGGATTGGACGTGAATGAGAGCTCTAGCCACGAGGTATTGTTAATTGTCCACAATAAGCTACATGAAACTGAGGGAGTAAAAAAGATGCTACAAAAATAGTGACAGTGGAGAAAGTGTTCCATAATACTCAGGAGAAAATAAACAGGAGAGGGTCTAGCACAATCTTTATGACTTCAGATGTCTGTATACCAAGGTAGACTGTAACAATGTAGAATCTGAAATTTTAGCACAAGGAGAAAAATAAAGATATAAGTATCATTAAGATTTATTGGAATGGAATGGGAATCATGACTGAAATACGGCAATAAACAAATGGACTATTCAAAAGACACATTTGCTAGAAGGAAGTGAATATTAATATTGCATTGACTCAACAAACCTTGATTAAAGTACCGCTTGTGTGTAATTCACTATGTTAGTCACTGATGAAGACAGGAGGATAAATAAATCAAAGTCTCTGCCTTTAAGGAATTTATAGTCTATTAGTTCTAGGAGGTATCTTGTGTAACTTAGTAAAAAGTAGGAAATTCAAAAAGGTGATTTGATTAAGATAAAAAGAGGTAAAAAGAACTTATGTTGTTGTGAGAGCATACAACATACTGCCCATATAGGCAGATGGTATGAACAGTACTCTCCCTCAACAAATTTCAAAACTCTTTGGGGGACAAATTGTAGCGATCAAGGATGTCCAGTATGAATGATCTCATTTAGTCAGTCAGTCGGTCAACAAACATTTATTGTGTGCTTGCAGCTTTCCAGGTATTTGCACAGTTGTCCCTAGTCACAAAACTACATAAGATTCTCTAAGGAGTATAGGAAGTGAAAAATAGTGATCAACCAACAGGAACGTGGAATTGGTTATGGAGGAAAGAGGGCTTTGAACAGAAAAACTTTGTTGAAAAGGCAAGGTAAGTTTTTCCCCATATCCTGTGTAGAGCTAAGGCTCAAAGGGAAGAAGTTTCTGCCAATACTAAGATAAGGGTCATTGTACTAGCTAAAAGAACTTTTGTAGCACTCCAGCTGAAAAGAGCATCCTAACATTTCAGCTTTAAGGAGTGCAGTATCCCTGAGCCCAGAGGGCTGAAGTAGCTAAAGTTAGGGGGAAAAAAAGACTGCAGCTGCCCATCAAAGAATAAACCTAGGAACCCAGCAGATTGACCTAACCACCAGAGAAGCTGCATCCTGAGAAGAGCCCAAAAGTAGAATGCGTTGCCAGGTTCTGTCCAGAAGCTGATTTGCCTGTCTAGTTGAGACACTGCACCTGAGAAAGAGTAAGTTCAGCTGAACAATGGTCCATCAGAGCCACAGCACACCGCCACCACACCACTCGCTCCACCCTTCCCACTCCCCCCAGCAAAGAGGCAACTCAGCTGAACAGCATATCGACTAATAATGAATTTTGTGGACTTATAAGTTGTCTTGGCCTTTTGTGTTCCCTACAGGTTGTCCCTCACCGCCATTATACTTTAGACTTTTGCCTACTTTTTTCCCTTCCTGGACTCTGGGAGTTTATGGGAAAGTGTGCTCTTGGTTTTCGAGAAAACTTTTTGTAATTACTGTTCCATGTCATTCGAATAAATATCTTTGCTAAAGACCTGAGTCTATTGTCCAAGGTCATCCAGGTGGTTTGTGGCAGAGCCAAGAATCAAACATGGATTATTTGACTCTTAAGTCTGACACTTTTTCCTCAAAATAGCACTCTGCTTTTTTTGTTGTTGGGATAGACATTATCTGCTAATAGAGCAAGTTTTCTTTTGAGGAAAAAAAAGATTTCAGTCTACTAACTGATTGTTGAGGGAAGCACACTGGTGAGGACTCATAAGCTTGTGTTTATATGATGACCACCCATAAGGTTACGCCTATGAAATAGGGGACAACACTATCCCTGGGATCTAATTGGCCTCAGCTTCCCCAATGCAGCTTCATGATCATCTAGGGGCACAAAAATTCCCAGCTGTGTAAAGTCTGGGTTTCTCAGATTTAATGGGTATCTAATATCATATGACTTGCCATACTCTGATGATTTTTCCTAACCAGATGAATTTCCAGGTGCATACAGAGAAGTGAATGCCACTGTATCCTTGTTACATATTCTTGCTATGTTAGGGGCAAATAGCAAGAAACAGGAATAGAAGTGAGCAAAAATGTGTGACTGTGGTCCAGTCTCAGGACTGCAGCCAAATAATAACAGCAGAGAGCTCAGAACATGGGGGAGCCTGAAGTTATGTTACTTTAAACCAGTGCAGCCTTCCAGTTATCTGACTGAATCTGGGCCAGCAGCAATGTACTGGAGTTCCAACTGGGGCATATGATCAGTTGTGTTTCCTAGATCTAAACTAGGGTCAGGATCTTGCAAAGCTCAGACTAAAGAATAGTGATCAGACTTCACCTTAGATCCTACCCCTTTGAGCACACTGAAAATTTTTTGTAAGTCTTCAGCCTGAGTCATCCTCAAGGACAAATAACTTGATACCAGAGAAAGCATCATCATTACCCCATAGAAAACAAATAAGTACCAAACAAGGTCCCTGCAGAAGTTCACAGATCCTGGCCCTAAAACCATGTTCCAATTCAAGAAGTAAGGAGGGAAGAATGAGTAAACAATAAAAGTTGTTGTTGAGTCATTTTTTAGTCTTGTCCTCATTTGGGGTTTTCTTGGCAAAGATATGAGAATGGATTGCCATTTTCTTCTCCAGCTCATTTTACAGATGAGGAACTGAGGCAAACAGGGTTAAGTGAGTTGCCAGGGTCACACAGCTAGAAAGTTTCTGAGGCCAGATTTGAACTCAGGTCTTCCTGACTCCAGTCCTAGCACTATCCACTGTGCTACCTACCTGCCCTAACAATAAAAGATTCCCACAATAAAGGACTATTATAGGGCTAGGGACACCTAAAACACAAACCTAGAAGAAGAGAATAACTCCAAATCATGTACTATGGAAAGCCTCAGAGAAAAAACAAAATTTGGACACAATGTCAACTAGAATCCCCAAAAGAGAAGAAGCAAGAGTGGGGGAAAAAACAGATAAAATTATATAAATGAAATGAGCGTGCTAGAAGAAACACCTGGAAAATAGGTAATAATGTCATAAGAAAGACTTAGATGAAAAATTAAGTGCTTAATATGCTTAACGAGACAAAAAAAAATCTCAAGTAACAGACTCCTTGAAAATTAGAATGCACCAGTCTTAAGTTAATGTTTCCATGATGCAGCAAAAAATCTTGAAACAAAGTTAAAGAACTGCAAAAAAGTAAGATTTTTCAAATAAAAAACAACTGGCCTTGAAAATAGATTAGGAGAAATACTTTAAGAATCAATCTACTATTTCGAAGCCATGACCAAAAGAACCTAATGATTGTATTTTAAGAAATCATGAAAGAAATCTTAGCAGATCAATTAAAATCAGATGGAAAAGTAAAAATGGAAAGAATCCATCAATTATCTCCTGAAAAAAACCCCAAAATGAAAAATTCCAGAAGCATGGAAGCCAAAATCTAGAACTTTCAAGTCAAAGAAAAAAAACTGGAAGCAACCAGGGAAAATAAAAAGAAATATTTCAAGTACAGAGGAGCCACAGTGAGGATGGCAAAGCTGCCACTACAAAGGAACATAGAGTGTGCGATATAATATTCCAAAAGACAAAAGATGTAGCTTACAACAAAGAATAACTTATCCAACAGAAAATGGATTTTTACTGCAGTAGAGGACTTTCAAGTATTTCTGATGAAAAAAAACAGAGCTGAGCAGAAATTTTCAAATACAAACACAAGAATCAAGAGAAACATAAAAAAGATAAATACCAGTGAGTGATGGAATATGGGAGGATTAAGCGTTTACAATCTATTAAAAGAAAATGATACAGTATCCTCTCAGAACCCTAATGTCAACAAGAATCATCAAGAGAGTTCAGTAAGACATAGGGCCTGGGAAAGACTATGTTGTGATGATTTCAAAAGAAGAAAGTAAGGTCAATGGGAATATGTTGGCGGGCCGGTGGAAGGATCTCATAATTTCATATAAATGGAATATTAGTGTAGATGACTATACAAACAAGGATGAAGGGGTTTGGTGATAGTGTCATTTAAACCTCACTTTCATCTGAACCAGTCAAAAGAAAATAGAAGGAGCAGCTAGGTGGCACAGTAAGCAGAGTGCCGGCCCTGGAGTCAGGAGGACCTGAGTTCAAATCTGGCCTCAGACACTTAACAGTTAACACACCTACTAGTTGTGTGACCTTGGGCAAGTCACTTAACCCCAACTGCCTTCCCCCCTGCAAAAAAAAAAAAGAGAGAGAATAGAAAACACACAGACACATAGACACGCGCACACACACACACACACACACACACACACACACACACACACACACCTCAAAGAGCTGGGTGAAGAAATACATTCAATACAATAGGGAAAGAGCAGAAAAGATAGTCACAAACAAAACAAATTCTAACCATGGAGGGTAGATGATGAAGTGAAGTTTAAAATTAAAGAAACGGTAAGAACTTGTGATTGGGGATTGTGTGGGGAGAAGTGCTGAGAGATAAGAGAACAGGAAAAGACTGCATCAAGCATAGAACACAGGTGTTGAGCATAATTTTCACCACCATCTTCTTTGTAAAGAGAAGGCAGAGAACAAAGATGAGGAAAAGTATAAGAGAATAGGTGTAGCATTAATCTGATCAAAGATCTTCCTCACCCATTCAATAGGGTTCAGGTGGGCCTAGATGGGAAGGCCTGATTCTATCTTTGTAAGTAGGCCTCAAACCCCTACGTACTAAGTACTAAGCACTGAGTTCTGATCAATCAGATGATGGCTAGGATTGTATAAAAAGACAGCCCAGAACTGGGAGCAGCAGAACTGAGAACTGGGAGCAGTGGAGTGGAGAGCGGCAGGATTCAGAAGCAGAGAGCCATCATCGAGAGAGTGCAGCGTGGAGACTGCTGAACAAGAGAGAGTTGTGGAGATCAAGAAACTTGGAGTCAGCAGAGCTGCAGGAGAGAGTGCTGAGCAGAGAATTAAGATTCCTGAGTGATCTTTTTATAGGAAGGCCCTAGCAATGAGGGAAAGCTACAGTATGGCTTGGTTCCTTGCTATAATATTTTCTTATAATTTCCTTGTTACTACAGTGAGGTGGGCTCATCGGTTTTGGAATATTATTGCTACAATATCAAATTGGGAGCATTGGTCCTTGAATCTGATCCTCTGGAGTCTAAATAAATGTTATACTTCCTCTGCCTTCTACCTAGAGAATTCCTTATGCTTCGCGATTCCATGGCCCCCTCCGAGGTCATGAATTTTGCCTTACTACTATATCAAGATGGAGGGAAATATACAATTAATGATGATAACTGCAAATACGAATATAGGGTGAACTAAAATTAACCCATATAAAAGGAACAGCATAGCAAAGTGGATTAGGGAACAAAATCTAATAAAATTATTTAAAAGAAATACATGTGAAACAAAGATTCGCAAAGAATTAAAATAAGATGTATCAAAATCTATTATGCTATTAATGCTTTTTTATATAAGGGTTCCCTTCTATCTCAATACCTTCTCTATTTGTCAATCTCATCCATTCCCATGATTTCAATGACTACCTCTATTGAGGTGACTTTCACATCTACATGCTAAAAATCTCAAGAAAAGAGTTATCTAGAATGTGTTACAAATGTAAAATATGTGTGGTTATACAGTGTTTAGAAGTTGTTGGCACCAAAACTAAAATTGAACTATAGCACTTAATTGTCCTCCTCAGTGATATTGCTATCCAGAAGAATCTATCTGCATTGTGTACTCAGATGTGAACTATAATTAACTCTTATTTGTTTCCTAGAAACTTGAATTCAGAGGCATAATATATGGAATATTTTGGGACATGTATAACAGAGAACTCATAGGAATGAGTTGTTGCAGGATTCCTCTCTTTTATTTAATAGTTTGTATTAATTTTAAGTTATTCTATCTATATTGGTACATTCTATGATGCTACTGTTTTATTTGTTTTATTAATTTGCCTCACATGAAATTTTATTTGGTTTGGCAGATATCACAATTCTGTCAAAGTCATATATGAATTAGAAGTGGAGCTGGAAACTTAGCAAGAAAAGATAAGAACTAAAGTCTTTTGAAAGACTTAATAAGAGTTTGACAGGTACAAACACTAAATTATCTACTAAATGCTACACCTGCAAACTAATTGAACATTACTAATATAAAAATATGAGAGCTAACTACATAATAATTTGTGTGAATGATTCATATGTCATGAAATAACAGTAAATGAAGGAACCTGTATAAAATGGGAACTGTTATGATTACCGTTGTATATTATCATTTGCATGGCATCCTACTTTGGCTTTTGTTTCTTCCATTATATTGAATGTCTATTTTAGGAGGCTCACTAAATCAGATGTCATTACTGATGTGGCAAACATGCTGAGTAAGGAGCAGCAAATCCCCTGCCCCCATCAACAATGGTCAGATATCAGCAACCTGAAAGACATTTAGAAATGATAATTAGTTTCTGTGTGACATATTAATTTTGAATCAGTCTCAGGTAGATAGGAGCAGTCTAAAAGATTAGAGACATGGCTTCAAAAAGACAATTGTAGGACTTCTCTAAAGATTTCATTGTTTTCCATTCTGGAAAGGGAATAGCCTTCCACCTGGATGACCATTGGCCAGATCATTATTCTCCTTGAATAATATGACCTAGTACATGAACTGACTGTTCTAAAAGTAGACTTTGTCCAAGATCAAAACAAGATTAAAAGAAACTAGATCCAGCAAAATTATTCAGGGTCAGTCAAGTTATTCCCACACCAAAATACTGGCAGAATACAATCAATATTATCCCGTTTCACAGTAAAGTCTCCTGGCCCTTGAAGAAAATTCCCAACTACTTTATAAAGATCTTTTCCAGAGCTTTCTGACCTATATATTTAGAAAAGAAAAATATTTGAAAGGCCAAATTGAACCAGAGACATGTTATAACAAAAGATTTCTAAAGGAAGGACATCTACTACAAAAGGACAAAATATGAGAAAAGTGTTTCTTTAAGAGTAGCTCTACCATTTCTACAATTTTAAAATTTCTGTAATTTTTTTCATGCCCCTATGTCCCCTTTGTCGATAGAACTTGTTTTCATAGCTCTTTGGTCAGGTAGCCTTCCCCTAAGGGATACAAAATCCCCCAAACTTGAATATTAGTCTTAGCCCTGCCATCCACTTCCCATGGAGCCGAATTCTTTACAACCCTAGAATTAGGCACCAAAAGCCTAATAGTGGTTACTGGCCACACTGACAATTCATAAGTATGTGACTAAACATCCAGATTCTCATTCTGTCCAGGGATGCTAGAGGACTTTTCTCATGGTATATTGACTAATCTGTGTATTCGTTATTATCAATTCATTTTGAATCAAGCCTATATCACAAGAAAATATAAATGAATTCCTTCATATAGGAGTAGCCAAGTCAAATGCAGATGTGTTTTAATCTTCATAGAATCTGTTTATGACTATAACTTAATTTATTCTAGTGTTTGTATGAATGTGTCTGTTTGTGTACATGTGATGCCTGCCCATTTTTAGTTTCCATTCTCTATCTCCAAGCAGCATTCCTCCCCTCCCGACTTGTGTGAAATTCTAGACCTAGCCACTTTACTTATCATTTTCTAACATCCCCATTGACACTTAGATCTCTCTATCCACTAAAATCACACAAATAACTTTAATTTTACACAACTTAAAAGCAATTTTCATTTGTGAGATCACCCCAATCCTTCAGCAGAATAAAAAACTGGGCCTTCCTCCATCGCCTTCTTCCTTTCACAAGACCGCTATTTGAACCACTCATATGTTTATGTGGGGAAAAAAAAACTTTTGAGGAGCCCTTGCTGCTGATTTGACGAAGAATAAAAACAGAAAAGATCTGGGCACTTGGCAAGTTGCCTTTGACCTTAGCAGCGAGCCACTGACATCATTCTGCCTCAACTAAGCTGGATTCTGTTTTATTAACTTTTACAAGTAGCTCTTTCTTCTTCAGTCTGAGTACAGATTTGGGAGGGGGAGGACCTGCACACCAGGGGAGAGCACATTTTCTGTTCTCTAACCAGACTCTTAAAAATACATTTCACTTCAGTATCTAAATTACATGAGGCAGGTTGGCATGTTCTTTTTTCCCCCATGCATGAACTCTGTTCTTAATGCAAGTGTTAAATAATCCTTATGCTTTTATTTCTGTGATGGCTTGGATGAGTCGGATATTAAATATGACTAGTTCAGATGTCACATATTGATACAGAGGATATGTGTCAGCATTTAGATGGAGAATAATTGGATTCATATCTGTGTTATGTTTTCAAATTGCTAGGTCAGATCTGGGTCTCCTGCTGTAAATTCTTCAATGCTGGTCCAAGTAAAAGGAATGTGACAGATTTAATACCTGGAATAAGTTATTAACTGTAAGGATGCATAAAACAGTGGCCCAGCTGAGTAGAGAATATTGCCCCCCTCACGATTCTGTTAGAGAAAATGAAAGGGTTTTTTTTTTCCACTTCGACTAAATATTTTCCTTCATTAACTATCTTTGAGGAAACCAAATTTGGGTTCCCACTAAAAATAGTATCTTCCTTTTATTCCAATGGACACTAGTCACATTGGTTCTTGTGTTATAGTCTTAGTAATGTAATGTGTATAATTCATCGTAGCCAAAGTTTGAGAAGATGGATTTAATGAGAATAAAGAGCTTTTTAAAAATGAGATGCATAATGTATGTTATATGAAGTACTTCATATACCTTAAAGTGCTACGTAAATATCAGATATTGTTTTTTCATCTCACCTTTTTCAATGGAATTCAAATTAAAAATAGTGCTAGGCCTTAGGCACTATCCTATTATTCTTTTTCTATTCTGTGTTCTGGAGCCTATGGTACAAGTGGGTTTTAAAAACTGGTCTTTCTAATGGAATAAACATATATTAAACTCATCTTTCATAAGTTCACTGAAAGTTATCTTGGAGACAATTTCAATGGCAAAATGATGTGATTTGATTTGTTTTTCTAGGTTTTTGTAAGTTTTCCTTTCCATGTAGCTTAGAAATTATGAGTATTTAGGATGGTGGCATCAATTTAAACTGTTGATTTTAAATTTTTATAAATCAATGTGTTAATTGATCAATATGAACCTTTATAGCACACTCAGATCACCTAATATATGTGTGCCATAAAAGGCCTTTAGAGAATGCCCAGATTGCCTAGCATGGGGGCCCTCACGTCCTCTACCATGTGGGTGAGAGTAACCTGACTCTATCTCCTCAGTATTAAAAATACAGCCTATGCAGGCAGTCAGAGGAGGTTGCATCCAGGTGGAAGGTGACACAAAGCAGCTCCATGCTAAGCAATATGGACATCCTCTTATGGCCACCCAGGACACCTTTATATAAAGAGATCTGAGTATGCTCCAAAGGATCCATTACCAATGTTTTGTCTAAATGATAGTGGGCAATAGTTTTGTCTGTGAAAATTCTCCAGTTCTACTAAAGTTTGTTTGTTGTATTCTCAAGGATGTTTGGAGGTAAGTTTGGAGGTTATAATGGGATTTTTATAGTCATTTCATGAAATCTAGTGAATTCCTGATGTATAAATTCTAGCCAGTAGCTAAAATTATATTTATATTTTATTGTTATTATTATCCTCTTCGAAGTAGAACCTATTGTCATGTTATGATGGAGAGAGTGAGACAATAGCAAAATAGGGTGATGCCAGCCTTAACTATATGCAATAACCATTCTGTGTGTCCTGAAACCACTATAGTAGTTATGTATGTCCAACAGGAACCTAAAAATGCTGGTGAATTGAGTTCAAGCTATATCACTAATTGGGTAGCACTTCAGCCAATAGAGTATAATTGCTCCTCAGTCAAAGAAATGGACAGGATGGCATAAAGTTGCAAGCTGAGCCCATCCTGATACAGCTTGACACAAAGGATAGTTGAGTAAGTGGAGATCCTTTGTGTTCTGGTACCACAAAAATGCAAGATAAGTGAGAATAAAACAGAAATACCAATATCCCAACTGTTTTTACTTCACTAAAGGTGTCTCTGACCACCAAAACAGGCAAACTATGAGTGTGAATGAAACAGAGTAAAGAAAAGAACCCTTTCATTATGCACAAGTATCACAACAAAACTGGAAACAGATCTCATATATAGGAAATGACTTTGGAATGCTTTTTGGCACCCTGTATCCTCAGATCTGAGTCACAAGACAACATATTACCAAATAAGACATGGTAACTGTGAGGAAAAAAATCATCTTAAATTAGAGGAAATAAGAGATAAAGTTGAGAAGAGGCTAAACCTGAAAAGGAAAGAACAAGGAATCTGAAGCCATTTAAAATTTTAATGAAAACTCCAGAAATTATATCTAAAAATCAAATTATGGTAAAAGCAATTTCAAAGTCAGAAATTATTTTGAAAAGGAGATGGGCATACTTAGACTGGAATTTTGAAAACCCATTTTTGAATTCAAATGACAGGCCAAATATACTATAATGAAATAATTCAAAAAGTTGGAATTCACAATTAACCATCATGAATGAATGTGTTCTCACATAACATTTTACAGAAAGCATACAAAATTTTCAGGAGACTCACACAAAACAAAACAGTATAAGCAGTTGCTATTTCCACAGAAAGAACCATAGGAAGAAAGGTGGAGTTATCAAGGAATTCTAAAGACAGAGGAGACATCAAACACTTTGCATTGTTAATATAATGAATGACAGAAGAGTCACATCAAAAGATGTGACCAAAATTCTGCAAACCTGGAAAACAGCAGGGTCAATTAAGCTCTATAATTACTGGCTCAAATGCTTCACAGTGGCACATGAATTAGTAGCTCTCTAACAGATGCAAGATTTTTTAACAGAAGGCATCACATATTTATTACCAAAGGATGAGAACACCAGTGTCTCCTTCAAATATAGGCCAATTATACATTAACATTCTTTATATAAAGCATTCATAGCTTATATCAAAAGAAATCTGTAAACATAAACACCTACAAAAAACAATGTATTGACTGAGAAGCAAAAAAGAGTATGCCAAAAAATCTTGGGATTATAATAGAAGTTATTGACTAGATAATTGTTGAACAAGCTACTCAAAAGTAATATCTACACTGCCTTTGGTTAGCTTAAAGCCTTTGACTTCGATGACTGACTCAGTCTCATAGTCATGATGTTCATATATTGTAAATATGTAAAATAGACTAAGATATAATGAGAACACTAGAGAATTTGATGTCCACATAGAAACTTATTCTCTATTTAAAATACATCACCAATACAATGATCTAAGACAATTCCAAAAGACTCATGATGGAAAATGCTATCTATATCCAGAAAAAGAACTATGGAATCTGAATGCAGAGCAAAGCATACTATTTTCTCTTTTTTGTTGTTTTGGTTTTTTCTTTCTCTTGGCTTTCCCTTTTGTTCTGACTCTTCCTTCACAACATGACCAATGTGGAAATATATTTAATATGATTGCACATGTATTATCTATATCAGATTGCTTACTGTTTTGGCCAGAGGGGAGGAAAGGGAGGAAGGGAGAAAAAAGTTTAGGACTCAAAATCTTATAAAAGTGAATGTTGGAAACTTTCTTTACATGTAACTGGAAAAAATAAAATACCATTAAAAAATAAAATAAAATGCATTGCCAAACACATTATAGAACACCGCACAATGAAGAACAATTGACATAAAACACAGTATTTTAAAGAAAGGAAATCCCATTATGGTTCTGCCTAAGTATAAATCCATTATCATCTCTTCTAAATAGACCTAAGCATACTTTCCATGATTAAAAGGGATTTGAACCAAAATATCTAATCACTTGATGCACTTGGAGGACATTGTTCTATATAGTCTAAGAATACCCATCAATCCTCTTCCACCTTTTGAACAGTCTTAATCTTTCTATAACATGGTGGACCCTGTGCTTCATAAAAATTATATAGGTTTTTATGAGGTTAATTTCCAAATCTATTATATTCCATGTTGTAGTTCCAACAGTGGAATTCTAAGATGAGAACTATGTAGGTATTAGTTGTTTTAAACATGTTCTTGTCAGTCAGTGTTCATTTCAGGATGCCCATTAGGCTTTTAACTTAGTCATAGAATCTTCCCTAACATCTAATGTAGAGTCTGATGTCCCTTGCCTGGAGGAAATCAAACTTCTTGTAGATATTAGCTTTGTCCATTGGTTCGTTGTGGCCTACAGATTCAAGCTCAAACCCTTTGGTCCCTATTTGAATTTGGCATATGTTAAGAAATTTACATTTATTGAAGCTAAGTTATATTTTGGATATCATTGAAGAAAGTTTCCAAGATATGAAGGAACTGATTACATATCTCGGTGTGAGCTATATATGAATAGTTTTGTAGGCTTGTTTTTTACTTCTTTGTCATAGGCTCTGAGTATGTTTATCAATCTTCTTCCTTTCTTTGAGAAGTATTATTTTTTTCTAGTCTTAAGGTAATGTTCTGTGTTTTGTTAATATGGTATAGATTTTTGTGAGGCTATTTCCCAAATCTTTTTAAGGAACATTTAATTACATAATATTTGGGGTTCTGGCTATTAAGTAGCATTAGTAAGAAATTAGAACATAATTCAGGAGTCAGATATCCTAGAATCTAGTCCAGTTCTCTGCTACTGACTCATCTGTAACAATACAAATATGTACTCTATGGGTTCTGATTTCCTTATCTGTATAGTGGAGATAATATTTAAAACATAATTTTTAAAATACTTAGATTAACTGCTACCTGCTAGACAAAACCCAGAGTATAATGATGTCACTTTTAGCTGTATAAGATTATATTGCTATATCCTCAAACACCTCATACTTCACCCCCAGAAATAGAAAAAAGGGGTCACTTTGAGCTCCTCTTCTCCCTTTCTCTTCATCTCATATTCCCCTGATATCATCCCCCATTATTTCCTCCTTTACTCTGGCAAAGAACTGGCCCTTCTCCTTGCCAAAGCCAACTTTTCTTCTTATACCTTTTATGCCATCCCTTCTTATCTTTCCAGCAGATTGCCTCCATTATCATCCCCTCCTCTCCAATCTCCAATCTCTACCTATTTACTGCTTCCTTCTTTACTGCTTACAAACATGCCAAAGTCTCCCCATCCCTAAAACACCTTCACTAGGTCCTACCATCCCCACTAGGCTTCATTTCGTATCTCTCCTCCCATTCTCAGATCAATTGTTTTAAAAAGCTGTATATATTAAGTGCCTCTACTTTCCTTCCTCTTTTCCCATTCTCTTCTAAACCCTCTGCAGTATGGATTCTGACTTCCTTATTTAACTAAAAGTGCTCTCTCCAAAGCTACCAATGATCTCATAATTGCCAAATCAAATGACTATTTCTTAATCTTCATCCATCTTCATTTCTCTGCAGCATTTGACACTGTTGATCACTTCCTCCCCCTATAAAATCTCTCCTCTCTGACTCTTCTGATTTTTTTTTTGTGACACTACCCTCTTTTGGTTTTTGTCTTGCATGTCTGACTGCTTCTCAGTCTTCTTTGCTGGATCATCACCCATGTCATGGCAACCAACTGGATTTTTCCCAAGGTTCTGCTTGCACAAGATTTTTTTTTTCTCATTATACTGATGATCTCAACAGCTCCCATGGGTTCAGTCATCATCTCTGTGCAGATTATTTCCAGATCCTTTCCTAATCTCTCTCCTGACTTCCATGTCTACATCACCAACTCCCTATTGGATATTTCAGACTGGAGGTCCTATAGGCATCTAAAACTCAACATGTCCAAAATAAAATGCATTATCTTTTCCCTCAGACCCATCCCTCTTCTGAATTTTCCTATTCCTGGCACTACCATCCATCTAATCAACTAGGTCTACAACCTCCATATATATCACCCTTGACTCCTCACTATCACCCATATATCTAACTACTTACCAACACACACACGAGGTCCTGGTAGAAAATGGACTCAATCTTAAGTACAATTGTACTGGGGCATATGTAATCCCACATATTTCATTTTGTGCATTTTAAGCATTATTCTTTTTAAAAAAAGTGTTATTCTTAGATCAGAGCTCATAGACTTCACTTGACTGGCAAAAAATATTAAGAACTTCTACTATGAGAGGAGAAAATACATCAAATAACCAAGCACTTTTATCATATGTGCTCTTATTACACATGCCTTAGATGGTACCACCATCTTTCAAATAAACCAAGTCTACAACCTCCATGCATATCATTCTTGACTTCTCACTCTCACTCACCCATATATCCAACTAGTTACCATTTAACAAAAGCAGTTAGTTATTCAAAGTCTTTCCTCCTTTCATAGCAAAAGCTCTTCATCTTTTTTGTCATGGATTCCTTTGCCAAGGAAGTGAAGCCTATGACCTCTCATCTAAGAATAATATTCAAAATGCACAAAAATGAAATATGTAATATTACAAAAGGAAAAATTCATAAAAATAAAATGCATTCTTCCCATCCTAGTTCAAAGACCTGCTGAAATCTAAAGACCAGAGATTCAGAATCCATGTTTCCTATAATCCTCAGGAAATTCCCCATAAATATAGAACCTTCTGCTGGATTCGAGGGGTCAACTCCTCAGTTAAGTCTACAGCTGGCATTTCTCTGTTTCTCATGGAAACTGTCGTATCCCTGAATGACCATCTTTTCACATATCTGTGGATATTTTCCCCTTTCAAAGGCCACTACCACTCTGGTGACCATTGCCACCACATCTGACTGCTATGGGATCCCCATTTGGGACTTCTGTGTGTTTGTATATATACATGTATATATGAAAATATATATGCATACATGATCAAAGCTATGTCTAAGCCAGTAATAAGATATTTCACTTATCTTTAAGCAATCATCAAAGTACTTTTGTTCTTTCAAATTGATTCAAACTGTTTGTGCCCAGTTTACACTTTTAATTGACGGATTCAATTGAAGTCTTGGGCCTTCTCTGATTCATTAATTAGCACAAGAATTTCATTAACACCAATTTTGTAGTTCATTTAAAAAATGATTGCTCTGAGAAATTTTTCCAAACAATTTCCCACTAGCTATCTGCAACATACTATAATCATATGTTTTAGAGTGGGAAAAGATTTTAGAAACCATCTAGTCTGAACTTTCATTTTATATATGAGGAAACAGAGACCCAGCAAGTGAGTCCCCAAAGGCCCACAGGTGTCATATCAGGATTTGAACCTAGATCCTTTGATTCAAAATAAAATTTTCTTTCCATTAAAGTGAGCTTCTTCGCCCTCATCAAAGCATTAATCTCATGTAGCTGACATTGTCATTGCCTTAAAGCCAGACTGGTAAGGATTCCCACCCATTTTAAATACAATTTGTATTTTGCCACATTCTGAAAGAAATTATTAGTTGAGGGAGGAGGGGAGGTCATGAGCCTATGCTAAGTTTGACTTGAATTCGCATTGTATATAAAGATGACCCTACTTACATACTATTAGATCAAACTCTGTGCTTCAGGGCCATTTTTCTGGAGCTTAATCTGACCCATTGGCTTCTTCTCACTGTATATCCCTTGCTATCAGTGGCATTCATTTGCAAGACAATTAGCCAAGCTTAGCACTCAGTTTGTGGCCATGAAACAAAATAAATACATTTAAAAATATCTGACCACCCCACCCCCACTTGCCTCAAATTAACCTAGAAGCTCATTTATCATTCATTAATTAACAAGCATATTTTAATCACATACAATATGCACAATAATGTAGCTGGTGCAAAAGTAAAAATCAAAGGATCTGTCCATAGACGGCTAGCTCACAGTTTAGCTTTTATATTGAGGGCATCATGGTAGCACAAGTTCTGAAAGCATAATGGCTTTTGATTTTTGAGCAAACTTGTAATTTAGTCAGTTATTTATTTAATACAGTTCTTTTTTTTTCTTTTGGAACAGTGCCTCATTTTTGTACTACCATTGAAGTAAAGGCTTGTCATTCAAACTTCCTATCTGTTGCTTCTCCTCGTAAAACCACCAAAAGCAAATTCATCTTGAACTATTACTGTGCAAAGAGTAGTGTTAATGTAAAGAAACAAAATTGTCTTTAGAAGAGTTTAATATGGTATTGTATTAATTTTTTGCCAACAGAGATGCTGAAACTGACAAATTTAACCATGTCCTAAAGTAGGGACTATTTACAGACTTCTCTGTTCTGAACTTTTAACTGCACAACCACAGAAAAGACAGTCAGAGGAAGGGTATAAATAAAGTTTGATGAAAAGGATGAGAAGTGACCCCAAGAGTATGCAATGCTATACCTACCCTATCCCCTAGCTGATTTTTGACTATGATTTAGAAACTTACTACCAGAGTCTGTACCTTGTCTGCCAGTCCGAAATAATACAATATGGGTCTGGCACATCAGAATCTTTCAATGATGTGGGAAACCATTTTGGAGTGAACTAAACTGGACTTGGTCACTAAAGAACAAATGAATACTTGATCAAAGGGAAGTTGTCTATCCTCTGTTCTACTGAAACAGGTAGGATGCCATCCTGACTTGGTTCAGCTCTGTTGTTGTTCTTGCTTATTTGATTAAATTCACTGGGAAGCCTCCCATTGCCTTGGGGGAGGGCCAGCTGGAGTGAGAAGCAATTGGCCAAATGGTGAAGTTTTACATTTTATCTTTTAATGTTTAGGAGGGGGAGGGGAGAAGTCCTATCTTAGAGTAGCTTGAAATACGGTTTGTTTTCATATTCTTCATCATGCTTTGATGAAGTAGAGGTGGTTTTCAAGATGTCAGCCCATAGTTAAATAAACCTAGTGTATGTTCAAAGTCAACAAGCTGCAGTGGAACCTGTGGGGGATTATGGAAGAGCCAATTTGATCAATGACTTTTCATTCCTGAGGGCTCTGGATGAGACAGAAGCCAGTGTACACAGTTTGGCAGATGAAGAATCCATTTGGTCAACACATGCCAGGATGGTAATGAACATTCCTTAAAACTTCATTTTTCATCTCAAGGAGAGAATAACACTAATCCCAGTCCCTGCTCCTCCAAAGCAGCCAAGAAGATAACTGCAAATATTTTTTAAGGAGCCAGAAACTTGCATTCCTTTAGGATAGACCAAGATTAGTCTACTGGCTTCTCTTCTTATACTTCAAAAAGTTGCATATCCAGTTTTCTTGGCAGCTTCCTAAAGTTTATATTTTTTTCTTATTATTTTCATATTGATAAATAGCTAGAAAACTGTATCAACGAAAAATTGTCCAAAGCTATAAGTTACCATGTGTTACGATGGACATAGATATAAATGATGATATAGATAGATATTTAAATATATTATAAATTCTATGTAACTAGGACAATCTACCACATCATTAGCCTAAGAAGTAAGAGAGAGGCTAGACTGAAATACTCTACGAGATGACCTAATTTAGTGAAGATATGTTGCATTGTTCAACATTATAGTTCCAATCTTATAGCACAAGTGGAGTGGAGTGGTCAGCCAGCTGAAAGCACAGGTGAACAGGGTATAGGAGTAGGAGCCAGATAAGTAGCGATAGGGGTTATTTTGAGGGCCTACTGTTGCCAGATTACCATCACCACACTTCAGAAACAGGAAGCAATGTCAACTTTGGTTGATACAATTCAGATAAGCAGGTTTATCACAGCATCATCATTACCACTTTCTTCTACACTTGCATACACAAGACCCTAATCAAAACTTGAAACACTCCCCCTTCCCCCAGATGACATCATTTCCATTCAAGGAGGGATCCAAGAATTCCTGCTGAACATTAAATGGCATGCATACTTGATGGGGAGATACAGGGAAAGTCTGAAAGTCTCATGCCAAATATCACACTATTCGCATTCACTCCCTCTCCTACAGGGTGTTAATACCACTTCAATATCTCCACACCACAGCTGGGAAGATCCATCCACCACTTTTTGCCTTAGGCTTATAGTCTTAACACTCTGGAATCCTAAAAATCTCTCATTATCATCATCATTAGCATTAGCATTTATATATCACTTCAAGTTGCATACATTAACTCATTTGCTCTTCACAGCCCTGTAAGGTGGGCTATTATTATACCCATTTTATAGATAAGGAAATCAAGGTCCAAGAGAGGTTAAGTGACTTGCCTAGGGTCACACAAATAATAAGTGTCTGTGACAAGATTCAAAATCTAGTTGACTCCAAGTGCCACACCCTATTCACCTAGCTGCCAAGCTCTCCTTCCAAAATGCTTTCAATTATTCTCCTTGCCTCCTGCTCCCTTAGCACTAAGAACTATGAAAGGAATTTGCCCTGCTGTCCCCCCACCCCCAACACAGCAGAATCAATAGGTCTTTCCTATTCCCAAACCCATAATATTTCTACTTTCTAATACCTAATTTCCATTTTCTTACAAGCTACTATCCTCTTATGATGCCTCATCATGAAATAGAAATGGTCCTAGGTTCTCAAAGGTCATATCAGCAAGCACAAGATCTATAGCAGTTCCTACTGAAATGAAAAGAATTCAAGTATGGACCTATCCAAAGACCAGCCTGGCTAAGGTCCAAAAAGCTATCGCCTGAACATTGACCACCAGATGTAGAATTTTTCAGCCATAACAACTAATGATAATCATCTGCTCAAGTAAGGAAAAAACACAAACTACGTTACTGGAGAGAGTCTCTATACAAATAATATTATAGCTCCTTTAGCCAAATATTTCAGCTTTCTCATCATTGGGAAACAGTACGGATAGAAAGCTCATGCTGTCAGCAGGAAAAACTAGGTTTAAGTCTTGTTCCTGAATATACTAGCCAAATGATACAACCTCTCAGTGCCTCAGGTAAACCCCTACAAGTCTAAGTGAGTTGCCATTCTGTGTTGATAAAGGAAATTTCCTCACCAAGAGTTCCTTACACTGATGCAATCGCAAGGTGGGCCAAAATAACATTAAGGTGTAAATTTAAGATGTTTTTGCTGCAGTTCTGTCCTTATACCTCATCATGATGTGGGGGTAACTGTGATTTCTCAAAGCCTATGCCAGGAGAACACAAGTGGAAAGGCCTCAGGTATGAATTCAGTAATGTCCTGTATGTCTGATGTCTAATGCCCCCAAATGATTAAATATAAGGAGGTTCATTACCAGGGTAGCCTCAGAATGTTGAACTTTTTAGTCACTGCATCTCTGAAGACCATCCACTAACTATCCGTGTGACCTTGGACAAATTACTCAACCTCTCTGAGTCTGTTTCCTCTTAGGTATCCGAGGTCCTTTCCTGTGCTAAATCTATGAGCCTATGAGCTTACTCATACATAGAGGGGCTAAAACCTGCCTCAGTGGAAGGAGGACCAACATCAAAGACATTCTGAACTATTTCAGGGTTAAATATGGTTGAAAATGAAGTTGCAATGATATTTCGACATTTTAGAATACCTCTGATATATACATTAGAAGAAGAATTACAAAGGAATAATGGGCTATTTTTTTCCAAAATACATTTTGGCATATCATTTTTAAGTATCACTAAAAGTTTCTATGACTCAGAATCTAAAAAAGAAAACCCAAAACCAAAAATATTAGAGAGGAAGAAAATTAATTTATAGATAGTTGTTCATCAACAGGATGGGAGATGGAGGTTAAGAATTTTAAAAAGCTGACATCAAAAGTTGTTAGGAAAAGGGATGAGTTGCCAAGAAAAGTCATAGAATCATCCTTTCTCCAAATCTTTAACAGAATAATTTCTCATCTGTCTGGTATGGTAAGTGTATTCCTGTCTGGAAAAGGGGTAAAATTGCAGGAGTGGAAGAAGGAGGGAGGTAGAGTAGAGAGACTAGAAGTCTTACAGTTTCACATAACCCTATTATTTAAAGAGTTTGATTGAAGGAACTAGTAGTTAGCTAACGTCCAACATGAAAAAAAATACTGCTTGGCAATGTCGAAGGATACAAATGCAGGGATTAAGAAATAATCAAAACCTTAAAGATTGTGATGAGAATACCAGGGAAATCTCCTAATGGAGGTATCTAACAAATTTGGTATATTTCCCAGGGGCAAAAAATGGAGTGCCACTGCTTAAAATATTTAAATAAGTCTAGGCAAAGCTCCAAAAATGACTCCACCCCCCCCCAAAAGAAAACGTTTTCTGTACAATACCACACTGGCTCCTAGAGGTTGTACCCAGCATATCTTTTACATTTTTAATTTTCTGCTTCTGTGCCTCATAATATTGCTCACTTCTAACTTCTTTCAATTTTGTTTTTTCCCCAAGTATTGAAAAAATCAAAACAAAGTTTTAAAAGTAAGACATTTAATAATTCCAAAATTCCAGTTAATAAAAAACCACTTTATTCAGTGGCAGCAAGATTTTAAAATTAGAAGCCTGTTAAATTTATTTTGCTCATTTAGATTTTAATTCTGGATTCAGCATGGATTCTAAACTTCTAGATTTTGAGCCTACAGTAAGTGTAGTATTAACTTTAGTGAACTTACCTAATTATGTTTCCAGAAATTTCGAGAGGAGTCAGCAGCAGGATGTAAAGTGGGCTTTGAAGGAATATTTTGTGACTTCATGCTTCATCAAATACAGTTTCTTATTTCTGTCCAGGTTAGAAAATTAAATTTGAAACACTGCCTAGAATATAAACTAAATTGGAAGTATTAGTTCAAAGTACAATATGTTATAGTGTTTGATTGATGTCAGGAGTCCATTAAACATAATCACACAATAATGTGCTGTGGACAGCACTGAATTATTTGAGTCTTTCCAAAAAACCAGATGTCTCTGTGTAAAAGAGATGAATGCTGAAACACTTCCCACAGACCAAGAAAAGACAAGTTGCAAACGTTTAGGTGCCACATAGCTAACCATCAAATAGAAGTTAAAGAACTTGTTATTAATTCTCAACCCTTGATTGGTGGCATGGGGGTATAGTATTGGGCTCGAATTCAAATCCAGCCTCAGGCACTTACTAGCTTTGTGACCCTGGCCAAATCATTTCACTTCTGTTTCAGTTTCCTCATCTGTAAAACGAGGATAGTCATAGCCCCTACCTCTCAGGGTTGTTGTGAGGATCAAATTAGATATGTAAATCACAGTGCCTGGTACCTAATAGGTACTTAATAAATGCTTGTTTCCTTCCTTCCTGGAACAATGACAGCTTCATTCTAAAGCATTCCTGATCACCAATCTTTCCACGTGGATGAGCCATTGTGGTGGATTAGAGGGCATACTAGCTCTAATCCAGAGGACTTCAGATTCAAATCCTGGTTCTGCTACTTTGGGCCTGAAGTTTCCCAACTCTAAAAGTATGAGATTGGACCAGATAATGTCTACAGTCACTTCCCATACTAAATCCTACATTAAACCCTAGAAATAAAATGTTCTGGCTGTTGTTGGTGTTGTGTTTGTCCTTTGTTTTCAAAGAGGACCGTGGCACCAGGGAAATGATGACATGACTTGCAGTTGACTTTGATTTGAGTGAGGGAGGGCCATGCAAAGTCACCAGCATCACTTTCTCCTACAGAGGCATCTGGATCCAGTGACCTGATATTCATCAGGATGACTGGAGATGGCCCTTTTTAGGAGACCTTGGCCCTTTTAGGCTGAGGCCTTTTCAGGTACACACTTAGATGAGGTAACGCCCATTCAGTGAATAGGACTCTTTAAGAAGTGAGTCAAGTTGGGACAGCTAGGTGGCACAGTGAGTAGAGCACCAGCCCCGGGGTCAGGAGGACCTGAGTTCAAATTTGGCCTCAGACATTTGACACATATACTAGCGGTTTGACCTTGGGCAAGTTACTTAACCCCAATTGCCCTGCCAAAAATAAAAATAAAAAATAAAGTGAATCAAGGGATGGCCCCTTTAAAACTAAGAAAAAAAAGAAAAAAATCAAGTTGGGATTAGAAGATCTTCAGGATTGCAGTTCCAATACAATAGAATACCATAGTTATTCCAAAATAAATATAATCACAACAAACAGGTATTATCCAGAGGAATATTTCCAAATCTAGAACTCAGAAATAGTTATATTGAAAAATCTTTTGGAAAACATTTTTGTTTTTTAAGAAATCCTTTTAATACAGTTATATTGCGTATATGGCTGATTTTTTTTATCTGAGGGTGGAGTAGGGAAAACTATTATAATTGTGTGTATCATGAAAAAAGCATTTATTAAGGAACTCACAGTATGTTATAAAGAGTATTGCTCCTGAATTCAGGAGGGGCTTGAATCCCTTTTGTACAAATTACTGGCTTTGAGATCCTGGACAAGTCACCCAGTTTCTCTGAACCTCAGTTTTCTCATCTATAAAATGGGCACAGTACTCAGATAATTATCTCACAGATTATTGAGAAGATCAAATGAGATAATGTATATCAAAATGTTCTGCAAACCTCAACACACCACATCAGTGTCAGTTGTTAGCATCACTTTTACAGACTCATGTGTATCTCTGTGTGAGCTACTAATTATAGCAAATTAGAATAAGGAGATCTTATGTAACCTTACTGTGGATGAACATCATCTTTACCTCCTCTACCATCACAGACCAAACTCATTTGGGACTGGCATATTCAAAACTATGGAATCATGGATCTAGGGCTGGAAGAGACTTCAAAGGTCAAATTGTTTTATATATGAAGAAATTAAGACCCAGAGAAGTTAGGTGACTTGCTCAAAGTCACACAAATAGTAAGCATCCAAGACATGTGAGTCTAGTTTTTCTGACTCCAGTTAGTGCTATTTCCACTATATCATACATTGTCTCCCTAAATTAAAGACTTATGTAGTCTAACTCAAAGTACTTGGGAAGAGGTCTTATATGTAAAGTGTTGTCACCTCTTACTTTGGTCAAGCAAAATGAATAAAGCAATGAACACAGGTTTTAGGAGACATATCAATACTTCAAGTATCCATGATTTATTTCATCAGTGTGGGTACTTCCCCACTGATACAGATTATGGGTATTTTCTTCTTTAATACTGTTAGGACCACTAGAGCCAAATAAATTGTTCAAATTGCTCAACTGGTGAATTCAATTTCACCATTCCCTTTTCCTTTCCTGTTCTATTTGATGTATTTCTATATCTATAAGGGCAAGCAAAGTGGGACTTTTTATTGTCTTTTGTTTTGGAGTGCTCCTCAGCACTAAGGCAATCAAGTGCCTTTGATTGAGTCTTGCCTTTGTTTGTAGGAAGGCCCACACCCTTTTGCAAGTTAGGTCAGGAGAGGTGTGAAGCCCTCAAGAGGTGTGAAGAAGTGTATATATACTCTGAGATTAGCATTTTGTTTGGGGCTTACTCACTGGAAGAGTGTAGTGTGAGTTGACCAGATGAGACTTTGTGTAGCTGTTAAGGAGCCTCCTGGCTTTGAAAACGCAGATATTGGTGCTTATCTCTCTGGTAACTATGTATGTATAGCTTGGGTCAGACAGCTAGAAGCCTGTCTGTTCATACTTTCTCTGTTTGTAATTTCTGTTTGTATTTGTTCTGAAGCTCAGGGTGCTGACTTTTTTCCCTGAATTAAGTGAAATATATATATATGTTTGATTAAAGTGAGATTGTAAACCCCTTTAAGTTTCTTTCCTTAGAGAAGAAGACCAAAGAACATGTGCTAGCAGCCCTCCTGTGTGCTGGTGTTATTGGTCTTTCACCTCCACAGCAGCTGCTAGCAGCATTGTTGTTACACCATCAAACTGTTTATATATGTTTCTTCAACCCTCTTTTGTCCACTTCAGACAAGCAAGGTTTATCTGAAGCCTCCCACTTCCTCCTGCATAGTTGTATACCCTTCTTCTCATGCACTCCAGTTATAAAAACTTACAAGTTCCATCCTTTTCTTCTTCCTTTCAATACTAGTATTTTCTCTTTACCTTTAATTCTCTTCCCTCTCTTCAAACCTTCAGAAGAGAATCAATTAGCTTCAACAATCTATGGTTTTTCTTATTTCAAACTATCAATACACAGTGAGGACATTAAGGCTCCGAAGGGATTAATTTCTTCTATCCCTTTACAATGTTAGTACTATGTCATCATTTGGCTCTTTCTATTTGTTCAAACAAGTTTACCTTTCTAGATTTCACAGAGTAGATTCTTCTGGTTGAAAAGTTCCTTTTCAACTCTGGTCTTTTCATGAGAAATGCTTGAAATCCATTAAAAATTCCTCTTATTTACCTACTGGATTTTACTAAACTTTACAGGATGCTATTCTTGGTTATAAGAATATCTCTTTTGCCTTTTGGAATATTGTATTCCAAAATTTCCTTTTATTCATATTTGAATCTGCCAACTCTTATGTGATCCCAATTACGTATCCTTGGTATTTGAACTCATTTTTTTTTTTCTGAATTCTTGTAGCATTTTTTCTTTGAAATGGGAGCCCTGGATTTTGGGTGTGACATTCTTTGGACTTTTCCTTTGGAGATTCCTTTTAGGCAGTGCTTAGTAATTTCCTTCTGTCTTCATTTTTTCCTCTGCTTCTGTATTGTTAATGTGTTTTTGCTTAATGGGAAGATCTTTTCCATCCATTAATAGGCCCATGTGACCTGCTTAAGTCACATGAGTTTGAATCACATGAGCCTGGGTCATGAGACTCGTGATGCCCTCTGACCCTGAAGAAATGTATATATACTCAGAGGTTATCATTTTGCTTTGGGGTTCACTCATGGGAAGAGTCTTCATGTTACATAGCCAGATGAGACTCTGGGTAGCCCCCCAGCTTTGAAAAAAAACAGATGTTGGTGCTTCTCTCTTTGGTAACTATGTATGTATTGCTTTTGGTCAGACAGTTAGAAGCCTTGTCTGTTGATTTGTGCTATTTGCTCTTTTTGTATCATTTCTGAATGTAATTTCTGTTTGTATTTTGCTCTGAAGTTCAGAGTGCTGATTCTTCCACTAAACTAAGTGAATTTTATGCAAATATATATACATATATGTATGTATGTATGTATGTATGTTTGATTAAAGTAAGGTTGTTGACCCCTTTAAAGTTGCTTTCCTTTAGAAAAGCAGGTCAAAGAACCTGTGCTAGCAGCCCTCCTGTATGCTGGTGTTATTGGTCTTATACCTCAACAGCAGCTACGAGCAACCTTGTTGTTACAGCTTCTAGTTGTTTTGCACAGTTTTCTTTAATAATGTCTTTAAATGTAATGTCTAGGCCTTTTAAAAAGAACCTTGATTTTCAGGGAATCCAGTGATTATTGAATTATTTTTTTTCTTGACTTGTTTCCCAGGTCAATTATTTTTGATGGCAGATATTTTACATTTCTTACACTTTTCAATCTACTGATTTTATTTCTTGCTATCTTGTGGAACCATTGATTTCTGTTGGGTATATTCTAATTTTCAGGTATTCTATTTCTTGGATAAGGTTTGACACTTCATTTTCTAAGCTACTTACCTCTTTTCAATTCTTTTCTCCAGAGATTTTATTTTATTTTATTCTTATCTCTTGCTTCATTTCTTCTAGCTATTCCTGTTGTCCTTGTGGAATGGATCTTTGAAATTCAAAGTGCTGGATCTTCAGGATCTTCCTTAGCATCTGAGGACAAAACATTAGGGACCTCAGATCCTCTGGGTCTAGACTGCCCTTATCTGATCACTGTGGCTCCACACCACTTGGGACAGCTTTGAAGAGTAAGTTGTTGATTGCTGCTTCCCAGAACTTCCATGGTCCCTGGGGTTTTCTGACCACCCTGAGACTTTTTCAAGATAGCCCTCTTCTCTTGCTGCTCCTGTGACATATAGTCTTGTAGACTGCACATATCCCATGTCTGGTCACACTAACATTTGTTTTGCTTGAAGAACCCCCTTTCTTATTGACCATAGGCTTATGGCTGACTTTCTGTGTAGCTTTGTAGGAGAGATGTCACTACTAAATTTGTTGATCATTATTTACTTTCGTGAGAACTTTTGTTAAGAGTAGATGTGAGAGAGCTGGGCAGCCTGATTCTCATTCAGGCAGATAAGGCAGGTAAAAGTGCTGTCCTCAATTCCTCAAATCCTCAATTCCCTCACAGACACCTTAAATTGAATAATAATTTAAAGAATGAGATTATCTATATCAACCTACATAATTTAAATGATAATTTATATACATTAAAGTATCAAATAAAGTATAGTAAGTTGAGATTCAAAATAGAAGCAGAACAACTCTACTGGCCCAAGGAAAGACTAACCTAGCTTGACCAATACAAATCAGAAATTTTTTTAAGAACTCTCAGTCAACCAATACCTCCCAGCTTTTCCCCATGGTGGGAAACAAAACCTAATGATCACTAACTGTATCAGAAAACAGCCAAGATCTCATCAACATATGGTTAACTGTCAATTAGCTATTTGTTTACCAGTGTTTCTGGCAACTCTCACACAAGTACAACAAAATATATCGGTAAAGAAATAAACAAGATAAAGACATGTTTCTTTTTCTAATAAAGACTTTACCCTCACTCTAGAGCCTAACTACTTTGCAAACCATCTTTTTAATTAGTTGTTAAAGAACTCAAAATCAGCAGAATTTCAGATTTATGATGGGAGGAAACAACATGTTTGATAGAAAGACTAATGTGAGAAAACAGCATTTTGAATCAAAAAAGTTTGGGGCCCTGACTCTAAAAAGATTGCAAGCTAAATACATCCTTTACAGACCTTAACACCAGAAAATGCCAGTTAATTCAGAGAGACAAAGCAAAAGATAGATGTAAAAGATAATGGAGAATAAGTAATCAATCAATAAACATTTATTAAGCACCTACAGAAATATCCTTTTTAAGTTGCATGATAATTTACTTAGAAAATCTTAGCTAATTAGTAAAACACTAATTAAGATCATTAATAGCTACAATAAAGTAGCAGGATATGAAATAAATCCACAAAATATTTGATAATATTTCTACAAAGCAATAACAATAAATCCAGGAAGAAATTACAGAAAGATAAATTTATTTAAAAGAACTCTAAAATGCATAAATATCTGGGAATCCACACTAATAAACCATAGGAATACATATAAAATAATGTTTACAGAAATAAAAGGAAACTTAAATAATCGGAATGATATTCAATGCTTGTGATTGGAATCATAGATTTGAAGCTGGAAAAACCTTCAGAGATCATCTAGTTCAACCTCCTTATTTTACAATCGAAGAAGCTGAAGCCAAGTGAACTTAAATGGCCTGTCTAAAATCAAATAACTAATAAGTGGAAGAGCCTAGCTTTAAATTCAAATCATGGGGTTAAAAATCCAGCACACTTGCCCCTGTCCTAAGGAATTAACTCAAACATGTAACACTAACATCTATGTTCTAATAAATAAATGGCCAAAGCATACGAACAAAGTTTTCCAAAGAATCATAAAACATTAACTATACATATACATATGTATATTTATGTCCACATATACGTCTACATGAACAATTTCTTCTAATCACTATTTTTGAGGAGAAAAAATGCAAGTTACGATAATTTGCCTCAGACACAGAAAATTGACAAAGATGACAAAATTCAGAAATATTCAATGTTGGAATGACTGAGGAAAGAGATACGCTATGACAATATGAGTAGGGCTATAAATTGGTCCAACCATTCTAAAAACAATTTGGATTTACGTGAAAATAGTCCCTCAGGAGTTTATTCCATGTAATCCAGAAACTCCATTGCTCGTTATCTATCCATCCATCCATCTATCTATCTATCTATCTATCTATCTATCTATCTATCTATCTATCTATCTATCTATCTCTCTATCTGCATCAAGGAGGTCCAAGACAGAAAAGTCATAGAATCATAGATAGATGTAGAAGTAGAAGAAGTCATCTGTTCTGATTTTATTCTTTTATTGATGAGAAAATAGAGGTATAGGAAAGTTATGTGACTTGCTTAAGGTTACACAGGTAGTAAGCATAAGAGTTTGGATTTGAAGAGAGTTCCTCTGACTCTAAAGCCAATATTCTCTTCACTCTACCATGCAATCTCATAGATAGAAATATATACATACACATACATAGATATGCAGATGTGACTGCATGTATATATACATATGCATTTACATGTACATGTATATATGTGAATATGGGTTTCTACATGTCTGTGCACAAATCATGTGTATGGTATATGCATATATGTCATAGATGTGATTTTTGACATCAAAAAAATGGAAATAAGTGGGACAATTGTCAGTTGGGTAGTAGCTTAACAACTTGTGGCATATGGATATAATGAAATATTTTTGCATTGTAAAAATTATGTGTACGAGGAATTCAGAAAAATTTTGGAAAACTTGAATTGAAGTAGGTTGAAATAAGGAAAATGAAGAGAACACATTGACCACAATGTTTTTTTAAAGAGCACTAAAATGGAAATGAACTCTGACTCTATTTTTTTAAATAGAAGATAATTCCCCCCAAGTAGTATAAATTTTGAGATATTTTTTTAAAACTTAAAATTTACATTATGTTTAAGACTGGTCTCCAGAAAATTAAGGGCAAAACAAGCTAAGTTTTTTTCACCAGCTCTTCATTTTCTTATAAATCCTATTCCCAGGGAAAGGCATACATTCATTCATTTATTCATTCATTCAACAACCATTTCTAAACACCAACTGGGGAGGCCATATAATCATATGGAGAAACAGATGTCTCCAATTTTAGGTTCTTACTCTGTAGAGTCCTATGATTGCCCTTAAACTCATTATCCTATAACTCTGGCAAAGAGCAAAATTGTTTAACTCCTGCCCCTCTTATCTGTGAAAGCATAAAAGATATTTTAGAAGATACTTAAGAAACATGTTGGATATACACACACATATGTGTGTATGTGTATATATATGTATATATATATATACATATATATGTATATATGTGTGTATGTGTGTGTGTGTGTGTGTGTGTTTACTTAAAACAGAGGAAAGAGGACCATCGTGGCCAGAGATAAGCAATGCAATTGAGCCTGGAGTTAACATCCCATTTTGACTGAATCGATTTGGGACCTCTAACTTATCAGTGGCAGCTTTCAAATAAGATTCACTTTAGTGAAACATGCAAGAAAGCGAGAACATGAACTGACAATTGCTCTTGACTGCTGCTATAAAATAAAACTCACTACTACGGCAGAAAAAAATCCTTTCTTTGTGACAGAACACAAGAGCCTCTAAAAGCCTGGGCCCCATCGTCTAAGTGATGTGGTTTGAAAACTATATGTGAAAGAACCTTGTGCAAAATTATTACATCTTCTTCCTGAAATTTCCCAACACTGATCATGCCTACAAGATTGGAGATAATAGTAAAATCGAAACTGTTATCTGTTTAATGTAACATAATCAACTATTATTAGCTGAACTTCATTTCATTTTTCAGATGTGTTAGCAGTCCTCTAACAGCACTACTAATGTCACAAAGAAGTTATGACGGTGATGATTACCAGAGGTCTGAAAATGGCTTGCAGCCTGGAAGGGCAAGCTTCCCTGGGCAGAGTGAGTGCTGTGGAGGCATTGAGAGGCCAGGAGGCAGCATGAGGGCAATGAGCACTAATGGGAATGAGGTGAGAGTGCCCAAGCAGAGAATCAGCAACTGAAAGTAGAATTAGGTGGATGAAAAACAAATTCATCCACTTTTGCCTAAGGTCCGACCTGATTTCTATACTTTAATTAAAGGTTTTGTTGGCTGGATTTGTTTCTACAATATGCTTGAACTATTTTCTAAATGTATATATTAAAAAAATAGCTAAGCATCAATCTGGTGAAGTGTTGGCCTGAGCTGAGTTACTGTAGTGGTGCCAGGCTTAACTATTTTCTGTTCCAAGCTTCGGTGAGACGACTGGGTGACAAAGCACCGTGGGCATACACTTCAAAGACTTGGAATTTACTTCAATAATTCGGTACATGAAACATAGAGAACAAGACTGAATTCTCAGCCTACAAGCTCAAAAATTTTTGAGCACCCACTATAAGCTGACCACTGTGCAAATGGCTTTGGAGACCTGTAAAGAAGGAAGGCATTGTCCCTCTCCACAGGGAACTTCATCATCCCATATCCACCAGATGGTGGGAGTAGAGGGGAGGAGGAGGAGAACACTTTATAATGCATGTATATTGGACAATTTAAACTTTCCATGATTCATTTAGATTAATTGGACTGGCAGAATTTGGAAACTATTCAAAAAGAGCTTCTTATTGACTCAGTAAGGATTTGATTATCGGTCAGACTGCTCGTGTGCTTATTATAAGTTTTCCCTTATAATAGAGTGCCTCAGAGTCCAAACAGCATTATTTTTATAGCCAGGGGAAGCATAAGGGTGTGAGTGGCAGAAATGACTACTATCCAGGTAGTGTTATGTGACATCATGGATGGGAAAATTGTATAGGCAAATTTTGACTTTTGTGGTCCTTCACACATACCTCTACCTTCTCTTCTTCAATTTTTGTTCTCCCCCTCCTCTCAACTCCTCCTACCACTATTTTAAACATCTCAACTAAAATTAATGCCCTCATGCTACTAAAAGCTCCCAGCCTCTCAAACTAAAATGTCTCACTCAATGTTAAATAGCAATCCCTACGTTGTATCTCCTGGAACTGTTGCCACTGCAGCATAACTTATCTGCCTTATGCCTTTTGCTCTCGGGGTCAGTAACATTGGGTCTTTTCTAGTCATACTCAAATACTCAAATGTATCTGTCTCAATGATATGGTCATTTATAAACCACCCATGCCTGTCCATTCTTGGCAAAACTTGTTAATCTTCTCTCATATGTTCACCACAAAGAATCGAACTGCTTACATATTAACCTTATTATCTTTAAGATCAACTATAAATTTCTCTGTAACATACTTTTTTTAAAAAATCTTCTACAAGGAGATTGAATTACTGGGGTGCAGTCTATAAAGAGATTACATTTCTGGGTTTTTGCAGAATCCTCTACCCAATAAGATGTCTTTTTGATCTAGTGTTGCTGAACTGGCAAATGTGGAGGTGGAGGGAGAAGCTTCTATTTTTAGAAAGTATATGCTTTATTATAATTGTTATTTTTATTGCATTTGATGATCCATAAGGGTTTTATTGCATTCAAATAATAAGCTTAGATTACTGGCCTAGCCTTCGCTAGAACTAGCCCAGAACATTTGACATTAGCCTGTAGGATTGGATTGCAATAACTTTGTGGTAAATTTTGTGGTTGAAGTTGGGAGAAGGGCTATGAGGAGGAAAGAGAATATCAGATGATTGGCCAGGCAGACATGGCGTACCCTGTAGCAGCAGCTATTTTAATTATATATGGGGAGCCCTTTCAATGGGATAAAAAAAGCCCCCTGTTGACTTTATAAAATTAGTCCATGAGTTTTTTTAATTAATTAATTTTTAGTTTTAGTTTATAACATTCAGTTCCTCAAGTTTTTGAGTTTCAAATTTTCTCCCCCTTCCTCCCCTCCTCCCTCGCCACTGAAGATAGCATTCAATCCTATATAGGTTCTACATATACCTTCACACTACATAGATTTGCAAAATAGTCAAGTCGTAAAGAACTATAACCAATGGCATGAACCACAAGAAAGAAGAAACAAAACAGAAACAAAAAACAAAAACAAACCAAAAGAAGAGAGCAAATAATTTGCTTCGATCTGCATTCAGACTCTGTAATTCTTTCTGTGGATGTGAATTGCTTTTTCCATCATGAGTCCTTTGGAGTTTTCTCAGAACCTTGCATTTATGAGAAGAGCCAAGTCCATCAAAGTCAGTGATCAGAGATACCATGTAGCTGTAATCGTGTATAATGTTCTTCTGCTTCTGCTCCCCTCACTCAGCATCAGATCTTATAAGTTTTTGCAGGTTATTAAAGAGCTTAACAGAGAGAATAACAATATTGCAAAAGGCTGGCTCTTAATAACAACTTTAGAAAACTATATCACCAACATAAGGAAAATAAAAATAAATTTTCTTTTAAGATTCAGCAATTGGACAAAGATATGAATGAGGTTTTCTTCTTCTCATTTTTTAAGGATCTTTACTGCTGAGACCAGTCAGCGAACAAGCATTTTCTAAGGACTTACTACGTACCAGGCACTATGCTAAACACTAAAGAAACAAAAAAAGGCAAAAACACTGTCCCTACCCTCAAAAAGCTTATTTTTCAGTGAGTGTAACAACAATGCTACTTGTCACTACTGTGGCTGTGTAATAACACCAGCACACAGGAGGGCTGCTAGCACAAATTCTTTGATCCGCTTTTCTAAGGAAAACAACTTTAAGGGGTTTACAATCTCACTTTAATTAAACATACATATATCATTCACTTAGTTCAGGGGAAAGAGTCAGCACCCTGAACTTCAGAGAAAACCCAAGCAGAAATTATATAAACAGAGCAAACAACACAAATCAGCAGACAGGTTTCTAGAAGTCTATCCAAGACATTACATACATATCATTACATAACAGAGAGAGAAGCACAAAGATCTGGGTTTTTCAAAGTAGAGGGGTTCCATCGGCTACCCAGAGGCTTGTCTGGTCAAATCACATGACATTCTTCTAGTGAGTGAGCCCCCAAAGCAAAACTTCACCTCCAACAGTTCTGAGAGTTCTCATTTCTCAATTCTTGATTCTGAGGCCAATGGCTATCCTCTGGGTATACCCTTTTTCAGGGCCTAAGGGCTTGACATCTCTTGTGACCTAATTAGCAAAAGAGTGTGGGTCTTTCTACAAACAAAAGGCAAGACTCAATCAAAGGCACTTGATTGCCTTAGTGCTTAGAAGCACTCCAAAAGAAAAAACAACAAAAAATCCCACTTTGCTTGCCATCACAGTAAGAGAGACAAAATTCAAATAACTATGTACATGTAATATGTATACCAAGGATGGATGGAAAAGTTTGGAATACCCTGTGGTGCTTATAATAGAAAATCAATTAAGAAGATGTAGCAGGATTTCTTTGCTTCAAAGAGAGTCCAACTGAGATTATCTAACATAAAATTGTCATTTATCTAATTCGTATGATTTCATAGTCTGCAGTTCCATTTGGTAGCATGTAAATAGAAACAAAGGAGGTGAATGGTGAGAATACAACAGAGCTGGAGTTTGACAGTGAGTGATCAGCAGTAGGACAAGAGGACAAGAGAATTTAAAGAAAATAGTACAGAGTTGACCTGATTTCACCATAGTGTCAAGACAGAGAAAGGAAGAAAGTGTAGCCCATGTAGGGTGATGGCTTGAGAAAGTACTGAAGATTGGAGTTAGGAAAACAGTCACAATGATAGTCAGATCTTGGATCTTGCCATCACCCACAGTCGTTTTATATCATTTGATGTTTTTATTATTTTTTATTATTCTATTATTTGTATTAAGATCCTCCTCCATTTATGCTTATGTACTAAGTCTCCTCCCAAATTTATAGTGCAAGAGCATCTAAAGAGGGTGAGGTCCCTTGGACCAAAAGATTTGGGAGATCTTGCAGCAAAGCAGTAGGATTTAGTATTAATAGTATTTATTTTACCTAGGGTAGGATACTTTCCCTTTGAGGAAGCAAGGAGGTCAGCCTCATGACTTTGTTGGACCAGAAAACTGAGAGCATAATAAGTCCAACCTATGCAGAATTGACATCCTAAGGATCTGAAGGAATTTCCATTAGTCACTGGTATATCTACTTTATCTAACATTGCTTCCCTGTGGTGGCAAATGTGGAGGTGGAAAGGAACAGTGTCTATTTTCATTTCATTTTATGGGCCACAAGTGTTTTATTCTATTCAAATTACGAGCCTGAATTTGTGAACTGGCCAGAGCTAGAACTGATCCATGATAGCGGGAATGGCAATCATGATCTCAGACAAAACAACACTAAAAATGGACATTTTTTAAAAAGATAAGCAGGGAAATCATTATGCTTAAAAGGACTAAACATAAAGAAATAATGTCGGGGGCGGAGCCAAGATGGCGGCTGGGAAGCAGTGACTGGCGTGAGCTCCCCACCAAGTTCCTCCAAAAACCTATAAAACAATGGCTCTGAACCAATTTTAGAGCTGCAGAACCCACAAAGTGGCAGAGGGAAGCAGGGCTCCACCGCAGGACAGCCTGGATGGTCCCTGGGTAAGGTCGGTCCCACACGGACCTC
>CM053622.1:406101285-406123776 GCA_028646595.1 Phalanger gymnotis
TCAATAGTCTCATAACAAGAAACACTACAAATGGTAGAGAAAAGATACATTGGCCTCTTCACATTTAATCTCCAAAATCTCCCAGTTACCTGTCTACCAGAATTAGATGGGCTTATTTCCTCCATAAGCATCATAACCTTTAGTAGCTACCAGAACAAGAAACAAGAAAAGAAAGTTGACCCTAGGTTCCTTCAATGGCATTCAAGAGCATTCATCACACTGAGCACACTAGGGAGTTTTCATGTGGTCTAAGTTAGGTTCATAAAATCCTTTTCACTTTTCTTCAGCAGATTCCAAGCTTTATATTTTTATTATCCTAGCTGTTTCACAGCCAACAGCATGTTTTCTTTGTAGCAATGCCTAACTTGGAATAATTTTGGAAACCACAAAGCTTATGAGACATGGCTTATTGGAGCACCAGCAAGTAAACCTTTCTCTTTATTAACAGGCTGGGTTACATTTTGTTTACATTTGCACCCTGGTGCACTCTGACATTTTAGCTTTTTCTCCAGCATTTCCAGAACATGGGGTAATTTCAATCCCTCCCCCATCCTCTCCTCATGCTCCCACCTCCTCAGGTCATGGTTTCAAGAAACACAACGTAAACATAATTTATTTAACTACCTGAACTCATATTGGGACCATTGACTATTTAGTGTCAGGGGCAATAAAGGTTTTCTTCCCACCATGGAGAATGGGTTTTGACAAAATACAGTACATAATTGCCAATGCCTTCTATGGGTCACAGTCTGCATTATGAACTTGTGTATCTATGGGTGGTAGTCAATATAGATAAATGTGAAGGAAATCTAAGCTTACTGAGAAGTTGGTAAGACATATGAAAATAATGCACAAGGAATGTGGTGTTTATAGAAAGATTTTCACCTCCTTAAGCTTTTCTGTCTCTCCTATACCCCTCTTCTGTGTGTACAAGTTGTTTATATTTGGATGATTGGCAATTAGGGACTATGGGCAATCCCCACCCCACTCCACCCCCATTTACTTGACAAAAAGTAATCCAAACTACTAGTTTGAGAAGCAAAATAGCAAATATTTCCATTGGAAATACATTTATAAACCTGATCGGCATATGGAAATCATAGTTTCTTATCAGTAGGATAAGCCTGAGGTTATCCACCTTAGAGCAGAATGATGAAAAAAAAATGACAGGAGTAAAGAAAGGCCGGAGGACATGGCCAACCCACTGCCACCCACAGGGCATGTGAGGGGGACTACCTAAAGCAATGGGGCACCCTGAGGCAGAGAGAGGAGAGATCGTGCATCAGGCAAGTCAAATCACCTTGACCACTAACTCCCCTCAGTCCCCAATGTTAACAGCCCAAGACCCTGAACTTGAGTCCCCTGAATCACCAGAACTGCTTCTAGACCAGCCCCCAGAGCCATTATTATTGGAGGAAATCATTGTGGAGAAGGGCCCACCTTCCTCAAGACTACCAGCAACAACTGCTGATCAACTGACATCAATAGGGAGATAAGCCCAGGAGCCTGGGGAGTGGCATCACCTCAGAACACCTGTCCTGCTGCTTCTGGTGACTATTGTGCTCTACTCTGGAGAAGGTGCCAGGTATCCCCACAAACTGCCAACTACCTGCCACACACAGGGCAGGTAAGCTAGCCTAGCTGAAACAGCAAGTAGCCCTGAGAGAAAGAGACAAGAGGTAGCATGTCCCAGGCGAGTCAAACTCTCCCCACCACCTTCCTTGACCGACATCTTCCCTCAGACTCTGATGGAGACAGCCCAGGATGCAGAACCCAAGAGGTTTGATAATGGCAATGTTTCCAACAAAGTGTCATCCGGGGAAGCAAATCCCCTATGTTCATGCAGCCTGGCAACTATTCCTGCAGTTATTGTAGCTATAGCTACTGAAAACAAAAAAGAAAAAAAAATAGTTCTTTGCACTGAAGATTTTTACACTGTCAAATGGTTTAATACAGCAAACTGACAAAAGCTCACCAATGAAAATGACATTAAAGAAGCATTCATATCTGCTTTGCAGCTGGAAGCTAAGGACTATGGGACCTTTCCATCTGACTTGTAACTGAAACCTTTCACATGGATTGGCTCCTCCATCAGAATGTCAGCCCCTTGAGACCAAGGATTGTCTTACTTTTATATTTGTATCCTTAGCCTTTAGTGTTTTCCACATAGTAAGCACTTAATAAATGCTTCTTCATTCATTTATCCCAGAAGAACAACAATGATAACAAATCTCATGCATTTTCACCTTTCCTTAGGATAATGATGTGCAGTTCAAGAGTCAACAGAAAGTTGTGTTGACTTCCTGAAGAGTCTGAGTTTCATCATATTCCAACATTTCATAAACTCTTGTGCTTATAAAAGACCTTGATTGGTCATCCAGTCTATCTCTCTTCTTAAGAAGATAGAGAAGATTCTATCTTGTTTTTAAATGCCCCAAGAAAAAACAACTCTCCAGTCTCCCATAGTTAATGAGAATTGTTGAAATTTTCATTTATGACTATCAAGAAAGAAATTCTTCCTTGAAAACAACATCAATTGTTCATTCTACAGATTAAGCTCAATTCCTTTTATTCCATCCTCTGGAATTCCACCCATTCAATTGATTTCTGTAATTATGAAGTGAGTCACTGCCCTACCTTATCCCAGACATAAGACAATACTGCATCTGTGAATGGTTAACATAACAGTTATTGAAATTGGAAGTGAGTGAATTTAGCACAAAGGAAAAGTGCCAGATTTGGAGTCAGAGGACCTGGCTTCAAATCCTAGTTTTCCTGATTGGCTTTGGGCAAATCGCTTACCCTTTCCCCCTGCCCTCAGTTTAGTCATTTGCAAAATGAGGATGTTGGATTACGCAACCTCAGACCTCTTTTAGCTCTAAATCAATGATCCTAAGGCAATTGCTTTTATTCCTTTCCATGTCCAGCTGCTTACTCATCCTCAGGACTTTCTCTAACATGCCACAGAAACCTCTCTACCTTGGAAAGTCATTCAAACTCTCACATTGGAAGTACCCTCTGACCCTGCCACCTCTCACTCAGATTGGTCCCTCCCAGACACAATCTAAGGAGGAGGCCCAGGCTAGCAAAGGCTATACCTTCATTTCCATAGGACTTTCTCTACCATGCCCCCAGCAAGGATACCTTATCATCTTCTTTCTCTTTTTGGATCCGTTTTACTTGTTCTCTTCACTTATTAGAATGTAAGCTCCTATAGGTCAGGAACTCTTTCTTCTACTTGTATTTATACTTCCAGGGCTTAGCACAGTGCTTGGCACATAATAAGAGCTTAATAAATGTGTGTTGCCTTCACTTGACTTACTTTCCTTCTAATTTGAATCACAGAAGTTTTAAAGGTGGAAGGGACTTCTCTGGCCATCCATTAGTCACATCTATGACCAAATAGAATCCCCACTAAAATATAATCAGCAAATTATTATCTAACACAGAGGTTGGGAACCTGCAGCCTCAAGGCCATATGTGACCCTCTAGGTGCTCAAGTGTGGCCCTTTGACTGAATCCAAACTTCACAAATATTGTTCTGTGAAGTTCGGACTCAGTAAAAGGGCCTCACTTGAGGACCTGAAGGGCCACATGTGACCTCGAGGTGACAGGTTCCTCACCCCTGAAGTATCTCTCTGCTTGAAGACCTCCGATAAAAGGAAACTTACAACCTCCTAAGGCAGCCCTCTTTACTTTTTAGATAGTTCCAGTTATTAAGAGTGATTATTCTGTTCTTCCTTCCATGTCAGAAAACCTGCATTCCCCAAGCAGCAAGAAAAAGAAAATCTCCTTCATTTTCTTTCTACATTCATCCCAGGAACTGGTCTTGTACACAGTCTAGTTACCTAGCTCACAGCCTGTCCAATGTGTCTCCAGTACAAACACCTTAAGAGAACAGAGAAGTTTTAGAAGAGGACCATAGGAACAACCACCATATAACAAGACGCTGTCTGGTGTAACTGTGGCTGGAGGGTAGGTGGTTGCCCTAGAAGTAATCTAGTTATGCTATGCCCTCCTACTTGGTCCTCATCTTTGTTTAGGCAGAACCACCCTTTTCCAACTTCGTTCAGCCATCCTGTAGGGGTGACTTACCCTTGTCAAGAGACCTTCACTCAGCTCTCACTGGAAGCAGATAGTGCCAGTAACTTGCCAGCAGAGTGCAATGGAAGCAAAATTGCCAGAAGATAACTGTCGCTAAAAGAAGCATCTTCCTGCTTACTCATTTCTCCTAATGATACTTTTTACTGTTGTGGTTCAGACATTTGGTAGGGTCAATAGTCCAGATGCATTGTGGTTTGTTATCACATTTTGGGAAGTTTATAAAGCACAACAATCAATAAGGTTCTCATATGGCTCCAGGGATACAAACTCAGAACTCCTCCCCCTGAATATAGTTCTGCAAATCTCCATATAATATATTGGCTATCCCCTAGAATTTAAATGTAAGCCCAAATGTTTGTCGATTGACCTCCTAGCACAGTGTATTATATAATAGGTACTTAAGAAATGTGTATGTGTCTACTACGTGTGTATCCAAAAGAAAAAGATTTTTTAAAAAAAAGAAAATAACTTATATGTACAAAAATATTTAGAGCAGCTCTTTTCTGGTGGCAATTGGGGAATGGCTGAATAAGTAGTGGTATATAATTGTGATGGAATGCTATTGTGCCATAAGGAATGATGAGCAGGATGCTCTCAGAAAAACCTGGAATGACTTACATGAACTGATGCAAAGTGAAATTAGTAGAACCAGGAGATAATTGTACACAGTAACAACAATACTGTAAGATGATCAATGGTGAGTGACCTAGCTATTCTCAGCAATACAATGATCCAAGACAACTCTGGAGAATTTATGATGAAAAAGGCTATCCATCCCCAGAGAAAGAACTGATGCAGTCTGAATACAGATCAACGCATACATTCTTTTTAAACTTTATTTTTCTTGGAGTTTTTTATTTTGGACTATGTTTTCTTTTATAACATGACTAATATGGAAATATGTCTTGCATGACCACACATGTATAACCTATATCAAATTGCTTTCCTTCTCAATGAAAGAAGTGAAGAGGGAGAGAGACAATTTGGAACTCAACTTTAAAAATGAATGTTGATAAGTGTTTTTATACGTAATTGGGGAAAAATAAAATGCTAAATAAAAAATTTAATTAAAAAATGTGTGTGTGTGTGTGTGTGTGTGTGTGTGTGTATAGAAGGAATGGAGAAAAAAACTATCCTAGTCTAGTGTATGGTGATTCTATGAAATTTATTTTTTTTTAATTTTTTTCCTATAAACTTTAGAACTTGTTTGATATAGTCATAGAATATATTCTTGTGAATGGTTATCAATTGTCATTCTATTTCAAGATGGTGGATAGACTGACTCATATGAATTGGGGACTGAGGATAAATTTTATCCAAAGAAGAAAGGCAGATTCAAACTACACCTTATCTAAGGGGAGTATCTTAGAATTTCCTACAGAATGATTTCCAGGAGCTGTGAGTTACCTGTCCACCCACTTTACCTCATGTGGTCTAGGCTTAAGCCCACTTTCCCCTGGATTCTTTATGTACTGGTAGGTGAATGAATCATAGACTTTGGAGTGGATGCCTTATACCAGCTGTTTTAGCTATTTTTAGCTAAATGCTTTTTCCCAAAAGCTAATTAAGTTTGACTGACTAATATCAACAGACAATCAATGAGGGAAGGAATACCAATGGGGATTTGTGAACTAGATAACACTAGAAAACTACCCATCCCACCCTCAGAGTCTCAGAGTTATCCCTAAAAGCCTGAGGGGTAGACATGGTAGCTATACTCTGCAGATCCAGCCTACCAGTGAGAATGGGAGAGGGGAGAGTGAGTTCCATAGTAGTGCTACAATGGAACAAATAGGTAAGTGAGAAATAAGATATGAGAAATTGAGCTAAATTTCACTTTGTTTCCTCACCTTTTGTAGGAAAATGTGTGACTGCATTATGTGTTTACAGGTGAAATGCTGTCAAACACTGGCACTTTGTCAATATGGTATTTATAGAAGTTAAACAATAAAGATGACCAAGGGGCATACAGGCCATAGATTAGTTAGAACATATTTGAAAAGAGGAATTTCATAGAAGCTTTCATATTTCCAATGGCTATTTCTCAATTTTTTTCCCTCAACCATTTTTTTAAAATGATGCCACTATGAGCCCAACTCCTCTGTGTATGTTTTCTTACCCACAAAATTAATGTAATTATTACTTTTCAGAGATAACGTTCTGTTAGCTAAATCAATGTTTCCAAAAGTCTTTGATGTGCTTAGGCTAAAGGTCTAATAGAAAAGAAAATAGTACTGTAATGAGTGTTTGTCTAAGGATCCAAGTGTCATGTTACTCTCAGGCTACAGGATATAAGAATCCCTGGGCAACATCTGCTGTTTTGGAAGAATTCACATGAATTTTGTAGCCTAAGAATAATGTGGGATTTGTAAGGACCAACAGAAGCAAAACATTCAGGAAAGTTCCAACAAGACCAATCCCAGACCAAATCCTTGGGGTTCAACCAGACTCGTATTAACTTTCAGAACACAGCAACTTTAGTGGCTATTTGGCTCACTCCATCCACCTCTGTCACCATGCTGTAATTCATATAAGCCTGGAAATTTTAAGTTGTAAAAAACTTTACATTGGTAACTAGAAATAGTTTCTTTGTGTAGCTTTCATTCATCACTTTTGAATATTTCTGAAGTCTTCTTTTTCCAACAAAAGAATGTTTGTGAAACACTTATTCTTTTGAACTTTATTCTTGTAAAATACTATAGAAAGGAATTTAATAGAGACCATTACCTATTTAATGTATGCACCTATCCTTTTGTCTTCATGCTTTATGAAGCTAATTTTAGGCCACCTGCTTCTGGACCAAGTGACCCAACTCATTAGAAGCAGAGATAACCATGATTTGTCTTGGTAACTTCCTAACAGAAGGCAAAATGCAAGAGAGAAAACCAAGTAAAGGAAAACACCAAATAAACCAAATAATCTATTGGCTTAGACCAAATAAGGCTTTTACTTTGATGCAAAAATATAAATTCTATTCATGGAATGTTTGGTTTATGAAAATGGAGAAGTCCCTCAAGAAATTATCCATCAACATGGCCTTTTCTTTCTCTTTTTTACATTTTTTAAAGAGAAAATTAGGATTTTTGGATACAACCAACACATCCCTATTTCCCACATGTGAAATTTAGTATTACTACCCTGTACTGACAAATATGTAATTTTAATATAAAAAAACTGGGCAAATAAGTCCTGGCTATTATATTACTACATACTTTGGTCATGAATCTATGTATTTATTTAGTTTTTCCATGCATTTCAATTGCCTTCAATTGAAGGTAGGACGAACTGTGATGTCAATTAACATTTATTTACCACGTAATATATTCAATACATTTTGAAGGTATAAGACTGAAGGTCATCAAGTTCAACCTACATATGAAGAAACAATCTGGAGCTCCAGTCAAGATGACAAATGAATGATTACACCTAAACCCAGCTATCAGAGAAGTAGCCTAGCAAAGATTTAGAAGTGGTTGATATGGGAGAAGGGTAGAGGAAGAAGGGGAGCATCAGAAGATCAATATAACTAAAAAGAAATACTAGTAAACTCTTCTATCTGATCTAAGACTACACAAAAAGATATTCAGAATCTTATGGGTCAGGGGCATTCAGATGGATCTGAAGCCAGCAAAAGCTCCGATAAAAAGGGCTTCACATCAATAGGACTTCAAATATGTCTTCTCAGATCCCAGAAGGGGACAAATTCAGCTGCCAGCAAGTCACTGCACAAAGACACAAGGCAGAGAGGTACAGGTAATGCTTGCACATCTGGAATCATCTAAGAAGTGTGGAGCCAAAAGGATCTCTAATATATCTGTCAGAGCCACATCAAGAGACAAAGGCACTTCCCACTAGATGACTTTGCAAAGATTGCCATGGAATAGAAGCACCAAGACAGCCTATGATTGGGGTACTCTCTAGGAGACCTGAATCTTTGATCACAGGAGGCACAATCTCTGGTCAAGTCCACCACATGGGAAAGAGTTGACTCTTTCCTGGTAGTTGCACGAGGGGAACAGGATCAAGGCAAGGCCAAAGTCCAGTAGCAGTGTATGGACACAAGGACATAGAGGCAAAAATCAGGGAATGACGCAGATGATAGTGAAAAGTCCCAGCTCCAGCTATATTTCCCTGTCCCAGGCCAAGGCTTCAGGAGAAGAGAAGGAACAAGAGGAAACCAGAAACCAGCCACCTCATCCAGAATTACAGAAGCCAAATCACAGCAGCCAGGTGAAAAAAGAGGAAAACTCATAAGAGGATGTGAAGGAATAAAAAACACAATCAACAATTATTACTGTAAACGTGGATGGGATAAGCTTATTCATTAACCATATGATAGCAAAACAAATTCAAAATAAAATATAATAAATTGATTACAGGAAAAACACTTGAAGAAATAGATTCATGGACTTAAAATGAGGAGCTGTAGCAAAATTTATTATGCTGGTGGTGAATTCAAAAAAGCAGGAATGCTAATCATGATCCCAGAAGAAGAAGAAAATCAACAGTGAAGTTAGATGTAGTTGAAAGAGATAGGCAGTTTCTCTTATTATGTTTAAAGTAATCATGGGATCATGAAGTAATAATAATCAATAGATATACATTGACTAGCATAGAGGACTAGACAAAAAACCGATGGACAAGAAAATAGACATCAAAACTTTAATAGCTGGGAAAATCAATGTACCACTTTCAGAGACAGACAATTTTTTTAAATAGAAAGTTAAGGACTTGAACAAAAGTTTAGAAAAATTAAGTATGATATCTCTCTCACAATTGCTGAATCGAAATAAAAAGGTATGCACATATTTCTCAATTGCACATCACACCTCTGCAAAAAAAAAATCCTGATCACAGGTAGAGCATAAAAAACCCACAAATGAATAAAGAAAAGAAGAAATAATAAACACATCTTTTGCTGTCCAAAATGCAATAAAACTGTAATCAACAAGAATAGGATTCAAAGTTTAAAAATATACTCTTAAAGAATTGGGGGATAAAGAAATAAATGATAAAAACAAGAACAATTTTTGTTTTAAAAAATGGCAATGAGTTTTGTCAATATCAAAACTTTTGTAATGTGGCTAACAAAATAAGGAGAAATTTCATAGGCCTAAATACTTTCATCAACAAAAGAGAAAGAATTGACTGATAAACTGGGTATGTAACTAAATAAGCTAGAAAAGCAACAACTCCAACTAAAAACAAAAGATAGAAATTTAGAAAATCAAAGAAAAAAATTTGAAAACAAAAAAGCTAATTTGATAAAGCCAAGAGTTGCTTTTTTGAAAACAATTAATAAAATAGACAAACTATTAACTAGTTTGATGAAAAAAGAGGAAAAAATCAAATTAATACAACAAAAAATGTAAAAGAATTCACAACAGATGAAGAAGAAATAAAGGCAATAAAAACAACTTTGTTTATGTGCTAACAAAACTGATGACTTAAATGGATGAATATTTACCAAAAAAGATACTCAGATTAACAGAAGAAAGATAGAGAATTTAAATAAACAACTATCAGAAAAAGAAATTGGTAAAGCCATAAATAAACTTGAAATGAAAAAACCTCAGACTCAGATGCATTTACAAATGAAGTCTATTAAGCATTCAAAGAACAAATAACTCCAGTGCGGAAAAAATTGTTTTCAAAAATATGGGAAGAATGCAAACTTCTTCTATGAGAGAAATATAGTCTTGATATCTAAACCAGGGAGAAATAAGGCAAGGAAAGAAAATATATTTAATATTGATGCCAAAATTTTGGGTAAAATATTAATTAGGGCAACAGCCTTTCCAAAAAGGCTAGGGTGATTTCCTCCAAGGAGACCTAAGTCTAAATATCTTGTGAATTGTATTTCTTCCAAGTGAGAGAAGAGAGGGCTCTTATAGTTTGCTTACTTTATCAGGAGTGAAGGACAGAATTTCCCCTCTGGGGGATTTTGAAAAATCTCTGAAAAGAAGAGTAAAAGAAGGGGAAAAGAATGCTGCAATAACAATTGTAGCAATGGTGGCAGATGGATGACTTCCTAAAAGACGCAGATACCTCGTAGCGGTGTCTGGACCACTGCTTAATTTCTTAAGACAAATCCAATAGAGAACGACGGAATTTTGACTTCCCAGAGAAACTGTTGGAATAATGGTGAATCTATCCCCTTCTGCACTTCACCCCCACCTTTTAATTGCCTGTGACAACAGATAGTAAGGTTAATTATTAAGGATTGCTTTGATATTTAAACATTTTTCCTATTAGTCATTTAAGTGTTATGTTGTTTTGTTTTTTTACAATGTTTTGATAAAAATGAGATAGTTTTAATGGCAAGCTGAATTGGTGTTTTTCTGTACAGTGGCTGCCACATTGTAAAGAAAAACAATTTTTAAAGTAAATAGTTTCAAATCTTTGCTTTCACAGTGCAATCTTTCTTCTTCTTCTTCTTCTTCTTCTTCTTCTTCTTCTTCTTCTTCTTCTTCTTCTTCTTCTTCTTCTCTTGGCTACATTAACCTTGATAATCTCAAGAACAGAATCATTCCTTAAATCTCTTTATGTCCTAGGAGGAAGAACAGTCTGCACTTTGAATATATTTAACCCTCACTTTTCATGTAGAAATACAAACATTGTGCACTTAGTGTAGGAACTTCAAGAAGACCCTTAGCCATTCTCTCCTTTACCGGCATCTCTCCTAGAAAATTGCTGTGGCAAACTGCTCACATACATTCTCAACTACAAGATTGTTGCTTTGGTCAACTCTCTAGCACTTTGATATGCTCTGCTTCCTTTTTCCTCTCTTACTAAACTCTGACCTTGTCCTACCAATGTGCATTACTTACCCCATCTAGAGTCTTGTCCTTCTGATCTTCTTCTACTTCTCCTCCTCCTCCTTCTTTTCAAGTCCTTTTCCTTTTCTTCTCTTCCCTTTTCTTCTCTTCCTTAGGGTGCAGGATCATAGATTTGAAGTTGGAAGGGATTCTTAGAGGCCACTGAGTCCAACCCCTTTATTTTTCAAAGGAGGAAATTGAAACACATAGAGGTTAAATGACTTTGCCAGGGTCACACAAAAGAGTTAGGAATTGAAACCATGTCTTCGTGACTCCAAATCCAGAATGGTATTCTATACTGTCTCTCAAGCAGGAATATACTGGAGCCAGCTCAAAATTACTTTAGAGAGAGCCAGTGGTTAAATTTTCATTGTGAGCATCTATAGCTTAGAAATTAACAAATGCTATAAATCAGGGTTTAATTTATTGTTTTGTTGATTGTCTACATTTAAGAAAGTGATGAAGAAAAGAAATGTTAATAATGCAGATTAAACTTAAAGTGTGTTGTGACCCATATTTTTCAGAAATCCAGTTGTTAAATGTTTGCCAGCATACCCCTACTTTCAAGTCTCTTCCCTTTCTTGAATCCTTCTCACTTTTCAAGTTTGTTCCTTCTTTTTCAAGCATCTCAAGTAATCTCAAATTTTCCCTGCCCAAATTCAGAATCTGGTTTTTTTTCACAATTTTGAAACATCTAAAACACCTTTACAATTCTTTCTCCTTCTCTAGCTCAAGTCCTTCTCCCACAAAAGCTAGAAATAGAAAAAAAGCAGTATAAAATACTTGAGCTAAATGGAGCCTTCTAGGCCATTTAGCTGAAACCGTTATTTTGGAACTGAAAAAACTTAGGCCTATAAAAGTTAGAATATACATGTCCTTGTTCTTAGTGCATTTCTTTTTCTAGTATATAATAGCGTACAATGATTTTCATGGCTCCCTCCCCTAGTATGTCTTTAAATTTCACCTATAGGTACGTTCTCTCAGAATCTGGAAGCAATACATTTGGAGAAGCCTCTAGGTAGGCCAAAAGCTTAATTGCTATAAAGTCAGATTTACTACTTACTGGTCCTGGCCTATATTTGTACTCTTGAAATTCCAGTAATTTCCCTTCATGCAACACTCTATGCTTTTGTCTTTGTTAATGTAGGATCATTCCAAAGACTGGGAAAGATTCACTAGCCACATATACATAATACAGATATAAAATATCCAGGCAGAAGGAAGACAATGACCTTTCCTGCTGAACTTAATGTTTGTTCCTGCACTTCTTTCCTATCCTGTTTATTTGCAGAGAAAACTAAAAGAGTTTGGTGGTTGACAAATTGGAGGTTGTCAAACCCAAACCTTGTTTGCTACAAAGATAGCCTCTAAAACTCCTGCATGCTGTGAGCAGTTCAGCAATTGGAAACTAATCTAGGAACCACAAGGAATTTCAGCTCCTAAATCAGAGTATGGAATCTAATAGAAATCCTGAACTTCATAAGCAGAAACTATAGGTTGAAAATAGAATTGCTCATAAAGGGATTAATTAAATACGATTGTGTTCCAAAGAACTTGATACCTAGGATGAACAATCTTCTTTTAGAGAGGAAACATCAAATTCCAGTCCAGGTTCAGATTGGAGAAAAGTCATTGAGAGGTTGTTTTTTTTTTCTTAGTACAGTAACTGGATATGTTAGGCCTTTTCTTTTCAATTAACAAAAATATATTTTCTGGTAATAAATGTACATCATCAAACAAAATAAATTCTCGCCGTGGCCAGCACAATTTTAAAGCTTTAATGGTCGCGGCCTACTTTTTGTCAAAAACTTTGGCAGAAAATCTGCAATGATTATGTGGTAAAATACAGTCATTTACTTCATCATTGGTCCTCTGGAATCATGATTGGTTATTACATTGATCACTTCTTAAGTCTCTCGAAGTTGTTTGTCCTCATAATGTTCTATAAAAAGTTCTGGTTCTGCTCACTTCACTATGCCTCAGTTCATACAAGTCTTCCCAGATTTCTTAAAACCATACTTTCCATTTCTTATGGCACAATAGTACTACATTACATTTACATACCATAATTTGTTCAGCTATTGCCCAATTGATGAATGCTCCCTTAGGTTCTAGTTCTTTCCTCATTTTTCTAAAAAGAAAAAAGAGCTATAATAAATAAACCGGAATGAGCAGCTTCTGGATTATAAGCTAAAAGAGCAATAAAAGAGACTAGTCTTCCTTATAAGAGGAAGAAGTAACACCTTATCTGAATACTACAGCCGAAGTCAGAAACTAGAAGAAGGGAGAAGCTCCAAACCTCTGGTCCATTGAGCTGTACCTGGCAGACACTAATGGTAACCACAGGACCAAGATAACAACATTGAGCACTCAATACCGGCAAAAAGTAATGCTCAGTCAAGACTATGCACCTAGCAGAGATTACATACGTTCCCAGCAGAGATTACTTATAACACAATACCAATGAAGGCCTAGTGGGAGCAGCACAATGACATAACTGTGAAGCATTGGAGATATGAGTTTCCCTTCCACATTTGTGATTTGAGCACATGTATTCCTTATATGTATTCCCCATTTTACATATTCCTTATGTGTGTCCACCTTTCTCATCAGTAACGTATATATTTATGGGAAAGTGTGCCCTAAGTTCGTGGGGGGGGGGAAATATTTTTTATTACCTTTATGACTGTGTTCCAAAGAGATTGATACCTAGGATGAGCAATCTTCTTTTAGATAGGAAACATCCAATTCCAGTACTGGTTCAGAGAAACATGACTATATCAATATTATTACCTATGCTATCTCATTAAGAGCCTTTGCTTTGAATTATATCCTCTAATTTGTGAATACAAGCACTAGCTACAAGAGCTCATGGGCTATTTTTGAGTGAATGTGGACTCAGAGAGTGCATCGAACTTGAAATAGACTTGTTTGTGGGACCCACATGTGAGTCAGGATATGGGCCCAAGTGCTACTACACTCAGTGTACCAGTTCTCATAGAATTGGAAGGCTGCCCCCCAACAAGAACTGGACCCATCTCTGAATTACAGTTCTCGTGGCTGGCTCCTCAGTGCTTTCTGTTAAATCTCCATGCAGCCAAATGCCTCATGTCAGACCTTCCTGACAATAACTGTTGACCTTCCCACAGACTTTTCTATTATCTGCTGCTGGGCACTTCTTTAATTTCCTGCACTTCCCTGTGGGTCTTTCTGGTCTCTTGGTTCCAGTTATCCCTAGTCTATCTCATCCGACTATCAACAAAGACTCAGCAACTAGAAGATTTTTCTGCCATTGTAGAAACTACAGTCAAGTTGGGGAGACATAGGATTTAACCCCTCAGACACTCTCCACGTCCCCCTTATATATTTCTGGTCACCCTCTGGACCAAGTGCTCACTATAGAGTAATGTGTCATATGGCATTCACAGGACTTTATGAAAAACCAGAGATAGTCAATCTCAAATTCCTGCACATCCCAATGAGGGCCACCAGTTGTGAAACCAATTTACAAGTACATTTCTTGTTTCTAATGAAACAGTAATGAACTATGCATTTAGGCATCACCAACAACAAAAACAAAAAACAAAAGCTATACTTAAAGCATACAAAAGGGCTGGAAGATTGTCAGAAAACTGTCAAGTTACAGACACCTTTGGTTTCATCTGGGAACAACTTAAGGGGAAATTAACTTCTAGGAAGGGAACAGGAACATGTCAGGCTGGGCTTGAAAAAGCAAATGATTGAGCCTGTTTTAGGAATGGTGTCTAATAAGAAAACATAGACGTTTACCTCATAATTTACCTCTGAAAAGTCAGAAAAGATGGAGTCAGACAAAATTAAAGTTGTTTTCTTAATGATGACATAAAGTTCAGTAAAACTTTATATCACTGGATTTATTTAGCATTTCTTTTTTGTCCATAGCTCTTTTAGCCAGATATAAATATGAAATGTAGATTAGAGAGAAAACAAGATATGCAGACTCCTTGGTACCATTCTGTAGTGCTGATGCCAACCATAACAAACACAGCATAAGACCTTAAATGCTAATCACTTTTTTTCAAGCAGCTATGAGGTTAGAAAAAAAAACTAGCAAGTGGACATATATACTTTCTTGATAAAATGTTTCTTCTAAATATATGCAATGTAGATATCAAAAGAAAATATTTCTAAGTGTTTAGTCTATATCTGACATTTATAGCTTTCTAAAACATTTACAATATTTTAAAATAATTACAAACTCCATGGACAATGAACTAGTTGATATGCATAACTAGTCAGAGAGCAAGAATATGTATTTTTTTAATCTTCCCTGTCCCAGCATACCATTTCCATATTTGGTCAGGGAAGACCAAAGAGGAAAAACAAAATCACCTTAACAAATAAGGAGCTATAAGCAAGACACAGTTCTTCTCTTCCTATAATAGACATTTGTTACAGAGAAAATATGCATTTTGTCCTTTCAGTATACCCCATTATCAAAGAGCAATAGAGGCTCCAAAGTGCTCACTATTAGCTTACCCAGGCACTTTCCTTTGGAAACAGAAACCCAGAGACAAGCTCAGTGGTGTTAAAAATTCATATAAATTTTGCTACTTTAACCAATAGATTATGTTGCTAACCATTAACCAAATGTTACTCAACAAGAATGATCAGGTCCGAGGCAAATCTCATGCTCACCCTAGTCATTATGGACTTCATTTCTCTGAGCAAACATAGAAGATGTAGTGAGGAAGTGTCCAGAGAGTCAGACGTCCTCTATACATACCCAGGGCTGACTCCCTCTGGGTGGCCGTACTAACTCATCATAGGCTAGGCTGTGTTTTGTTGTTTTTCAGTCATTTTTCAGTCATATCTGACTCTTCATGATCCTATTTGGGGTTTTCTTGGCAAAGATACCAGAGTGGTTTGCTATTTCCTTCTCTGACTTACTTTTACAGATGAAGAACTGAGGCAAACAGGGTTAAGTGATTTGCCCAGGGTTACACAGCTAGTAAGGGTGTGAAGCCAAATTTGAAGTCAGAGTCTTCCTGACTTCAGACCCTGCACTTTATCCATTGTGCCACCTTCCCATAGGCTGTATGAATTACACCAAATGGTTTTAGGTCTTGACTCCCTTCCTACTAGGAAATACAGTTAGCCACAATCCTATGACTCTAATGAAACCAAGTTGCTCCTCACAAGAACAAATAAAATAGCTATATACTGTGCTTTATTCTTTGCAGAGTATAAATAAAAGCATCTCACTATCTTAGCATTAAAACGGATGCTTTGACTGAAAAATTAAGCTAAAGAAAGTCTCTGGAGAGTGCATGGGAACAAAAGTTTAAAAAAGCAGGTGCAGGGAAACAAAGGGGATACAGGCAAGGTGGAGAGATGTTGCATGTCAGAAGCCTTGTCAGAGCCTAAGGAAAACCAGGAGTTATGAAGAGTGAAAATTCTGGAATCCAGAACAAGATCTGTGTGCTTGAATAAGACAAAAGAATTCTGGGGAGAACTGAGAATATGAGACTGGTGATTCTTCATTTCTTTCCACTATCTTTCACTTTCTTTCTTAAGGAAGAGTATGCCAGTATACATACTTCCTATAACTTCCATCTCTCTCTCTCTCTCTCTCTCTCTCTCTCTCTCTCTCTCTCTCTCTCTCTGTCTCTCTCTCTCTCTCTCTCCCTCCCTCCCTCCCTCCCTCTTTCCTTACTTGCCTTTGAAGTCTGATTTTGTGATAAACTTTTAGCAGTGGCACAGATAGAGTACTGGGCCTGAAGTCTGGGAGAGCTGACAGACAACTGTACTATAGAATACATTTACAAAAAGCTCCATGTTGCTTCCTTATGTTTTCATGAGGTATACCCTCAATGCAGGTATAAATTATTCTTATAAAGATTTTGTAAAGAAAAGAAAGTAGGTTTATGTATCTATAACTATTGATAAGCTCACAGTGGCTCTTATTTTTGGTAGTAATGATGTCTATGATTGTTTCCACTTGTTTAATATCTTTCCATCTTTCTAATATGTTGAAAACTGGTCTCTCAATGCCCTCAAAACTGTATCACTCAAGCATAATTCCCTCTCTGTATGCTTTGGTTTACTCCAGCTGCTCTTCCTGTTTTTGCTTTTTTAGTGTTAATTGTTACTTCCTCATACAGAACATCAGACACTATAATATTAGAATCTGAACATAGGGCTCTACTGTCACTGCTGGGGAAGGTGGTTTCTTACAGTTATCTTTTCCATCTTCTGACAGATCTTTTCCATTTTCTGTTTGTTGTCCTCTTTTCAGTTTCATACTTAAATGCCTTCGGTATGATATAGCAAAGTTTTATGTAAACTCATTTTTCCCTTTCATAACTTTTCACTGTTCTGTGAGTTAATATTACTCATAACCTCCCACTAACATAATAGGCATAGTTCAAAGCCCAAGATAATTTTTTTGCTTTATTTATAACCCTTTTCTATTACATTAGCACTGATAATTTAAATATGACTGTATTTCAAACCAAATGATATGCTTTTAATTTTCTCCATCTGGTTATAATCATTATGTGCTGATTTGTTATTTTTTTGAGATATGTGAACACTGAGCAAATTTTTACAAAAGTAATATTTCTTGAATTATTTTTCTGGGCCTCTTTTGAAGGTTACATCCTGCTAAGAATACCATTTGAATTAGGAGAAGATAATAATGACAGATTCTTTTTTACTGACAATATAATATCTACAATAGTTAATTCAATGTGTGAAAATGAAAACCTTATTAGTAGAGTTACTATTGACTTGATAAGAAAAAATTCACATCAACTAAAAGAAAAACACATTAAAAGGTCAGTTTGGCTAACATGGTATTTACAGAAATAGCCATGGCAGAAAAAGGTGATCCATTAAAAAAAAGCCAAGTGAAATAAGACACAATTAGATTTCACTTGGCCTCTCACCTCTTGAGATTCATAAACTCACATTTTGGAAATCTTGAGGGAATGAGTTACCTTTAATGTGCCTTGTTTCACTTGACCCATTTACACTACTCAGTACTTTCCTGACAGGCCTTTTTTTGTAAATATCACACTTCCAAGCCTCTTGTTGACCTTTTTTTCTAACCTGAATTTTTCCTTACTTCTTAAGTGTTTTTGAACAGATATCAGATTTTATTTTGTTCAGGAAGATAAATAGATTATAAGAACTTGTTCATCTGTATCACCATAAGAGATGTATCAACAAGAGATGTCATAGGAAGGCACATTTCTAAGCTTGAGTCCAGTCTTTTGTACCTAAGCTGTACAACTAGCCTACTGAACCAGAAGCTATACAGATGTGTGATGTAATTTTGAAAAGATATGTGAAAACATAAAGGGCTTTTATCAGGAAACTATACTTTCTTTGTATATAATGTAAGCATTTATGATAAATCAGTTATTAATTTGCAACAATGATTGAGGTTGGATATAATGAAGTAAAGGCAGGGAAGGAAGCTCTTTCCCCACAGGGTCATCTTGTCTGATTCTACTTGACCCAATCATTCTCTTCTAATAGGACCTTTTGGTAAATATCCCATAACTTTTATAAAGGGTTGGTTGAAGGAATCAAGCATTTTTGGCTTGGATAACATAGAGGGCCATAATAACTATGTTCAAAGTATTTGAAGGGCTATCATGGTGGGCGGGAGGTTGGCACGCAGATGGGGAGAGTAGATTTCTTAGCAGACCCTGAGGGCCAAACCCAGAGTAACAGGTGAAAGTTCAAAAGAGACAAATTTAGGCTTGATGTCAGGAAAAATTTCCTAATAATTCGTAGTACACAAAAGTGAAATGGGCTGCCTAAGAGGTCCTCTTTGAAGATTGGATTAAGAGGTCAGATGATCACTTATTCAATACATTATTATGGAGATTCCTTTTGTGTATGGGTTGTACTGGATAGCCACTGAGAACATACGAATTCTGTCATTCGGTGATTCTACCTTGAAATTATCTTTATGGCCACTCCAGAATACTAGAATCTTTTGTTCTTTGGTCTTCCATCATATCTACTGTGCTAATCCTCAACCTTTCATTATGCTATGCTCTGCTCACTCTATGCTAGGTCCTATATGCTAAGCATGGGCATCTAGGCAGCACAACCGATAGAGTGACAGGCCTGGAATCAGGAAGACTCATCTTCATGAGTTCAAATGTGACCTCAGACATTTACTAACTGCGTGACCCTGGGCAAGTCATTTAACCCGGTTTGCCTCAGTTTCCTCATCTGTAAAATGAGCTGGAGAAGGAAATGGCAAGTCACTCCAATATCTTTGCCAAGAAAACGCCAAATGGAATCATGAAGAGTCAAACAGAACAGAAAAGCAACTGAACAAGAAACATAACATATGCTAAGCATTGCTGGTGAGATTCATTAAAAATGACAGAAATTTTCTCATAACAGATCATGGGATCTGAACATGTTTCTTATATGACTGAAGAGGCTGTCCAGAATACTGCCCAGAGCACCGTCCAGAATAATTTCTATTATCTGCCCCTCTTCACCTAGCATAATACCTTCCTCACTACCTCAAAATTTCTGCACATTATTATTTTTACTTCCCTCTTGTCTCAGAGAAAGGGACATCCTGCCTTCTCTTCCAAATTTAACCCCTCCATCTGTGCACTCCATGCCCTCCCCTCCTGCCTCTTCTAGTACTTTACTTCATCAGTTATCCCCTTGGCCACATCAGAAGCAGTTTGAAATAGTGGAAAGACTATTTGACTCAGAGTCAGGCAATCTGAATTTAAATCACAGCTCTGACATTTGCTGTGAGAATCTAGGCAAGCCATTTAACCCTTAGATGGGTGTCTCCATCTAAGCCATATTCATACTGGTCACTGCCATGCCCACACTAGTTGCTGCTGCAAAGCATTCTCATGCTCATTCTCATACACTGCTATGCTATGGTTGCTACTCCCCAGGGCTCCCAAAAGCCCTGCATCTAGTGTGAATTTCAGAGTTTTTTGCTTGAGTAAATTTGAGGAAGCTGGGCAACTTACCTCCATTCAGGCAGCCATCTTGGTCAAAAGAATTTGTTACTTCTGATTTCAGTACATTGACAACAAATCTGGAATTTTATCAATGTGGACATTCTCTCCACTAATACAAATTGCAACTCACTCACACATTTTCATCCTATGTGAGAAAAATTCACAGGAACAAAAGTTCCTGTCCCATAGATCCTCTATAGAGAATCTACTCAAATATTTGAAAGCCCTCCTCTTGGTTTTTTAATTTCATAGGACCTGTGCTATTCATTTCTTATTCTGTCCTTTATTCTGAAATTCAGAAAGATGAGTAAACCAGTTAAATAAGGTAATAAGTGATTAAGCCTTGAAAGAACATGGGGTTTTTTTTTAGGTAAATATGACTTCCTCTATTTTTCACTCAGTCTTTATTTTCGCACACTGTATCTACATTTCCTGATCTTAACTGCAATGGTAAATGTCAAAATGTCACAGGAAAGATTTTTTATGGTGGTTTGGTTTTGTTTTGGGGGGGTTTGCCAACAGGTATTAAAAAACTATTTCATTCTATTCTAATTTTAGTTCATTGCATGTCAGTAACATTGTCTTTGCTACACTATGGTTTTACTACATATTAGAGACCAAAAATTGCAAAATCTAAAGGGATTATGCCCCATCTATCTCAAAAATGAAGCAACTTAAAGAAAAATTAGGCAATAAAGCATATAGTATGGGTTCTAAGAGAGTTCATGGAATCTGAACAGGAAGAAATCTTAGACAAATTTTTCTTTTTGTCATAAGATCTCAATCAATATAAATCAATTCATTTGGAAAAATCAAAAGATCTGAATTTTTAGATTTGGCATGCATTAGATTTCACTGGTGTTGTAGTCCTTGCAAACATTTAGCAATAAGCAGTTTGATTTGTCCCCTTTGGCTTTATAAAACAAAAAAATACATACCTTCTTGAGCTGTAGAGGAGGAATAAAGGCTTCTTTGGCTTCATTTACTGATTTAATACTTGAAATGGAGGTTATTTAGAAATAAAGAAAAGTCTAAACAAAACAAGATAAAAGCTTAACCTCACTGTTAGCTCCTTCATTCCTCTAAGAAACATTCAGAAAGGTGGCTAAAAAGCCAGAACTCTAGATCCCAAAGAATTCTTAGAGAGCCAAACAGAAATGTTGTAGTGGAACTTCAGAACAGAAAAGCATAATGTTAAATAAATAAGTGCTTCATATGAATTCTCCTCCCTGAAGACTTTTTTATCTCACAGATATTCCCATTTCCAATCTCCAACCATAGACCTGAAAATTATGCTTATAAAAATAAATAAACAGCTATGGTATAATGTACTATCTATTCCTCTTTGATATTACTGCATTGTCCCCCAAATTGTAAACCCTAACAAATGACATATTCATCTTTTACCTGAACTTGTTTAGCACAATGTCTGACACATAGTAAGTGCTTTCTAAATGTTTATTTATTGATTGATTATTGCCCACATTTAAAAGTAAAGTTACTCTGGAGCTAGAAAAATGCCATCTACCACACAGAGAAAAACAATGAATTATTTGAGTCTTACTAGAAAGTGAAGAAAATTTTCTCAAATGTAGAATGAGAGTAATAATAGCATCTACCTTGCAAGGTTGTTATGAGGATCAAATGAGATATTTGTAAAGCATTTAGTCTGGCACATAGTAGGCACTATATAAATGCTTTCTTCAGGCATATTAAGGGAGGTAATAGTAGGAAGCAAAGCAGACTCTTGAGGAAGGACAGGAAAAAAAGGATAAACAGAAAACAGAATGGAGGGGAAAACATAGTAATCATAACTGAGAATATGAATGGAAGGAGCTCACCAATAAAATGGAAAAAGATAGCAGAATAGAATCCACCAATACACTGTTTAAAAGAAACATACTTGAAACAGAAAGACACGCAGTTTTCGAAGAAAGGGAAGGGGTAAGAGCAGAATCTCTTATGCTTCAGCTAAAGTAAAAAAGGCAGGAATAACAATCATCTCAAAAAAAGAAAAAGTAGACCTAATTAAGAGAGATAATCAGGGAAGCTACATTTGGTAAAAGGTACCACAGACAGAAGCAATACTGAAAAGAATTTTACCGCAAGTTTCTCTGATAAAGGCCTTTTTTTTCAAATATATAGGAAACTGAGTCAAATTTGTAAAAATAAGAGCCATTTCCCAATAGACAAATTGTCAAAGGATATGAACAGGCGATTTTCAGAAGAAGTAATCAAAGCTATCTATAGCCATGTGATAAAATGCTCTAAGTCACTACTAATTAAAGAAAAGAAAATTAAAACTACTCTGAGGTACCACCTCACACCTGTCAGAAATGACAAATGTTGTAAGTATTAAGGAAAATAAGTTCATTAAGGAATTGTTGATGGAGTTGTAAACTGATCCAGCCATTCTTAAGAACAACTTGGGGGGGGCGGAGCCAAGATGGCAACTGGAAAGCAGTAACTGGCGTGAGCTCCCCACCAAGTCCCTCCAAAAACCTATAAAAATGGCCCTGAACCAATTCTAGAACTGCAGAACCCACAAAGTGGCAGAGGGAAGCAGGGCT
>CM053622.1:406124276-406152910 GCA_028646595.1 Phalanger gymnotis
AGTTGTACTATATGATTGTGAGATAATGAGGGGGGTGGTTTTAGAAAATCATAGGAAGACCTATAAGGACTGAAGCAAAGTGAAGTAAGCAAAACCAAGAGATCATTGTACACAGCAAACAGCAATACTGTAATGATGAGTAACTATGAAAGAATTAGCTATTCTCAGCAATACACTGATCTAAGAAAATTCCAAAAGACTCATGATGAAAAATACTATCCACCTCCAGAGAAAGAACTGATAAATTCTGAGTGCAAATTATAGTTTTCTCACTGTTTAAATTCTTCTTGCTTCTTTTTTGCAGTCTGACTGATATTGAAATATGTTTTGCATGATCTTGCATGTTAGGAGAGCAAGGTCATACAGTGGATAAAGTGCTGAACCTGAAGTCAGGAAGACTCCTTTTCCTGAGCAGAAACCCAGTCTCAGACACTTACTAGCCATGTGACCATGTTTGCCTCAGTTTCCTCATCTGTAAAATAAACTGAAGAAGGAAATGGTAAACCACTTCAGTATTTTTGCCAAGAAAACCCCAAATGGAGTTATGAAGTCTGAAATGACCAAACAACAACAACAACCCATTTCTCAGTGCGTGGTGGAGGGGCAGGAGGGAGGGAGAGAATTTGGAATTCAAACTTTTTTTAAAAGAATGTTAAAAATACATATATGATAATTTTTAAAATCGACCCCGTAAGGACAAGATGGATAGGGAAAATGCCTTCCTCCCCATCCCCTTTTGCCTCAGCTCTATGAAATAGGTCTGGAGTCTCTGTTCTGTTTTTCTTTAGTTTTAGATGCAGGTAATAATCCCCACTGAGCAGTGAGTTTGAGCCCTGGCTACCTTGGAGCCAGGATTGCAGGCAGGATGTTACAAGACAGACAGTCCAGCCTGAGAAACTGGGGTGCATAGGACTCAAGCCTAAGGGGGTTCTTTGGACTTAAAACTCAGGACTGTCAATAGCCAATAAACATTTATTAAGTGTCTATTATCTGCCAGGCACTAAGCCATGGGGATACAAATAAGAAAATGAAAGATAATCCCTGTCCTCAAAGAGTTTGTAATTGTATCAGTAAGGCAAGATTCATGACCTTGAAGATGACCATGAACATGGCTGTATAGTTCAGAATCACAAAGTATAAGAGTTTCTTTAGGTAGAAGGCAGGGGAAGTATAGCATTTATTTAGACACCAGAGGATCAAATCCCAGAACCAATAACCCCAATTTGACATAGCAATAATTGTGTTCCAAAATCAGTAAGTCCGCCTCAATGTAACAACAAGGAAATTATAACACAGTATAACAGCAAGGAACCAAGTTATCCTGTAACCTTCCCTCCTACTGGGACCTTCCTGTAAACACTCACAAATCCCAACTTTCTGCTTGTCTATGTTATCTCCCCTCTCAATTCTCTGGTCTCTGAGGTTTCCTGGTTTCCACTCTCTGCTCTGCACTCTCTCTCCAGCTCTGTCAACTCAGAGTTCTTACTCCTTCTCCTTGGGCTGAATTTTGAATTCTGACCTTACAGTGGCTACCTTCTGGGTTTATATAGTCTTTTTAGGGCCCAAAGGCTTCAGGCCCAATCAGTGAAAGAGTGTAGGCCTGGGGCTTAGTGCCTAGTAAGTAAAAGGTGTAGGCCTGCCTACAAACAAACCTCTACTCAAGCTTCCCTTAACTGGCCCCACCTGAGTCCTGTTGAATGGGCGAGAAAGATCTTTAATCACTGATTGGCATAACAGTAATCTAATGGCGAAAGAGTATACACAAAAGGAAGTTGAAGAAGAGAGAGGGCCACCAAAGGGTACCCAAGGCAGGGGTAAGAGGTTCCTGTAGTCAAAACCAAGCAGAAAGGCTGGTGGGAAATGAAGTTAGCTGGAAAAGTCTGAGCCATCTATTAAGGGAGGCCTTGAAAGGAGTTCATTGCTCTATCCTCTGCCCAATCCAAAGGAAGAGGAAACTGAGGATGCTGAGATGCTGAGGTGCTGAGTATCAAAGCCAAATCAATCTCCAAGATGATGAGACTTCGGGTGATAATTATCTTGGGAAGCCATAATGTTCCTGTAGTCGAAACCTAGCCGAGAAAAGAAGTGCTCTATGGGAACTGAGATAAATTGTCTATATGTATTTGTCATTATACCTTTTGAAGAAAATGTTGTTTAAAAAAGCTAATCTGACTGTTGGTGGCTAAATGGAGCTGGAATGGAGGGGACCACCTCACTATACTTAAGGTTAGACCACTGGTGGGAGCTGGGGCCATTTGCAGAGTCTAGAAATCCCCAATGTCTGGAAAGTTACTGGAGGACCTTCCAGTAAAGGTAAAATCTAACATAACTGGCCTTCCAGGCAGTGAAGGCAGGGGTAGGAAGTGTTACATGTGTTTTTTTCCATATTAAGCAATCAATGGTCAGTTTCTACTACTTGAATAAGAGAAGGTTCAAACCAACTGCTGATGTGACAGTATCTATAAAAGACATGTCTCAGTCAAGGTCAGCAGCTAGGTTTCAGTTAAAAGTTACATCAGAGAGGGATTAAGGGTATGCTTTGTGTTGAAGTTTCATTTTGCAATGTAATTATGGGTGGGTGGGGGAAGTAGCTGAGATTGACAATTCTGCATTTTCAAAAGAAATCATGTGTAGTACCAAATTGGTTTGCCTTAATGACATCTTTTCTATTTAAGTTTCAAATAAGTTGGTCCTCTATAGGAATCCTGCTTTGTTTAAATCACATTTGAATAGGACTTTGACACACAAACATAAGAGTAAATCCTCATAAGTGATATGTATAGAAATCTACCTAATTTTTTGAAATCAATCAATAATCAATAAATATTTATTAAGTACCTACTGTGTGACTGGCACTGTGCTAAAGGCTAGGGATACAAAAAGAGGGGGGGAAAGTCCCTGCTCTCAAAAAGCTTACAATCTAGTGAGGGAGACAACATGCCAAAAATTTATACATGTCAAGCTATATACAAGATAAATAGGAAATAATTAAAAGAGGGAAAAGCTTGGGATTAAGAGAGGTTAGGAATAGCTTCTTGCAGAAGGTCATATTTCAGTTGGAATAAGGACTTTAGAGACCAAGGCAACACATTCCTCTCTTAGCTACTTGAAGGTAGCTTTGTTTTGTTTTTAACTTTCTATTTCCAGCACAGTGCACTGAAAACAGCAAACACTATTTCTTAAATTGAATACCACCCATTTCCTCAATATTTGCAGTTGCGTAAAGAAGCACAATTAGGGAAGATAAAACCATAAGAATTCAAGAATTTTTTAAAAATATGTAACAGCATGAAAAATTAATTTTAAACATTTTAATGTTCAAAATGACTTAATTCTTCTTTAAATGTAATTCTAAATAATTCCAGAGAGACAGTTTCTTCCCAGGCAGTGACCTAGCATATGTCAGTATATATGTGACTTTCTTTCTGGCTTTGGACTCCTTAAGGTATATGCTCCAGTTGGATCAAGTATGAACAGCTTAGTAATTTTTGTCACATAATTTCCCATTCTGTCCTCCGCAATTACCTCCACTCACAGCAGAACCATGCCCTTAAAGAACTTCCACTCTTGGATCAGTGGAATATATTGGGTACACAAAACATAGTATTCAATGACTATAGTAATCTACTATTTGATAAACCCCAAGACCAGCTTCTGGGATAAGAACTCATTATTTGACAAAAACTACTGGGAAAATCAGAAAACAATATGGCAGAAACTAGGCAGAGACCAACATCTTACTCTGTATACCAAGATAAAGTCAAAATGGGTAGCTGGTTTAGATGTAAAGGGTGATATCATAAGCAGATTAGGAGAGCAAGGAATAGTTTACCTGTCAGATCTACGGAGAAGGGAAAAATTTATGACCAAATGAGAGCTAGAGAACATTATGAAATGCAAAATGGATAATTTTGATTACTTTAAATTGAAAAGTTTTTGCACAAACAAAGCCAATGCAATCAAGATTAGAAGGGAAGCTGGGAAACAATTTTTACAACCATTATCTCTGATAAAGACCTCATTTCTAAAACATATAGAAAACTCAGTCAAACTTATGAGGATACAAGCCATTCCCCAATTGATAAGTGGTCAAAGGATATGAACAGGCAGTTTTCAGATGAAGAAATTAAAGCTATCTATAGACATATGAAAAAATGCTCTAAATCACTATTGAGTAGAGAAATGCAAATCAAAACAACTCTGAGGTACCACCTCACACCTATCAGATAGGCTAATATGACAAAAAAAAAAAAAGGAAAACGATAAATGTTGGAGAAGATGTGGGAAAACTGGAACACTAATGTATCTTTGGTGAAGTTGTGAACTGATCCAACCATTCTGGAGAGAAATTTGGAACTATACCCAAGGGGCTATAAAACTGTGCATACCCTTTGATCCAGCAATAGCACTTCTAGGGCTGTATCCCAAAGAGATTAAAGAAAAGGGAAAAGGACCCACATGTACAAAAATATTTATAGTAGTTCTTTTTGTGGTAGCAAAGAATTGTAAATTGAAGGGGTGCCCATCAATTGGGAAATGGCTGAACAAGTTGTGGTATATGAATGTAATGTAATACTATTGTCCTATAAGAAATGATGAGCAGGCAGATTTCAGAAAAACCTGGAAAGACTTGCAAGAACTTATGCTGAGAGAAGTGAGCAGAACCAGGAGAATATTTTATATGGAGACAGCAACATTGTGCAATGACTAACTTTGATAGACTTAGCTCTTCTCAGTAATGCAAGGCTCTAAGACAATTCTGAAAGATTCATGATGGAAAATGCTAGAACTATGGAATCTGAATAAAGAGCAAAGTATACCATTTTCTCTCTCTTTTTTTCTTTCTTATGGTTTTTCCCTTTGCTTTTGATTTCACAACATGACTAATGTGGTAATATGTTTGATATGATTGTACTGATATATTGGTAATATGTTTGATGTGATTGTATGATAGCCCATATCAAATTGTATGCCATCTTGGAGGGGCAGAGGGGAGAAAGGGGGAAAAATTTGGAACTCTGAACTTCATAAAAGTAAGTGTTGAAAACAAAAAAAAAATTAATAAATTTTTTTTGAAAAAAGAACTTCCACTCTGGGACACTGCTTTCCTGATTGGTGGCTGCCTATCCTGGAACATTATTTCAGGCAAGCTCCAGTCATGTTTCACTTTCTATCTACCTCTTGCATAGCTTCCTCACCACCTTCTTTACTGCTACTTCTGTACTATATGTTGCCACTCCCCCCTTGCTCCAGTTCCGGAACTATGAACCAGGATCAAATCAACTTTACCTTTTTTCTCAGTTGAGGTATGGCAATATATTCCCTTTGGCCCTACTTCTGTACCCAAGTGCCCCCTCCCAGTTACCACTCCTTTATGTTTATTCTTTCCCCTATTGAAAAGTAAGCACAGGGACTGAATCTGCTTTTGTATTTGTATACTCAGTGCTTCAACCAGTACTTAATATTAAGGGCTTAATAAGCCTTCTTTTATACATTCCTTCTTCATAATTCCACGTTTGGACCAATTTACTGCTCTAACATGTCAGTGTGTCTGACTTCCCACAGCCCCTCTGATAAGTCTTACTTGTCTTTCCTTTCCAGTATAATGAGTATGGGATGAAACCTCAGAGGTTTTTTTAACTTCTATTTCTCTAATTGTTAATATTTTGAGTACTTTTATATCAGTGTTGATAGCTTGCATTTCTCTTGGAAATTGAGTGTTTGTAGAATTTGACCACAGTCATCTATTGTGGAATGGCTCTTAACTTCATATATTTGTGTCAATTCTCTATAAAATCTTGGAATGATAAAGCATTAATTTATTAAGTGCTTACTATATACTAGGCACTGTGCTAAGCCCTTGGGATACAAGTTCAAGCAAGCTAAACAATCCCTGCCCTTCAGCTTACATTCTAATGGCAGAAGACAATGCATAAAGGAGAGCTAGAAAGGAATAGGGAATACAGAGGAAATATCATAGTTTGGAAATACTTAGAAAGTGATATAGAGACCTAGTTCGAGAAAAAATAAGGCAAAGCTCATCTATCAGAGTTCAGGGTCTCAGAGGCAGAGCCCATGAGGTTCACATGGGAGGGGTTTGTTGAGAACAGCTAGAGTAGAGACAGCCTGGTGCAGAAATGGCCAGGAAGTAGTTCAAAAATCCTTGTCAGGTAAATGAAATAATTAATGATTGAATTAGTAAATTTACTAAAATTTATATTAATAAAGACAGAGCTAACCCTGGTGCTCAACACTGCTGAGTTCCACTGCCTTGTTATGCCCTGTTTTGTTTTTTAAAAAAGGATGATATGTTCCATTCTTTCCTCCTAAATTCAATTAGACAGAACCTGGTAGTCCAAGTAGAAGTTATGAAATCCAAAATCTATTTGAAGTCATTGGCATCATCTTATCCAAGGGTTCATAATCTTTTTGGTATAGTGAAAGAAAAAATATTAATATTAATATTGTGCTTTGAGATTTAGACTAATCTGTCAAAAACGACTTTATTTAATTTAACATTACTCAATATCCAAACTAGCAGTCCATGATTAAGTGAGCTTAAGACTAAGATAAGCACAAACAAAAGTAGTCCTTTTGTTTTATGTGGCAGTAAAGCAAAATACTGAGCAGCTAGATGATGCAGTGGATAGAGATCCAGGTCTGGAGTCAGGAAGACTCATCTTCATGAGTTCAAATCTAGCCTCAGACACTTACTAGTGTGACCCTTTGGGAAGTCATGTAATCCTCTTTGCCTCGGTTTCCTCATCTGTAAAATGAGCAGGAGAAGAAAAAAGCAAACACTCCAGTATTTTTGCCAAGAAAAGCCAAAATGGAGTCATAAAGAGTTGGACACAACTGAACAAAAGGCTCCCTGTTTCCTCCAGTATGAAATTTAAAGGGAAGGGAATATTCATTTGTGTAGTGCCTACTACGTGCCAGTGCTTTATGAATATTATCTCGTTTGATCTTCACAACAACCATGAGAGGTAGGTGATATTGTTATCCTCATTTACAGCTAAGGAAACTGAGGTTAAGCGACTTGCCCAGTAAGTGTTGAAGGCTGAATTTAAACTTGGGTCTTCCTGACTCCAGGCCCAGCTCTCTATCCACTGTGCCGCCAGCCATCTCTGGTGTTCAAAGCCCTTCATACTCTGGACCCCTTACAATCACCTTTCTCCTGCTTTACAATCATGTGACACCGGCCTCCTTTCTGGTTCTCTAAGAAACTCAATCTTCTGATCCAGGCATTCTCACTGGCTGTCCATCATGCCTGAAACGTGTTCTCTTCTTACTTCTGCCTCCTGACTTCCGTGGCTTCCTACAAATTTCATCTAAAATCCCATCTTCTTATAGGAAATCTTTCTTGATTCTGCCTTAATTCTAAGTGCTCTCCCTTTGTGGATTATTTCAAGTTTATCCTGTATGTATGTAGCTTAATTGTTCATAGTTGTTTGCATTAAATTACCTAATGAGAAACATTGAAAATTTATTAATGATAAATAAATTACCCAACCATCAATTTGGACTCAGGAGGATAAAATTAAATATGTAGCAAAGAATAAAGTGGCAAGCTGATTTTGGGTGAGTTAAACGTGAGTGTGGTCAGATATAAAAAACCCATATTACTGCAACACAGGTGTCATCCATCCTTTCCTTTTCCAATTTTGTGGGTGTGTTTTTCAAAACCTGTTACATAAGTAACTATTGTAGAAAGACTTATGGGGTCCCTATACTCACTAATATGTCACCCTGACCTTGCTACTTGGCTTTTCATTCTTCATTTTATCATCCTGAGTCCTGGAGTAATCCTGAGGTGTGTTTGGATGTTTCATTTCTAAAAAATGAATGAAATTACAAATGCTTTCTCATTAATCATTTAATTAACTAGAGCTTCACCCCAGGTCATTAAATACTATTTATTTAATGAACTGGAGAAACCTCTTTACCTAGTAATAGGTATTCATATACAATTTTAATTTCGAAAACATGCATAATAAAAAAGATACATATTTATTTATAATATTTTGGTTATAAGGAAAATCATAGCTAGAATTATTTCACTGTAACACCCTTACTAGAATAATAGATGACTTCTCAGCTTCTGAAAACATAATTTTGCTATTCCACTCCAGATCTAGATTCTTAAAAGAATCTCTTAAGAATATTCTTATTTCTCCTCAAGATAAGAATTTAAATTTGGTCTTTCTGGAAATAAGCATAGTCCTTTTTCTGTCTTCTTTTTAGTTTTCACAGGAAACAGGCTATTTCCCAGTTCCTCACAGACTTTTTATAGAATTTCATTGTAATTTTTCTTTTTATTGTAAAATTTACAGTTCTGACAAAGAAGAAGTTTATCATCACCTTCTTCCTCTCCATCTTTTCCTCAGGATTTTCACAATTCTTCATAGATAAAAGACAAAACATACACTTTCATTCATACTATAGGAAGATAGTTTTTTTTACTCTGAACTTAAAAAATAATGTAAGCATTTGCATAACAAAGTGAAATAGAAAAAAAAGAGGATTGCCCCTGAAATTATGGATCTATCATATATAACTTGCTATTCCTTTTAAAGATACAACAAAATTATTATGTAACTTTTTTTACTCCCCCCAAGAGGGCTACCATTAGACACAAACATGTATATGTGTGTATGTATGTATGTATATATATGCATATGTGTACATATATGTATGTGAATGTATGCACACACACACACAAGGTAGGTGATCCATTGCTCATACAAAAGCTGACTGAAATTTTCCGAGTTATATGGCAAGAGGAGGTAATCCCCCAGGAGTTCAAGGATGCCTCCATTGTCCATCTCTGAAAAGGTAAAGGAAATAGATTGTCCTGTGACAATCACAGGGGGTCTCTCTTTTAGTCATTGCTGGCAAGATTCTTGCCAGAGTCGTCCTTAATAGGCTGTTCCTTCACCTGGAAGATAGTCATCTACCTGAGAGCCAGTGTGGCTTCAGAAAGAGCTGAGGAATGGTCAATATGGTGTTTGCAGCCCAACAACTCCAGGAGAAATGCCAGAACAGAGGTCTGTACCCAACATTTGTAGATCTGACTAAATCCCTTGATAGTGTCAGTTTGAGGGCTTAAAGAAAATTATGTTTGGTTGCCCGGAAAAGTTCATCAGCATTGTACATCAATTTCATGACGCCATGCTTGCCTGGGTTCTTGATAATGGACAATGCTCCGGTGCTTTCCCAGTCACCAATGGAGTGAAACAAGGCTGTGTGTTTGCTCCTGTGCTTTTTAGCATGATGTTTTCAGCCATGTTGTCAAATTCTTTCAATGAGAGTACTTTAAGGTTAGCTACTGCACTGGGGTAAATTCTTCAAGTTGAAAAGGCTTCAAGCCAAGACCAAAGTGAAAGGAGTGTTGGTGCATGATTTTCTGTTTGCAGATGATTGCACCCGCAATGCAGACTCTGAAGCTGAGATGCAACAAAGCGTGGATTGATTCTCCGCTGCTTGTGCTAATTTTGGCCTAACAGTTAGCATTGAGAAAACACACGTGCTCCATCAGCCACCACCACACCATCCATATGTGGAACCATTGGTTACAGCAAATGGAGAAGTTTTGAATGCTGTGGAGAGGTTCACTTACCTTGGTAGTGTCCTTTCCAGGAATGTACATATTGATAATGAGGCTGACACACACATTACCAGAGCCAGCTCAGTGTTTGGGAGGCTCCAAAGGAAAGCATGGGAGAGAAGAGGTATTAATTAGACTGGCTACCAAACTGAAAGTCTACAGAGCCACTGTGCTGGCCTCATTGTTGTATGCCTGTGAAATCTGTACAGTATACCAGTGACATACCAGGAAACTGAATCACTTCCATTTGAATTGTCTTAGGAAGATTCTGAAGATCACTTGGCAAGATGAGATAGCTGACACTGAGGTCCTTTCTTGAACTAAAGTGCCAAGAATTCAAACTCTGCTTCAGAGAGCATTGTTCAAACGTAAAACATATGCTTGCCAAAAAGACTATTTTATGGAGAACTCACACAGAGCAAGCATTCATGTGGTGGTCAGAAGAAGCCAAAGAAAGACACTCTCAAGGTCTCTCTTAAGAACTTTGGAATCGATTGTGTGACATGTGAGACAGTGGCACAGGATCCCTCAGCATGGTATGCCCACATCAGAGAAGGTGCTGTGTTCTATGAGCAAAGCAGAATTGAAAAACTTTAAAAAAAAAAAACCACAAGATGCACAAATTTAGAGAATCTACCCCAAATGTTCACACAGACTATTCGTCCCCGAGCTGTGGTAGAACATTCTGAGTTCATATTGTTCTGATCAGCCACAGTTGGACACACTGAAATTTGACTCTAGCATAGTGATGTCATTTTGGTCCTTTTCGAGAATGAAGAAAGACAACCAGCGCTCGCTCTCTCTCTCTCTCTGTCTTTCTCCCTGTCTCTCTGTCCCTCTCTCTCTCTCTCTCTCTCTCTCTCTCTCTCTCTCTCTCTCTCTCTCTTTCTATAGAGATATATATGTGTGTATACATAAGATAGATACACATATGTGTGTGCATTTTATACATATACACATATGTACATAAATATACACACACACATTATATTGTGTGTCTGTATAGATACATACATATACATACACATATGCATACACATATACAATCTGTTTTTTCCTCTGGTTGCAAATGGTATCTTCCAACCTTTGCAATTAATTTGGGTATTAATAATAGAGTAACTTGGTCATTCAAAATTGTTCATAGAACAATGATGCTGTTAGAGTATACAATGTTCTCTTGGTCTTGATCATTTTGTTCTTCATTATTTTGTTCAAATCTTCCCATGCTTTTCTGAAATCATGGAGTTCATCATTTCATACAGAAAACTAATATTCCATCACGAACATATATCACAATTTGTTTAGCCATTCCCCAGTTGATGGGCATCCCTGCAATTTCCATTTCTTTGCTACCAAAAGGAGAGCTGCTATAAATATTTTAGAATATATATATTCTTTTCTTTTTCCCTAATCATCTAGGGAAACAGACCTCATAGTGGTATTGCTGTATCAAAGAGTATAAGTGATTTAATAACTCTTTGGGCATAATTCCAAATCACTTTCCAAAATGGTTGGATCAGTTCACGGATCCACCAACAACGAATTATGGCCCCAAATTTTCCACATCTCCTCCAACATTTGTCACTTTCCCCTTCTTCTGTCATTTTAGCCAATCTGATAGGTGTAAAATGATATCTCAAGGTTGTTTTAATTCATATGTCTCTAATCAATAATGATTTGCAGCATTTTTCATATGCCTCTAAATTGTTTTGGTTTCTTCATTGGAAGATGTTCATACCCTTTGACCATTTATCAATTGGGAAATGACTCATATTCTTGTACATTTGACAAAGTTCTTTATATATTTGAGATGTGAGACCTTTATCTCAGGAAATGTCTATAAATTTTTTCCCAGTTTTCAGCTTTCCTTCTGATCTTGGCTACATTGATATTATTTGTACAAAACTTTTTTAACTTAATGCAATCAAAACTATTCATTTTTCACCCCAAATACTGTCTTATCTAATTTGTTCATAAACTATTCACCCATCCATAAATCTGATAGGCAATATGTTCCATGCTCTTCAAATTTTCTTGTAATAGACCCCTTAATACCTAGCTCATGTTTCCATTTTTACCTTCTCTTGGTAAATGGGGTAAGATATTGGTCTATGCCCAATTTCTGCCAGATTGCTTTCCAGCTTTCCCAACAATTTTTACCAAATGATGAATTCTTGTCCCTAAAACTTAAATTTTTATACTTGTCGAACACTAGTTTACTATATTTGTTTGCTGCTATAAATTATTCCACTGATTTACTACAGAGATCTACACTGATTTCTATTTCTTAGCCAGTACCAGATAGCTTTCATAATTCCTGCCTTATAATATAGTTTAAGGTTTGGTACTGCTAAACCTCCTTCCTTTACATTTTTTTCATTAGTTCCTTTGATTTTCTTGACTATATATATGTGTGTGTGTGTGTGTGTGTGTGTGTGTGTGTGTGTGTGTGTGTGTGTGTGTGTGTGTGTATCAAGGATGCTTTATAATCTTAGTTTTATACATTTATACATTTGGTACGTTACTGACACATACAGATAGAAAAGCTTATTGTTTTCCTCCAAAACAACTGAAATTGATAATTAGTCTTTATAACAGATCTGTTTTGATAAATTTAAAGATTATCATCTGGCCATTATATCATCTAGAAATCATATATGCCTGTCAGTAAGACCTAAATTTTTCAGAGACCTTTTATGGTAAAATTCCTCACAAATTGCACAAAGCTAAAAAATAAAATATTTGCCTTCTATTTTCTTATTGTTTGGAACTATTTCTCACAAGATTTTAAGCCTGGGTCTTTAAGTCTGCAATCAAATTATTTAAAAACAGTTCCTCCAAAACAGAACCAGAAGAATTAGTCCATGTCTGCAAGGAAATTCTATCCTGGTCTGGGATCAACCTAGATTAGAGGAATATAAATCATATCAGCCTCAAGAGAAGAGCCATTTGATTCATTGCTTCTTCCTCACTGATACTACCAAAAGATTGTAGGGGAGCAAGCTAAATATGATTTAAGGACTTGGTGCTAACTGCTGAAATGGCAAATATGATCACGAGACATGAAAAAATTAAAAAAATAGGTAGATAGATAGATAGAATATCTTAGGAAAGAGATAATGCAATATAACTCCTCCCTTGGGACAGTGAAATGAGGAGCTGCCAAGGCTGAATATACATTGATTCTCAGACAAAGTTTCTATATTGGATGTTTTTGGTTGTTTTGTTTGTTTTAGTCACAAAGGCATATAAAAGCACATTGAGCATCTTCTACATGTGCCCCTACTCCCTGGGGTAGTCATTTCCTAACACCCTACCCTATCGACTTTTTGTAAGGTCAAAGATCAATTAGAGATCTTCCTAAGGTTGTTTTGACACACAGAGCCCATGATCTAGGCAAAGGGAGTGTTCAGCCTGCAACTGGGTAGAAAATAACTATAATATGATTTCAGAAGACCAATGGTGAAGCATCTTACCAACTTCATGACAAAGACATGATGGATTTAGGATACAGAGTATCATATATTTCTTTTCCTCATCTCTAATTTGGGAAATTGTTTGACCATGAATATTTTTACAAGGGTTTTGCTTTCTTTTTCCCCATGGGGAAAGGTCAAGGTAGAAGGGAAAGAAAATAGGTTTTGTCCATTAAAAAAAGAAATTTTAATTTAGAAAAGAGAGTGCTATAAAATATATAAAGCATATTTTAGAATTTTTAAACAGAAAAAAGTAGTTACAACTTGAAATGATCAGTAAAGCTTAAATGCTCTAAAAGAGAATCATAGCTAGGTAGATTAGGTAAACAGTAGAAACTATGAGTTTATTCTCCCTTTCAACTCAGCATTGGTCACAACTTAACCAATAGAAGTTATAGTCTTCCCATGACATTTTTTGTTTCAGGCAAGGGTAGAAACCTATCTTTCTAGAGTGACTCAAGTACAGTACTGTCTGGAAACACAAGAAGGTACTTGATGACTTTATAGGTCTGAAGTAGCTAGGTCTTGCCTCAGTAGATTGTATAGAAGTGGTAGATTCTACACAAGTACGATGCAGCACAAGTAGAAGTGCTGGATTTGGAATCATAAAAAACTGAGTTTAAATTCTGCTTTAGACACTGACTAGCTATGTGTCTCCGGGCAAGATACTTACACTCTCTTTCTCAGTGTGCTTATGTGTCAAATAATGGCATCTCTCTCACAGGGTAGTTTAGAATGTCAAAGGAGATATTTGTAAATTGCTTGGCACAGCTCCTGGCACATAGTAGATACTTGATAAATGCTTTTCTTCCTTCCAATTCCTAATTCTATGATAATAACAATGAATATACAGCACGGTCTTATTATTTAGAAACCCTGTAAGTTAATAATTAACAACCTAGGATAGAAAATTTCTGGATCTAGCATCAGGAAGACCTGGGTTTAAATCCATCCTCCCAAATGTACAGTCTTGTCTGGACATTGCCAGATCACTCCATTCTCTGAGTCCTTAAAACTTATAAACGGTTTGTACCACACCAAGTTCTGTTTAAATACAAGTTAATAATCTGATACCCTTTAATAAGATATGTATGTACCAACTTGATCTACTGGTAATAAGACTAATTATAAATTACATGAAATAAACTATTTAAGTCATAATAGAGATATGCATCAAGGGGTTGCATTTAAAAAATATAAGTGCCGAACATTAAAAACATTGAGGCTCAGATATTCCTATTCCTTTCAGAAACAAATAGCTTGTTTCTTCAGAAATATGTGGAAATCTCAATGGATATCAATTTTTCTTCAAGGATATGACTGAAAACATTTGAAACAAAGTGTGAAAAAGTAGCATCCTCAGGCTCTAGGAAATACAACATCTTGATAGATACTTTTCTCCCCCCTCCCAACCCCCATGAATACAGTATGTTGGGGATGAGGGAAGGGATTACTTTTTCTTGTGGCTAAATCTGATCCAAAAATGACTATCAATCAATCCACAGACATTTATTAAGTGCCTGCTATCTGCCAAGCACAAGCCCTTGCTAGGTGATGAGGATACAAATGTAATGAATGAAATAATTCCTACTCACAAAGTGAATAAAATCGAAATAGTTAAATAAAAGGTCAAGGACCCATGTAGAGAGGCTGGCCCTAGCAAGGAGAAAGGCCTTCTCTTTGTCAGAGGCTGGGTGAAGGAGTAGAGATTGATGTCAAGAGTTTCCAAGTTGAAGAAAAAAGGCGTTGAACTATGATACTGAACATGAGCGCCGTACACTTTTACAATGTAAAGATGATTATATAAAGTGTGTTGAAGTAATTATAATGGGTATGATGAGTATGATGCAGTGATGTTTGGTACTTCGAGAACTTCAGGAGTGATTCTAGAGTTTAATTAACATTTTTGATTAATCCAGGTTCAAAATAATCTCACATATTAGTTCTATGGTAATTTTTTTAAAAAATAAATCATTCTCAAGGAGTTTGGTCATAGGACAAGCAAGGTCAATTTGGTTCACTTCAATAAGCATTTATTAAGCAAACAATATGAGCAGAGTATGGGAGGAGTGCTGTGGAGACAGTAATTTTAGATTAGACATATTCTCTGCCCTAATGAAGTTTGGTCTACTAAGTGGGTATTACATAATCATCACCATGATGATTGACACTTATATCATACTTTAAAATTTACAGAGGGCTTTCAATAGATTACCTAATTTTATCCTCACAACAACCATGTAAACATGAAAGATATTATTGTCCTCTTTATACAGAGAAGTAAACTGAAGCTCTGAGAGCTTAAGAGATGGGTCTGTGCTCACACAACTAGAAAATATTGGAAGTAGGATTTGAGCCAAGATTCCTGACTTCAAACCCAGTATTCTTTCTACTACCCCTTACTGTATATATAGATGTAATTGTAACACAAAATAAGAGAGGTGTAGTCAAAATGATCTATAAGGGTCAAGAACAGAACAATCATTGCCAACTCCAACGGAATCAGAGACCATTCAATTCAACAAACATATGGATTGGGATTTAATGGAAGGTAAGCAATTGAACAGAAGGAGAAGAGGGATGAGGTAGTCCTAGTCATGACATCAACAAAGGTATGGAAGTAAAAAGTAATAACTCAGTTTGGGGCCCAGCTAGGGCTGCCCTAGGCATGGGAGGTAGTGTAGGGAAGGGAAGGAGAATGTGGGGTGGAGAAGGAGAAAGGGGAAGGGGAAAGAGGAAGGGCCAGGGATTTTTTTTAATGGGGCCTTGTCTACATAAACCATTTGATTAAAAATGTATTACAAAATCTATGGGCCATTGTAAAGGATTCTATTTATTTATCAAGATTTAGAATAAGAAGTATTGCTCAAATGTCTAAATTTGGATTAGGCCACAGAACCACTCAAGTTACAACTCTGTGCCGAATTTGAGACCACCGGCAGATAAAGAGTGAATCTTCTTCCCCACCCAAGCCAGCCTCCAGGCTTTTTGAAACATTATTCTTCAGATATTCTAGGAAAACAGTTTACACAATAAAGGCTCACCTCACTACGTTGTTTCCCAAAGTCCCTCAACATGCCACAAATACTCATAGCTTCATTTCCAGAAAGCATTTTCACCATTTTTTTGGCTTATACGCAGAAGTTAAAATAAATTGAGCAGGCCACAATCACTCCTCAATGATACACATTTTAAGAAAAACTGAAAATGTTGCCCTTTTTGCAACAGCGTGTATCAAGGAATAAAACAGTGAATAAAATCTTTATCGTAGATTGGAACTCTCTTTCAGCATGTTTTGTGTGAAAAATGACCCTTCATAGAAAGCCCTGATAATGATATTTGTTTTCATAAAATAGATTAATTTTAAAGATAATTGTCATTGAATCTTGCAATAAAGTTTAAATTGTTATTGTTTAATATTATTTGTTGTGTTGGAAGTACAGATAAACCAGAGAATGGAATGCTGATACTATCTTTATATTTAATATGTCTTATTTTTTGAAACCTCAGATATACTTTCTTGATATTAAAATAATATTTAATCTTTCTATTAAATATACGAAATATATTAAAATTATAGATGATGTTTGAGTTGTCTTTTATAGGCAGTACAGTGGAGAGAGCACTAGACTTGGAGTCTGGAAGACTGGAATCGTCTCTTGGATGCTTATTTGACTGTGTAACCCTGGACAGGTCATTCAACCCTTCTCATCCTCAGTTTCCTCACCAGTAAAATGGAAATGATAATAATAGCATCTATCTTCCAGGACTGTTGTGAATATTAAATAAGATAACATTTTGTGCTTTGCAAACCTTAGAATAATATGCTAATTCTATTATTATTGTCATATGATAATGTTGCCTATACTTGGTCCTATCCATATTACTTGAGAAGGAAAGGAAAGAGGAACTTGGAGCAGAAACATGACAGTGAAGGGCCACCAACCTCATCATCTTGCTGTTGGAGAGATCTGTGATGTGTTTGGCTCTGTTGTTTTTCACCTATGTACAGAGGAACTGATAAATCTCACCACAAGGCCATAGTCCTGTGAAAGGGGGCAGCTCAATAGCCAAGGCAACCTTCAGACTGCAAAGAAGCTTCTAGGAAGGCTAGAAAAAATTATACTGATGCAGCAAGCCTACTGACCAATTTCCAGAGTGTGGTCCCAATCCAGAACCAGTCCCTTGTCTGGGTGCCTCACTACATGCCAAAGCAGGAGACACCTGTTGGGGCCTAAATCTTGTCATCCCAGCATAAATATCCTGGGAGCAACTCAAGGGTTTCCTCTCACCCTTTCTACCCCCACCTCAAGGTCCACAAGAGGTGGCAGCTGGGTAGAATCAAATTCCCTCAGGCAATACCCAACCACTCATCCTGAGAGAGGTGGTAATAGACACCTGTAGATGAGGAAAATGACTTATCAAAGGCACAGATAGGGCAACTAGCAGCCTCAGCTCTGAATAGGGAGCCTGTCCCACAAACTGTATTCCATCATTTACTGTCTCCATATCACCTTTGAACCACATAAACCAGGGCAATTGAGTGGTTTAATTTAGGTATATTCAGACATTCCCATATTCCATGCAAGACATCCCATACAAATAAGGTAATATATATTTGGTTATGAAATTCATTAATAATTATTTGATTTATTCTTTATTTCATTTTTTATCTTATTTTTTGTGGGTACCTATAATGAACAAGGTCTCACTACTTTGTTGTTTTAGTTGTTTTCACAATTCTTCATGACCCTACTCGAGCCTTTCTTGGCAGAGATACTGGAATGGTTTGCCATTTCTTTCTTTAGCTCATTTTATAGGTGAGGAAACTGAGGTAAGCAAGTTTCGGTGACTGGCCCAGAGTCACACAGCTAGTAAATGTCTGAAGCCAGATTTGAACTCAGGTCTTCCTAATATGGAATGAGTTCTTCTCTTAATGTCTTTAAACAAAAAATGAATGACCACTTATCAGTAAAATTGTAGAAAAGACTTTTGTTCAGCTAGAGGTTAGCACATCTGCTTTGTATTTCTTCCCTGAGAATGTGACCAAATGGCATCCTGAGATGAATATTTCCAACTTTGGAGTCAACCTTATGAGTTCAAGATTGGAGTTCTTTGGTGCTTCCATCCTGGTTACACTACAGGATATTTCCCCTACAGCTACTATAATGCTTCTCTAGGAAAAGACGACCATTTAAAGGTGAGTGAGTTCAACCACTGGTCTGGTATGCCAGAAGACATCAATGCTAAGGGAGACAATCATGCAGAGCCAAAATGAAAGATGAAATGCCTCTTCATAGTCCCACAAAATGCTTCATGTTCTAATTTTTTAAGTTTAAACCTCTACTTATGAAGTAGTTTTAAATTACTGTTTCACATTGAAGTCTTTGCTAGTTCAAACTGGAGAATTTGTTAAGTATTTCTTTTTTGACAAGAAAACAAAAAGCTATGCTATGCTTGATGTACATTGTATGAATCTCATCACTTTGAGGAAGACCCTAGTCATGAGCCAAATATAAATTTTAAGTGATTCTTCCCAGGGTTCTTATGCTGAGAGCATAAAGAACTAGAGAGGTTGAAACTGAGATTAAGAAAAAAAAGTCCGAGTTTCATTTTTTTAATTGCAAGTTCCAGATATTTGGGTCTGGACTGAAGGGGAAAGAGGAATGTATCTAGAGTAGGGAAAATACTGAGATCAGATTGTTTTAAGCAAAACAAACTTCAAGTACATATTGTATTTTAAAATTTCAGGAAGGTAATATGACAAGATTTGATGGTGGGGAAAAACATTTTTAATATTTATAACATTTTGTTGTTATTTTGTCGTTTTTCAATCCTATCCAACTCTTCATAACCCTATTTGGGATTTTATTGAGAAAGATACTGGAGTGGTATGCCATTTCCTTCTCCAGCTCATTTTACAGATGAGGAACTGTAACACTAAAGCAATAATAGCAATGTAGATGATAATTGTCAAAATGCCTATGTGGTTCTGTATCGCAATATATACGAGACTCTCCACATAGAAGGTAGAAGAAGTAAACCATTTATTCAGATACCAGAGAACCATATCCCACAAGCCATTTACCCAGTCTATCACAGCAGTAAAGCATTCCACACACAATATAACAACCTGAAGACTCACGATCCCAAAACCTCTCCGATGCCCTCCTGGGGTCTTCCCCAAAACAAACTCACAGTACAGCTAAGTCAGCCTACTCAGTTCTAACAATCACGAGGGCAGCCATTAGCAGCCATAACTGCTCACACTCACGCTCTCTCTCTCTCTCTCTCTTTCTCTCTCTTTCTCTCTCTCCCTCACTCTCTATCTCTCTCTCCCAGCATTTCCTGTGACATAACTTCCTTTTCCTGTCAGGAAGCTCCTCCCACCACATGTGTCTTAGGCTTCCTGTGACGTAAGCCCATATCACATGGGAAAGGTCTTCAAATCCAAATTGCTACTACAGAAACTAAGGTAAAGAGTTTTAAGTGACATCCAGGGTCACATGGCTAGTGATTTATTGAAGGTTAATTGATGGAATCAACTATAAAATAGGAGGTACAGAACTGATTAGAAAATAAAGTCAAACAACTTGCTTAATTAAAAAAACACTTAAAAATAAAGATTCATATACTGTTACAGTGAAGGACTAGAATAAGATTTCTTATGCTTCCTCTGAATCCAAAAGAATGAGTCAGTTTCAGGAAATGGTTTAAAACAGTGGTGTTAAACTCAAATAGAAACAGAGTCACTAATCTGTACATAAGGATCCCTACAGCCTCATTATTGACTTGGTTTCAAAATGTGTTATCTGTGTTTTATTGTATTTTTACTGATTTTGTTAAATATTTCCCAATTACATTTTAGTCTGCTTCTGGTAGCACTCAGAAGGGTTGTGGGCACCATACTGACTATGTGTTTGACAACTCTGGTTTAAGACATACATATATACTCACATCATTGAAGGATAAAAACACAGGCAACAGCTTTCCTTGAAACCATTTGAATAAACAAAGGCATATGAGTTTGGATAACATACAAGCCAAATGCATGTAAGGAAGTAATTTTTTTCAGTACCTTGCTTGGAATTAATTTGTCCTGTTTGTCCTAATGCAGCAACACAATGACCAAAACATTTCATGAGTGCCTTGCAAAGACAACCAAACCAATTGTCCCATCCTTGAGCATGACATGACCATGGAGGAACTGAAGCATTTAACAAAAGAAGGTTGAAAACTGCTCATATTGCCTGAATAACATATAGATTTTTTTTTTGTTTTTTGGAGGGGGAAGGCAGGGAAATTGGTGTTAAGTGACTTGCTGTGTTGTTAAGCAAAATTGTCTCATTAGCATGGCTTTTGTTTCTTTTCAGTGGAAGTACTTTCAGCTATTAAGTGCTAAGCCCCAGGCCCAGGGCCCTGTCAGGTGTGAAACCTGTGTGGGTGTGGATTGGTGACTTAGGAGGGGCCAGCTCAGGAACCAATGGTCTCTGGTCGTTGAGGCGGGGCTTGAGAACGCCAGAAGCTCGGCTGCGAGGAAAGGTGAGCCAAGAGACAGTTTCAGCAGAAGCAGAAGCTGCTACGGAGGCCGGAGGCCGGAAGCTGTGGAAGCAGGAAGCTGCGGAAGCTGCTGCAGAGGCCAGAAGCTGCAGAAGCAGGAAGCTGCGGAAGCAGGGCTTACCCGAGTGTGAGCAGGAACGTGAGGCCAGTGAAAATGATTTGGCTAAATACTATCTTGTTTTTTCTGTGCCCTCCTGGTTGCTCTTGTGAGATGGGCTTTCTGGGCCTGGAGTCTTTTTGTCAAGATGTTGGAATGGCAAGGCTGGTTCATGGTTCTGATGCGGTGGGGTCTAAATAAATTTCTTGTTGTTTTCTCCTTAGAGAATCTCTCATACCTTGCGATTTCGAACCATTCAAACATATACATGATTATATTTGAGATTGTAAATTCGGCCTTCCTACTACACTTGCCCATGGTCACACAGCTAGTAAATGTGTCAAGAGTCTGAGGCTGGATTTGAACTCAGGTCCTCCTGACTCCTGGGCCAGTGCTCTACTCACTGTACCACCCAGTTGCCCCCAACATAGATTTTTTAAAAGATCATTTATAAAATTTATTTTTAAATTATAAAATGTTATTTTATAAAATATAAAAATTTATTTAAATATATACATTTTTATAAAAAGTATTAATGTTTGGGGGATTTTAACATCTTTAATACTTCTAAATACCCCCCCCCAAAAAAAGAGGTCTCTCTTGTAACCCAGGAATGCAGTCAAGCAATACAAATTGAAACACTGACCATGTTCATTAGCAGCTATCTTATTCTGTAGTTGTAACCTGCCATTTCTCTATCAACAGGAGGAAGGAAGATATGTTTAAGAGTAAAATACTATTCAGAAGCAAGGATAATATTTTCGCAGATGAAAGAGACATAACTGTGCCTAATGCCTTCAATATTATATAAAGTGGTCTGGGACCCTCTGAATTACATCATCTAGAATGGTGTGTTAGGTTAGTAGTATTGAGAAAACCCAGTTTGAAAGGCTGGCAGGAATCTTCTGGTTGTGTGAGATGTGGGCTGGAGACTAGGGTGCCAGAGCCAGAGAAGCAAAAAGGAGAAGAAAATAGGAGTCATGTTTAACTCGTGTTAGTGACAGGAAGCATTTCTCTCTCTTCAGCTTCATCTAAACCAGGACAATGTTAGTTTCCAGGAACTACCATAGACATTTTCTCTCACACTTCCTAAAAGGAAGCATTAATCCAACATGTAAGTCTCTAACACTGAGTCCCCTAGAATGCAGTCCCTGCTAGGTAAGCAACATGGGAAGCAGAGATGAGTAGTCTTGCAGCTTCTAGTCTTTGCAGGTTTAGGAAGTGGTAAATTTGGGGAAATGGGTGATATGAGTGTTTTCTAACGCAACCTACACTCAGCATCATGAATGACTAGTACTCGCTCCTTCTGAATCCTTCTGTTACAGAAAGAATTTAATGCCCCCAAAGTAAGCTTGGATCCATTCCCTGGGCTTAAGCTTAGCCTTGGCACGGCCTTCCTCAGACTACTGCCATCTCCTTCCATTCTTCCTCCTTTCTCTGACATTGGGGCAAAAAGAGTACTTGTTTAACTTTAGACCCCTCTGCTGGCTTCAAGGAATAAGGACTTACTTAGTCCAGAAGCAATGGCTTAGATCTGTATGGATTCTTTTCTTTGCTAGTTTAGAGAGCTTAAAAAACAATGAGTATCAATGCTAGTAATTAATAAAATTAGATAGCTCAAGCCTCCAGAGATCCCTTTTAACAATTGGACAGAAACTGGGCTCTCTACCCTATCTTCAATCCTGTGTAAATTTCAAATAGCTACTGTTTCTTCCTCTGACCCACTTTCATCTCCAGTGAGATACAAACAGGCACATATAGCTTTCGTGGTCAGCCATGAAAAGGAAAATGAAGTCAGCATAAAGGAATGACTTAAAGGATAGAGAAGAAACACATTTGAGTCAGCTGCCAGGTAGCATATAGCGAGGAGGAATGAAGGGAAGCTGGAGAGAGAAAAACATTGTTGATCATCCTCAGTTTGTTAGAAAGGGAATAGTCACTTCCCAGCATAAGCAGTCCGAGTTCCTTTTTATTCTCTGACAAATCGAACTGACTACTAAGAACTGCCTTCTGCGTTCAGTCCATAATCCCATCACCATAGCACAGCTATGGCTTTTCTCCTGCCACAATTCCATTCTTTTCCAGCTCTTAGCTCAGTCCAAAGTGTAACCTAACCTCCCACCCAACTACACAGAATCTAAACTGAGAAAATGGTCCTTTAGTACAAATATTTCCCAGCTAGTCCTCATAGGCTTGTCCTGCCTACTGATCTGTCCCCACAGGATGCTATACTAAGTTATTTACTTTGTTTTCCATTTTAAATATATATCTTTTGCTTTATTATGACGTTGCACATTTCATTCTGTTTTGATCAGGGAGTTGCCAAAAATGATGATTCATGAACTGTGGAGTGAGATAAAAGACTATTCCTTAAGCACCATGTGCCTGAGTCAGTGGCCCAAATTAGAGAGTGTTGGGCACTGCAATTATAATATTTAAAAAAAAACTATAATTATATCAGTATGGGTACTCTCCTTTCCTATCCAGATTGCAATACCCCAAATCTTAGTAGATGGTATCATGAGTTGCCAAACACACATACACAAAAAGTCATTATTTGGTGGTCAACTTTATGATGATGAGTTTTTTTTTAATTATAGTAGGAACTGTTCCAGTTTATCAGTACCCATCAGAGCCGGTACTCCACTGGCATACTCTTCAAGAACCTATGGTCACTATTATAACAAAACGAGGTTGGAGGAAGAATTTGGTGAGGGTCTACCCAATGCTGAAAACAAAAGTTTGATTAAAAACTGAAAAATACACTCAAAAGGATTGTTTGATATCATGTAGATAGATATACATACTAATTCAACAAAAGTGATCAGTAAATATTTGTAGAATGAATGAGTAAATTAATTTTTTTCTTACCATATTTAGTCAAGCCAATTTGAATATGTGAACACTTTCTCAGGGAGGAATGGCCTTAGATTCAAAATGTGTTCCACAGACTAGGTTTTTTATTTCTTGGTTCATCCAGTGATTCTCAAAATGATAATTGAGAGTTAATAGACTGATCCAAAATTCACATTTCACTTGAATTTGAAGTACTTGTTTTTATTTCAAGTGTTCTTTCCCTTACTATTCTCAGTCTACATTTATTTTTTAATCAGAATAATGCATATTTTGAAATGTAGTTGTAATTATTGCCCAGCAAATACTCAAAGAAATTTTGTAAGTACTTTCTCATAGCAAGTAGGGAAGGTGATTTATAAGACTTTTGCCCTGTGAAATAAAGATTGGAAAATTGGAGGACCATTAACTCAGACCTATTTCCTGACCCTCTTGACCAGTTTTAGAATATGGCAGTGAAAAATATTGAGAGATTTTAAGGAGGAGTAGCCTTGTCTCAGTTGCCCATTAGGCCTAAAGATAGGACAGAGAAGATAAGAGTTTGTTAAGATAACCTCGGATGCTTATCTGCAGACTTTCTCACATTAAGTTAAGTACTTAATAAAACCTCTCCCCTCCCATGGTTATCTTTAACACTCTGGTTTTCAGTCATTTCTTTAAAATGGGTTTGGAGGGACTGGGAACCTGGGTTCAAATAAACTAGAAATTAGTGGGCAATTTGCCCTGGCTCAATTCAATGTTTATTTCCTCTATAGTAAATCCAATCTGCATTAACCTCTCTTTTCTAAACCACAATATGTTAGTATCTGTAGCACACAATTGAGCACTCCATTATATGGTACCTTTGTTTATATTTGTTTATTTTCATTCCAAACTGATTTCATCAGTGTAAGAAACCATGGGTGTGGAAATTTCATCCACTGTTAGAGATCTGGAACTCCTCTATAATATACTGTCTTAGGAGGTGCTCAGGGCAACTGAGGGCTTAAATGATATGCCTATGTCACAAAACTACCATGTATCAGAGTCAAAACTTGAACCCATGTCTTCTAATTCCAAGATCAGCCCTCTATACCTACTTCTCTAATTAGTTTATGTGTGCATGTCTTATTTCCCCAAAAAGATTATAAATTGTGATGTATAAAAAGTTCAAGAGACATAATTTCTGGGTTACTTAATTATTTTATTAATAACATTATCATATAATTAATAAAAAGGGTCAGTGACACTCTCAAATGCCAAAGACTTCTCATGGAATCCATTCAATGTTTACATGCCCTTGGAAGATTGGGTGTTCCTGAGGGATGGCAAGTGACTCTTATTGGTTAACAAGTAATAAGATAGAATGAATATTATGATCAGAGGAAGACTTATTCTAAAGAACAGAACCTAGATCATGTCCTTTACTTCCAAATCACCCCCAGCCTTGGGCAATTTAATCAAAGAATTCATCCCCACTCAAACCTGAGTAGAATTCAGTGGGCAGGAATTCACCTAGATAAGATGATCTAGGTGGGATAAATTTTTTGGCAGAAGTCAGTAATGTGCTTCAAGCCTGGGCTTTGAAGAAGGAAATAAGACAGGGACAAAACCTGGATGTCCCTCATAATTTATTGCTAATAATAATTTCTCTCAAAACCTTTTGAGTGCAGGGACTCATACTTCATATAGCCCTGTACTACTTAGCATAGTTCTAATAACGTAATAATCACTCAAGTTATACTAGATGACTAGGGGTTCAGAAGGAGGCTCAATAAAGTAAAATTCAACAAACATTTATTAAACGCTGTGTGAATGGGCATTGTTCTGGGTGCTAAAGATGAAAAGACAACAGTTAACTAGTTCTTTGGCATTAAAGAATTTGTGTTCTAAAGAGAGATAAAACATATATGACTAAGTATTGATACATTTAAAAGGAATAGCAAGATGTACATAATAGATTTGCAGTTTCATGTGTAATCATTTTTCTATTCGACTATGTTATAGAAATGCTTGTTTATTTCTTAAGTTCAGAATAAAATAAATATTTTATTTAAAAAGTATTGTCTCACCAAATAGCTTTGAAGACTGTTCCTGGGGAGTTCCATGATTGCGCAGTTGATTTACACATGCTTTGCTGGGTACAAATAATATGTAAATGCTTTACTAACTTTGGCTTTCAGAGAATCAGCAACATTCTATTCATCAGTTCTTCCTCTCTCTATAGGGCAGCATTGACTCATGGGCAAAGTTATGTGTGGATTTGTATATTTGCCCAATGAAGAACAGCTCTGAATACCAACCTACTGGTCGAAAATCACTTTTTTCTTGACCTTCCTGTAGTTCAGGGACCCCTAATCATTCAGCATTGGCAAACAGAGTTGACTCCGAAGAAGTAGACAAATTTTGACCCTGAATATAAAATTGTTTCACAAATAAACAGTACAGAATAATGATAAATAATAACACATTTATCATATAGCTGTGAACCAGTCATTCTCATAAACCGTAGACACCAACAATTAAGAAATGCTTCAAATCCAGACATTCTAGGAGGGATGGTAAAGCATTTAAACCAAATTATATAGTTCAGAACTCAATCATCCAGGAGGGCCAATCATCAGATGCCAACTTAGAAACTCTGGAGACTCATGGTACAGAGAAAGAAAGGAAAGAAAGAAAGGAAAGGAAGGAAGGAAGGAAGGAAGGAAGGAAGGAAGGAAGGAAGGAAGGAAGGAAGGAAGGAAGGAAGGAAGGAAGGAAGGATGGAAGGAAGGAACGAAGGAAGGAAGGAAGGAAGGAAAAAAACATTTATTAAGCACTTACTACGTGCAAAGCACTGTGCTAAGCACTGGAGATACAAAAAGAAAGAGTAAAATAGGCCCTTCTCAAGGAATTCACATTCCATTGAGGGAGACAATACATATGAGGTTTTAGCAGCAAAAGCAGATAAAGAAAGGCCCCATGGTCTTAGGGTACCAAGTCCCAAAGGAGATGGCAATGCATCTTCTTCATGGTCATTTCTACTCATAAAATTATATCTATTTCTTATGTTGAATCATTTGACAGTGCTAAGCTTTTGGGAACAAGAACTTTCTCTCACAGATCTTTAGTAGGAAGGAGAAGGAGGGGCTGTAGCACCAGTAGAAGCAGTTGCTAAGTCAATTCTTCATAGGAGTAGCTGCCCAAGATGATGGCTGTGGCATTTATCAGTAAGGCAATAATAGCAATGTAGATGATAATTGTCAAGATGCCTTTGTGGTTCTGTATTGCAAACTATACAAGACTCTCCACATAGAAGGTAGAAGAAGTAAACCATTTATTCAGACACCAGAGAACCATATCCCACAAGCCATCTACCCAATCCATCAGAGCAGTTTCAATACATAATATCACAACATGGAGCCTTGCCATCCCAAAACCTCTCTGACTCCCTACTGGGGTCTTCCCAAAAACAAAATCACAGTACAGCTAAGTCATCTCTAACTACCATGATGACCATTAGCAGCCATAACAGCTTTCATGATCTCTCTTTCTCTCTCTGCATTTCCTGTGACATAACTTCCTTTTCCTGTCAGGAAGCTCCTCCCATCACATGTGACTTAGGCTTCCTGTGATGTAAGCAGGTCACATGGCCTATTAATGGGTGGGAAAGATCTTCAAATCTAAATTGCTATTACATTCAGCCCCAAGATCTTTCTTATCCATTACATAGGGCAATGGGAATTTTTGCATAACTAGTGTCAACAGAACTATACACAACAATATATAACAGGGATAACAAAAGATAAGCATGTAAAACAAGGTCATCATTCCCTCCTCGAATGAATGGGGCTCAAAATCTTGGGGCAAGAGGTGAAGTCCGCGTCCTCCAAAGCTTCTTCCTGCTGAAATTGGACATAGAGCTGTCCCTGCCCCCAGAGATAAAGAGTCCTATCCAAGAGGTCAGTTCTTTAGCAAGCTGGCATCTGGAACTCAGTTGACCCCAAGTCCAGGGATGACACATCATGGTCCTGGACAGGTCCAGAGATGACACATCACAGTCATGGGCAGGTCCAGAGGTGACACATCAGTCATGGACAAGTCCAGAGGTAACACCCAAACAAATCAGAGGGTGACATCAGGCTTAAGCCATCGGGCATCTGCAGGTGGATGGTACTAAGCCTGCTGGAAACAAATCTCACAAACAAATTTAACAGACAAAAATCCAAAAAGAAACAAAGAGACTATCATAGCCTCATTCATGGTAGAATGCATGAGTCAAGGGTACAATTTCAAGATTATTTTCTCCTGGGTAAACCACTGTTACATTGTCGTCCCTCTGTGCTATAATTTCTGCAGCCTTTAAAACATCTTCCAGATATAAGGGGCGGAGCCAAGATGGTGGCTAGAAAGCAGTGACTGGTGTGAGCTCCCCACCAAGTCCCTCCAAAAACCTATAAAAAAATGGCTCTGAACCAATTCTAGAGCTGCGGAACCCACAAAGTGGCAGAGGGAAGTAGGACTCCAGCCCAGGACAGCCTGGATGGTCTCTGGGTAAGGTCTGTCCCACACAGAGCTCCCAGCTCCCAGGTGAGAGGAGCAGAGCTGAGCCAAGCAGAGCCCAGTGCGCGCAGTGCGGACCCCAGACCGACCAGACCAAGAGCCAAGACCACGAGCAAGCGGAGAGTGCCTTAGCATCCTGAATTGCTGAGCTGTGGCATTTACCAGACCTCACAACCCACAAATAGCAAAAACAACAGAGAAGGTTAGTGGGAAAAGCTGTGGGACTGAGTTTGCAGTTCGGCCACTGCCCCTGGGGCAGCAGAGGTGGGGCAGCTTTAGAAATACAGCTGCAGTTGCTTCTGGCCCCAGGCCCACCTGGTGGGAGGAATTAAGTGGCTGATCAGAGCAGGAGTGAAGAGCCTGCTGAAGATTTAAGCCCAGTCCATGTTGGGGGTTCTTGGGGAAGGAGGAGTACTGGTGAGGCAGCACATCCGCCCAAGCGTGGAACATAGAACTCTTTAGTCTACAAGCAGCCACACCCCGATGAAAACCTCAAGGGTTAAGTAAGTTGGCTGGG
>CM053622.1:406162343-406191650 GCA_028646595.1 Phalanger gymnotis
CAGACACTTGACATACTTACTAGCTGTGTGACCTTGGCAAGTCACTTAACCCCATTTGCCCTGCCTATCCCCTCCAAAAAAAAGAAAAAAGAAATTGAAAGAATCCACCAATCACCTCTTGAAAAAGATCTCAAAAGGAAAACTCCTAGTAATATTATAGCCAAATCCCAGAGTTCCCAGGTCAAGGAGAAAATATTGCAAGCAGCTAGAAAAAAAAAATTGAGTATTGTGGAAACACAATCAAGATAACACAAGATCTAGCAGCTTCTACATTAAGGGATTGAAGGGCTTAGAATATGATATTCTGGAGGTCAAAGGAGCTAGGATTAAAACCAAGAATTACCTACCCAACAAAACTGAGTATAATACCTCAGGGAGAAAAATGGATTTTCAATGATATAGAGGACTTTGAAGCATTCTTGATGAAAAGATCAAAGGTGAATAGAAAATTTGACTTTCAAATACAAGAATCAAGGGAAGCATGAAAAGGTAAACAGGAAAGAAACATCTAAGAGACTTATTAAAGTTGAACTGCTTACATTCCTACATAGAAAGATGATATTTGTAACTCATGAGACTTTCCTCAGTATTAGGGTAGTTGAAGGGAGTATACATATATGTAGACAGAGGGCACAGGGTGAGTTGAATATGAGGTGCTGATATCTAAAAAATAAAATTAAGGGGTGACAGAGGAATTAGGAGGAGAAAGGGAGAGATAGAATGAGGTAGATTATTTCACATAAAAGAGGCAAGAAAAAGCTATTATAATGGAAGGGAAGAGGTGGGAGGTGAAAGGGAATGAGTGAATTTTATTCTCATCAGATTTGGCTTAAGGAGAGAATAACATACACACTCAAATGGGTATCTCACCCTATAGGAAAGTAGGGGGGAAGGAGATAAGGGAAGGGGAATGATATAAGGGAGGACAGACTGGGGGAGAGGGTAGTCAGAAGGAAACACTTTTGAAAAGGGACAGGGTCAAAGGAGAAAATTGAATAAATGGGGGATGGAATAGGGTGGAGGGAAATACAGTTAGTCTTTCACAGCATAACTGTTATGGAAGTGTTTTGCACAACAATACATGTATAACCTATACTGAATTGCTTGCCTTCTCAAGGAGGGTGGGTGTGGAGTGAAGAAGGGAGAGAATTTGGAACTCAAAGTTCTAAAAACAAATGTTAAAAACTCTTTTTACGTCCAACGGGAAGTAAGATACACAGGCAGTGGAGCGTAGAAATCTATCTTGCCCTACAAGAAAGTAAGGAGAAAGGGGATGGGGGGGGGCATAGGGCAAAAGGAGGGAGGGCAGACTGGGGAAAGGGATAATCAGAATACATGCCATCTTGAGGTGAGGGGAGGAGAGAGATGGGGAGAAAATTTGTAACTCAAAATCTTGTGGAAATGAATATCGAAAACTAAAAATAAACAAATAAATCTTTTTTAAAAAATTAGGGCCATTCACCAAGGGCTCTGTCTTCTCCCCTGTCATATCCCTCAGATGCCTTCTGCCACTATCTCCTCCACCCTATGAAGAGTTGGCCCTTCTCCTTCCTGGGGTAAAGTCCTCAACATGAATGAATGATCCCATTCTACCTATTTCAGCAGATTGCCCGCTCTATCATTCCCACTCTCTCATTAATTTTCAATTGCTCCCATCTACTGGCTCCTGCCCTACTGCCTATATACATGTCTAGGTGCCCTCATCCTCCATCCCTGCTGTCATCCTATATCTCCCTTTCCTTTCATGACTAAACACTTTCAGAAGGTCATCTATAATAGGTCCTCCACTTCCCTTCTCTCTCTCTCTCTCTCTCTCTCTCTCTCTCTCTCTCTCTCTCTCTCTCTTTCTGTCTCTCTCTCTGTCTCTCTCACTCTCTCTCTATATATACATATGTGCATGTGTGCATATATGTATGTATGTATATGTATATATATATATATACACAAAACATATTAGTCAATACATAGTCTTTTTTAAAATTCTCATCCTACTTGACCTCTGCAATGTTCGACACTGTCAATCACCCTCTTTTCTTTGGTATTCTCTTCATTCTCTCCTGATTCTCCTCTTACTTGTCTGATCACTCTTCCATCTCCTTTATTAGATCTTCATCCAGGTTATTCCTGCTAATTCGGGATTCCCCAAAGCTCTGTCCTTTCTTCTCCTTGTATACTATTTTACTTGGTGACTCACCAGCTCCCACGATTTCAATGATCATTTCTAGGCAGGTTACTCTAAGGTTTACTTGTCTGTTCCTAACTTATTGCATCTCCAGCTGCTTATTAGACAAGGCAAACTGTGCGTCCCATAGACATCTTAAATACATGTCCAAAACTGAACTTGTTATCTTCCCCCTAAACCTTCCCCTCTTCCAAATTTTCTTATTATTAGCATGGGTATCACTATTCTCCTAGTCACCGAGATTCAAAACCTAAATGTCATTCTCTATTCTTATTCTCTTTAACCCCTAATATCCAATCATTTGTTAAGTCCTGCCTTTTCTAGCTTTTTCACATCTGTCCTTTGACAAAGCCACAACCACCGTAGAAGCCCTAATCACCTCACACCTAGACTATTGAAATTGCATGCTGGTTGACCTCCCTGCCACAAATCTCTTCCTATTCCAATCTATCCTCAACACAGCTGTCAAAGTGATTTTTCTACATTGCAGTCTAACCACATTACCCCCTCCCATTCAAAAAACTCCATTGCCTTCCTATTACCTTCAGAATCAAATATAACATCTATTTGGCTATTAAAACCTTCATAACCCATTCTCTTCCTACCTTTCCAGTCTTCTTATACTTTACCTCCCATCACGTGCTCTGCAATCCAATGACACTGGCCTCCTTGCTGTTCCTCACACATGACACTTCATCTCCTAACTCCAAGTATTTTCACTGGCTGCCTTAGGTCTAGAATTCTCTTCCACCTCATCTTTACCTCCTGGCTTCCATCCAAGTCTCAGCTAAAGTCTTACCTTCTGCAAGAAGCATTTCCCAGTTCTCCTTAATCTCGTGCCTTCCCCACTGAGATTACCCTCAATTTATCCTGTACACAGTTTGTTTACATGTAGTTGTTTGCATTTTGTCTCTCTTACTAAACTACGAGCTGCTTGAAAGAAGGGACTGTTTTTTGCCTTCACTTGTATCCCCAGTACTTACCACAATGCCTGGCATGTAGTGGTTGCTTAATAAATGCTAGCTGACTATTATAGTAAATCAGGAAAGATGTGATGAGACCTTAGCATGGTGGCATGTGTGGAGATAAAGGAACAGATACGAGATTTCTCAATGGCAGAATGGACAATATTTGACAAATGATTAAATATAGAGAAAGAGGAAAGGAAATTAATCTAAGGTTACAAACCTGGGTGTCTATAATTGTGGTGCCCTCATTTGAAATAGGGAGGTTTAAAAGAGAGGCATATTTAAGAGTGAAAATAATGAGTTCTGTTTTAGACGATGAGTGATTGGAATTCAGGTGAGAAGTTAGACCTGGATGTATAGGTTGGGAAGTCATTTTCCTCTCTTATTATCTAGGCCAGGGGTGGGGAACCTTCAGCCTTAAGGCCACATGTGGTCTTCTAGGCCTTGGGTGAGGCCTTTTGACTGAGTCCAAGTATTACAGAATAAATCCTTTTATTAAGAGGATTTGTTCTGTGAAGTTTGGATTTTGTCAAAGGGCCACACTTGAGGACTTAGAAGGCCACAGGGGCCTCAAGGCCACAGGTTCCCCACCCCTGATCCTAGGTCATTATCCCTGTTCTGGTTCTGTTTTCCGCTCTGTAAAATCTTGACTCTACTTAACCAGTTCAACCTGGTACTCTCTTCAATCCTTTACCTTCCACCCTTTCACCCACCACCCACCCTGGCCTAGCACTGCTCATCTTTTTCCAAACCACAACCCTGGATTATTCTTATTATCTAGCTCCCCTGTTAATACTCAGGTTCCTCTGAAGACCACTGACTCCTGCCAGAAGAAGTGACAACTCTGTGCAGACTAGGTCCACTATAAATTAGTATTCTCTAATCATAACCAGGTCCTTATTTAACTTTTCTCTCATTGTCTCTCTACTGCACTCCCTACCATGGCATCTGTTCCAAACCTTCCTTTCCCTCCTCGTCTCACCTACACCACCCTCTTAATCCTCATTTTCAGTGGAGGAGCTTGCCTCATATTTTCACTGAAAAAAATTAAGGCCTTCCATAATGAACCTCCTTTTGTCTCCATTTTTATGCCTCAAATCTCAACATCATCCCCCATTTTCTCATCCTTTGCTACAGTCTCAGAGGAAGAAATGACCCTTATCTTTGATCACCCACTGCTTGTGCCATTTGTCTCATATTTTCTTATCCTTTCAGAAGCTTGCCCCTTTGATAATTCTCTTCCCTAAATTTTCATTCTCTCTTATTAACTCCTTCTCTTTTGTCTACAAACATGTTCAGATCTCCCTCGTTATTAAAAAAAAAAAGAATCCTATCGTCTCCTCAAACTATCGTCATATATCTCTCTTCATTTTCCTAGACTTTTAATTTTTACCTCTTCTATACCTTGGTATTATGACTAGATCAGAAGATAGATGATTATCCAGCAAAGAAACCTAAGGGGAAGAAGTCAAACAAGTAAGTAAGAGGAGAACCAGGAGACAGTAACATAAAATAAGCTAATGGAAAAGAAAGTGTCTTCCTGACAGGGTGATCAATAGTATAATAAGCTACAGAAAGGTCAAAGAGAATGAGAACTGAGAAAGTGTCATCAGATCTAGCAATTAGGAGATCATTAGTAATCTTGGAGAGAACAATTTCAGTTGAGTGGTGGGATGTGAAATCAGTTTGCAGGGGATTGAGAAATAAATGGTTGGTAAGGAAGATTCTTTATAAAATATTGGGAATGAAAGAGCAAAGAAATATTGGATGACTGGGGTGATGGCATAGTCAAATGAGGATGTTTTAGGAATAGGACTGAATTAGATCTGTTTGTAAACAGCCGGGAAAGATCCACAGATAAAGATTGGAGATGAAAGTGACAGTATGATCAATAGGTCACGCTCCTGGAGAAGAAAGGGAATTGAATAAAGGGCACGGGTAGAGAGATTGACCTTGACCGAGAATAAAGCCACCTCTATCTCAGAGAAAGGAGGAAAAGAGGAATGGATACATAAAGATATATAGGAGTTTGAGGTGTCTGAAAGCTATTCCAGAGTTGACAGGACTATGCAAGAAGTGTATGCAAACCTTAATGATAGGCTAAAACTTTTGTTTAGAAAGCATGGCAGGCGTTGCACATTTAAAAAACATAATAAGGAACAGCTGCAAAGAGCAGGACCCCACAAATGGTTTTGATCATGTAATTTACTTATTTATAATTTCTAGGATAGAACCAGAGATGAAATTTGTGTAAATGTTGCATTTTTTAGCTGACTGAGAAGCACAAATAGAAACAGATTATTTTCTCATACGGGAAGTTTTATTTTTCAATAAAATGCCACAGGGACAATGATTCCCATACTGGGAATTGCAGACCCTTGGGAAGCTGGGAATTATTGCAAGGGGTCCATATCCGGTCATGCATTTTCTCAATCAACTGATATTAACCAACACAATAATGTGTGTGTGGCCAGGAGTGGGTGGGGAGATTTTAGGTTGTATTGGATGATGGGGAAGGGTTAAGAAGAGATCTTCATGTTTGCTATAGGGTATTAAAATATACAAGCCGCATGATACAGCACTGTTCAAAAGCATTCCCCTTACATGAAAGGACCTTAACCAGAGATTTGTTAAGTTGTAGCTTATTGTGTTTCCACATTTGGTTGCATTATTTTCATCTTTACTATTAATTTCTATTTTTTGTTGTATTGTTGTCATCAGTACTTTGTGTCAAGATGCTTTTCAGCAAAGGCAATAAAGGACGGCTGTTAAAGCCAAAATGTAATAGCACTTCAGAATTTTACTTTAAAAATGACGTATCATGATTTGGACTAATTAACCAGGCTTATTTGTAGCTTACTATGGAATGCTGAAAAGTGATTTGACTGGTATATAAGTATACTAAGGCTAATGAACCCAGCACTAGGCATCTTCTCCCTACCCCCATCACTACCTTCTTCCTTGTGGACATGGTTAAAATTAAATTCCCTACATTCCTAATCTTCTTTCCTCACTCCTTATTAGGCAATTTAGGAAATATTCTCAATTTACTGGTCCTAACTATTCTAATTTTGCTATACTTAAGTCAGCTAAGCGGCACAGTAGATAGAGTGCTGAGTCTGGATTCAGGAAGACTCCTCTTCATGTGTTCAAGTCCAGCCCCAGACCCTTACTAGCTATGTGACCCTGGATAGGTCACTTAACCCTGTTCGCCTCAGTTTCCTCATCTGTAAAAATGAACCGGAGAAGGAAATGGAAAACCATTCCCAGTGGGGTCACAAAGAGTCACACAAGGGGGATGCTAGGTGGTGCAGTGAGTAGACCACCAGCCCTGGAGTCAGGAGGACTTGAGTTCAAATCCAGCCTCGGACACTTGACACACTTACTAGCTGTGTGACCTTGGGCAAGTCACTTAACTCCAATTGCCCTGCCTTCCCCTCTAAAAAAAAAATTCAGTCACAACTGAAATGACTCAACAACAATATGGTATCTTCCCCAGTGAATGAGAAGGCCGTCTCCTATTGGTGCTGTGCTGGCCCTTTGTCTAAAACTCTATGTAGGTTTGATCCCCAGAGAGTTCTGGGGCTTTGAATGCAAAAGTCATTGCAAGGCCAGTGTCCAGAAGCTACCCCACTGTGGGCTGCCCTTTACTAACAGTAATGGAAGTCATATACTGAGGCTGTTCTCTCTCAGAATCTGGTCTCCTCCATGCCTGAGTACTAACAAAGTTTTGTTAACTTCTATCCTGTGTGATTCTGCAGCTTCTCATGCAAACTCTCCTGTACTACAGCTAGCCATATAAGGTTGCTCCTCAGGCTGATACTTGTCCCACCAGCCGCAAAGGTCTCTCCGTGGTTTTGTTTTGTTTTTTTTTTTCTGTTTTCTCTAGTGCCTCTCAAATAATCTCTAGTAACAATTTCTTATTTTTAAAAAATCTCAATTAAAAAAAAATCTTAAAAACTGCCACAACAGAAATCTTTCATAGATTTATTTAAAACTGTTTCTCTCCAAACTTCTTTGCCTTTTAAAGAGAAGGTAACAGTAGCTATAACCTTTGTAGGAAAGATTTTTTTAAAAACAGGTGTTTCAATAACAATCACCCCACCACCACCACCAAAAAAAAATGTAATAGGGCAAATCTGAAAGACCAGTTAGTTTTGCAGGACCTTTTAAAACCGGTTAATCTGTTTTAACTATCTGTTCCCCTTTTACACAACAGGTTAACAATACAGAAAACAAATATCGATGTATAGTTCATAAATATGCTACCAAAATATTATACTATTTTGTGTTTCTTATAAAATAACTGATAAAACTAATTAAGACATTACTATAAATTTTTACAACTCCAATGAGACCAACTATCGATCTGGGGCACAATACAGCCTTTACCCTTTATAAAAGCAGCAGTAGGAAGCAATAGGTAATGTGTTTTTTTTTCCCCAAAAGTATGGTACTTATCTCGTTCTTTCCACATAATTTGGTTTTATTAGCTTTCTTACTGGATTTAATTATTTTGTTAAGTTTAAGACTTTAAGACCATGTAAAGAAGCAAGTGCCTAGTCATCCTTTTAAAGTCAGGTTGTTTCCCCAATCACTCTTGCCAGAAGTGAATTTCCCCTACTCCAAAAATTTGTTGCACATTGCTTATACATCCCAAAGAATCACTCATTTAACATCATATATATAGGTATATAGGCCCAGGGAGATTAAGGTCACGCAAGTGGTGTCAGAGGTGGAATTTAAATCCATTCATAGTGTTCTTTCAACTATACCACACATTGGCAAAGAGCTATTGAAGCTAAAAATACCAAATGGATTCATATCTTTCCATCTGGGTTGTCACTTTTCATTTTAGGGAAATTTGTAAAGTTCATGTAGATCTTTGGTTTTAACTTCTTCCATTTTTCTAAGGAGGAAATGCTGATAATAAATGAATCATTGGCACGGGAATAGAAGACCACCTTGGAAGACCTACTTCTAATACATGCTAGCTGTGTCCCTATAGGCAATCCATTTAAACTCTGTTTCTCAACTCTGTAAGACTAGAAATTATAAAGAAGTAGTTGATCTGTATCACTAGAGGGAGTTTCAATATTGGGAGTTCTATACTAAAATGAAATCACAATTCCAGGCAAAATATCCTTAATAAATCCTATAAAAATATACAATACTTTTGGATTTTAAAGCCATCCAAGATAAGGTTCTTAGTCAAAAGTGTCCACAATCTAGGTCTCACATAAGAAAAGAGGCAGACAGGAAGAAAGCTTATGGTTAAGTTGACATTGTATAGTGAGTAATAAGGAAGTATTTAAAAGAGAAAAAGAAATTTATCTGGTACACAGAAATTAGATTATTTAAAACAAAATAAAAGAATGGATATTCATTACATTTTTCAGTATAGCATCAACAGCTGAAAATAACAAAATTGAATATTAAAATTGTAAATATCTTATCAGTCACTCTTACCATGTCGTGCTGTTTTTGCTAAACCAATGTTCCTCTATCAGAACATAGTCACTAACCACTTCCAAGGATGTTCATATAGTAGTAGCTGTTCATTTGGAAATACTGTAATGTCATGCTATAGTATACTTAGATGTAGAATTTAAAACAACTAGAAGGAATAGCACTTTATACAAATCTAGCACTGTTACCTACAGTTTATAAAACACCAATTTGGTAGTGTATATCTATATATTACTGGAGAAAAAAAATGGCAAACCACTCCAGTATCTTTGCCAAGAAAACCCCATTGACATTGTGGTCCATGAGGTCACTAAAAGTTGGACACAACTGAATGACTGAACAACAACAAAATCCATACATTAATGGAAATGTTAAGGAATAATGGAAATATATGTATGCATATTTAAACATTGTTGTCTATGTATTTGCTACATATTAAAAAGGAATGTTCAAAAATTATTGTCTGTATTTTGTTTGTGGTGCTGCAACTGGAGAAATCCACTATGGGGAAATCTAACAGAACATTATGATTCTTTATAATGTGTCAAAGCCCAGAGAAAACCTAATAAAAAGACTGAGGAGGAATAGAAATAGAGAATAGGATTTTTGTATTTGTGATTTCAAGAGCATTGTGTCATACCATAACACAATTAAATATCTCATTTAGAAGGCACCAAAGAGGCCATCTTGTCCTACCTGTACTTAAATAATAATTCCATCTACAATATAGCCAACAAGTTGTTGTCCAGACTTTGCTTTAAAGACCTCCAGGGAGAAGGAACTGACTACTTTCCGAGGCAGCCCACTTTGCTGTTGGGTAGCTCTGAGGTTTAGGAAGCTTTACCTAGGGGCAGCTAGGTGGTGCAGTGAGTCAGGAGGACCCAAGTTCAAATCTGGCCTCAGACACTTGACACGTTTACTAGCTCTGTGACCTTGGGCAAGTCACTTAACCCCAATTGCCCTGTCTTGCCCCCTGCAAAAAAAAAAAAAAAAGAAGAAAGAAAAGAAAAGGAAGTTTTACCTAAAACCAAAACCTTCCTCTCTTCAATTCCCCCACTTCTTTTTAAATACTTCAAACCTCAATAACAAGAAAGGTTATTGATATTAGAACCATCTAGTTCTTACATGTAAAAAAAGAAAGAAAGAAAATTCCTTAACTTAGAATTGTGTTGTAAAATAATGTGTGTGTGTGTGTGTGTGTGTGTGTGTGATTCAGTGTGATGGCGATAGAAAGAGACTAGATTTGGAGTTTTTAAATGGTTCAAATTCTGGTTCTATCACATCTGTGTGTCTTAGCCAAGTCACTTCACCTCCAAAGGCCTCAGTTTCCTCATATGTAAAACAAGAGTATTGGACTACATAACCTTTAAGGCCCTTCCAACTCTATATCTATGATCTTCTAAAAAGTTTCATAATGTCTACAGGAAAAATAAGTATTATTTAACAACCAACTCTGTATCTTTTGTTTAAAATAAGTTAATGAGCTAGAGCTGGAGGGCGGTTTGAGTTTTACTTTAGACTTGCATAGGTTCCCAAAGTGGGCAATACCTCCCTCTGGGTGGGGGGAGGGGGAGGTGCTGGACCGATCCATGTGGGGTAGTAGTAACTTTGGTGCAATTGGGAGAGCATTGAATAAAGATAAGGGGGCAGCGGAAGCATAAGGAAAGAGAAGAAAATTTTGAAAAAAACCATTTGTACATGTTTCATCTGTTGTGTAACAGATAACATTGCAGTGATTACATTATTTTCCAAATAAGCACACAAAATGCAAGTTATAATCCATTGGTAGCCAAGTTTGCCAATAGGTCTTAACAAGCAAGTGTTGGCAGGTTAGCTGTCCTGCGTTGTCTTGAACTCCAGCAAGCCTCTGCAAGAATATGTGTATGTAATGAGTTTTTACAATACAATTATATGGTTACACAATGCAATATTGCATCACCAAAATTTCAATGCAGGAAAAAACCCACAAATTTACAATAAATTATTAAATTTATGATGTGTCATTTTAAAAGAATATTTTATATATATTTTTTTGAAATGATGAAATTTTTATAAACCATTGAAGGGTTAAAAAAGGTAAACTTCTAGGGGCCACTGAGTATTTTTTTTAAAGGGGGTGGTAGGCCAAATAAGTTTGGGACCTCTGTTTTACAGTCTCTGTTATTTTGGCTCAAAGTAAAAAGTAGATCCCAGATGCAGGGTCCTACAAGCTTGCTCTGTGTAAGTATATAAAACGACATTCAGCAGAAATCCAATAGGCACACAGCTCCAGCAAAGTTAAAGATTAAATTCTTTCATAAGTTATAGCCCGGGTATTCTAGGTTATTTCTCCCTTTAAGAAAAACCTAAATGTCATCTACTGAAAGAGCACAATTTCAACCAGTGCCTCAATAAATTGTAGTTTGGTTAATTTCCAAATACATCCCTACTCTCCCATGCCTGTTACCATTAACCCTAACCGTATTTTCTTTCAATCAAAAGACTATACAATATGCTACATTTTGAGCATCTTAAATGGAGACCCTTGTCCACATTGGTCCAATATTTCCCACCCTGGGATATAGGTGAGATGATAGACTTGATCCTGAAGTATAGCAGTGTACTTTTATTAAATCCAGTGCCTTCATGCGTTTTCTCAGGCACTCAAACTTGAGGTCATAATCCTGCCATTCCTTTGTAGCCCTGTTCTGGACCGATAGCCATTTCTTGGACACGGGCACCTTCCTGAGGCACCTACTCTGGCTCATTGCTGAGACCATTGCACCTTGCTGGGATGACACAAGGAGCTGTGTTCATCTTGGCCACGAGAGATGGAAGGTGTGTGTTTCTCAGACATTAGAAGTTAATGGGAATATAAAATATCTATGCAGCAGTACCACAAAGTTGTCTTTACCTTGAGGTAAAATGTAGTGAGGATGATGGGCATTTTATTATTCCATGTTGCCTCTACTTGTTCATGCTCAATTTTGTATCTTACACATACATGTGGTGGAGGAAAGAAATGTCTATCTGTTGTCTGTGTTGTACATTGTATAGTGTTTTTTTTAACTATTATCTACACTTTATGGAGACTCTAAACATGAATCAAACCTAAGTTTTGTCTTAGCAATTTCCCTAGAGTTTTACTCCAAAGTAGGGTTAGAGCCAAAGAGAGAGAAAATTGACCCTTTGGTGGAGGCGGGGAGGTCAGGCTCCCAAGATTGACCTGAGAACCATTCTTTTATAGGGGATTCCTGGACTTAGCATGACAACTCTATAAATCATTTAGCATAATAATCTAACTGCTATATTCAGAAGTATGGTCCCCATGCTTCATCTCATCACGTAACTCATCTTCCCTACTCCATATCCCATCCTGGAACAGGTCATAAGTTGCAGCATCAAGTGAAGTGAGCAGAACCAGGAGAACGTTGGACACAGTAACAGCAACATTGTGCAATGACTTACTTTGATTGACTTAGCTCTTCTCAGCAATGCAAGGATCTAAGACAGCTCCAAAAGACTCATGATGGAAAATACTATCCACATCCAGAAAAAGAAGTATGGAGTCTGAATGCAGATTGAAATATACTATTTGCTCTCTCTCTCTCTCTCTCTCTCTCTCTCTCTCTCTCTCGCTTTTTCTTCTTCTTCTTCTTGTCCTTCTTCTTCTTGTTCTTCTTCTTCTTCTTTCTTGTGGTTCTTCCCATTGGTTCTAATTCTTCCTTACAATATGACTAATGTGTAAATATGAAAAAAAAGTTGCAACATCACTGCTTAAAAATGATGTAGGTAGTAAAAGGGAAGAAGATGAAGTAATATGGGATATGACTTCCTCACATGATTCGTAGACTACCTGATGACAGTCCATTTCCACTACATGTGTGAGAAAGCTAGTGTCAGATGTTTAAAAAATAATACTGCAAGCATGGAGAAGATCAGAATGATATGATAAAGTTTATATTCCATAATTTTTTTCTTGGAAAACTGAGTCCCAAAGGATCCTTTTCATTCTATGCAGAGTAATTGAATTTTATGGGCTCATATTTTAACTAGTCAGCAGCATGGTAGCCAGAGTAGCAGAGACTCTTAGTTCCTCTTTTTCAGCAGATGTTGAGGAAGGAAAATGATTCAGCCTCTCACATCCTTGGAGGCCATGAAAATGTGCATGTTCCACAGTTTGTTTGTTTTTTTTTAAAACAAAATTCTCCTGAATGTTCTCCATTATTCTGAAAAATTTTAAATGTATCTCTGATTAAAGCAAACATGGCATTTTGATTATTTTTTGCCATAGAAAGAGCACTGGATTGTATTTATAAGACTTGAGATTAAATCTTGGCTCTGCTTCTTACTAAAAGTATGACTTTGTACAAGTCATTTTTGAACCTGTTTAATGTAAAAAATATCTGAGCTAATTAACTCAGAGAATAAAGTGAATCAATGTATGTGAAAATTCTTTGTAATCATAAAGCATCAAATAAGGGAAGCTTCTATTTTTTTTTTTGCTTTGCCCCTGTATACTTTGCCCCAAAATAATCTATCAAGGGAGGCATAGCTTGAGCCTTGGCATCTGGGACAATCAAGTCTTAGGACAGCTTTACAAGTTTTCAGGGGAAAATTAGACTAACCCATGTTGCAGGGGGAATGGAGGGGACATCCCTGATTCTATCACATCTTCTTTTTATCATACCCTTCCCTACCTAGAATACTCTCTCTACCCACCAAGTGGATTTCAATTGCAAACAGATGGATTAAATGACCTTTTAAGGTATTTGCTACCATTGTTAGTTTATCAACTGAACTTAGCCACCTCTCTGAAAAGTTAGGATGGGATCACAGCTTCAGAGTTGGAAAGGACAATAAAGAACACCTAGTCATACCTCCTCATTTTGTAGATGACGAAGCTGAGGCCCAGAAAGGACTTGCCTAAGGTCACACAGAAAACAAAAGGCAGAGTCAGGTCCTCTGATTCCAAGTCCAATGTCCTTTCCAATACACCATTTTGCCTCTCAACTCAACAAACTTATTTTATCCTGAACTAAAATCAAGGAGAATAATAAGAATGACAATGAAGAACCTTAGAAGGATCTAAAAGAGTTGGGTACACTAATAGTATATTATATTGTGTACACTATTATAATAATGTAGTAATAGTGTATTATATTATCTACATTATTATAGCAGTATACTCTATTAGCATACTAAACTTATTTAGATGTTTCTGCAGGTTCTTCATTGCCATTCTTATTACTCTCCTTCTGGGGTATATGTTCAAGAGGTGTTCAAGAGGACTAGTACCTCTGGTATGAGGGCTGCTGAGCCCTTTTCAGGGCTGCTTATCCACCTTTGGTGTCCACCTGATTCATCTAACTCTTACTTGGGGCTCCAAGAAGCTGTGCACTCCGACAAAACTGTCTCAGAAAACAGGCTAAACCAGGTTGAGCATAATCAACAGGCCTCAAATCTGTCAGTGAGTTAGGAGGGGTATTGCCGCCAGTGGCTGTGGTGCCAAATGGCCAGAGTGAAAAGAATACACAGGCCAGGTGAAAGAGTAAAGGACAGCTCTGTTTATTAAACTGAGGGACAGGGCTTATATACTTTTTTAGGCAAGCAGATCAACAAATTCACATGTGAAAACATTTGCATTGCATGACTTCCTCGTGCTTTGTTCCCCTTTTGCCATAAACAATATTGCGTTAGTAGCCCACAGGTGGTGTTTAGCATGTGTGCCGTGGCGGTTTTGGAGAGAGCATGTGTATACCTGGCCCATATCTTATCCCAGAATGGACTTTTTCAGAGCTGGCCCTCTACAGGGCGTCTACCCCAAGCATGTGAAGACTTTCCACAGTGGAAAAGGCAGATGAGAACAATTTGTTCCAACAACCATGAAAGTGGCTGAAGCAGGCATTGTAAAAAGCTTAGAACTTGGTCAGACATTAAAGACACCAATGCATCGTGAGTCATCACCAGTCTTGACTTTTGTCCTGCCACTGGACTTTGATGACTTAGAAAGAGAGACTGAAGCTAATGACTTTGTGCAACTCTGTTTCACTTTAATCCAATTCAGGCACTAGTCAAGACATCACCCTCGATGTCATTGGTTCTCTTCAAAAGTGAAGAACAACTCTTCTACTACTTCTCATCTGTGAATAGAACAGAATAGGGAGAAATGGACAGAAAAGGGGGGTTTTTCGTCCCATATCTCCTACTCCAATCATAAAGACCTACTCTTCCTACAAAAAAAAAATTAAGAATTGGGACTCAAACACTGTCAGACACCACGGAGACTAGGATGCAATCAACAGGTAATTTATTGAGCACTTACTATTGGTCCAGTATTCTCAAAATATGACTGTAAGTCCTCTGAAATCCAATGCCCCATATCTTGAAGCCATATTCCTTGTGGAACAAAATCTATCTGTAATATTCTAATATTATCTATTTACTTGCCAGAGCTAATGATTGTGGTAGAGAAGTGTAATAACAAGCAAAGTGGGATTTTTTGTTTTCTTTTGTTTTGGAGTGCTCAGCACTAAGGTAATCAAATGCCTTTGATTGAATCTTGCCTTTGTTTGTAGGAAGGCTCACACTCTTTTGCTAGTTAGGTCAGGAGAGGTGTGAAGCCCTCAAGAGGTGTGAAGACCTCTGACCCTGAAGAAGTATATATATACTCTGAGGTTAGCGGTTTGCCTGGGGCTCACTCACTGGAAGGTGTCTTGTAATTTGACCAGACATGAGACTCTGGGTGGCTGTTAAGGAGCCCACCCCCACCCCCCCACCCCACCCCCACTCCCGCTTTGAAAAAACCCAGATCTTGATGCTTCTCTCTCTGGTGACTGTATATATATTACTATGGTCAGATGGTTGGAAGCCTGTCTATTGATTTGTGTTATTTGCTCTATTTATATAATTTCTGCTTGAAATTTCTGTTTGTGTTTTCTCTGAAGTTCAGGGTGCTAACTTTTTCCCCTGAATTAAGTGAATGATATATATATATATATATATATGTTTAATTAAAGTAAGATTGTTAACCCCTTAAAGTTGCTTTACTTAGAAAAGCAGGTCAAAGAACCTGTGCTAGTAGCCCTCCTGGGTGCTGACACAGTCACAGTAGTATCAAGTAGCATTATTGTTACAAGAAGGGAAACCCTGCCTCTTAAAGAGATAAGAGGGAGGATAGATAAATAACAAATAGCACAATCAAGCAATCAGTCAACAAGCACTAATTTCAGTATATGAAAAGTCCTGTGCTAAGTACTGAGGATACAAAGACAAAAAATGAAACAATGTCTGTTCCTGAAAAGCTTATATTCTATCAGGACTTATTCAGAGGTTTATAAAAGGAGACTGGTTGAGTACAGAAGGAAGTTAAACAAGAATAAACCAAATTGCTGAAAGGAAATTGAAAGCCCCATTTTCAAGGTGAAATTGTAGGTTTTGTCTTATTTCCCTATGGAATTTATTATTTTCAATCAATTGAAAAATATTCGAGTGCCTCTCAAGTTCAAGAGATTGTACTAAGCAGTATGAGAGATAGAAAGAATATCAATATACTTTTTTTTCTTTTTTAGGAGGGAAACCCCTTTGCACAGTGTTTCTTAGACTGAGAAGATAGCAAGAAGAAATTCCTTAAAGGCTAGTATTATGTCTAATTCATTATTATATCCGGGGGTGTGCTGGAGCCAGCCCAAACTGGCTCAAGAGAGCCAATTGTCCCACTTTCAGTATGAGGCTTTATACTCAAAAAACCACAAACTCCATAAATTAAGGTTTGATTTATTGTTTTGTTGGTTTCTAGGCCTAGGAAAGTTATGAAGAAAATGTTGATAATGCATATTAAAGTGTGTCATGAGTATTTTTTTTTCAGTGAGACAGTAGTTCAACATTTAGCAGCACACCACGGACTCAAAAACCCTAACACAATGCCTTGCACATAGCAGGCACTCAATGAATACTGCATTGAATTGGACCTCGTTATAGGAATTAGCTTAAGTCTGGTTCCTGTAATGGCAGTTCAACATATAACCTAGTAAACACTTCTTAGCCTCAACATCAACTGTTTTTATTCCCATGGTAGCCCATTCATAATTTGACGTATTATAACATTTATATAATCCGTATGATTCCAGCACTACTAAGAATATGAATGAAGAAATGAATGAAAAAAAATATTTGTTGAGCATTTACTACGTGCTATACAAAGCACTGAGGACATACGAAGATTCAAAGAACAAGACAAACATATACAAAGGAGGTGACCTAGGCAAGGAGTTTTCTTCTGAGGAAGTGGAAAGCTGGTAGAAGAAACTAGATGGGACATCTATTTGAAGTATGATCTGGTAATTAGGCCCAGTCAGTAGACATAAAGGGTTAAGTAGACAAGTTTATACATTACCCAATCACCATTCAACTGAATTGCACCCTAGGGTAAGAGCTACAAAGATAAGTGGATTAACTTCCCCATGATACAGGGAATGAATGCAGTTAGACAGGTGTGGATATCTAGGTCTAAAGTCTGCTGTGTAAAGTGTTGATCCATATGGTGAAGAACAGGTCATGTGACTTGCCTCATCAGGAAGATGGTGAGATAACATGGGTAGATGTCTTCTTATGTTCCTGCTGGGCCTCCATGCCATTGACAATTCAATAATATTGTTTGTATACCTCCCACCCCTTAGTTGATTTAGTTTACACATATCAGCAACCATAATAGCAACAAAAATAACTTATATTTACATAGCACTTTAAAATTGACAAAATGCTTTCCTTATAACAATCCTATTGGATAGGTAGATAAGGGAAATAATGACCATTCGAAATTAACCAGATTCTCATCTTTTAATGATAGCTAGCATTTATATTTAAGTACTATGTTAAGTAGGTTACAAATATTACCTCATTTGAGCAACAACCCTGGGAGGTAGGAGCTATTGTTATCCCCATTTTAAAGATGAGGAAACTGAGTCAAATAAAAACAAAAGTGTGTCCAAGGTCACACAACTGGTAAGTTTCTGAGGCCAGATTTTAACTCAGGTCTTCCTGACTCCAGGCCCAGTACTTCATCCACTTTGCCACCTAGTCACCTTTTTTAACTGGTTCAAGTGTGGTCCATTCTGAACTTGGGCTGATGTTAATAAATACAAAGGGATAAGCTATTAACAAACTCACTCAACATAGTCCTGTTTATACTTATTTCTTGACTATAATAATTTGTTTAAAGCAAGTCAATACTATCTTTTGATGAGAGAGAATGGGCTTGAATATTATAAGTGAATTTCATTTAATATTTCCTTCCAGGAGTCAGCTTCACTCAACATTTTCGCATGATGAAAGTGGTTTTTGAAGATACATCTTAGTTATGCTAACAAATGGCTATCTTTCATAATATAACTACAAACAGGACTCTAATATATTTGCACGGGATACTCTCTATTTGTAATAAGCCTTTTGTTCCTTACTCTATTTGCATATTCATACCAAAATCAAACATTAAGTTTCTCAAACCTTCTGAATAAAAGATATCATAATCTCATTAAAAAACTGACAAAGTTATCTGAAATTATCCTCTCTGGATATGTTTAGTTTGGCATTCAAAGGCCTTCATAGCCTGCCCTGCTCCCCCCGCTTTTTTCCATTCTTCTTATACCTTACACCCCTTTCCCCGGCCCCACATACTCTGAGATACAGTGACACTGACCTCCTTGCTGTTAACAACTCACAGAAGCCATTCCATCTGCAGATTCCAAGTTGTCCCTCATGCCTGGAATTTTCTCCCTTCTCTCCTCTGCTTCCTGGCTTCCTTCAAATCTCAGCTAAAGTCCCACTTCCTGCAAGAAGCCTTTCTCTTACTCTTAGTGTCTGACCTCTGAGATTACTTCCAAATTATCCTGTATATATCTTGTTTGTACACAGTTGTTTGCATGTCTCCTTTATTAGAATGTAAGCTCCTTGAGAGCAGGGACTGATTTTTGCCTCTTGTGGCATCCCCAGTACTTAGCACGGTGCCTGGCAAATAGTAGGAGCTTAATAAGTTCTTGACTTGCCATTGTTTCCCCAGCCTGAGACCCACACTTGAGCCACAGCAATGCTGGAGGATTCCAGGCTTCCATTCTGGATGTTATCACCAGCCCAGAAGTGAAGGAGGAGAGGGACTTGCAGAAGAGGGATGGTAAAACTTTGGACTTGGAACTTGGTGGGACTAAGTCAGGGTGGGGGAACCTGCGGCCTTGAGGCCCCATGTGGCCCTCTAGATCTCAAGTGGGGCCCTTTGACTGAATTCAAGCTTCACAGAACAAATCCCCTTAATAAAAGGATTTGTTCTGGAAAACCTGGACTCAGTCAAAAGGCTGCACTCAAGGACCTAGAAGGCCACATGTGGCCTCGAGGCTGCAGGTTCCCCATCCCTAGATTATGTTAAGAGGAACCGAATCAAGCTATGAATCTAATCATCCTTCCCTCCCCATAGACTGAGGTGGTACAAGGGGGTATTATGCCCCACACATGTTGGAAGAGATCTTTATGCGGTTTTTTTCTGCTACTAAAGTAGTTCAATGGAACTGGGATGCTAGAACCTCTAAAACGAAGGGGCCATAATCAGTCGGGGCTTGAATCAATGACAGAGACTAGACATTCCCACCTCAAATTCTCTTAGGTGTTATCAGAACCCTGAGAGAGAGGTGAAATGTGGGGGTCAGGGTCATTACTGTTACAAAGGCAAGTTTTTCTTATACCTTATACCAAGTCTTTCATTGTATGTTTGTTTAATCTCTTTCATTGGATTCTAAACTCCTCAAAGGCAGTAACCTATTTATAAATCTTTATTATTTCCTTCTTCACACACCACTGGTGCTCATAAACCATAGACTATTAAAAACAAAGGAACCTTAGGTGGTACTGTAAAATGTATTGTAACATAGAATCTGGAAGAACCTGAATTAGAATCCCGGCCTCTGGCATTTAAGTTACATTTCTATTGAAGAATCTCTAAGCTTCAATTTCTTCACTTGTGAATGGGAATGACAATATCTATAGTGCTTACCTTACAGAGTTGTTTGAAGTTGAGGCAGCTAGGTGGCATAGTGAATAGAGCACCAGCCCTGGAATCAGGAGGACCTGAGTTCAAATCTAGCCTCAGGCACTTGACACACTTACTAGCTATGTGACCTTGGGCAAGTCACTTAACCCCAATTGCCCTGCCTCCTCCCCCCCCACCAAAAAGAACTAATGTCTAGGACAGTAGTCTAGAAAGAAACATATAGACTCAGGATTGAGGGAGGAGAGGGTTGTGGAGTGGGTGACCAGTTGGGAAGGAGTGAAATATACTGACTAATGGATGCTGCAGAGTCAGAGTCCAATGATAAAACAAACCCAGAAAAAAAGGGTTGTTTGAAGTAATCAAGTAATATAATACAATATAATTAATATGATATGTGTTTTGCAAACCAAAAGTGTTTTATAAATTTCCATGATTATTAGTAGTAATAGTACTCATTTTTTACATGGCTAGGAATAATGGAAGAATTGGAACCCAGGTCTCCTGATTCCCAGCCTTTCCATTATTCTACATTACCTGTTGACTGAGTGACTCCATACTCCACCCGTATTCAGAGACCCTAAGTGCCAAAATCCCATTTTGTTTTGTCTGTGCCCTGGCTGCTTCCCATGCCTGGGAAATACTCTCCTATCATCTCTACCTCTTAGCTTGCTAGGCTTCCTTCAAATTCCAGCAGTGAAGGCAAACTACACTATTTTTTTTTGCCCCAATTCTTACCTAGCCTTTAACTACTGCATGGGTGTTGCCTCAGACAAACTGAGACTGGGAAAGGCCCTACCTTAAAAAGGTCAAGATCTCCCACTGTATCTAGGACCGTCACTTGCCACTGGATCCAGATGACTCTGGAGAAGAGAGTGAAGCTGATGATTTTGCACAGCTCTGCTTCAGTTAAGTCCAATTCACTTGCAAGTGAAGACATCACCCTCCTGATGGCATTGGTCCTCTTCATTGTTGCTGTTGTTGGAGAAGGAGGAGGAGAAAAAATAGGAGAAAGAAGAAGAAGTGGAGGAGGAAATAGAAGCATTGCCTAACTGGAACTGATGGGTTAGGTCCTCAAAGAGGACCAATGTGACATCAGGAGGGTAATGTCTTGATTTGCAAGTGAATTGGATTCAAGTGAAACAGAGATGTGCAAAATCATCAGCCTCAGTCTCTCCTCTAGAGTCATCAGGATCCAGTGGCAAGACGTTGGTTGGGACGACTGGCAATGAATGGCCCTGGAAAACAAATAACAAGTTCCAGCTAAAATTCCATCATCTATGAGAAACCTTTCTTGATCTCCTTAATGCTAGTGTCTTCCCTATGTTGATTCACTTCAGTTTTTCCTGAATAAATCTTGTTTGTACATAGATGTTTTCATTTTGTTTCCCCCATTAGAGTGTGATCTCCTTGAGAGTAGGGACTATCTTTTGCCTTTCTTTTTTTATCCCTAGCACTTAGCATAATACAGTAGGTATTTAATAAATACTTATTGACTGAGTAACTGTTCAATAACCTGGGGGTTCAAAAAGCCAAGATACTGTGACTACCTCTTTGTTGTTTGTCCTTGTTCATCCTTCCTTTTCAAAGAGGACCAATGACATCACAAGGGTGGTGTCTTGACTTGTGGGTGAATTGGATTTAAGTGAGGCAAAGCAGTGAGAAGCACAAACTCATCAGCCCCACTCTCTTCTCTAGAATCATACAAGTCCAGTGGCAAGACAATAGTCAACATGACTTTTGATGGCCCAGAGGACTATTGTAATATCCTCTCAATTGGTCTTCTTATTTCCAATCCGTACTCCAAAAAAACCCCAAATTTGTTATTTTTAAAATATAGCTATGAAAATGCCAGATGGTGCTCAAGAAGCTCCGATGGAGACATTATCCACGACATAAAATACAAACTCCTCTGTTTGGCATTTAAAACACTTCACAATCTAACTCCAACCTATCTTTCTAGGTTGATTTCACATTGCTCCCCACTCCTGCCCCTGCGCTCACATGCATGCTATAGTTCAAGCTATCTAGCTTAAGAGGTCAGCAGCCCTTCCAAAGTGCTATGCTCAGTTTTCTGCCCTTCTGTAGGAGAACAGATTGGTCATATTCTATCTGAAGATTCTCAGAAGAGCAATACATGTTCCAATCATGATTCCTGACATTCAAAAACTGGGGGGAAGGGAGGAGGAGGAGTGGGAATCTTGGTTCTGTCATTGGAGATGTGTCATCTGTAATAATTGCAAACAAAGGAGATAAAATGTGGTAGTGGCAGCAAACCCACATGTCAGTGAAAATCAACTCATGTGCCATATTTGGCCTTAGATAATTATAGGATTTTAAAAGTTAAAAAGCCTTACAATTTGTCTGAGAGCCCTTCATTGTCCAAATGTGAAAATTGAAATTAAGTGACTTACCCACTATTAGGTAAGTAATAAGTAGCAGAAATGGCATTCTAACTGAACTCATTTGACTCTGTATCCATTGCTTTCATTGAGAGGGTGAAGATGTCAAATGATAATGGATGACCACAGATTATTTAGATACTTAATTCAGTCTAGGGCTTGACGGAAGGCAGCTAGGTGCTGCAGTAAATAGAGTGCTGGGCCTGAAGTCAGGAAGACCTGAGTCCAAAACCAATCTCAGATATTTACTAGCTATGTGACCCTGGGCAAGTCACTTAATTGTATGTGCCTTAGTATCTTCATCTGTAAAATGAACTGGAGAAGGAACTAGCAAGCCTTTCCAGTATCTTTGCCAAGAAAAACCCAAATGGGGTCACAAAGAGTCAAATGCAACTGAACAGAGAGGACAGGAACTTGATGCTAAACTGATTCTGCCTAATAATGATCACGATAGTAGGAGGGAAAGTAAATATTCCATTTCTTCAAAAGAGGATACGTAGACAGTTTCTGTTGCCAGAAATCAAACCACCTCCAACAGCTACCCCTTGGTGATCTAAGCTCTCCTTGGGAAGGAGTTGCCCAATGAGCAATATATACTACATTGGCATTAATTTGAACGGGTTCTATCATTCCAGATTACAACAAGCAAAGGGCTACACTGGCCCTGATTTTGCTATTGTCCATGTCATTGCCCACATTTCTAAAGCCAATGTCCACCGCTCACTCTATTACTACTAGGGTAAACCTATTCAATGCCACTGAAGCCCATGTCACTGCCTAAACCACTGCATGCTACTCATACTAATCCCTGCTACTGCTGGGACCATGATGCTCTTTACTCCATTCCCCACTACTTCTGGCACCACCCCACTCCACACCTTTGAACACCCTAATGATTTGCCTCCTTCAACAGACCTTTCTCCATACACTGACACTCTTCCTGGACCCATTCATCAATAGCGAATGATACTCCCATCACCTTATATTTTTTGCCATCTAGTGATACTGAGCCACTGCCTGAAGATGAACAAATCCCTTTCCCCAACTGCAGCTGTCTGCTGTATTATTCTCATCCACTTCAACCTCACCCCCATAATGTCCTCTTTGAGATCTGTCTCTCCCTTCTATTGTACTCTCTGGAATGCATACTCTATAATTAACAATCTTCTTTTCATCTTAAACCTCTTTCTTTATCACTCCTTCCATCTTCTGGCAGTCACTAAGTCCTGGCTTCCTCCTGAGCATTGTTTCTAAGGCCACCCTCTCCAGAGCCCTCAATAATTTCTCTTATGCCCTGAAGTCCTGGTCAAGATGATCCTTACTCATCAGTGCCATTTCCAGACCCAAATTTTCCCCCATCACTCAACAAACACTTGCTCCCCCATCAAAAATCATTTGTGAAGGGCTAACTACATTCCAGGCACTGTGCAAAGTGCAGGGGATACAAAAAAGGGCAAAAACAGTCAAGATCCTCAAGGAGCTCACATTCTAATAGGAGAGACAACATGTAAACAACTATGTATTAAGAAGACACATACACCTTAAATTGGAAAATCTCAGAAGGAAAGCTCTAGTATTATGGGGCATCAGGAAAGGCTTCTTGCGAATGTGAGATTTTTAGCTGGGACTTGAAGGAATCCTGGAAAGCTAGGAGGTGAAGACAAGAATGGAGAGGTTTACAGGCATGGGGGTAACCAATAAAAATACAGAGTTGAGTGATGGAGCATCATGTACGAGGAATACCAAAGAGGCCAGTATCGCTAATATCATAGAACATGTGGAGAGAAGAAAAGTTAATGAAGATTAGAAACATAGGAAGGGGCCAACTACTCTCTGTCTCTCAGGAAATTCAGGATCCTGTATTTTTGACTTAATTGTGGGTTTGGGGGAGTGGATTTGTGGTACCTCTCCCACGCAGGGGAGATGTGTAGCATTTCATCTCCTTTGCTCAACACCAGAGAAGGAAAAAAGACCAAATCATCCAGTGAGTGCTTTTTGTAAGCCTTCTCAGGTCTGATTCATCAAGCAGTCAAAAAAAGGCTTTTTTTCAACTGTTAAGGGGTTCAAAAGCCATCAGATTGCCAGCAGATGTTCTCATTTGAGGAGTAGGGTTTTTCCGTTCCATATCATCAAACCCTTTCAGATGCAGACTTCCTAGCCTCTTTTATGCGGGCTGGCAGAAGGGTAAGCTCACTGAGTATGCTCTGAGGATGGGGCTCATTTTGACTAGGCCCCCAACAAATAAGGAAAAATTAGCCTAACCAGCACAGAGCAGGGCCTAGGTAAAATTGTCTCCATCACAATATCATACTAAATAATGATAGCTAGCATTTATATGATGCTTTAAGGTTTGCAAAGTACTTCACAAGTATTATCTCATTTTCTTCTCACAACAATCTTGAGAGATAAGTGTTATTATTATCCCTACTCTAAGATGAAGAAATTGAGACAGATGGGTTAAGTGATTTGTCCAGGGTCATATAGCTAGTAAGTATCTGAGTCCGGATTGAACTTAGTCTTCCTGATATCAGGTCCAATATTCTATCCACTGAGCCTCCTATCTGCCTGAAATAAGGGATATTCCTTTGTGGGGAGCTGTTCTTATGACAGTCAAAATCTAGCAAAGGGAACATGGAACATCCCTGTTGGATTTGATCAGCCAGTATGGCCTCCTTCTTCAATTGCTCTAGGAATCCATATCTTGACCCCCTCCCTTTTCCAAGCCTGAGTCAGTACCCACAGTCAAAAAAGATTAATATCTATAATATACATATATATATGGATATGGAGAGAGAGAGAGAGAGAGAGAGAGAGAGAGAGAGAGAGAGAGAGAGAGAGAGTCAAAAACACAAGTCTGGGAAGCCATTTTGAAAATAAAGTCATGTCCCATGTCATGTTCTTAGAATCATCATAGTATTGATGGAAAGGTGAACCCAGAGATAAGACCGTGAAAAGAGGCATCAAATGTTACAGAGGAATGACTAAAATGTCCAACTGTAGCATTATTGACAATAAAGTAACAACTGTCCAATTCCCTGGGCTACCCCTGGATCATCAGAGTAGCTAGTTAACTAGCAATCCATTAGTGTTTTAAGTTTTACAAAGCCCTGTACATATGTTATCTCATTTAATCCTCACAACAACCCTGGGAGGTAGGTACTATTAATATCCCTACTTTATGGATGAGGAAACTGAGACAGTCAGAGGTTAAGTGACTTGCCTAGGATCACACACCCAGTCTGAGGCTGGCTTTTAATTCAGTTCTTCCTAACTCCAGGCTCAGTACTGTATCTGTTCCCCTACCTGTCCCCCTTTTCCTCAGTGGCCAAGCTAGACCTGGAATGCTTCTAGTTTTCTATCTGGAGTCAACATGCTTGTAAAATAGGGAAAAGTATCCTATCTATTTTTCTGTTTCACATATTACATTCAATGAAAAGATAGCTCAACACCAGGGAAATAAATCTGTTATCCTAACAATGACTTGGCATTAAAATTTAAATATTAAGAACCTTCCATCATGAACACAAATTAAGGAAGGGGGACAAAGTAGCACCAAATATTCTTCTGGTAGGCTTTGGCTTTAGCTCTATTCTCCTAATGCCCTTAGGAAGCCTCCAGGGTAGACAAAAGGATTGCAAAAAGTCTCCTGACATGAAATTTAATAGAAGCAGAATCATGTTGAACACAGCACTAGGAGTTAGTGTCACTAGAAGGTCAGTAGATCCAACTCTTAGCAGTTTCCTGATTTACGTGGAAAAAAAAAATACTCAGAAAATCATTAATGGGAAATGTTCTAGTTCTAGTTCTCTGGATCCTGAGAGAGCTAGCTATGGGCTCTGCCTGGTCCAGAGGCAACTCTTGGACTCCTACCTGCGGTTTCCATTTTGAAATCAAAGTAGTTTCTCATCAATCTGAGTTGTCTCCCAGGAATCAATTGCTTATACCTCATCTTTGAGGAAATGCACATTTGCAAGCTTACGCAGGAGCCACAAAAATGTAAAATGCCAACTAAGAGCATATATAAGTACAAAAACATTCCTACTACAAATCTTGACTTGGCCTGTCACACCAAAGAGAAAAGGGTATCACAAAATCATCCCACTTATGGTGCCAAATATTTTAAAGCCTTTTTCCAAAAAGAGTCAGAGTTACTCTTGGGATTCATAAAAAGAAACTAACAAAGAAGATTGATCATATCTTCCTATTCACACTGTCTATTCACATTTACATTTACATATTTATATTCGAATTTACATAATCTTATTCACATTTCCATTTAGTGGCAACACTATTTGAATTGAGTGATCTGTGAAAAAATAATCGCTGCTACCCGGGGGGGAAAAAGAAACAGACTATATGCTTTAAACTTACAAATTTAAGAGATTTAAGGAAGGATATTCTTGGAGCCAGTAGAAATCTCCAGACAGGTGGAGATGGGGTATTCTGTGCCTGTGTCTTGAGATCTGTGAAACTAAGACCCTAACCCAGTCTTACTTTGTTACAGTTCTAGAGAGGCTGATATCACTGACAAGGCCTATGGGTAGTCTAGGTATTGCTAACTTGAAAAAGTTATGGGCAAATTTGTTCCACTGGAAAAGAATGCTGTCTCCAGGAAAAACAAAAAGAAAAGAACTTACATAGTTTGCCATACTTGTAACTAAAATGTTCTGATCACTACTTGGTCAAGGTGGCCTGATAATTAAACCTTCGCCAACTCCTGACTTTGTATTTCCTTCTCCCAGCATTGTACTAAGCCACTATTTATCTATTAACTGCAACCTCCAATTTTTTCCTTTGTCTCTTCAACCTAGTTGTAAGATTATAAACTGGTCAGACGTGTTCTACCTGGTTAGTAAGACCTGGCGGCACATTCATGATCTAATTCTTCCTTTATGTACATGAGTAATAATTAAGCTAGCACACTTTCAGGATGCAAAATGCTTTATGGATATAATGTTGCCTCCTTCGGTCCTCACAACAACCCTGTGAAGGAGGTGTTTTTATTATCCCATTTTTTTGGAGGAAGAAATCGAGGCTATAAGAAGTTAAGTGACTTGTCTAGGAGTCACATGTCTATTGAATGTCTGAGGTAAGATTTGAACTCAATTTTTCCTAACTCTAAGTCCAATACTCTATCTACCACACCACTTCACTACTAAATAAAAGTAGACTTGGCTAAACTAAAAAAAAAACTTCAGAATACTGAATTACTTCTTTGACAGTTACAAATCTGACTCAGATGGAAGGAACACTGTTTTCTGCCTCAGGGAAGCTTGGCCAAGAGATTGTTCTAGGTCTGGTCTAACTCTAGCCAATTTAGTGGTTCAAGCTCAGGACTGCAACACAGTGAGATGATTGTGAACCATAAAATATTTAACAAAGAGAAACTTACCCAACCATAACAAAAGGACCAGTAAGTATAGAACATTAATTCAAGACGACAAGGTTCCCATCCGTCTCTGGCAATGCCCAATCAGAGAGGAAAGACAACTCTCCCAGTCTGTCAAGCATGAGGAGTCTTGATTTCCCATAGACCGGCATTTTTATATATCAGATCACCAGGAAGCCACATTAATGGTTCAAGCCCTAGTCCCTTGCACCATTCATATCCTGAGGATGGTCTTGCCACTTGAAAGGGAAACCAGATCCAGCCTATGTAAAATGTATGCCATTTCTGGTGACAAAGTCTAACAAGTCATTAAGGGACCTTTCATCACTTAAATGGCCCTAGGGCTGGCACAAGACAACTCTTATCTCAAGAATGTGAAAAACTTTGCACAGAAAGCACCGGAGCATAGTCTAGATAAAAGAAAAATAAATATGGAAAGAAAACAATGTAACATCTTCCTGAAAGATCACATCCATAAAAGTAGGGGTGATATCAGGTGCAGTTAATAGCAGATCCCTCAGTGTAAAGTACTGATGGTAAGCAGGAGCAACATCAGAAATATCATCCAATTTAGATGGCAATTCTCAGTCTTGGCCCTCATTTTCTGTCTTAGGACAGGATCGTTTGTAGCAAGATAGCTAAGATCCTCTTATATGCAACCTGTCCCAGGGCCTGAGTTGGTATTGTAACTTGCCTTGTACTACCATGTTATTCATTTGTTCACTGGTTAACTAGCCAGTATTTCTCCCATGTTAAGAAACAAAACACCTCCACTAAATTCTACTCATTTCCAACCAAATTTCACTACAAATGCTCTATCTGAACCATCACATGGGACAGAAATCATGAAAATAGAAGAGAGAATCAAGCCATTTTCTCAGGGTACATGGAGCCTTCCAAGAAGGCAGAGACCTTAAGATCCAGGTTTTACATAGACGAAAGGATAAGGAAGAACCAGAGAGAGATAATCTCAACTATTTCTAAAAGAATTCCATCCTTATTGAGTAAACTTTGCTAAAGGCCAAATTCAAGGAACTCCTGGACCAGAGAGCCTTTCCTCAGGATTAGGGTAGCACCAATTCATCATGAACATGACTTCTGGGAGGTGGGACATACAACCCCAATAGTCAGGGGCATGATGACAAAGCTATTGTTTAGCAAAGACCTATTGTCCTATGCCTTCACCAGAATCACAACCTGTCCATAAACCCTACCAGCAACACTACTCACTGCTGGTCCAACAACACAGAACATTTTGCTGAGGCTGTACATTCTTTTGGGGTTTACACTATAATTGTTGTTGATACCTTCCATGTTGCTCCCTTTTTGGTCCCTGTATTACTGCCAACTCTGCTAGGGCTCACATTGTTGCTCACTCTGTTAGCCCTTACACTGATATTAATACCAAGTTCTAGTTATCTGCTGTGCTGACCAGCAATCAATAATTTTTTTCCAGGTTAGTGAACTATCTGAATTTCCTCCATGCATTGTATCCATCCAAATTTAACTACATAGGCAGGACCCTGGATTTTCTTAGTATTGATATATGTATCTTAGGGAGATATATGTAGATATATGTATCTTACTTATGTGGGCCGCAATCCAGTCTAAGACTTTTGCTGCTATAGCTTTGATTGTTCTGGTCAACATTATGTGCCATCAGTGGTAGATATTAGTGCCCTTAGGAAGTGAGACCTCTTTCTCTGCCCAAAAGACTGTGACAAAATGAGGGAAGAGCCCATATGGCTGTGTTGTTAAGCAAAATTGTCTCATTAGCATGGCTTTTGTTTCTTTTGAGTGGAAGTACTTTCAGCTGTTAAGTGCTAAGCCCCAGGCCCAGGGCCCTGTCAGGTGTGAAACCTGTGTGGGTGTGGATTGGTGACTTA
>CM053622.1:406192150-406226324 GCA_028646595.1 Phalanger gymnotis
TTTTTTTTCTCTTTTGTTTGTTTTTAGTTGTTTTGGTTTTGTTTCTTCTTTCTCCTGATTCATTCCATTGGTCATAATTCTTCTTTACAACTTGACTATTGTGTAAATAAGTTGAATGCGAAGTTATATGTAGAAGATATATCAGATTCCATGCCGTCTTGGGGAGGGAGGGTTTGGAAGGAGAGGGGAAGAAAATCTGGAACTCAAAATTATGTGGAACTGAACATTGTAAACTAAAAATAAAAAAATCTTAATTACCAAAAAAAAAAGTGATTTATTGTCCTAAAATCTCAGCTCTTTGGGTTTGTCAAACTCTAGATTACTATAGTGGGAAATGACCATGGTAATCTAGTTTTTGACAAACTCAGATCCAAGATTTTGGAACTAGGATATAATTTTAACCTCAACTTATCTACTTAATATTTATCTTAAATTCTTTGTTTTCTTATTTTTGACAGACTTCCCTATCCATGTTCAATAAAAATGAATTTTCAGTTAAAAGAAGGTTTAGCGACTTTCTTGGATTGCACAGCAAATTAGCCACAAAGTACTTGCATGTTGGTTATATTGTGCCTCCAGCTCCAGAGAAGAGTATTGTAGGTAAGCATAAATTTGGAAACAGTCTTATTTTTTAATTGTTTACAAGTTTTACTTTACAAATTTATAAATACTTTAATGTTTTTATATTCATTTTCTCCCAAACATTGAAAAAAAATTCTTAATGTTGATGCAGAATTAATGTATTTCATTTAATGGAGTCTGTAGGACTGTTTTAGGATATATACAAGTAATTCCAGTTTTGCTTTCTAATACTTAAAAGATTCGAGCTAAGATATTAAATATTTGACAAGACTATGCTAAGTTAGAAGCAATTTGCTTTTTCTAGCCATTAAGCCTTTACTAGTCAGTGAACAAAATGTGATCATGGAAGCAGGTCAGTAGTGAATAGCGATTTCCTAACATCCAGAAAAATGTGGTGAGAAATATGTAGCTTAATGCCCAGGTAGTATTTTATTGATTTTATGGAACCTACCCTCTTATATGAAGTATATTTAGATTAAACTATTTTGTCTCTGTTCTCTTACTTATCCCAGTCCCTCAATCCTTAAGCTTTTTCATATTCAACTTTGCTGGGCCTTAAATGTTTGTCTGTTTTTCTTAGTCTAGATTCTTGACTTTTGAAAGTAGGTAGAATTTTATTGACTGCTTTTATAATTTTGAAAACTAATATCATTGATGTTTAAGCACACTCTTTCTATTATGGGATCTATCATAGATCTAGAGATTGGAGGACCATCTAGTCCTGTCCCTTCATTTTACAAATGAGCGAACTGACCTCTAGGGCAATTAAATTACCTGCTCAAGATAATACAGTAAACATCAAAAGCATTATTAGAACATAGTTTCTCTGATCATGAATTTTTTAGTGTTCTTGCAGTACTGTTGTTATATGAGGGGTTGTGTTTGTCTGTGTTGTGTGTTGAAAGTGAACACACCAATTCTTTTTCTCAAGAGTTTAGTCTAGTCCTTTTCATACTCGCCTAAAAAAGAAATTTGGTTTGAAAAATAAGTTTTATACCCTCTGAGACCTGATTCTCTAATTTTTTTTCTGAACTAGTATAATCTCAAATTCTTTACAGCTTAGGGCACTGGAATAAATAGGATACTTACTAAATACAATTGAGGTGGAAAATCAGGTCCCAAATTTCCCACAGACCACATAGCTTTTGATACTGGGGGCCCTCAGTGAATAACTCAAGATGGTGAAACATTCTTTGTTCAAGTTTCCATATAGTCACAGAAGTTTCTTGTAACATTTTTAGACAGGCTTTACATTAATTTTTTAATGAAAACTTAAACTTTTAGTGCAGTTTTTTAAATTTTATTTTATTCCGAACTTAAATAAAGCAAGCATTTCTATAACATAATAGAAAAGAAAAAGAAAATGATTGTACATGAAACTGCAAATCTGTTATGTACAACTTGCTGTTCTTTTACTTATATAATGAAGTTATCATGTAACTTTTTTTCCTTTTTTCCCTCCCTCCCACTTCCCTCTTGCTCCCCTGCCCTAGAGTTGGCTACCATTAGGCACAAATATGTTTATGTATATAAAGTCATTCTATACATGCTTCTATTTATCAATTCTTTCTCTGGATGCAGATAGCATCTTCCTTCATATATCTTTTGTAGTTAATTTGGGTATTTATAATGGTCAAAATGACTTATTCTCAAACAACATTGCTCCTACTGTATACAACTTTCTCTTGGTTCTGCTCATTTTGCTCTTCATTATTTATGTAAGTCTTCATTTTTTTCTAAGATCATTGAGCTCATCCTTTCTTACAGCACAGTAGTATTCCATCACAATCACATACAACAACTTGTTCAGCCATTCCCAGTTGATGGGCATCCCTACTATTTCCAGTTCTTTGCCAACACAGAATTACTATAAATATTTAAGAACATGTAGGTTCTTTTCCTTTTTCCATAATCATCTTGGGAAACAGACCTAGCAGTAGTATTTCTGGGTCAAAGGATATAGGCAGTTTAATAACTCTCAGCATAATTCCAGATTGCTCTCCAAAATGGTTGGATCAGTTCACAGTTCCACCAACAGTGAATGAAGGTCCCAATTTTTCCATATCCACCTCCTAATGTTTGTCACTTTCCCTTTCAATCATATTAGCCAACCTGGTTGGTATAAAATGGTATCTTGAAGTTGTTTTAATTTGCATTTCTCTGATCAGTAATGATTTAGAGCATTTTTATATGACTATAAATTCTTTTGATTTCTTCATTGTAAAACTGCCTGTTCATATCCTTTGACCATTTATAAGTTGGGGAATGACTCATATTCTTTTAGATTTGACAAAGTTCTTTGTATGTGATATATGAGACCTTTGTCGGAGGAACTGTCTAAATATTTTTTCCCCAGTTTCTTGACTGCATTTGTTTTATTTATACAAAACCTTTTTAATTTAACGTAATCCAAATTATCAGTTTTATGCCTCATACTGCTATCTCTTATTTATTCATAAATTGTTCGCCTATCCATAAATCTGTGTTCTTATATATGTTCATATATTCTGTATTATTCAGATTTTCTTATACTACCTCTCTTTATATCTACGTCGTATATCTATTTTGATCTTATCTTGATAAATGTTGTAAGGTATTAGTCTATGTGCAATTTCTGCCATACTACTTTCCAGTTTTCCCAACAATTTTTGCCAAATAATTATTTCTTATCTCAAAAAACTTGTTTATACTTGTCAAATACAAGTTTACTATATTTTTTTGTTGCTGTAAATTCTATGTCTGCTCCGTTCCTCTGATCTACCTTTCTATTTCTTAGCCAGTACCAGATAATTTGATAATTACTGCCTTATAAGTATAGGTTAAGGTCTGGTACCACTAAGCCACCTTTCTTTACATCCTTTTCATTAGTTCCTTTGATATTCTTGACTTTTTGTGCTTTTAAATGAATTTTGTTATTGTTTTACTAATTTAGTAAAATAGTTTTTTCATGATTTAATTATGATATTGAATATATAAATTATGCAAAATTGTTATTTTTATTATATTGGCCCAGCCTACCCATAAACAATTGCTATTTCTCCAATTATTTGAATCTGATTTTATTTGTATAAAAAGGTTTTTTTATGAGTTTGTTTATATAGTTCCAGGGTTTTTTTGGTAGGTGTACTCCAAAGTCTTTTATACTGCCTAGAGTTATTTTAAATGGGGTATCTCTTACTATATCTTCTTGCATGGTTTTATGTTTTTTGATATTTCAAAAAAAACCAAATTGTTATGGTATTTAATATTTAATAGACTCTTCCCCTCCCACCCCGAAATTACACATACAAATTAAACATGATGGTAGAGTTATCATGTGATATATTTATATTCTGTAGAATCCCAAAATGAAGCTAGGGTACTTCATGTTTAAGGATTAGTTAAAATGGATATGTATCCTCAAACAACTGAATATTGTCCTAGTTATATGGATGACATACAAAAAATCTTAGTGTAGTTTTAAGTTATCATAGCTTATGCTGAAACATTTGGAACATCCTGTTTTTGTTATTTGCTTGATTTTGAGGGTTGGGGGCAGGGAAGGGAAGAAATTTATTAAGACTTATATGGCTTTTCCTAAGTGTTCATAAGAGTATATCCTCAGTTAACTACAGTGAAGTATATGTGTATTGAGAGAGAACATACCAAATCATGTTTCTTATAATACTCATTGTGAGATGATAAAACTAACCTTTCTTTTTTTGGAAACAAAAAAAAAAAGATGCCATTATAATATAAGGAACATGGTTGATTCATTCTTTTGAATAAGTTTAGCAGTACTTTTTGTAATGTAGTTGTTGCCACTTCTACCTAGATCTGAAGATATAAAAAGAGACTCTGGTCCAGAGATTCCTAACTATTTTTATGTCATGGACCCCTTTGTCAGTCTGAAGTCCATGAGTCTCTAATCACAATAATGTTTTTAAATGCATAAAATAAAATAGAATTATGAAGGGAAGCAATTATATTGAAATAGTTATCTAAATGCATTTTTTAAAAAGTTCATGGACTCCATGTTAAGAACCCCCACACTAGTCTCTGAAACCTATTCCACAAAATCAGGAACAAAATTCTTATTAACTGACTGGGTTGCCATCAAATCATAACTGACCCTTCTAGGATACAACAAAAAAGGAAAGGAAAAACTTTACTTTTGTAAAGAAAAGATGGGTTATTGTAATAATATCAATTTACTCATCAGATTTTGTGAAATAATTAATTCTTGACCTGTTACTAATATATTATAATATATTGTTTCATTACCACCAAGCACTTTAGTTGATTTTAAGGTTTTTAGGAATTGCTATTATTGTTCTGGGACTAAAACTAACTGAATTACATTAGACTCTGCAAATTATATTTATAGTAACCTAACTACTAAGAACAATTACAATTTATGGTGTGTTCTATTCTTAAGTTTTACAATAGAGAATCCATTTTTAAAAATCTCTGATATATAACATAGTAGCACTAAAATTAGTTGTTTTTAATACCTTTATTTATTTATTTTTAGTTTTGAAAATTCATTTCCATAAGATTTTGAGTTGCAAATTTCTCCTTATGTCTCCCCTCCCCCCAACCAAAGAGAGTGTAATTTGATATAGGTTCTACATATACATTCATATTAAACATATTTTTACATTAGTCACATTGTAAAGAAGAATTAGAACCAATAGGAGAAACCATGAGAAAGAAGAAACCAAAAAAAAAGAGAGTGGATAATTTGCTTCAATCTGCATTCAGACTCCATAGTTCTTTTTCTGGATGTGGACACCATTTTCCTTTGTGAGTCTTTTGGAGTCGTCTTAGATCCTTGCATTGCTAAGTTGAGATAAGTCTATGAAAGTTAGTTATCGCAAATGTGGCTGTTACTATATACAATGTTCTCCTGGTTTTGCTCACTTCCCTCAGCATCAGTTCATATAAATCTTTCCAGGTTGTTCTGATGTCCACCTGTTCATCATTTCCTTTAGCACAATATTATTCCATTACATTCATATACCACAACTTGTTCAGCCATTCCCCAACTGATGGGCATCCCTCAATTTCCAATTCTTTGCCACTACAAAAAGACCTGCTATAGATATTTTTGTATATGTGGATCCTTTTCCCATTTGTATGATCTCTTTGGGATACAGCCCTAGAAGCAATATTGCTGGGTCAAAGGGTATGCACATTTTTATAGACCTTTGGGTATAGTTGTGATGTTGTACCTCAGAATTGTTTTGATTTCTATTTCTCTAAATCAATAGTGATTTAGAGCATTTTTTCATATGACTATAGATAGCTTTCATTTCATCTGAAAACTGCCTGTTCATATCCTTTGACCATTTACGGATTGGGGTAAAATTAATTTTGAACACAGTATTATATTGATTTGTTTTAATTTGAGTCCTAGTGTTCCACAAACTCCATAATTGGAAAAACATTTCTGATATTCGCAATAACCAGTATTTTCATAACATTTAAAAGTTTGTCTTAAGATATCAGCTATGACATTCTAATAGGGAAATTTCATGTTAGATTTTGAGTTTGTCATACTGTTAAAAGAATTCTTCCTAAAATTGTGTCAAAGAAGATACAAATATAATGAAAATGCTTATTTTTGTATTTATCTGGGCAAGTAGATTCTTAAATACTGCCTAAGAATGAAAATATGAAAAGCACTTAATTCCCTGATTTAAAATTCAATTTTATAAATTTCCCAAATAAATTTTTAATTATAAAAGATATATTTGTATTACTGTAACTAAAGGAGAAGAAACCTTTACTTTATACTTCTGTTCTAAGAGGCAAAAATGCATCACAACCTAGTTTATGGATTTGTATAGCTGCCTAGAGAGAGACAGACAGACATGCATTAACAGGGTCATTCATAAGAGGAAACTTCATTGGAGTTAAGAAAGTTTTTTTTCTTTAACATATAACATCAATTTCAGAATTTTAAATGTTAATTTTAAATCCTATCCTTTTGTGTTTTTCTTGTTTTACCGACATTTTATTGTATTTTTGGATGTAATGGCCAAATGCAGAGGAAAGAACTCCTTGCTGCAATAGTTGTGATAAAAATTGTTTCAAATACTGTAGAAATTGATTGAAGACTTTGTTAATACCTTCAAAGGCATGACCAAAGTGAAAGTTGGGAAAGAAGATTCATCATCCACTGAATTTGTAGAAAAAAGGAGAGCAGCCCTTGAGAGGTAATACTCTGTATCTTTTCTTCATTATTTCAGTAGTCAAGATCTAATCTCATTGCAGTGTTTATAATGAAACAAGTGTTTCTAAGTTAAACCTGATGTCCCATAATAATAGTACTGTATTTAATACTTAACCCTTGTCCATATAATAATGACTGGAGCCAAAGATTATGTGTCATATTATACAAATATACAATGAAAATGAGGGACATTGGCAAGTTGAAGATGTTCCTGAGCCACACAGAACATGAGAAATAAGAGACATCTGCATTTTTCTTTAGAATGAAGAAAAAGTTAGATAAAGTTTTGTTGATTCTAATAGAACAGATGAAAGCTTGGTAAAAGATTATCTGTGTTATTAGGTCTGACTATTTGTGGGTATAAAGTTTAATTGAGCATTGTTAATCTAAACAAAAAATGTTGCTTTTAAATTACTATTAGATATTATGTTTACTTTGGATAGTATACAAAAATAATAGGATTTGGATACCCCTCCTTGAAGTTTGTTGTAATGGGATTTGATCTGTGTTTTGAAACTGTTTATCTGTCATTCAATTTAATAAGCAGAACTATATTTTAATAATAGAGTTAAATACTAAAGATTGATAAATGACTCCTCCCTAACTTAAAAAAAATCTGACCTGTATCTTAAAGTCAATAGTCAGCCTCTGTTGTGGAGGGAAAGTGAGAGGTGTATGAAGTATGATCTTTGTACCAATTCACTCCCTTGTTACTGTACTAAGGGGTTCATTTTTCTAAATAAATGTATGCACAGATAGATAGATAGATAGATAGATAGATAGATAGATAGATAGATGGATGATATATATATATATATATATATACACACACACAAACACATACACACACACACACACACACACACACACACACACACACACAGAGCCCTAAGAATATAGAACCAGGAAATGAAGTAGCTAACACCGAAGATAGGGTTAAGCCCTCTATCCGGACCACTGGTGTTTTCAGGCTAGAAGCTGAACTGGTGGCTCTCCACTTGACTTAAGCAAGGATCAGAGCTTGGAATTGGGGGGTAGGAATCAGAGCAGAGTACTTAGTGATAGTAAAAATGGTATCCTACCCATTTTCGCTTGGAGCCCTGTCAGGAATAGAATTGTAGAGTCATAGATATAGTAAGGAGGGAGAGTTGATAAGAAGAAACCTTGTCAATTGATTTTCTTTCAGCCCATTAATTGAAATCAAGGAATATAAAGAACACACAACAGAGACAGTATTAAGATCTTAAAGTGTAAAGACATAGTTGTCCTTTGTTATCCCTTTACAAAGTGTGAAGATGAAAGCTTGATGAAATGGTTTGCATTGGGTGACTGAAGAGTTGGTTGCACCCTTGCAACCCTCGGTTGGATATACCCTTAATAGCAAGATACTTTCTCTAATGAGTTAGTTGAGGTAAGAGATGGCTCTAAGGACTGTGACTCCTCATAGGAGATAAGGAAGTTAGCCATGGAAGATGAGCCCATTCTTTGAGACAGAATAGTTCCTTACCTCTCAGGAATAGAGAAAGAGAGAATTGCTCTCTCCTTCACTACTTCATCCTTCCTCATCTGCCAACACATTGGCTGTAGAGTCTTGCAGTGGAGTTATTGATGTAGTAGGACACCTAAAGCCCACAGGAGGGAGACTGCCAAGAGCTGATGCAGGAAAAGATTTTGAATGATCTCTGTGAGTCAAGAAGAGAGCCAGCTCTGGCCATTGTGGGGCTATGCTATAGAATAGGCCCAAGAAGTCTGACTGAGCAGTGTGCCCAGCAGAGATGCTGCACACCAGGGGTATAGCATGCAGATATGATGAGAAGTAAAAGGATGTTGGGGCCTTGGTCACATGTGGGTCCCCTAAGTATGTACCTTTGTAATAATATACTGCAATATTATAGATAAACACACCAGTTAGGGCTTGAGCAGAGCTTGAGTAGTTTTAGGAATATAGTCCAGGGAAGCTAGGTAGCACACTGCACACTGAGTAGAGCACAGGCCCTGGAGTCAGGAGGACCTAAGTTCAAATCCAGCCTCAGACACTTGACACACTAGCTGTGTGACCTTGAGTAAGTCACTTAATCCCAATTGACCTGCCTTCTCCCTCTCCAAAAAAAAATGAAAAAAATAAAAAAGGAATATAGTCCCAAAGTACCTTGAACCTGGGTTAGTTGCCTTCCTACAGACCCAGCCTTATATGCGTGAGTTGTTGAGTAGCCCAGAGAAAGCATTTACCTCAAGATTCAAAGTTTTCCATTGGTTTATGCTTCCAAAATTATAGTCCATCAATACTTTCCATTAATACCCAGTAAACACAGCTCAAAGCAAAGGCATTTATTTACTGAGATGGCATCATAAAAACTTACCCTATAAACCTGGATCACACTCTCCTACAGCTACACACAGCATCATGGGAAGGGAGAGCACACCGTTTGGATATACTAGTAGAGAGGCACATTAGGGAAGACACATGGCCAAGGCAGCTCACACTCTAGTATTGCAAGGCCCTTCACTCTTTAGAGATACCTCTCTTGCCTTGACTCAGCTGGCTAACTCTGCCGGATGTTGTGTCTTCTACTGAATAAGTCGTCCCCCTGAAAGACTCTGTGGCTGATGGAGGGACACTGGAGCAATTGCCTTCGCCCTAACCCTGAGGGATAAGGAACTATCCAGTCTCAAGGGCTAGGTTCTTTCATTGCTGACTCTCTTGGGGTTTTCTTCTGCCTCAACTGACTCCATGTCTTGTTTTTTTTTTTTAAGGGACCATCCAGTGTGCAGCAAATCTAGTCATCTTATTCCATCTAGACATAAGACCTTCATATTTCATAATTGGGTAGTAGATTATAACAACTTAATACCTAACATCATTATCATCTTAGATTTAGACCTATGTAGTCCAACCGCCTCATTTTACAAACTGAAGCCCAGAGATATTAAGTGACTTTCCTGAGGTTACAGAACTATAGTAAGTTATCTGTATTATCTGACTCTTGCATTCCTTGATTTTATCAACTTGGCTGAGGGGGAAACCAAGCTACCAGGTATCTTCTGATCAGTTCCCTATGGTGCCTCTCCCCTTTACCCCAAATTTAGAGCTAGAAAGAACCATACGTGTCATCTAGTCTAAGCACCTTGTTTTATGAGGAAACTGAGGATCAAAAAGATTCAATGACTTGCCAAAGGTTACATGGAAAGTGAGCATCAAAGTTAGAATCTGTACAATGATCCTGGAGAATATGTGTTTTCCACTATATCTTGCTGTCTTCAGTCCTCTTTACTGGGGATTAGTACAAAGACCAGCTCCCAAGTAGACTAGGCTCAAGCCAGAATCCAGCAGACTGGCAGGGAAGAAGAAAAGATCCAGCAGTTGTTGTAGATTAGGTAGCAAGAAGTTACAAGAGAGAAATAGGTAGAGAGGGGGAGAAGGTGGTTGTAAGCAGAAACAGGGAAGAGTATGTATTAATCATTCTGATTTCTTTCCTCTCACAGTGGAACTATTTTAAAATTTAAATCATTCCACAGCCACTGCTAGTACCCTAACTCTCCACTTAAAGGAAACATTTTATTTAGTTTCTCCATGTTTAAAGAAATTGAAAAATATGATAGATGCATAGTGAGATCTAGAATTAAATGAGGGCTTTGAATAATTACCTTCCCAGCCTGGCACTGCACCACACTTTCTCAAGACCAAAGCTCTATATTTCACAATTTAAATAAAATAATTCTTAATAGGCTTTAAACATTGAGATTATTAGGTCATAAAGCCAAAGACCTCTTTAAAAAGAATTTATAAATTTTTTTTTGTCACTTCTTTCTTTGTTTTCCTAATCAAACAGAAAAGAGGAGTATGGAAATGGAAAGCAATCAAGGAAAGTAAAGTAGCTAATGCATCTGGAGGGGAAAAAAAAGTGGGATTGCAAAAAGAACTTAAAAATAAATACAGAGCATAAAAAAAAAGATAAATTTGGTGTGGGATATAGAAAGTAGTGCAAAGATCAAATACTTTTAAGCTTCAAAAATAAAGTCACATGCTTTTGATTGTCGCATTTAATCGCTATGAAAAATTTGACTTATAAATGAAGATCTAGATAATTATGATTTTACAAGTATGTCAACATTCTTGATTCATATTGATAAAGTTCAATTTTTGAGAGAATTTCTTGGCATGAAAAGTACCTTTTAGTAATTTACTAATAGGAAGGTCTTAAATGATTACTCTGGTGCAGAAAGTATAGCATGTGTGTTGCAGTTATTTGTTGTTGGTGCGTTTGTCCTTCCTTCTTGAAGAGGACCATGACATCTGGGAGATGATGACATGACTTGTAGTTGACTTTGATTTGAGTGAAGGAGGACCATGCAAGATCACCAGCATTTCTTCACCAGAGCCATCTGGATCCAGTGGCCAGATATTAATAAGGACAGCTGGAGATGACCCAGGATGCACTGGGAGACAGCCCTTTTAGGATAAGGTCTTTTCAGTTTCTCACTTTGAGTGAGATAACGCCCATTTAGTGAATAGTCATCTTTAAGAAGTGAGTCAAGGGATGGCCCCTTCAATTTAAAAAAAAAAAAATCAAACTGGGAGAGGAAGACCCTCAGGGTTGCTTGCCAAAAGAGAAACAGTTACTATTTGCATTACTCTGAGTTGAGCCAGGAGGGTCCAAAGAAATAGCCATTAAGTGGTGCTTTGGCAATCTATGAGCTCTGGAGTGAAATGGGTTTAAGGTTTGGTCTTTGAGAAAAAAGGAAGGAAGGAAGAAAAAAGGAAAAAGAAAGAGAGAGAAAGAAAGAAGGAAAGAAAGAAAGAAAAGGAAAGACAGAAAGAGGAAGGAGGGAGGGAAAAGAAAAGAAAGAAATCTAGCTAGTAAACCCCAAGTTATCTGGGCGCTTTCAGCCATCAAAATTTACTTTCCTTCAGAGAGGAAAAGGAGAGAGAGAGAGGGAAAGGGAAAGGATGAGCTGAGTTACCCCATTGGTTGGGTCCCCATTCAGGCAGCTCAGATAACTCACAGGTTGCATTTGTCTTTCATTCTCAAAGAGGACCATGACATCAGGGAGATGATGACAAGACTTGCAGTTGACCTTGATTTGAGTGAGGGAGGGCTGTGCAAGGTCACCAGCCTCACTTTTTCATCCAGAGCCATGAGATGGCCCCCAGTGTTTGTTGTATAGCAAGAGGGAATTAGTTTTAAAATACAGCAAGAAGAATTTAGGTTAGCATTAGAAGGAACTTTCTGGTTCTAAATTATGAGAAAGGTCATAGTTTAATCATAATCTTCCATTCTGAAAGCAAAGGAATGACCTCTTGAGAGACCCTTCTAGACCTATATGATTCAGTGATTGCATTTGAGCTATTTTAGATGGCGTGCTTGATAAGTAAGTTAATGAAGATTTATTGTACCAAGGACACATAATTTGAATCTGTTGCCTTCTTTCCTGAATTGACAACATAGCATAGTGCTTATTATACCTTCATGCAGAGTGAAGCAATGAGGATAGTTTTAAGGAAATATTGACAGTTGGCCTGGCTGTTTTGTGAGGACAGTTTCCTCACTTAGTCTTTGTTAAATGCTATGCCAGTGAAATTCTCAGTGGAGAAAAGAGAGAAAATGAGACAGAAGGAACAGGGTAATGTGAAGAGTAAACTCATTTAATATTAAAGAAAATAAGCAAAGAAAGCAGAGTAAGGCTTTTAGTTTTCCACCTTATCCTACCAATCTCCTTTCCCTTCTATTCCTAATTATTTCCCTGCATATTTGCTACTTTAGTGAGTAAAGAAAGAAAAAATTGGAGAGATGAGAGGCAACTTGATGATGTATTAGACAAGGCACGGGCCTGGGAACTAACAGACCTAGATTCTTGTACTACCTCTGCCATTAATGAGCTGTGTGACAGGGAAATTGTTTCACCTCCCAAAGTTTCCTGATCTGTAAAATGAGATTAGATTAGATATTTTGTTGGGTCTTTGCAAACTCTCAAGTCCTCTTACCAAATTTGAAAGATGAAGGATTTTGAGGGAAAGAAAAAAAACTTACAAGGAAATCTATTTTCATTGCTAATATTGTCAGAATTTTTTAGGATATTAATATTTTCTAGCATATCAATTGATAAAAAAATTGCAGCACTTTTAAAAGTTAAATTATATTTGCTGTGAAATTCACTGTAAGCAATAAGTTGAAGTTCTTCCAGTTTGCATCATTTAATAGTAAGATAGTAAAAAAAAAAAATGCCAATTCTTACTATGGGAAAAAAAGTTCACATCGTGCCTTTGATGTTAGCTGTGTGACTATAGGCAAATAATTTAGCCTGTCTTACCCAGGCAGCTATTTAAGACATACAGACAAATTGCTCATCTTCATTGGTGGAATGAGTTCTCTATCTGGAAATTTCCTACAGCGATGAAATCACAGGTTAATTTTAGCATCCCCACCTTCCACCACCCAAATACATATTTAGTGTCCAGTTTGGTTAATCCAGCAGACTAACTTGAGTTAGGGAATAAATATTTATATACAGTGTTAAAACTAGGGAATAATAAAAAAAAATACGCAAAAAATTGATTTGCGTATACCAGGCCTGGAATCCAGCTCTTTCCTAGGTTGTGGGTCATTGTTTGTCGAATGTAACTTTAAGATGACTGGCTTGGAAATTAAAGATTTCTTTTGGATTTTCTTGAAGGAATTTGTAATTTACAAGACTAGGGTTCTCATGTTAATATTTCATTTATTCTTATATGTCTTTCCAGTGTGAACGAAGGTATATGTTCTTTATTTCATATTATAGGTATGCTTATAAATATTTAAAGTTAAAAATGTATCTATTATCATTCTTAAAATATTGTATATATGTGATAAAATTGCACTTCTTCCAGAGGGCCAAATGTGACAAACACACAGAATCTCAGATTTGGAAGGGACCTTAAAAGCCATTTAATCCTGTCTGTACTCGAATAAGAAACTCAGCTTACCACATATCCTACAAGTAGTCAGTCTCCTTTTTCTCAGAAACCTTTCGTGAAATGGGAACCCTCTGCCTCCAGAAGGCAGCCCATTCTACTTTTGAATAGCTCTGTTTGTTACGAAGTTTTCCCTTTTATCAGGTCTCAGTTGGCCTTTCTGTAACTCCCATTCATTATTCTGGTTCTGTCCTCTGAGACTAAGCAAAGCAAATCATCTTCCACATAACAGCCCTTCAAAGACAACTATCATTCCTCCCCAAATCTGTTTTCTGAGCTAAACATCCCCAGTTCCTTGCATTGATCTTTGTCAGTAAAGATGAAAATCAGATGTTTGATTTTTAAAATTTGAACCTCTGAAATTTTTTTTCCTCCCCATTTGGGTTGTACTGCTGAGAACAGAAATCTCAAGAAATAACCTTTATAAGTATATTAGTATTTTTTCCAAGTCATTTCACTGAATTAAGTTAGCAGTTTCTTGGCTCACCAGAAGCCTAACATAAGGTAGAAAGTGATACTTTGTATCATAGAATCCAAGGGAGAAGGGACTTCAGAGATCATCTGCTTAAGTGATAACTTGTGACTCTTCAACTCCTTTGATTGTACATCCCTATCAGTAATATTTTTGCATATGTACCCTTAATGTATTCATATTTATTTCTACATATGTGTATTGTGATGCAAATATGTTGTTTACATTATAAAATGTGCACAAAACTAGTAAACAAAATAAAGATGAAATAAGTAGTACTTTAAGAATAATTTTTTAAATGATATTAAAATATCCTTTTTTTGCCCTGGGCCAGGTAGGGTACTTGAAAGGTTCACTGCCACTGCAGTTGCAGAGGCTAAAGAGAGGAGGAGGGAGGACAGGGAAATATGAGGCTAAGGGCCAGGTGGGGATGACTGCTCAACAGCCTGTCTGCCTGTCTGAGAAGCAGTGCAGGCAGTGAATGTCCAGCCCACCTGCAGCAGACACTTGGGGAAGGAGAGTGGCATAGTCACAGGAGGACTGTAGGTAGGTACACTGAAAGCTATGCTGTTCTCTTTAGCTTTAATGTCTCCTTTGCACATTCCACTTTATAGACAACTGATGTAGCCAAATTCCTTAACTTTACATAAAATATATTAACACCACTGAGCTTAACTTACTTGATCCTAGGTCTTCTGACTAGGAAGAAACTCTTTCAGCTGCCTCATGTTGCCTGTGTCACTATTTTCCTTCATATTCTTGAGCAAATCACTTTACCCCAGTGCAGGGCAGGTATGGATGAATATGGAGCCAGAATTAATCCAGGTTGTCACCCTCTGCCTTGTTTGGCTTTGGGCAAGTTACATAACCTTTCAGTACCTCACTTTTTTTTGAGGGGTATGGGGACATGTATAATTAGGGGCTTAAGGTTGTGCCTAGGTCTAATTTCATAATCATAAAACTAATATACTGGCTCGTCCTCTTTTTTGTTTTGTTGTTGTTTCCCCTATGTAGAAGTGAGAAAGAGGGAGACAGGGTATGAAAAAAATAATCCTGACCTTTAAAGGAGGGGAGAGAAACTGTTTTAAACACTTTTTCAATCATTAAAAGGCTGTATAAACACTTAAAATCAAGTTAAATGTAGAATGATAGTATGGTTTTGTTTTTACCTATTTTTATTCTCTAGGTAAAATATTTTAACACTTTTTGTCCTGAAATAGAATCCCAATATTTTCAACCTAGGTATCTTCAACGTACAGTGAAACATCCAACATTGCTTCAAGATCCTGATTTAAGGCAGTTCCTAGAGAGTTCTGAGGTGCTATTTCTATTTATTTAATTTTTGGGTTTTATCATTTTATTTCCTCCAACATGACATGTCTAAAATGGAATTTTGCTAGTTGTACTACATTTTTTCTTAGTATTTTGGTTTGTTAAATTAACTAGATTTCTAAAGAACAATATCTGTTTTAACAGAAGTATTCTGAAATAATTTCTTGAAAACAAAGCTAACATTTAAATAGTAATCTAAATATTTTTGCCTTTTAAAAAAAGACTAGGTTTTGCTTACATACATTGTTGGAAATTTACGTAAAATTATATACATTTGTGCAAAAAAATTTTTTTATAAAAAGTACTTGCTGAAAATTTTAATGTTAGAGTAAGAAATGTTTTATTTTATGTCAGCATTCTTACCTCCCTTTTCTATATTTCAGGGCTTGAAGTTTTGTAGACAAGTATCTGATATTTCAGACTCAACAGAGTTCTAGCCAAAATATTACCTGATTTAGACTCTCAGTTTTGAAGACCAGTTCTATGAAATTAATCCTCACTTTGTGAATATAAATTCTAGCCTAAAGAAAAAAATTGATTCCCTCCCCCTTTCTTTATTAACAATTTATCCCTGCTAGCAAACAGGTGGCTAGTGTTAAGGTGCTTGGCAATTTCTTAATATTGTTTGACAAACAAGGTGTTTGTTCCATCTAAATGTAAAGATGCTGAAGAAAAGCAAATGGAAAGTCCATTTTTTAAGTTTTCCTTTGAGAATGTACAAGTAGTATATTTGAGAAATAAGGTCCTGCTATATTGAAATGTATGAGAATGAAGAAAACACGACATCCCTTTTTTTTTTCCAGTCCCTCCTGTGCCCAGTTAAACCTCTAGGCTTTTAACCGGTTTGTTTGCCCTTATTTGTCATTCAATTCCAGCTGCCGAGAGCAGTTAATACTCAGGCTCTGAGTGGAGCAGGAATATTGAGGATGGTGAACAAGGCTGCCGACGCTGTCAACAAAATGACAATCAAGATGAATGAATCGGATGCAGTAAGAGCTGATTTTTCGACTTGAATAATGAGATGAATTAATGAGCCTCAACAATTGCATTTTAAAGCTGTAGAAGTAGAAAATAGGATATTAATTTGCTTATTGAGTTTAGTTCTCAGCTACATCAGTTGCCCACCATGGCTATACATGGCTAATTTGTTGTTTTAAAACAAGGAGTGTATCTTGCTATTGGTAACCCAATTTATAGTGGTTTGTTCTTGCTAAATTAACTCCATTTTTCATTTTTTCCTAGTGGTTTGAGGAAAAGCAGCAGCAATTTGAGAATCTGGATCAGCAACTTAGGAAACTTCATGCCAGTGTTGAAGCTCTGGTCTGTCACAGAAAAGGTTGGTTTTATTCTTTTGTGAGTTTAAGACCCTTAAGCTAAGATAAAGTAGCTTATTAAACTAAAGGCATTATAATGTTGTTCTAGAAAGACAACTTTAAAATGTCAAATCATAGTTAAAGGATACTCTAGTCTATTTCACCTTATTTTTTCCTATCCAAATCTAATTTGCAATTGCCATTTAGAAGTAGATTACATTTGTATACTGCATATTATGAGCCAACCATTGTGCTAATATTACAAATGTTATTTTATTTGATTCTCACAACAACCCTGAGAGGCAGATGCTAATATTATCCCAATTTTACAGAAGAGAAAACTGAGGCAAAAACATTAACTTGTCCAGTGTCACACAGTGTCAAAGGCTAAATTTAAACTCAAATCTTCTTGACAGCAGAACCCATGTTTTACTCACCATGCGGCCTAACTGCCATTATAAGTTACTAAAGCCTTTCTATAAAAGGGCTTTTTTAATAGAAATAAAATAAAACTATATGCACTTATGTTTTTTCGTGTACATTAAATATATTTCTGAATTGGAGTACATGTAAATGGCACAAATTTGAGCTAATTTACATTATAAGAAAGCATCAAGATTTTTTTAAGATGTCCTTCAAAAAACATTTGCATTTGATTCTACATTTCTTTAGATAGTATAAGCTTAAAAGTAAAGTACTTTATTCTTACTTTGAAAGAACTAGAAAACTATAGTACTTTGTGTATGTGTATACATATATACAGAGAGAGAAATTTTTTTTATATTTAAGTCCTTTTAAGAGAATGAGCTAGCTTTTTAAACAAAATTATATTTGCCATAATACTTAACAAATAATCTTCCCATGTGCCATTTTAATTAAAATAACTGAACTCTATTAATGCATAAAATTTTCATTTATTGAAGATGATTTGTAAGTAGCAATTATCGCTATTTTCATATCCATTTGTGAAATAGGCCTTTAACAAAGAATTGGAATATAAAGTAACCAGGACTTCCAGCATATGTAGTTGGCAGTGACCATTTCTGAAATACAAACGTAAAAACATTTATTTTCCTTTTCTTGAACACTTTAAGAATGATCCTTTGCTAAAGTTTCAGTATAATTTGAATATCTCATTCTGAGCTTTGTTGAGTATCAAAAGAAGGAAAGGGAGATTTATTTTTAATGTTTCTGCAGTTTTCACTTCTCTATCGAATTGTCCTTTTGAATTTTCTTCTATTTGAATAGCTGTTTTACTAAGAACTATAAGCACTCAATGATGAATAAGTTTGCAGGTCAAAGATTATGTCCCCATTCATATGTTATGCTTCTTAATGGCACATTCATTAATGAAATGGGAAAGCTCAAGATAATCTCCAGTCTACTACTCTCCTTCCTTAAAGATTTTGATACTTAATTATTTAAACCAGGAGTGGGGAACCTGTGGCCATGTTGCCTTCTAGGTCCGTGGATGTGGTCTTTTGACTGAGTCAAAGTTTTACAGAACAAATCCTTTTATTGAGGAGATTTGTTATATGAAGTTTGGATTCAGTCAAATGGCCACACTTGTGGACCTAGAGGGCCACATGGGCTGCAGCAGGTTCCCCACCCCTGATTTAAAGCCTCTGGAAATATAGACAATGATAAGTTTCGCTTGTTGTCAGGAGTTTTCTCTGAGTGTCTAGCATATTATGCCCAGTGCTATTAAATGTTTAATTGTTTCGTATTCTTTTTTCACAATGATTACTAACATAAACAACACATAAAGATATAAGTAAGAAATCATACACATGTATTAATTTGCTTTTTCTTGCTAATGTATAGCAAAAGTTGTTACATTTCTTTTTCAGAACTTTCAGCCAACACAGCTGCCTTTGCTAAAAGTGCTGCCATGTTAGGTAATTCTGAGGATCATACTGCTTTATCTAGAGCTTTGTCTCAGCTTGCTGAGGTTGAAGAGAAGATAGACCAGTTACATCAAGAACAAGCCTTTGCTGACTTTTATGTATTTTCAGAACTACTTAGTGACTACATTCGTCTTATTGCTGCAGTAAAAGTAAGCTCTGTTTTCCCTACTTTTGACTCTTCCCTATTCCCTCCCCCACTTTTCCCTTATTATGAACAGGAGAGGATTTATATTGGAAAATTTTGGTTTCTTTTACGTATTTGTTATTTTAGAAGCATGTATATAGATGTACAGGTACATATGTATGATATATGTATATGTGTATATATGTGTGTAGAGACACACATGAAACTACAAATAACCACAGATTATATCATGAGGACTGGAATATCTTGATCTGAAAAGCAATTTGGCTTTGACAGTGTAGTGATATATTAATATTTCTAATAACTTAAAAGGTATGCCAAATAAAGTCAAGCACTGTACATCTATATTAAGGATTGAAGTTTAGAGCTAAATAATGTTAATGTCAGCCAACTAATTTAAATATTAACCAAATTGATGTAATAAGATCCAAAATGTCATGGGAAAGTATCTGCTTCAGATATTTTGAAGATAATATACAAAGTCTTACAAGAATAGATAAATAGTCCCATATTATAGGTATCAGGAAAACCTTTTTAGAGAAAATGGCATTTGAAATGGACCCTCTAGAATTTCAGCATCACACTTCAGCAAAGACTAGAAAGAGCATTCTAAAGAAGAAAGAAGATAGGTAAAGACTGAGGGGGAAAGTGCAGCTTATCTTTAGTGAATAGTCCATTTTGGCTAGAACATGAAATATGTGAAGAGGAGCTGCTTAGTTATTAAAATGTTACAAATTTTGCGTCATCTACTGTGATCAAGCTGAAATCTCAGGACTGTGGAACTCTATTTCTGTGGCTCTATCATCACATCTAAATGGATATTCCATTCCTGCCTCCAACAATGCAGATTGAAACTCATCCATGCTTTTTCAATTTGTGCCATTCCTGTTCTTGTCTTTCCACAAATCATTTCATAAAAGATCTGTCAATAAAACTACAGGCTAGCATCCTTCCTCCAGTTCCTATAATATATAATAGATACGAACAAAGCACTTGGGCCACCTTTCTGTTATCCTTTGCTTTTAGCACATGACTGGCCAACATCATTTTCTGGTCATAAATTTAGAGATCATCCAATCCAACCCTTCATCCCCTCTATATTCTACAGATAAGGAAACTTAAGTCTTAGAGATATTTAGTCACATATATGTGCTCATACAGATAAGTGGCAGAACTAGTGTTGGAACCGAATCCCAAACAGCAGATCTGCACTGTACTCTGTACCATGCCAACTTCTTTTAGAGGATCATAGGTCTAAATCTGGAAACCTCAAAAGCTATCTAGTCCAACACTTTCATTTAAAAATAAGTAAATGAAGACCCAGGAGTGTTAAATGACTTGCCTAAGATCACAGTAAGTGTGAGGGGTAGAATTTGGACCCAGGTCCTCTGATGCCAGAGCCAGCGTGCTTTCCACTGTATAGTTTTGCCTGTGATGACTTTGATGATTTAAGTACTTGTCACACACAAATCATCAGCCTACTTATGTCAATTATTTTTCCCCTCATTCCTCTTTAGTTACCTGCAATTGTGATTTTTTTTCCAACTTATGTTGTTCCATGATTCATAGCCAGAAATCGTTGACCAAGAGAATATTGTTACTAAAAATTTGGACCTTTTGGGTAGAGTGCAGCCTGGAATCCTTAAAACTGCCAAGCAGGACTTCTGGGTTATGAAAACACCAAGACAGTGGACTAGGCACTTTCCGCAATCCCTGCGAACTCTCAAGGGCCTCTTTCCCTTCCATCCCCCACCCCCAATAAGAATTATATGCCAGATATAGAGCAACTGCAGCTAAATCCATCAGACAAAAAAGGGAAGACCACACCCAGCAAGGTAAAATCCTTGCTAACATGAAAATTGACAATCCTTAAAGTATTTACACCAGTCTTTAAATTCCCAATAGCGATGTATAACCAACTTTCGGGTTTGTACCTGAGGCCCATGTTGGAATTGCCTCCTGTTTCAGAGACTTTGCAGACAAACCTCAGTCTTCCATTCATCCCCTGCCATAACAAGTGGGAGGCATTGATTCTGTAATATGTGGAGGAAGTGGGGAAAGCCTGCCATTATCTGCCTAGAGAAGTTTCTAGGTTAGGGAACCCCCACCCCCACCTCCACAAGGCGCAGACATACTCTGTCTGAAATACCCTCTGTACCCTCTTTTAATCTTATAAAAAGTCATAGACAATGATTCAGTCCAGTAAAAGAAGGAAAGGAAAACTACAGGAAGGGAGGGTTTGGGAGGAGAGGCAAGGCAAGATGAGACTGGGTCAGAGACCAGCCTTTATAGCATCACTGGGCCTAAAAGAAAGGAGACTGAAAAAACAGCTATGGTCAATTCCTATACTTGCATAGCTACTTAATAGGAGAGGCCAAAGCTGGTGAAACTTAAATCTCCCAATGTGGGAGGAGGCTGAAGCAATTTCCCAGTCTAATCCCAGGGGATATACCCATTAGCAAAGAAGGAGGGATCAGAAAGTGAGTGATGAAGGAATATAAGGAAAAAAGGCTAAAAGACTAAAGATTTCAAGAGGAAAAGAACTTGGAGCACAATCATATAAATCATCAGAAGAATGAGTACTAAGCCCTCAAAGAGATTACAAAGCTTTCTTAATGAATATTAGAAGACAAAAAAAGAAAGTAGACCAGTACTTGATGAAACACGGAATCCTGTGAAATCCCAAAAGAACTAGAACAACAATAAGAAAATCCAGAATGATGGTTCAAAAGAGAAATTATATCCATAAAAGAAGGAAAAAACATCAGAATGTACTGCTCTCAAGGCAAAGAAAAAAAGTTTTTTAAATCTATAGATTAGAAAAATTTGAATCTAAGGTGCTATTTTCTCCAAAAGAGCCAAAGAGAAGGAAGCTCTGCAGAAGAGAAGCAGGACTCACTGAAAGAACGTATGATTACTTTGTGATTCCTATTTTACCTGAATTTCTGGGAAAACTGGAAAGCAGACTAGCAGAAATTAGTTTTGGACCATTGCATTCCATAACAAATTGTAAATGGGCACCTGAGGTTAATTTTAAATATGCCATTAAAAATAGAGGCTGAATCAGATCACATCTTTTCAGCAGTTCTTAGAATGTTATATCTTAACCAAACAAGGGATAGAAGCTGTTACAAAAGGTAAAGTAATTTCAGTTACATAATTTGAATTACAATTACATAAATTAAAGTGTTTCTATTAACAAAATTAATACTAAGAATAGAAACAGATGACTAAGAAAAAAGTCTTTTCATCAAGTATCTCTGATAAGTCTGCTATCCAGGATATATAGACTGCTTATAAAGTAGCCAAAAGCAATTCTCCAATAGATAGGTAGCCAAAGGATTTGAACAAGTTCTCAAAAGAATTATTAATATTAATGATATGAAAGAATGCTATAATTCATGTATTTAAAAAAGTACAAATCACTCAGCAAATAAGCTAAGATGAAAACAAGGTGGGAAGAGCCTGTGTTGAAGAAGTTGTGGAAAGAAGAGTGTAATTACGTATTGTTGATAGAGCTTTGAACTAGTCTAACCATTGGTAAGCAATTTGCAATTTTGCAAAGAGAGTGACAAAAATGATATTATCCTTTGATCTAAGACTTTGGTTTAAATTTGAAAAACAACGTGCTCCTGTTAGAAATCTCTCAAAGGCCAAAAAAAATTTTAAAGCTTACTTATCCTGAACTTCCTTAAAAGTCCTTAAAGTGGGTTTTGCCCAAAGTGGATTAGTTGAAGAAAGTAAGGATGTTTAGCTTAGAAAAGAGAAAACTCTGTGGGGGTCATGAAAGTTGCATTCAGTTAATTTGAAAAGCTGTCATGTGGAAGAAGGATTAGATTTCTTTTTCCTGGCCCTAGTGCACAAAATTAGGAGCAATGGAGAAGTTACAGAGAAGAATTTAGGCTTAATATAAGATAAAAAATACTTCATAAAAATGAAAGCTTTCCAGAAATAAAATGACCTGCCCTCTCAGGCAATGTTCCTTTCCAGAGGTCTTCAAACAAAAGTTGGATTAACCACTTGTTGGGAAATGTCCGAAACAGATTCAGTTTAAACCAATTCGCCTCTTAAATTCCAAATCTGAGAATCTGTTATTCTGGTATGGACCTCAATTTAATTGTATCACATATTTTGCTTGGATTTATCTTTCATTTTGTTTTGTCTTTTGTCAGTTTTTGAAACCATGGAGTATGGATTTTCTTTCTTTTTAACCACTGGTATGTTTGCATTTAAGATAATCTTAATATATTAGAATACAGTATATACATATGGGTTATTTTATGTTCTCCAATTTTACATCACTTCTGGAGTAATGAAATGTGAGATTATGTATTTCATTGTTAAAATTAGGATAATATTGTGTTTATAGGGTGTGTTTGATCATCGGATGAAATGTTGGCAGAAATGGGATGATGCTCAGATTACCTTGCAGAAAAAACGTGAAGCTGAAGCAAAAATGATGCTTGCCAACAAACCAGATAAAATACAGCAGGCTAAAAATGAAATCAGAGAGGTAATTGTTGTCATTTGTTCTGTCTGTTCACATTGTTAGATCTAAGTTATTCATAATTCATTCATTAATGCATATTTTTCATGTATTAATTTCTGAACCATTGGGCACTTTGGCTATTTCCATATATTTCTAGATTTTTTAGATTTATTTTAATAAATTCTACATAGTCTGAAATAACAAGAATCTCAGGGCTCTTAGTTTATGCCTAGTGAAGATAGAGTCAAAATGATAGACAGATATAGGGGGGAAATTTTTAAATTATCCTGTTACCATAATTTTAATTTTTTTGTAGTTTAATTTAAATGGTTAAATATATGTGTCTAAAAAGGACTAGAGTAAGAGCTATCCTATGTTTGTCTTTTGCAACATTCTCCCCATATATATATATATATATATATATATATATACACATATATATGTATATATGGTATATTAGTAAATTTGTGGAGGTTTGTCATAATATATACACTTTTTTTGCCATGCTTCAATAAGGAAATTGAAGAGGTAGGACAAACTTTATATTTTTGAAAATAAATACAAGTGCTCTTTGAAGAATATGTGCTAGTGTTGTTATATAAAGGAGAGCCATCATTTGCATAGCTTAAATTTTCATAGTTTTTATTTTGGCTGCTTCATTGGTCACTAATCACAACTTGTTTTGTCGTTGCTGCACTTGATATATTTACCCATAGACCTTGAGATGGTTACTAGGGAATTTATTCTTCTCTGAATGTAATTCCACCAGTGATTTTAACCTTTTTCAGTCAGATTTTTAAATAATTTATTCTGTATAGATTTTAATTTATTTTCATGGATATGTTTATAGCTTCTTTTATTTACATGAAAAAGACTTTAACGTCTTCAAGGACATCACTTAACGTTTTAAAAATATTATAGAAAGGGAAGGAGGATAATATCAATATAACACTTACATTTTTTATCTGGGAGTTTCATCTGTTATACTTTACCTATAGAAAATATCTTTGTGTAAATGCTAAAGCATTGCAGTCCTGAGTTAGACTCTATTGTAGAAGTAAAATATTAATAAACTTTCAAAAATGGACTGTTTTTGAGTAAAGAAAGCTGAAGTGTGTTCCGCTTAAAGAGTTTAAAATGTGGTATCGAGTTATAGTTTTGAGCTTCCTTGAGGCACTGAAGTATTATGTTGAAGCTTAATTTGTTAGATAAGCCAGACATTGTAGATTTAGAACTAACTTCTTAGCTAGATGAGGATAAAATATAATTGTGTGTGTGTGTGTGTTTTTCTTTATCAGTGGGAAGCCAAAGTTCAGCAAGGAGAGAGAGACTTTGAACAAATCTCCAAAACTATTAGAAAGGAAGTCGGAAGATTTGAGGCATGTATAATAGTTTTTTACTTTCCATGAAAACATAATGATATTTTATTGCAATTTTATCTTAAGTACTTTGCTTTTTCAATTATGAGAATTTTTGTTTTACTTCATTTAATAGAAGGAACGAGTGAAAGACTTTAAAACTGTTATTATCAAGTACTTGGAATCATTAGTACAAACACAACAACAGGTAAGCTGGATTCAGTGATTTTAAAACTATTAAATTTGCTTTCCATGTAATTTTTAAAATGTTTTGTTGTTGACTTTTAAAATACTACTATCAGGGAAATACAGTTAGCAATAGTAACTGTGAAAAAAATTTTGAAACAAGTTTCTCTGATAAAGTCCTTATTTCTCAAACATAGAGAACTGAGTCAAATTTATAAAAATAAGAGCCATTCCCCAACTGATAAACGATCAAAAGATACGATCAGTTTTCAGATGAAGTAATCAAAGCCATCTATAGCCATATGAAAAATATAACTCCCTATTGATTAAACAATTCTGAGGTACTACCTCATACCTATTAGATTGGCTAAGAGGACAGAAAAGGTAAGTGACAAATGTTGGAGGGGATGTGGGGAAAATGAGACCTAAATGCACCGTTGGTGGAGTTATGAACTGATTCCACCATTCTGTAGAGCAATTTGGAACTATGCCCAAAGGGCTGTAAAACCATGCATACCCTTTGACCTGGCAATACCACTATTAGATCAATATCCCAAAAGAGACAGAAAAAAAGAAAAAGTATCTATATTTACAAAAATATTTATAGCAGCTCTTTCCTTGGGGTAAAGAATTAGAAGCTCAGAGGACACTCATCAATTGGGGAATTACTGAACAAGTTGTGGTATGTGATTATGATAAAATATTATTGTACTATAAGAAATGATGAGCAGGATGCTCTCGGAAAACCTGGAAAGACTTACATGGGCTGATGAAAAGTGAACTGTATTGTGTACAAAGCAACAGCAATATTATGGTAAGATGATCAGCTGTGAATGACTTAGCTATTCTCAGCAATACAACAATCCAGGACAGCTCTGAAGGACTTATGATGAAAAATTCTCCATCCCAGAGAGAGAACTAATGGTGTCTGAATACAGATTAAAGCATACTTTTTTTAACTTTATTTTTCTTGAGGGTTTTTTTTGTCTGTTTTCTTTCACAACATGATTATTATGGAAATGTTTTGCATGACTACACATGTATAACTTATATCAAATTGGTTGCCTTCTCAATGGTGGGAAGGGGAGGAAGGGAGAGAATTTGGAAGTCAGAGTTTTAAAAACGAATGTTAAAAATTGTTTTTACATGTAACTGGGGAAAAAATAAAATATTACATAGATAAAAATAAAGAGTAGAAAAAAAATTAAAATACCACTGTCAACACTCACCTCTACCACCCAAGCCTAGAACCTTTGTTTATAATAAGAAAAAACAGTTAAGTGAAACAAAATTCATGGTGTTCACATCAACAATACATGCAACATTTTCTACCTCCCTAGAGCCTAACTGGTCTTTGCATTTAATCTTAATTCCATCATCTTTTATTGTTAGTTTTTGTTACATTATTGTGATCATTATATATAGTTCCCTTAGGTCTGTTTTCCTTGCCCTGACTCATTTCATGCATATTTCTAAAGTTTCTCTTAAGTCCTCATATTCCTCATTTTTCTTGGTTCAGTAATCTTCTATTATAATTATATATTTTGTTCAGCCATTCCCCAATTAAAGGGCACCCATTTTAACAGGGTTTTTTGTTGGTTGGTTGGTTTGGTTTGTTTTTGGTATACCGAAAGTGCTGTTATGAACATTTTGGTAAATATATGGTACTTTTCTATCTCTCTGACCTCCTTGCATATATGGCCAGTAGTGAGATTGTAGACTTAAACTTCTTTCATAATTCCGAATTGTTTAACAAAATAGATGGGCCAATTCACATCTCTCCCAATAAATTACATTAGTATTCCTTTCTTCTTGAAGCCCCTCCAACATTAACTTTTTCTGTCTTTGACCGTCTCTGTCAAATTATTGGGTGTGAGGTGAAAACCTCAGGCTTGTTTTGTTTATAATTTCTTTTATCATTGATTTGGAACAGTTTTTCATAATTGTTCTTTTGTGTCCTGATTTGTAAATCCTTTGTTCTTATCCTTTTACTTTCCATATAATTTCTTATTTTAAGAAGTAATAATGAAATTATTCATAAAGTGAATTTGTGTTTTCCTTTCTGTCTCAGAGGAGAGATTTCTGAAAATAAAATGCTGGTTTTGAGGTAATAGTTGTTTTTATAGCAAGAAACAAAATAATTCACATTGTTTCTACTATGGATATTTTTAATTTACCTGAGAAATTAAAATAACTATTCAGAGGTTCATAGCTTTTAGAAACAGAGATGTGCTCTATCCTATTGTACTCTGTCCTCATCAGAGTATTAGAGAATACCGAAGTTTGAGGACATTGATGCATTGTAGCCAGAGTAGAGTAACCAAAATAGTAAAGGGCCTTGGGTCTATAACATGTGAGAATTGATTGAAGGAACTGGGCAGATTTAGCTTGGAAATGAGAGGACTCAGGGGAGACATGATAGTGGTTTTAAAGTGTTTAAAGGGATATCATGTGGAGGAGGGATTAGACTTCTTTTGTTTTTGCCCAGACAACCAAACTAGAACAAAGGATAGAAGTTATCACAAGGCTGCTTTAGGATTGATGTTAGGAAAAACTTCCTAACAGTCAGAGTTATCCAACAGTGAAACGAGCTGTCTTCTGAGGTGGTGAGCCTCTTCTCCTTGAGGGTTGTCGAGCAGGGACCACTTGTCAAGGCATGTTATAACAGGGATTCCTTTCATGTATGAGTTGGACCATATGGCCTCAGAGGTCCCTTCCAACTTTCAGATTCTGTAGTTCAGGACTTGGGCAAATGAAAACCTTAGGAAAGACTTTTCATTTTTGCTATTTAAAAACCAAGGAAGTATTTTTAATTTAAAATTTTATTAGTATATTTTGTTCTTATACACCTTCATTTCACCTTCCATCTCCCAAAGAGCCATCCTTTATATAAAAGTATAAAAGTATAAAACAGAGAGTAAAAGGACTGTTCAGCAAAAGTAAACAACACATCAACCAATTCTCACATTATATGCATGATTTACCCCCACCCACCCCTACTCCATCATCTACACCTTTTGCAAAAAAGGGAAGAAAATGCATTCTTATATTTCTTCTTTGGAGCTAAGTTTGTTCAATGTAAGTTTGTAGCATTCAGTTTTAGTTGTTTTCTTGTTCTTTCCTTTTACGTTGTTTTTGTATATTGTTTTCCTGGTTCTGCTCACTTTACTTTGCATCTGCTCATAGAAGTCTCTCTATACTTCTCTGTATTCACCATGTTCATCATTTGTTACAGCGTAGTAATATTACATATCATTCATTTACCTCCACTTATTTTAGACATTCCCCAGTCTTTGGACATTTACTTTACCGCTAGTTTGCTACCACAAATGTGATGTGAATATTTTGACAGGACCTATATGCCTCACAGTGGAATCTTTGGGTTATGAAACATTAAACAGATAGTAAAATGAGAGTCCATAGAAGCTCTAACAAAAAAAACTAATCTTGTATCTTTTAACAAAAAAAAAAAGTTGTAAGTTGTACAAAGCATCATATTATTTGAAAGACCTAAGTAGTAAGTAATATAATTCTAATGGAAAAACATCTATATAAGATGTAAGCTTTAAAATTAATAGGTGGTTTTAAAACAAATGCTTAGAGTATGAAGTTTTTATATCAACTATGCACTTTTAAGTTTGTTCACGTTTAATATTATGTTTAAGGAATTTTAACCTGAGAATCAGGGGAGCCACTGTGAAAGTTTTGCTATAGTTGAAAGAGTACTAGATACAAACTACCAACATTTCCTATGGAGGTAAAGCAGTGGTCACAATGAGGAAGCAAAAAGGATTTGGAATTTGCCATAATCATCCAACATGATCGATTTCCTTGCCAAGCAGAAATTTGTCAACAAAGGACACCACTGGTTTAATAAAATCATTTGCAAAACGCTATACGACCTAAGGATAGTGGAAGATCATGAAAAGTTTCACCTCATAAAACAATGAGAAGTCATAGAGGGAAAATGAGTTGACTGAAAACTTGGCAGGAAGTCCAGTTAAGCTACATGATCTAAAGAAGATTTAAGGATAAAACTGGAAGGAGGACAGCAACTGATGAAAAAATGAAAAAACCTAATATTTCTATGACTTTTTCTCCATCAATGACAATGGAGCCACCACATTTGGACATCAGATGAGCTACATGAGGAAGTAGAAGTGGCTTAAACATGAATGAAGATAAGAAGAGCACTTGGACCAGACTAAGCTTACATAGAAGAGGTCTTTACAAGAACTGATAAAATTTAGGGGAAATTGAGGGTTTGATTCTCAAGATATCTGAAAGATGTGAAGATACTCAAAATTGGAAAAAATACAAATATTATTACTATTGGGGAAAAAAAGGCAATGGAGAGCTCGTCAATAACCACTTTCCCATATACCTAATTTCTTATTTCTACATACTTTTTATTGCTACATTTTGTTTTATTACAAAGTCACTTTCCAATAAGCAATCACCCCTATGGTGTACCTTCCTATAAATATAATTAAGCAAAAACAATCTGTTAAAGAGTGATTGTAACTAATAGCAAATGACATTTCACTCCCTCGTGGTTTATCACAGTAACAAAAAAGAAGGTTCTGAAATCAAGACTGGTCATTGTATTTGACCTGAATTCTGTTGTCTTTTGGTGAAGATAATTTTAATCATTGTGTATTTTCTTCTTTTAGTTCTGATTTCTTTGTTCTGCATCAGTTTATAAGAGCCTTTCCATGTTTCTCTGGGTTCTTCATATTTTAAATTGCTTCTGATGTAATCCTTACATTTTTATACCACAGATTTTTCCTCTATACCCCAATTGTTGGACACAGTTTGTTTCCAGCTTTTTCATACACAAATCGTGCTGCTATGAATATTTATATGCATAGATATGTGTGTATATGTATGTGTGTATGTATGTATGTTTATATATGTATGCATAGATATGTGTGTATATGTATGTGTGTATGTATGTATGTTTATATATGTATGTGTGAGTGTATGTACATATGAGACCTTTCTGTCATTAAACTCCTTTGGGTCTAAATCCAGTTTGATAAATTTACACAATTCCTAATGGTCCAAATGGACCAATTACATCTCTCTGCTATTAGTGTGTATTAGTGTACACAAATTTTCAAACCCCCTCCAACACTGACTTTGCATTTTTCTATTTTTTTTTACATTTTTGAAAATTTATTTAGTTTTCAATATTCACTTCCATAAGATTTTGAGTTCTCAATTTTTCCCCCTCCCAAGATGACATGCAACCCGATATAGACCCTACATATACATTCATATTATATGTACTTTCACATTAGTCATGTTGTAAAGAGGAATTGGAACCAATGGGAGGAACCATGGTAAAGAAGAAACAAAACAAAAAAAAAGAGAGAGCAAATAGTATGTTTCAATCTGCATTCAGATTCCATAGTTATTTCTCCATCATGAGTCTTTTGGAGTTGTCTTAGATCCTTGCATTGCTGAGAAGAGCTATGACTTTGTGTTTTTTAGCAGCCTTACCAGTTTCATGGTTGTGGATAGGCAGGTTGATAGTCTTCAGAGACCATATCATTCGGGCCATCTAATCCACCCTGTACCTGAACAGTGTCCCTTCTGTTAGTATATGATCTACAAGTTGATATATTGTTTCTTTATGAAGACTACTGCATTTTCCAGCTGTGTCACAAAAGATTCCCTTTCACTTTTGGATATCTCTATTAGGAAGTTTTTGCCCTACCGCAAGCCTGAATCTGCCACTTTGCAACTTCTACTCTAAATTACTTCCCATTCTTGTCTCCAAGTCAAAGAGAACAACTCTGTTCTTTCTTCTATTTGACAGCCTCTTTAAATAATTGGACATGTCTTATCCCCTCTCCCCAAGTCCTCTCTTTTTCAGATTGATGATCCTGACTTCCTTTAACTGATATTAATATGGCAAGAGGTTTGAGGTCCCTCACTGTCCTAGTTGCTTTCCCCTGCATGAACTCAGACTTAGCACTGCCCTTCCTAAAATGTGACAGCTATAACTAAGCATATTATTCTTTGTGTAGTCTGACTAAGGCAAAATACAGTAGTGATTCATATATTAGAAAAGTGCATAGAACGCACTATCCCACTCTCCTTGTTTTACTACAAAATTTTTGGTACAGGGAAATCATGCATAGTAAAAAAAATGCCACTTTAAAGGTATCTCCTTGTGCTGTGTTAAGATCATATGAAACTGCTTGATAGATGCAAGAGTGGAGAAATTTTTGTTTGATCTTCTGATAATTAGTATCAAGAGAGGCATATGACAAAGAGATTTGTATTTGCCAGAGGTTTTGCCACTGTCATGGGGGATGACAAATGCAAATTTGGTAAAAATCCCTCACAAATACTTACGTAAGTTGGCGCATTAAATAGAGTGCTGGTCGTGGAGTCGGGAAGACCTGAGTTCAAACCTAGCCTTAGAAACTTATTAATTGTGTGACCGGGGACAAGTCTTCTCCACTATAGAATGGAGATGATAATATTTAGCACCTATCCCACAGGGTGGTTGTGATAATCAAATGAGATAATTTGTAAAAAGTGCTGAGCATAGCATCTGGCACATCATAGTTGCTACATAAATTATTATTCCCTTTATTCACTTCCCCAGTTGCCCTCAAAGTTTGATAAACCTTCTCAATGAGATCCAGTCATTGTACACACTACTAAAACAAAAGGGATGATGACTTCTAGATCGTGATATGTATTCCATCCATATACATATATTGGATGGATACTGCAGATAGAAAAGAATTGAATTGGAGAAAAAGTGGGCTGGATTAGATTTGGGAAATTGAGTAGAGCTTTCATGACCCCCCTGCCTGAAAGAAAAATATATCATAAACAATATGTTTTCTATATTGCTGCAAAGCTGGGAAGATTAGCCTTCAAAGAATTAAAAGAAAAAGGCACCCAGAATGCAGTAGTAGCTATGAATAGACTGTGTGGCATTACCAAGGATGAACTGCATGCAGAAGTGGCACAAACGATATCACTAAAGAGATCTATAACGAGAAAGGGCATTGAGCTAGATATATAGTTAAAAAAAAAAGTGAACAATGAGGCCACTTGCTGCACTAGTACTTATGTAAGGTTAAGAGACCTATAGGAACTCCCTTAGCAAGTTAGATTGATACCCTAGTGGAAGATTTATGAAAAGACATAAACAAGAGTCACATGGGGTGAAAAGGTAGGAATGGGGTTGCAGTTTACTAGAAAGTTTATTCATATAAATGATTTACATTTAGATAACTGATGTTTTAATTGGTTAACTTACATAACATTCAGCTGACCAAATATAGTCCTTTTTAGTGTCTAAGGCTACTTTTAGCTGATTAGTATGTGTATGGCCTATGCAAACTAACTCTCATATCCTTTGTTTTTTATCTACACAGCTGATAAAGTACTGGGAGGCATTCCTACCTGAAGCCAAAGCTATTGCCTAGCAAGGTGACTTCAAATCAGAAGATTCTCTGGATTTTTTTTCTCAGTTATGCTAAATTCCACAGTGAAATCACTTTAAAGTCATCTAAATAAACCACTATATATTTTATGAATTAACATGTGGCTTTTTTTATATACTCTGACATTTTATTAACAAGCTGCATGTCCTGACCCTCTTTGAATCAAGTGGACTGTGGCATGACATTCTGCAGTACTTTGCTGAATTGAACACTATTGTGTCTTAATACTTGCACTAAAAAGTGCACTGCAAGGCCAGAAAGTTTTACAATATTTTTTCTTTACAATGTGTTCTGTTATTACTACTACTGTTATCTGACCTCTTTAAATCAAATTATAATTGCATTGATTAATGTTCACTTATACATTCCTGTACAGAATCATGATTTTGTGATTACAATAATAAAAGGTTGTACCTTGTGAAATACTAGTTTACATAGATTTTTTGAGCATGGTGATTAATATATAGGGACTTTTACAGTGTTTTTAATGGTACGTATTTTTTTCTTCTAGCAAATCTAGTTTCCATTATTAATTACAGTAATTCCTATTTTTATTCATGGTAGGATTTGAAATTGTTACTGAAAAAATTAATCTGATTTATTCATCATAAGTCATTGAACAGCATGGTAAGATGAAAAAGGTTTTGGTCAGAGGGTCTGGGAGCAAATCCTGGCTTTGCCATTTGCTACCTGTGTGTAACCTTGAGCAAGTCCCTTAACCCCTTTAAACCTTAGTTTCCTCCTTTATAAAATTAATGGGTTGAATTAAATGACCTCCAAAGTTCCAGCTCTAAATCTGTGATGCTATAACCAAAAGAAATCTTCATTTTTCAAAGATAACTAAAGAGTGTTCATACTAGAGTAGGTAAGGAATAGAGAAATTATAAGTGTTTGGTTTCATCCATATTAACTTCAAAGTTCAGTTTGTCCAGAAAAAAAAAATGTTTTCTGTGCTTCTGGTTATAAATTTTATGTATTTATCACATATTCCATTATTGCTCTGATTATCCCTGACATAAGTACTAAAATAAATTTTCACACAATATAAAATCTAAAACAAATTTATAATTTTATATACATATGCATATATGCATACACATATACTTAGAATTTTACACATACACATTTTAATGTCATAAAATTTAATTTTTTTCCTAGGACAGGGTTTGACAACTGGTGACATATGTTGCTAAAGAAATGCAAAGTGACTGAGGACCAAACTTAGACAAAATTGTGAATTAAGTAAAATTTCTATGTCTACTATCTACTTTAATAGTCTAAATCCTTGCTTTTAAAGTATTAACTGATAATGAGTTAGCATTAGGTATGTTCCCTTCCCGTTTCTCCCTTTTAAAAGGAACTCTTGCATATAGAACCTATAATACCTTTTCCTACATCCCTTCACTGCCCTATTTCTGAAAAAGGAGTAAACACAGACTTGACTTTACCACTTCTGTATGGTTTCAGACCTCTGACAACAAGGCTTATGTTATGCAGTGAATATTTATGAAATTGGATCATCCCAGTAAAATATCCTAAATAGTAAGCATGGTTAAAAGCATTAGAGGAAATTAGATTGCAAATAATAATTGTTGCCTTCTCTTATCCTTCTTTTCTTAAGATAAGTCTTTTATACCCTAAATACAGTTCATGTGGCAGAGGAGGATTATGGTTGCAAAGGAGTAGAAAAGGTTGATATTCTATATTTGTTTCCTTTTTTATCAACTCTAAGATTTCAGTTCATTTTTT
>CM053622.1:406226824-406271490 GCA_028646595.1 Phalanger gymnotis
TTTTGCTGCCTGGTCATGTTCCCAGCCAACTCACTTGACCCTTGAGTTTTTCAGTGGAGTATGACTGCCTGTAGACTAAAGAGTTCTTTGTTCCAAGCCTGGGGGGATGCGCCAGCTCTGCCACACCAGCACTCCTCCTTCCCCAAGAACCCCCAACCTGAACTGGACTTAGATCTTCAGCAGGCTCTTCACTCCTGCTCTGATCTGCCACTTAATTCTTCCCACCAGATGGGCCTGGGGCCAGAAGCAACTGCAGCTGTAGTTCTGTAGCTGCCCCACCTCTGCTGCCTCTGGGGTGGTGGCTGAACTGCAAACTCTATCCCAGTCCCCAGCAGCATCTCCCACTAACCTACTCTGTTGTCCTTAGTGTTTGTGGGTTGAGAAGTCTGATAACTGCCACATCTCAGTAATTCAGGGCGCTAGGGCACGCGCTGCCCGGCTCCAGTCTGGTCGGTCTGAGCCGCCCGCGCTGGGCTCTGCTCTGTTCAGTTTTCCTTCCCTCCTCTCCCAGCTTCTTGTGGGATAGACCTTACCCAGAGACCATCCAGGCTGTCCTGGGCTAGAGCCCTGCTTCCCTATGCTATTTTGTGGGTTCTGTAGTTCTAGAATTGGTTCAGAGCCATTTTTTATAGGTTTTTGGAGGGACTTGGAGGGGAGCTCATGCTAGTCCCTGCTTTCCAGCCACCATCTTGGTTCCACCCCCTCCAACGCTCCTTCCTTTCAAACTCTGCTGAGAACTTTTCTTCTATCAACTAAAACCGTATAAGTATATGAACACAATACACAAATACTCCACTACTGATTAATATTTCTTGTTGCCTTGAATATTTCTTTATAGACACAATTACAAGTTCCATTGGTGACTGTTCACCTTCCTATTTAGATCTCTGGCAAGATTTGAAGCTGAAGACTATGCAAACTATGCTATTTTGTGTGTTCTGCAGTTCTAGAATTGGTTCAGAGCCATTTTTTATAGGTTTTTGGAGGGACTTGGAGGGGAGCTCGTGCTAGTCTCTGCTTTCTAGCTGCCATTTTGGCTCTACCCCTCCCCCCCAGTACCTAACTTCTTTCAAGTTTCTGTTCAAGTGCTGAAAGTTCTCTTAAAAGAGACCTTTTCTGATATTATCAGCAGCTAGTGCCACTCCCCACCCCAATTATTTATTATAATGACTTGTTATATAAGTTCCTTGAAGGCAGGACGTTTGTAACCCTAGTACTTCGCGCAGTATCTGGCATACTATAAGGACTTAATAAATGCTTGTTGATGAACAAATGAATGAATTTAGAACTTTTTTATGCCTAGAGTCAAAGACAACTCCCATTCTTTATCAACTTGGGAGGATGTTACAGGGTAGTACAATGGGTCTTTGTCCTTTATTCTTTGCTATTTAACATTTTAAGGATGATTTCAAACACAAACATAGCATCCTTATCAGATTTTCAGATGGTAGTCCTCATCACTTGCAGCTCCAGTGTATCATCTCTCTAATAATAATCACTACCAAAAGTCCCAGAGACATCTCTAACTCAACAAGCCCAAAACAAAACCCCTCCTTCAGAGTTCTCTATACCTTGTGATGGTACCATCAATCATTCCATTTATTTAGATTCACAACATTGGAGTGATTTTTCATGATGATAGGATGAAATATAATTTTTCCAAACTTAAAAAGGTTTTTGAGGATATGTATATATATCATAAGCTCTAAGATAGCATCATCAAATCCTTCAAAGGTTCCCATTAAGTTCAGCTCACCAAATTGTTCCTTCTTGTTAGTTATAATTTAGTCTACAGTAGCAGTTAGCCTTGTTAGTCTGTTCACCTTCTAAAGATAAGCTAGTCTGGAAATAAAATAAAAATGTATCACAGGTTCTATTTTTAGTTGAATGCTATTCACAGAGTTCAGTCTTGGAAGTGGAAAAAACAACTTAGAGAACAACTAATTCATCACATACATGGTCCAGCAAATGCCATATATCCAGGTATACCTTTTATTTGGCAATTGTCTATAAAAGAAACCCAATACCTCCTAAGACAATTCCTTCTGCTTTCAGAAGGTTCAGCTTCTTGAAAGTTCTTCCTTACATTGAGTCTAATTCTTTTTTGTCTAAACTTCCAAAAAATTAATTAGTTAATTTTTTGTTTTCAGCATTCACTTCCATAAGCTTTTGGGTTTTAAATTTTCTCCCCCTTCTTTCCCTCTCCCCTCCCCAAGATGGCATGCATTCTGTTATAGGCTGTACACATACATTCATATTAAACGTATTTTCACATTAGTCTTGTTGTAAAGAAGAATTAGGGTCAATGGGAGAAACCATGAGAAAGAAGAAACAAACAAAACAACAAAAAAGAGAACAAATAGCATGCTTTGATCTGCATTCAGACTCTATAGTTCTTTCTGTGGATATGGACAGCATTTTCCATCACGAGGTTTTTGTAATTGTCTTAGATCCTTGCATTGCTGAGAAGAGCTAGATTTGTGAAAGTTAGTCATCGTAAAGTGGGGCCGTTACTGTGTACAATGTTCTCCTTGTTCTGCTCACTTCACTCAACTGATAGTTATATGAACTACCAGTTCATATAAGTCTTTCCAGGTTTTTCTGAAGTTCACCTGCTCATCATTTCTTATAGCACAATAAGTATTCCATTACAGTCATATACCACAACTTGTTCAGCCATTCCCTAATTGATGGGCATCTCCATAATTTCCAGTTCTTTTCCACCATAGAAAGAGCTGCTATAAATATTTTTGTACATGTGGGTCCTTTTTCCATCTCTTTGGGATGCAGCCCTAGAAGTGGTATTATTAGGTCAAAAGGTATGCACATTTTCATAGCCCTTTGGACATAGTTCCAAATTGCTCTCCAGAATGTTTGGATCAGTTCACAGCTTCAACAACATGAATTATTGTTTCAATTTTCTCATATCTCCTCCAGCATTTATAATTTTCCTGTCTTGTCGTGTTAGCCAATCTGATAGCTGTGATGTGGTGCCTCAGAGTTGTTTTGCTTTGCATTTCTCTAATTTATTTTGCATTTCTCTAATTAGTTGTTTGTAACATTTTTATTATATGGCTGGTGATAATGTTTCTTTCTTAGAAGAAGGAAGTTTGTATTTCTTCCTTTGCCCTTTCGTATTCTTTGACTGTTTATCAGTTGGGGTTTTTTCTCTTTTCCTAGAAGAAAATATTTAGTCACAAAAATTGTTTCTTAAGAGCTGTTTGTATTGTGTCACCCAAGTTTTGATATGCTGTCTTATTGTTATCATATTCTTTAATGAAATTATCTTTTCTTTCTATGATTTGTTCTTTGAGGCTCTGATTCTCTAGGAATAAATTCTTTAGTCTCTACTTAACTTTGAATGCTTTCTTTAATGTCCCATTATTTAATGGTTATAATTTTTATTGCATGTTCTCAGCAAAGTATATCTTTAATATTTGTACTTTTTTGCATTTTTATGAGGTTTTATAACCTTAGTACATGGTCATTTTTGTGAAGATTCTACACATAGCTAATAATATATATATATATGTGTGTGTGTGTGTGTATATATATATTATATATGCATATATAATATATATGTATATATACTACTTTCTATTCCCATCTAGTAATCACTAGAAATCTCTCCTGTCCAACTTCTCTAAAAGCTCTAATTCAAGTCCCTAACTTCTTTCTTGTTTACATTTTTGTTTGTTTTTTTCTTGATCTTGAAGGGAACATGATACTTATAAGTCAATTGGCTATTTCTCCGTGTAATCCAATTAACTTTTCCTTTACATACGTAGATACTGTGCCATTTGGAGATACATATTAAGTATTGATATTATTTCCTTGTCTACAATGACTTTATAAGCATAATACAGTTTTCTTTCTTAACTTTCTGTTTTTACTGTCACTCTGAGATCATGTTTTCTGAAATACCCATGCTTTTTTTGAGTTTGGCTGAAGTATAATGTGTCGTTTAGCTATCAAAGCTTGAAACCATACTAAAACTTTTGGGATACCCTGTATTTTGTATCATAACTTGGTGCAAATCTTTATATTTTCAATGTGTTTCTTCTTTTTGAAGCAGGCCTATCCTAGGACAGTCAAGTGATTCAGTCTCTGGGTTTAGAATGCAATTAGCCACTGGTGAAGCATGAAATAGTATTATAGATTGTATTCAGTCTTTCAGGATAAGTTATTCTTGGTTGTAAGCTTTTATGTTTTGACTATTGGAATATTGCATTCTTAGAGGGTTGTTGTTTTTTTTAATAGTGATTGTTATCAGGTCTTGAATGTGTTTTCTTGTTACTTGAAGTCTTTTTTTTCCGATTGCTTGCAATGTATCTCCTTTGCCCTGGACGTTCTGGAATTTGGATATGGCATTTCTTGGAGTTTTCATTTGAGTCTTTTTTCTAGGAAGTGCCTAGTTACTTTTTTAGATTTTGTCACTCCTGGGAGTCTTTCTTTTGGATCTTTGGATCTTTTTTGGATTTGGATCTTTCTTTCAGAAGCTGACCAAACATTTTTTCCATTTTCACTTTGCCTTTTGTTTCTGATACATGTGGGTAGTCTTCTTTTATAATTAGTTGAAATATATCAGTTTAAGTGTTTTATTTTTGTTTTTTAAAATTTATTTTGGTTTTCAGGGAGTCTGTTGATTCTTAAATTATTTCTCCTCAATTTCTTTTCTAGGTTGTTTTCCGAAGCAGTTAACCTGCATTTTCTTCTGTTATTTCTGTATTCTGACTTTCTTCAAATATTTCTTTTGTATCTTACAGACTCATTTAGATTGGTTTTCCTATGTTCTATTTTTCAGATAGTCTATTACTTGGGGTAAGTTTTTCAACCTTCAGTTTCAAGCTATTTTTTTCACCTCTCAAATCCCTCCCCCCACCATTCTTATTGAATATCTCATTTCTTTATTTAATACTCTTATTTCCTTTGTTCTACCCACTCTTGTAGGTAACTTGTAGTCTTTCTAGGTTACTCCCTTTTCTGGTATTTCCTTTTGGTTTTCTGTTAAATCATGCTATTTTTTCATTATATTTTTTTTTCCTGTTTTGTTGTTTAGTCACGTCCTACTGGTAACTGTGGTGATAATTAGGTGGAGAATGTTTTGTTGTTCAATTGTTTCAGTCACGTCTGATTCTTCATGACCTCATTTGTGGTTTTCTGGAGTGATTTGCCTTTTCTTTCTCATTTTATAGATGAAGAAACTGAGGCAAACAGGTTAAATGATTTGCCCAAGGACACATAGCTAGTAAGTGTATGAGGCTGGATTTGAACTCATGAAGATGTGTGTTCCTGATTCCAAGCCCAGTCCTCTTGTCTACTGCACCATCTGGGTGCCCCTCTTTTTTTCTGTTTACTCCTATTTTTAGCATCAATTCTTGGTTTGGGATTCTATACTTATGTCATTCCCATATAGCACACTTACATGCATTGGTATGTCTTGTTTGGTCCATCTACACTAGCCTTCCTGTTGTGACTCACACAGGACACTCCATCTCTGGACTTCCTGCTTTTTAACTATCTGTCTCCCATGCCTGAAGATGTGCTCTCTTTTTACTTTCACCTCCTGGCTTCTCTGACTTCCTTCAATATATCCATCCTCCTTTCTGCAAGAAGCTTTTCTTGGTTCCCTCCACTGCTAGTGCCTTCCCTCCGAGATTACTTTCAATTTCCTCTGCACATATTTATTATGTATTTAGTTGTTGGCATATTGTCTCACCCGTTAGAATTTGAACTCTTGGAGGTCAGGGAGGGACTGTTCTTCTGCCTGCTAGTAAGGCCTTGTGTTGCCCACATAATAAGCACTTAATGAATGCTATTTGACCTGACTTGGCTCGTCTCCTCTCTAGTCCGGATGCCATGGCCACTGGTGATCTCAGTTGGGTAGTTGGTATTAGACCTTATCATCTTCCTCAATCCCTGCCTTCTTTCTTATTCTTCTCATTGCTCACTATATAGTTTTAGGTCTCAACTATAGTCTTAGTTTTGGGAGAGAGAATAGTTGGTGTTCTTGAAAGCAGAGGAACAGATCTGGGGCTCAAATTATGATACTCAGTGAGTAAAGTGCCCCAGTCTTGGTTATGTTCTTTAAGGGCAGTTTCCTCAAAGCTCAGGAGTTACACATGCATCTCTGCCATCAGTGATATTAGCCCATTATGCTTCTGTCTTCCTTGTAAAAATATTTGCAAAATTTCTTCTTTATTTTTTGCCATTCAGAAACACTCATCTAATGGGAAAAGACCACACAAAAGGTGCAAAGCAGGAAGAGGAGGCACCAGGAGGTACCTGGAGGGGAAATCAAACAGAGCTATTGGTGAAAACAGAAGAGTTACTTGCAAAGTTCCTACTCCTCTGTAAGGGAAGGCTTTGGGAAGAGTTTATGGCTCCAACCTCCAGCCCTCCAATCACAGGGGGAGAGGTAACTGAGGGAGTTGAGAAAATGTTGGGTTTGAGTCAATCTACATGGTGATGTTATTTCAGGTGATCACCTTATGCTGGAGGAGGCATGATGTTCCCTGGAGTGGAAACCAACCAGAGCTGCTAATGGAAAATGGATAGACATATACTAGCCATGTAGTAACTATAACTGGTATATTCTATCCGTCAACTTTTTTGGCACTGAATCCTCTTGGTAACTGCCCGTATTGATTTTTCAGTTTGGGGTGATTGGTTTGGCATTTTAGGCAATGGATGCTGCATTTGGTACTGTCCTTTTATTTTTTATTTTTATTTTTTGAGGGCAATTGGGGTTAAGTGACTTGCCCAAGGTCACACAGCTAGTAAATGTATCAAGTGTCTGAGGCCAAATTTGAACTCAGGTCCTCTTGACTCCAGCACCAGTGCTCTACTCACTGTGCCACCTAGCTGCCTCAGTACTTCCTTTTTAAAAAATGAAAGGAATCGTGTTCTAGGAGTCACTGTAGCATCACATCCTACTGCTCTGACTAGAGTGTATGTAGCCTATTATTGGTTGTTCAGTTTCTTAAAAAAACACTAATTCCTATAAATATAAGAAAATTTATTTACTTCTTCTCTGCTTCTTTTGTTAAAAGTGTAAATCAAATATTTCTCTCATCTTTCTTTTTTTAAAAGCCTGTCTTTTTTCATTGATGATTAGGCTAGTTTTAGGATTTGTTATTTTGGGATTTCATCTTAAGGCCCTTTGCTTTTTGGAATACTCATCATGACTATCCTTATTTGAGGTAGTATCCTTCACATTTGAAAATTTTTCTCTTGGTTCCTTAGAAAAGATTTTGTTTTTTGTTGAAGTGATTAATTATGTATAGGAGAAGCTAAGGTGATTCAGTAGATAGGTTCTGGACCTGGAGTCAGGAAGATCCAAATTCTAGTCAAGCTTCAGACGTTTATTAGCTGTGTGACCCTGGTCTGCCTCCTATGTTGTTTGCCTCCTATGGTTGTTTTAAGGCTCAAAGAAGTTAATATTTGTAAAGCTCTTAGCACAGGGTTTCTTTCCTTACATGCCCTTGAGATTTTGATCTTGGTGCTTTTCTTTCGTGGTGTTTTATCAGATTGGTTGGCTAATATTTTCTTGTTATTATTCAAAAGTTCTGGGTATTTTTTTTCTTGAATTTTTTTCTGCAATATGGTATTAAAGTTTTTTTGTGGGTTTTTTTTTAAGTTGTAATATCATTCTGGGAAACTCATAATTCTTAAGTTTTTTCTTTGCATCTTATTCTCAAGTCATTTGCTTTTGCTTATAAAGAATTCATATATATTTTTAAAAGTGTTCTTTTAAAGCCTTTTGTTTTTCTTCTGACAAATTTTCTCCCACTTTTATATATTTGTCATCCAAATCTGTTATTCTTTCTCAGGGCCTTTCTTTAGTGTTTTTTTTTTAAACCTTTTTGTGTCATTGGATCTCTTTGGCAGTCAGGTGAAGCCCGTGGATCTCTGCTCAGAATAATGATTTTAAAAGCACAAAATACAAAGGATTACAATGGAAACCAATTATATTGAGATACAACTATGAGAATTTTTTCTTAAAAAGTTCATAGACCCTGGGTCAATCTTCTACCTCTTTGGAAAAGATTTTCCATTGTATCATCTAGATTACGTACTGCTTTTTTTTTTTTTTGTTAAGAGCTCTGATTTCAGACCAAATTTCATTACTAATATCTTATTTTAAAGTTTTATTTATCTTTGGAATGTTTCTGGAGTTTCTTGCTTTTGTCTCATGGTTTCTGGGAAATCTACAAAATTCTCCTTTTATTATGGAACCATTGGTTCATTTTCCTTAATAGTGTAATAAATTGTTTTGTCATTTCTTTGGGTTTCACTCATTCTTCTATTTTTATGGTTCTCCTTGCTGGTTATCTGCTTGTGAGTTAGATTTCTGCTAAGGCTTTCTCCCTTGACTTTTTGGTCTTAGAGCCTCTGGTTTCTCATCCTTGGTCCCTCCACCTTTCACTGCTTTGCAGATGACTCCCTCCCTTCTCCTCTAGGTTGTGGTCTTTCTTTAGAGTTAAATGCAGGTGGGCAAGGAGTGATGCCAACTGGATTTCCAGTTTTCCCTTAGGTGGAAATTCTTTCGCTTCCAACTTACTCGGTAGTACATACGTTTTTGTTCCTCTCCTTCTTTCCCTGCCTCAATTTCTCTTGTTTTCCTTCATGTAGCTGGGCAGAATTATTTGCTAATTAGCTGCCTTTTGTGAGATATGGGGAGTTTATGCTGGGTGGTTACCTTGTGGGTGCCACTGCTAGACTTGGAAGAACACAAATCTTTGTGATTACTTGTCCTGTCTTTGGTATGGTGGAGTGGGTTGGGTGGGAAGGTAGCTCAATGTGAGCTGTATTTAAATTCTCTGATGTTATTTGATTTTTAAAAAAAAACTTCTTGCTGTGTTACTGTATTACCTTGTAGATTTGTTCTAGTTACTCTACATCTGGTACAAAATTTATTTTTCTTAGGTTTCCATATTGGAAGTTTGAGGCAAAGAACCATTCTGCTATCTTTGGGGATCAAATTGTTCAAATGGGATTTTTTTCGCTCTATTGAGTTTTTAAAATATTTTCCCTCATAAATACATTTGAGTAAAGTTTATACCTCCATTTGACAAAGTGATTTTTCTATTATGCCTTAGTAAATTAAATTATATATTAGAGAGCAAAAGTTTATAGAAAGATCCATTTTCCTTGTTTAATTCCAATGGACAATTGGACTCGTCAGTTTAAATGGATGACTGTAGCTTACAAACTATTGAGCCTGTGCTAATAAATGCAACAGTTGTTCATAATTTGGTGTTAAATGACCTTTAAATGTAGAAGCTTACTGAGGATGTCCTTGGGGAACAATTTAACTTCCAAATGACACCCATGAGTACTTGTTATCATTTAAATATGCTTCCTTTTGTCAATAACAGAATAACAAGTACTGGTTATATTTCTAATGTTGATTCAGATACTGGGAACCTGCTGAATAAATTAGTGTACATTTGATTTATATTGACCAAAAAATTTTACATTTGTGTGTTACATGTCAAGGTGACATGCATTTAAATGCACTTTAGAGCAGAGGTCATGTTTGACTGACACATATGCTTACACTACTTTTAATTAACTTTTCAACATTATCCCAAAATTCCTTTTGAAGTACTAATTATGTGGGAGCAGGATGGAAATCAACTTAAGAAGACAATAGTCTTGAACTTTGCAAGAGAATAATAGATGAGTAAATAATTTTTTCTGACAAATTGTAAAAAGTAAAATCTGTATATAACCTTATGGAATATTAATTAAATGCTTTCATTTTTCTGCTTATAGCTTGGCTGAAAAATATTGAGATGATAATAAAAGAGATAATATTATAAAGCTTTACTTTGATAATAGAAAAATTGTGGGATATTTATTAGTGCATTTAAGTGTTGTTTTTTAAGGCAGTGATTCTACCTAGTTCATTAATACAGTATGCCCCAATAGTTTGGAAACAGTCATATTTATTTACTCATAACCCAAATAGTATCATATTAAACATTTGAGACAGTTTCAATCATCAACTCTCCCTTTAGGGATAGTTTATTCTGACTTACAATTCCTTTATTTGCATCTAAGTATTGTTGCATCATGATTAGTTATGTTTTTAGTTCATAGAGAAGTTTCTTCTGAATTTTGTTGAGAAGATAGCATGCCTAAAAGATGAAATATGTTCCAGGTGAGATATTAAAGGGCTTTATTTTTTTCAAAATATGAAAATATTGTAGTGACAATAATACTTTGAAATTTATTATGACTTTCTAAGGTATCTCTGCATCTTAAATTTTTTTTTAGCTGAGGTTTTTGTAGAGCTAGATATATGTTGATAAAAAATATAGGACATATGTTTTTTCTTTTTTGATGTGGTTTGAAACCCAAAGATTAAAATGAATGAATTTATTCTTTTATATTAGAGAATAACTTCTAAAACCTCTCAGTCATCTTGTATATCATAAATTAAGAATGTTGATCATGTGGTTGAACAATCAATTGGTCACAATAAGTATTTATTGATTTTTAGAGAGCTGTTTTATAGGAAATGATTAGATAATTTCAGCTGATTTGCTTCTTTTGGGTGTTGTTCATGGAAAATAATGGACATATTTCCTTATTTTTTAGTGTATAAAGAAGTATATCTTGTTTCTTTAAAAAAAGAATTAATGAATCAATTTCAGCAATTTCACATGTAACAAGAAGAACAGGACAGTAGGAGGCTCATGGTCTAGATGTTTTAATGACTGTCTCCATTTTCAGCATTTGTTTCAGCTTGAGTAGAACTTTTAACCTCTGAGTCATCCCTTACAACTCAACTCATTCAAGCTACAAGAAAAAATACAGTTTTAATATGCCATTTAAAAATAAGGTTCTTTTGATACAGAGTCATTCAGTGGATTATGGTTAAAGTTTTTTCTTTATTCATTACATTACTACCACATTAAAAATTATGTAGGACAGATTTCTATAGAACAGATACATTTATTATATCTATTCCCTTACAGTAGTTGATAGATTTAATGAATTTTTCTTCAGTGTTTTTTTCTCCTATAACTATATTTGAATGTTCTATTCTGGATTGGGGGTGGGAGAAGGTTGTAGTAGGATACGAAAAATTGCTGATGAGACCAAGAGAGGTAACAGAGCCATATAAAAACAGGAAGAAGTTGAGAAAAGTTAGGACATGAGACAAAATAGGAATGAAATGATCTTCCTTTCATAGGCCTAACACCAACTGAGTCATAGGATCTTAAAGGCCAACTAATCTAGTGACTGGTCTTACCCCTTCCCTACCTTACTAGCTACTACTCCTAGGAAAAAAAATCTGTATTAAAATGAGACATTGGAAAAACTATAAAGTATTATAAAATCATTATTATTAACATGTTAAAAACGATCTTTACCACTGCCCTATGGCAAATTATATTTGTGTCATATTCAAAGGTAAGTGTTTTTCTGTGAGGCTTTTATAAATGAAACAAATAACTAAAACTTACAAGTGAAGATTTATTTCAAAAAGAAAATAGTTGATCAGTATAGAAATGATTTTCTCTTTGGAATATTTTAAGACATTTGGAGAAACCATGATCAATCAATTAGATTTATTAAGTACCTTCTGTGATTAAGTTTTTTCAAAGAAATATTTAGCCATGACATTTCAGTGAATGTTAAAAATATATAATATAGCCATTATATATTAGGGCATACTTAGTTTCAGCTTATGCTAATAAAATACTTGTGACTGGTATTATAGAGGATTATAATTTTAGTTTTTACTTGTTGAAAAGGAATGGAAACTTCTTGATTGGTGTTCTTCAGTCTTTGGAAACTACTTTGAAGCGAACTGTTGTTGATAAAGAAGCTTAGAGGCAAATTATTTCAGTGTTGCCAAGGTTGTCAGTTATGTAATATCTTAGTATAACCTATTACCTCAAAACATTTCCCTAGACCTTGTTTGACTGTGGAAGAAAAGGAAAAATCATTCCATTGCGATCTACTTTATTTGGAAGGCTGGAAATCTGTTGGGATAAGCCGTGGATATCCAGCAATTTGGACAGCAAAGGAAACACTGAGCATGGGATCAGTGATTCTGAAGTTTGTTCTTCACTTGTAATCAGCAAGAAGAGATTTGACTGTTAACTATTCCTATGAATTCAGACTATATTATTTTTAAAATGAAAGTTATTAGGACATTTCTTGTGTTTGTGCATATCACAAGTTATAAAGTCTTTGATTATGCAACCAGATTTGCCCTATTTTTTTTTAGTTTCATGCAACTTTTATATTTGAGGTATATATACGTGAAGATCCTCATGACTTAGTACTTTTGGTGGAAATAGGCAATTCATGTTATAGCAAAATTAACTGAGTGCACAAATTATACGTGATTGATATGGGTAGCAGTGTGATGTAATACAAAGAACATTGGTCTGGAATTGAGTCAGGAGTCTTGTCTAGCTTGGTTATAACCTGAGTGGCTTAAGCCAGTCATTTAGTACTCTTAGAGCTTCTTTTTCTCATGGCTATCTTTGCAGGCAGATGGTCCTTCTTGGGAGCTGGACTAGAGAGAGCTGGAAGAATAAAGAGGGGCTGAAGGAATATTCACTCTTGTAGCTTCAACTTCCAGGCTTGGTGGTCTAGAGGGTGAAGGAACTCTTAAGAGGGTATCCAGAAATAGAAGCCATCATGGGCTCAAGATAAGTGCCAAATATGGCAAAGTGGAGATGATGGGGGCAAGAGGTACACATAGGCCTGAGCTGAGAGTGCCACTTCTCTCCCAGTTCTTTCCTGCCTGTTGGGAGCTGCACAGTTGAGAGGGTTAAGTGGGCCAAATGTGAACTAGACATTGTACCAAAGAGCTGAGGGGTAGAGCTACAGGTATGATGACATGGCCAAATATTTGTAGGAATCCCACTTTGTTCTTCTGGCTCTGATTGGGAATATAGTTGATATGGATTGACATCTGTTTTTTATTTCTCGTCTGACTACTTCTCTTTACCTTTCTTTGAGTGTGGAGGAACCTGGGGGAGTTTGAGGGATTCTAATGCCCTCCCATTGGTAGTATTGAGAGAATCTTCATTTGAAAGCCTTCCTTTTTAAATGCTATTTTAAAAAAAAATAAGTAAACTATATTTGTCTGCTTGCTTTGTGTTCAGGTTTATGAATTCAGGGAAACTGAGAGGTGGGGAGAAAGCCAGAAAACTCCTTAAAGGGACAGGAAATAATTTTTTGCCCTTAGCACAAGCTGGTGCTGGGAACCAGAGTAGAGAGAGAGGTAAGTCTAATATCTTCAAAAGCTTTTAAAAGAATCCTATTCCTATCCTAGATTTATAAATGCAGACCGTCTGAGGAAAAGTCTGCGTCCAAAATGGTGGAAGAAATTGGTACCTTCTGCATCTGAGGATAATGAGGGAGCCTGAGCTGCCAAAGTTGCTGGGGCTGCTATTAGCCTTGGTTGTATTAGAATATATACCTGGCTGGTTAATTTTTCCCTTGGCCTCATTCTTCTCCACTTATTACTTGTAAAGTAATGAAAGTAAAGTCTGAAGTAGATGATTTCCCCGCCCCCAATATTTTTTTTTATTGAATGTTTCTCAATAGCATAAAAAACATTTTTTTTGTTACATATTTTGTCCTTTTCTCCCTCTCCTCCCTTCTCCTTGAGAAGGCAAGCAGTTTGATATAGATTATGCATGTAAAGTCATATAAAACATTTCCATATTAGCCGTGTCTCAAAAGAAAACACAGACCCCCCCCAAAAAAAAACAAAAACAAAACAAAACAAACCCAAACAACCAAAGAAAAATAAAGTTAAAAAAAGTGTATTTGATCTGCATTTGGACTTCATCAGTTCTTCCTCTGGCAGTGGATAGTCTTTTTCATCATAAGTCCTTCAGAGTTGTCTTGGATCATTGTATTGATCAGAATAGCTTAGTCATTCATAGTTGATCATTGTACAGTATTGCTTTTACTCTACACAATGTACTGGTTCTGCTTGCTTCTCTTTGCAACAGTTCATTTAAGTCTTACCAGGTTTTTCTGAAACCATCCTGCTCATCATTTTTTATAGCACAATAGTAGTCCATCCCAATCATATACCGCAACTTGTTCAGACATTTCCCAGTTGATGGGTATAGTTTCAATTTCCAGTTCTTTGCTACCACAAAAAGAGCTGCTATAAATATTTTTTATATATAAGTCCTCTTCCTTTTTCTTTGATCTCTTTGGGATACAGACATAGTAGTGGTATTGTAAGGTCAAAGGGTGTACACAGTTTTATACCTCTTAGGGTGCAGACATATGGGGGCAGGACACAGACACAGACAGGAGAGGATGAGTTAACATGGGGATTGGGTACAAACACGTGGTATCTGAGTACTGATGGATGGAAGACAGACATGGGAGCCAGCTATGTGGGTAAGTGGGCAGAGTGGGGCAAAAGTCTACTCTCTTAGCATGGAGGTCTCAAGCCAAGCCCACTCTGGTGGTGGCAGCGGTCCATCCTTCTGCTTTTATTTGCAGGGGTTTTTTTTTTAGTGGGGGAGGAGGTTTTGGTTTTTCATGATGGAGTGGGAGGTTGCAGAGTGCTGAGGTAAGGGGCAGGAGCAGAGAGATTACAGCACTCTACAGTAAATTTAACTTAGATGTTTATTTGGAATGTTGATTTCTTTCAGAATTCTTTACTGAAAGTCGAATTTGCACAATGCAAATTTATGTAAAATGAGAGCTGTGTATTTAGTTTTGTTAGGTAATATTCCTGGGAGTTTTCATTTTGGGATTTCTTTTAGGAGATATGTGGATTCCTTTAATTTCTATTTTACCCTCTCCATGATATCAGGGCAGTTTTCCTTAATAATTTTTTGAAATACGGTGTTTACACTCCTATTTTAATCATGGCTTTCAGGTAGTCCAATAATTTTAAAATTATCTTTCTTTAATATGTTTTCCAGGTGAGCTGTTTGTCCAGTGAGATATTTCACATTTTCTTCTGGTTTTTTTCATCCGTTTATCTTTGTTTTATTGTTTCATGATGTTTCATGGAGCCATTAGCTTCAATATGCCCAATTCTAATTTTTAGGGAATTATTTTCTTCATTCATCTTTCCATTTGGCCAGTTCTACTTTTTAAGGAGTACTTTTCTTCACTGAATTTTTATACCTCTTTTGCCAAGCTGTTGACTCTCTTTTCACAGTTTTCTTGCATCATTTCTTGTTTCTTTTCCCAGTTTTTCCTCTACATCTTTTATTTGGTTTTTAACATCCTTTTTGAACTCTTCCAGGAATTCTTGTTGAGCTTGTGTTCAATTCACATTTTTCTTTGAGGCTTTGCTTGTAGCTGTTTTGACATTGTTGTCTTCTGCATTTGTGTCTTGACCTTCCTTTTAACTGTAACTTTTAACTGTTTCTGGTCGTGTTCTTTTTTGTTGTTGTTTGCTTATTTTTCCTGCCTATTTCTTGACTTTAAACTTTATGTTAAAGTTGGGCAGCTAGGTGGCACATTGGATAGAGTACTGGGCCAGGAGTCAGGAAAACCTGAATTCAAATCTGGCCTTAGACGTGTACTGGCTGTGTGACCCTGGTCAAGTCACCAACCCTGTTTGTCTCAGTTTCCTTATCTGTTGTATTATGAAGGCAGAATTTATGATTTCAAAGAGAATCATATATATGTCTGAATGGTTCAGAACCGCAGGATATAAGGAATTCTCTAAGTAGAAGGAAGAAGAATTAAAGCATTTATTCAGGCTCCAATGTAACAGACCCACTAACCAGCCTCCCCATTTTGATATTTTGATCAAAAGCTTCCAGGCCCAATAAGTCCGCCTCACAAGAGTAACCAGGAGGCCACAGAAAAACATGATGGTATTAAACCAAATCATATTCATGCTTCCCCTCTCCAGTAAGAAGATTACCCACTGGCCTCAAGTCTTTGCTTGGCACTCCTTGGTCCACACATGGGTTGGCTCTGCTCTACTTCCTTCCGGGTAGGCTCTGCTTCCACAGCTCCTACTTTGGCTTTGGCTGTAGCTGTCTCTGGCTCCAACAGAAAATCAATCTTCAAGCTGTCTTCTCTCCTCTTATAGAGTTTTCGACATCATCAAGGGTTGTCTGAATGACCAGAGCTTTTTGGTTCTTGAGTTGGCCCTTCCCCTTAGGACCCTGGGAGGTTCACATCCACATAGATTAGGTTAACACCTAATAGGGCATGACTCTGGAGTTAACACCTCCCCTTAGCCAGCCCCACCTTGGGCCCCACCTCAATCATCAATCCACACCCACATAGGTTCCACACCTAATAGGGCTTTGGGCCTGGGGCTTAGCACCTAGTAAGGCTTAATGAAATACACTGCTTATCAACGCATCTGTAAAATGAGCTGGAGAAGGAAATGGCAAACCACTCTAGTATCTCTGCTAAGAAAACTCCCAATGGGGTCACAAGGAGTAGACACAACTGAAATGACTGAGCAAAAACAAAATTGGGCTCTTTTTCTGGGGTGGAGGGGGTACTGTCCTAAGCTTCAGGTTTTTTTATGCTGCTGTGTGTAAATTTTTGGTGCTTCCATGGTGATATGCTCTAAGGAGAAGTGTGGTCATCACTCTCCTGGCCTGCGCTCTGGTCTTTACCCAGGAATGGACCTATTTCCCTTGTAGCTACAAGTGCTAGTACTCCTCTTGGTCCTGGAACCAGAGTCTCTGTACCTCTGTTCAGCAAACTCCAGTGGCTTCCTATTACAACCAGGATAAAAAATTTAGTGTTTTTTTTTTGTTTGGCTTTTAAAACCCTTTATAATTTGCCCTTTCCGAGTTTTCCAGTCTTCTTACAGTTTACTCTCGTCTACATTTTCTGTTGTCAGTGTGATTCAGCCTTTTTGTTATTCCTCAAATAAGAATTTCCATCTCCAGATTCCATGGTGTCTGTCTCTGTCTCTCTCTCTTTTTCTCTCCTCCCTGGCTTCCTTTGTGTCTCAGCAAGAACCTTACCTTCTGAAAGAAGCTTTTCTCAGTCCTCTTTAACCTTAGTGCCTTCCTTCTAAGATTATCTCCAGTTTATCCTGTATATATCTTGTTTGTTCATAGTTTTCATGTTGCCTCTACATTAGACTGTGACCTTTTTGAGAGAAGGGACTAGCCTGCATTTCTTTATATCCCCAGAACTTCGCACAGTGCCTGTCAATGGGATATCTAGGTGGCACAGTAGATAGATTGCCTGGATGGGAGGTAGGAAGACCTGAGTTCAAATCCAGCCCAAGATACTTACTAGCTGTGTGACCCCGGTCACATTGCCTAATCTTTGTTTGCCTCAGTTTTCTTATCTGTAAAATGGGGATAGTAATAACACCTACCTCCCAGGGTTGTTGTGAGGATCATTTGAAATAACTGAGAAGCACTTAGCACAATGCCTGGCCCATAGTAAGCACACCATAACTTTATTGCTATTGCTGTTATTGTTATTATTAATAATAGTAAATGTTTTTTGATTGACTGAGAAAGGCTGCCTAGAACCCTGCTACTTTATCATTTTGGGGGGAGGGTCTTTTAGAAATCTTTTAAAAAGTTACATACTTCTCTCCCATGGATTTGCAAATTACTAGAAGAGCAATTTTTATTTTATGAGACATTGATATATTTAAAGGAAATATAGTTAATATAGTGTTTGAAGTGGGTTCTAGAAGTATAGCATGATGTTTGAACTCTCATCTCTTTTTGTTGCAAAAAGTGAGTGAAAGTTCCTTTCTGCACCATCACCATCACTAAGAATGCAGGCATCTATTCTATTTAATGCTGTCTACCCTTGGGATCAAATGAATCTTCTTTTTGGGATATCTCAACTCAAGGATTCATCTTTATTGCAGCCTGGTGTAGTCTCTTGATGTATTAGCTGCATTAGAGTAGTGCCAGCATCTTGTGGGGCAGGGCTATAGGTACCTTTAACAGGTGCATGTAGTTTAAACAAGACAAGCAGATTAGATATGGCAAAAAAAATGATACCTGATCTTTTACATTCTAGAGATTATAAGGCTCCTTCAAGAAGAGTGGGAGGATTCTTCTTGCCCTACTACATTGGAACTTGTGTCCGGTGTTGGCAATCAAAACGAGCTCTTAGCACTTAGTTCAACCAAGTGCCCCTGAAGAGTTTGGCCTTTGTTTCCTTGATTAAATTAGGAGTCCTTGATGACCTCCTTGCTTCAAGGGAAAGCCTAGTTTACATGGGTTTGAGTAACATGTTTGTGACATCAGAGGCTTTTAGACCACGTGGGTTTAAGTCGCCTCTTTGTGACGATTTTCGGTCACGTGGGTGAGTTGCATGTGTGACTCACCCTTGACCCTGAAAAAGATATAAAACCAGAGGTTGGCTTTTTCCTTTTTGGAGCTCTGACCTACAGTAGTGGTGGCATGTGTGACTCTGGGCCAGCCCTTGTTATGAGCTCCTGGGCTGAACTTAGATGTTGGTAACTATGAATTGTATTTGGCCTGTCTGTCGATGTTTGTAATTTGTTTGTATTTGCTCTGAAGTTCGGGGGCCTGGCTTTTTCCCCTGAGCTAAGTGAATGGTATTTGTATGCTGAATTAAAGTAAGCTTGTTAACCCCTTAACATTGCTTTACTTAGTAAAGCAGATCAAAAGAACATGGACTTCTGCAGCGTGCTGTGAGCTGGTTGTTGTCGGTTTAACACCCCCCACAGCAGCTGCTAGCAGGATTGTTGAAACATGTCCTTATCGGTATCTTTCTTAGCTGTGCTATATTTGACATTGGTTGCCCTATATGTCAGAGAACATTATTGTACATACAGCTACTAGAAGACTGATGTTTGGAAGAGTAGTGATAGTCTGGAAAGGGATATCAATTCATTAAATAGGTAGAATAAGTTATTCTACCATGGACTTATCATGTTAAAAAGTAATGGGATGACCTCTGCCTCTCCAAGAATGGGATTCAGCCTCATCCCACCCAGTGTCTTACCTAGTACATGTATATGTGTTCATAAAATTTTTTCATAATTCATTAATGGATGGTGACATTTAGAATACAGAAGAAACTTTTTAAAAATCAAATATGAAGTGTATGTGGGTGATATTGGAAGGTAAACCAGACAACAAAATCTACATTTCTATGTAACTTAAATGGTTTTTTTTAATTTTTAAAAATTTATTTATTTTTAGTTTTCAGCATTCACTTTTATAAGATTTTGAGTTCCAAATTTTTTCTTCCTCCCGCCTCGCCAAGATGACATGCAATCTGATATAGGCCATACCCATATAATAATCACATCAAACATACGTCCACATCAGTCACGTTCTGAAAGAAGAATCAGAACGAAAGGGAAAAACCACATGAAAGAAAGAAAAAAAGAGAGAGGAAATACTATCCTTTGCTTTGCATTCATACTCCATAGTTCTAGCATGAGTCTTTTGGAATTTTCTTATTGCTGAGAAGAGCTAAGTCTATCAGAGTTAGTCATTGCACAATATTGCTGTTACTGTGTATAATGTTTCCCTGTTCATGTAAATCTTTCTAGGTTTTTCTGAAGTCTGCCTGCTCATGATTTCTTATGGAACAGTGGTATTCCATTACATTCATATACCACAACTTGTTCAGCCATTCCTCAATTGATGGCATCCCCTCAATTTCCAATTCTTTGCCACCACGGCAGTCACTATTTTCAAATGGGCCGCTAGGTGGTACAGTACAATTCTCTATTGTACTGTACCACTAGTGATACAGTAGCACTGGGCCTGGAGTCCGGAAGACAAATTTTCCTGAGTTCAAATCTAGTCTCAGACACTTACTTGCTGGGCAAGTCACTTAATCCTCTTGGCCTCAGTTTCCTCATCTGTAAAATAAGCTGGAGAAGGAAACAGCCCTTGAACTTTTTGCATTAAAAAAAAATTGAAAATTTAAAAAAAGGTAAGAAACATTAAGCAGCAGAGCATGTTATGCTGACATGTTATATAACATTCTATGCCACCTCTACTGCAAGGAAAGAGGTATGTTTCATCATCAGGCCTCTGGAACCATGATTGGTCATTAATCTGAATTCTTATGTCTTTTAGTATTGTTTTCATTTCATATATTATTGTAGTCATTGTGTATATACTCTTCTTCTTACTCTGTATCTTTCATTCTGTATTCTCTAAATTCTTCATTTTCACTATTCCTTTTTTTACAATAATATTCATTACATTCACATGCCACGATCTGTTCAGCTAATCTCCTTTTCATAGGCATTTCGTTTAAAATTCTTTGCTGTAACACTAAGGGTTTCTATGAGTATTTTGGTTTATATGTAGCTTTTCTTTTGTCTTTGATCTCCTTGCATTGTAGTTCATTCAGGAGAAAACAGTGAGATGTTTGAGTCAAAGGGCATGAAGAGTTTAATGACTTTTCTTACATAATTCTAAATTGATTTCCAGAGTAGTTTTGAATTGGTTCATATCTCTGCCAAAAGTGTATTAATGTACCTCTCATGTTATAACTTCTCTAACATTGATTATTTTGTGTTTTTTGTCATCTTTGCCAATTTGATAAGTATCAAGTGAAAGCTTACAAGTATTTTGATTTGCCATTATGTGATTATTTGGATTTTTTTGCATTTTTCTTTTGAAAACTATTCATATCTTTTCACTACTTATTGAGTAAATAGCTCCTTATGTAAAAACAGCTTATGTACATATATATGTTTATGCATGTATATATACATATGTGTTATATGTATATGCTTATATATCACAAAAACAAACAGCTCAATGTTTGATAAACCTAAGAACATGAACTACTAAGTGAAAGATTCTCTTATCAGTAAGAATTACTAGCAAAACTTCAAAATTTTGAATATTATCTTGTGCCCTGTAACATGATAAGCTTCAAAATAGATTAGCAACCAAAATATAAAAGGTCATATCATAAAAAATATTAGAAAAGAATAGAAGGGAGGCCTTTTCATATCTGTGGGAAGAATTCATGACAGGAAAAGGATAGAGGTGATCATAAAAGACATACATCATTTTAACTATTTAAAATTTACAAGTTTTGCACAAAAATCTGTGTCACTTATATAAGAAAGCAAAGCATTTCTCATAAAAGTGTGTTATCCAAGACTTATAGAAATTTATCTAAGATATTTAGAAAATTGACACATACAAATGATATTTGATAATGAAATTCCATATTTACTATCTCTCCTGAGAGGAAGGAAATGTGTTTTTTGTAACCAGTTTTCATATGCTTATGCAGTTAATATAAATCCACATTTTCTACATATATAATATGTGTATATATATATATATGTATGTGTATGTTAATTCTCTATTTTGGGATCAGGCTTTTATAAGAGGTGTTTGATGTGGACTTCCCCTTCCCCCCCATAAGTATATACTTATACTATAATACTTATTCGTCTTATCCCATTCAGTAAACTCCAGTGACATCCTGTTACTTCCAGGAACAAATATAAAGCAAGTCATAACCTGGCCACTTCATTTTCTTATCCTTTGCTCCCTTCCACGTGCTCTATGGTTCAGCTACACTGGCCTACTTGCTGTTTCTCACATAGAGCCTTCCATCTCCTGTCTCAAGGCCTTTGCACCTCATGTTTTCCATGCCTGGAATGCTTTCCCTCTGCACCTCATCTCCACCTATTGTTTTCTCTGACTTCCTTCCAGACCCAGCTAAGATCTCACCCCCTGCAGGGTACACCCTTTCCTATTCACCTCTGACTCCTCTCCTACCCCACACTGCTAGTGCCTTCTCCTGTGAGATTACTTTCCATCTACTTTGTACACATTTTGTAGGTACCTAGTTATTTACATATTTTCTCCACCATTAGAATGTGAGCTTCTCAAGGGCAGAGACTGTCTTTACCTTTCTTTATATGCCTGTTACTTATCCTAGTCCCTGGCATGTAATAAGCACTCAATAAATACTTTCTTCATTAATTGATTAGCTGTGTGAGACTTACTGTATTACATGGTAAAAAAAATTATACACACACATACACACGTAGTTTTTGGACCAAATGTGTAATTTTATTGGCATTGGAAGTTCCTAGTGAATAACTTCCTTTATCAGTTTGGATTAGTGCCTTATTTGCAACCAGAATTGCCTATGAGCACATATTCAATGATATGTCCGGGGCCACACAACCATTTTATATCAGAGGCATGACTTAAATCTAGGACGCAGTGACTTTAAAGTCACTCCCCATCTCAGTGTGCCACATAGTATAAGATACCAATCTAAATTTATTTTCTGCCAGATTACTTTGCAGTTTTTCCTGCTCTCATTGAATAGACTCTTTTACTCAGTAGTTTGTGTTCTTGTGTTTGGAAAACATTTTGTTGTGTTTATTTGCTTCTGTGTATCATTTGTCTAGTTTGTTCCATTCATCTATTTAAAACATTCACATACATGTACATACATACATATTTTAAAACTTTACTGATTTTTCACATGATCTAAATTCTCCAATATATATCTTCTCTTCCCCTCCTCGAGAGCCCTCCCTTATAGTAAGGAATAAAAGATAGGGGATGAAAATCCTCATTAGCAAAACTAATCTATAAGCCAAGTTAGAAATTATATTCAGTGTTCTATACCTACAGTCTGCTACCTTAGCAAAGAAGAAAGATATGTGCATTCTCATATTAATTCTTTAGGGTCAAACTTGGTCATTATTATTTCATAATATTGAACTTTGATTGCTTTTGTTTTTCCTTTGATATTCTTTGCTCTGTTATGTATATTATTTTTCTGGTTCTGCTTACATCACTTCACATCAGTTCACATAACTCTTCTTATGCTTCTCTTCATCATGTATTGTTTCTTACAGTATAGTAATGTTCTGTTATATTAATTTACCACAGTGTGTTTATCCATTACCCTATCTTTGGCCATTTTATTTGTTTCACTTCTTTGGTAATTGCTGTAAATAGCACTTTGGTGCTGCTCTAAATATTTTGGCATATATTAGACTTTTTTTTTAGTTTTTAGTTTTAGAATTTATTTCAAACTTAAAATAAGAAAAGAAAAAAAATTGCTATGTACACAGCAGAACATGAGAGGATTCAATATAAAGCAATAAATTTCCATTTCAAGAGAAGCTATATAATGAATGCTACATATTATTTTCAAACCTATCCCCTTTCCTTTTCTTCCTTGTATATTTTCTTTTGTCCTGTGCTGCACGCTTTTTACTTTATCCCCTCCCCTGCTACAATTAAGTGCAGATGTTATATATACCTACATATATATACATATGTGTGTATATATATATACATACATATATAGATATCCATAAACATATACATATATGCACTTATATGCACATATACATAATGCTGTATTATGTTTATTTCCACTTGTCATCTGTTTCTCTTAAGGTGGATAGCATCTTCCTTCATATGTCCAGGTCTTTCCATACTTTTCTACATCCACCAGATCATTTTTTACACTGCAACAATATTCCAACCCAGTCACATTTTATCTGGGAGATTGTTTATGAGCATTTCCCCCTATTTTCTGCATTCCCTCTATTGGCTACATAGGTTTTATTTATGCAGGAAAATTTTAATTTAAAATAATCAAAATTATCCATTTTATACTTCAGCATTGCTCTCACTTCATAATTTGGTTTAATGCCTGATACTACTGAATCTAGTTTTTTTCACATCTTTTCCCCTTGGTTTCTTTGAAGTTCCTGACCCTTTGCTCTTCTAAATGAACTTTGTTATTATTTTTTCTGACTTAGATAATTTTTTTGTAATTTAATTGGTATGGCATTACATTAATAGATTAATTAGGTAAAATTGTAATTTTTAAAAATTATATCAGCTTTACCTACCCATGCACAATAAATATTACTTCAGTTATTTAGATCTCACTTTGTATAAAAGGTGTTTTGTATTTATGTTTGTATAGTTCATTTGTTTTGCAGGCATGCTCTCATATATACATATATTTTTATACTGTGTAATTATTTTTTATGGTCTAAAACTGTTGTTTAATGTGGCTGACACTTAGTTTGAACCCTTTTTTGTTAATTTTCTTTGTTTTTTGGGGGGGAAGGGGGAAGGCTGGGCAATTGGGGTTAAGTGACTTGCCCAAGGTCACACAGCTAGTAAGTATGTCAAGTGTCTGAGGCCAGATTTGAACTCAGGACCTCCTGACTCCAGGGCTGGTGCTCTACTCACTGTGCCACCTAGCTGCCCCCCTTTTATTATTGACCTCCAAGGTTTATATTCTGAGTCAAAGAATATGGACGTTTGAGTCAATTTTTTTCCCCCAGGAGGTTACATGTTATGGCTAGCCATCATTTCTGTGGTTTAAAATTTGAAAAGCATTTTACAGATATTATCTCATGTGATCTTACAATAGGTGCTATTATTATCCTATTTTACAGATAAGGAAATTAAAGCAGGTAGAGGTTAAGTGACTTGCCCAGGGTTGCCCAGCTAGTAAGTATCTGAGGCAGGATTTGAGTCCTTAACGTTGAGTCACTTTTTAAAAAAAAAAAAAAACAAATTGCTTTCCAGAGTAGTGGTATTTGTACTAATTCATAGTTTTACCAACAGTATGTAATGTAGCTGTCTTTCTAAAACCTCTCCATTGCTCCAAAACTTCATCTTTGCCATTTTTCTGTATGTGTAAAGTGAAACCTCAGAGTTGCTTTGAATTGAAGAAGCTCAGTAGCAAAGGGGATAGAGAACTGGATCAAGAGTGAAGAAAGCCCGAGTTTGAATGTGGCTTCAGATATTTGCTAGCAGTGTGATGCTAGGCAAGTCATTTAACTTCATTGACTTAGTATCCTCATCTGTAAAATGGAAACAATAATGGCATCCTACTGCTTGTGATTGTTGTAAAGATAAAAGTGAGACAATATTTTAAAAACGCCTTATAAACCTTACAGTGCTAGCTATAAAATAATTAATAATTTATTATTAACACTTTAACATATTATCAGTAATAATACTATATAATGAGTGATTTGGAGTAGTCTTCCAAGTATTTATTAATGATTTATAATTCATTTCAGAACTTTTAAAAAATATCCTTTGACATCTTATTCATTAGAGAATGTCTTTGTGTTATTTTCCTGTCAGAAATATTTGAAACAAATATTTTTTCTGAGTTGACTACTTCCTTTACTATCCTAGTTGTCTTGATTTTGTTTGAGCAAAAGGCTTTCATTTTCTTGGAATCTGGTAACTTTTTTATCTTTTGTGATCACCTCTATCTCTTGTTTGTTTAATAATTCACTCCTTGCTATAGCTATGAAAGCTACCACATTTTATGTTCAAGTTGTCATTTTTTTAGTAGTATGATCTTTAAAATTATATGTTCATTTTGAGCTTATTGTTGTATATGGTATGTGCTGTTGGTCTAAACCTACTTTCTGCTAACCTGCTTTTCAGTTTTCTTTAGAGTTCTTTTCTAACTGATTTGTATTCTGCAGTTTATCAAACACTGAGTTATTGAGTCCAGCTATTTCTTATTTTCCCTTAGTTAGTGTGTTTTATTGATCTCCTTTTCTGTTTTCTAATCAGTTCCAAATAGTTTTCATGATTACTGCTGTACGATAAAATTCAAGGTCTGAAAATATTGTTACTACTTTTTTTTCATTATTTCCTTTGGGATACTATATCTTTTGGTCTTCCAAATGAATTTTGTTGTTGTTTTATCTGATTCTGTAAAGCATCCCCTGGGTAGTTATGTAGCACTAAACTTATAAATTAATTTGACTAGTATCCTAATTTTTGTTATAATGCCATGAGCAACTATGAGCATCAAATAGCTTTCTAATTTTTAAAGTAATTTTTATGAGCATTTTGCAGTCGTATGTATCCAGATTTTGATTTTGCCTTGAGAGCAATATTCCTAGATATTTTGTACATTTTGAATGGATTATTCATTTCTATTATTGACTGCTGGACTTTATTGTTACTAGGTAGATAGATGTACTGTTGATTTTTGTGGATTTATTTTGTATCTTGATGATTCATTGTCTTGAGTATTGTCTTTGATGATCCTTAGGATTCACTAAGTAAACCATAATGTCATCAGCAAATAAGATACTTTCATATCCATTTGGCCTGTGTTCATGTCTTTAATTTTTTTCTCTTGTCTTGTTGCTATTGCTAACATTTCTACAACCATGTCAGATAAAAGTGGAGGAAATGGGACATCCTTACTTTACTTTTATGTTTATTGGGAAATCTTTTAGTTTCATTATTACGCATAGTTTTAGCTTTTGCTTTTATATAGATACTTCTTATATTTTTGAAGATTCTTCTGTGCTTATACTTTGTAGGGCTTTTAGCATAAACATATGTTTTATTTTGTCAAAAGTGCTTTTTGAGCTGTCTTTACATGTAATTGGAAAAAAATAAAATACCATTAAGTGGGGAAAAAAAAAAGAAACAGACAAAGAGAGGTAGAGAGATCTAACAGAGAGAGACAGGGATGGGATGGGAAGGAATAGAGATGACAAATGTTGCACACTCTGATGTCATTTTGTTTTCTTGTGTTACAGTAATGTGGATATGTTTTGAATATATAGTTCAATAAACATTGATAGGCCTAATTGGAATCTTCTCTACTAGGCAATGTTAGCTGGCATTTGCTTGACTGTTTTCCTTTGGTGTGAGGGAGAATATGTACTATCGTAGACTGGAGGATGAAGTAGTTATATCAGGAAATGACTAGTGTAAAAAGGCATCAATAAACTTTGAAAATAAAATTAAAGTTAGATAAAGTGAAGGTGTTTTCCACAATCAAACTTCAGGATCCCTACCAGAGATGGGTTTCTATTGAGTAATGGTGGATTTATATGCAAGTTGGGTCTTTCCAGGACAGTTACAAAAAATGACTGGTTCAAGGCCTATAAGTAGTTTTGAATTTCTAGGTTATTTCTAGGTTCTAAGCAGCTGCTAGTACATTTTAGATCCTGAACTAAGGAACATGGCAAAACAATGATATGACTAAATTGATGAAATCAAGGTTGATAGTGTCTCCTTCATATTCCCAAACATTAAATTTATTTTTTTTTAAAGAGGGGACAATATCCCCTGGCAATTATCCTGGCAATATCCTGGCAATAAAATAATTTTATTTCCTGTTGAAAAAAAAAAGGAAAAAAGTGCTTTCTATATCTGTTGATGTAATTGTTTTGGTTGTTTTTATTTTAAATTGTTTTTTATTTTAATATTTTTTCTAATATTTATTTTTGCAACCCTGGTATAAATCTAACTTGTAACTATTTTTTTTTATATATTGCTATAATTTGGGGGGGGGTGGGAAAGGACAGGATTTTATTTTAAAATTTCAACTTGAGATTCATTAATGATATGGGCTTAAGGTTCACTTTGTTTGCTTTATCCTCTCTTGGTTTAAATACTTATATATCTCAAAAAAGCAGGGTGACAGAGTATTTTCTTTTTCATTTTTTGAGAATTTGTTTAGTAATTATCAATTATTTTTTAAAAAATTTAAAGCTTATTCTTCAGAGAACCAATTTTATCCATTCTGTAGTCTTTGTTTCCTAGCTTATTTTTCCAATAATTTTATATTTTTAGTTTTATCAGTTGCCTTTTTTTGCTGTATTTTTCCAATAATTTTAAAGATTTTCTATTTTGTGCTTATTTGGGGTTTGTTAATTTATTTTCTGATTTCTAAAACTTGAATATTCGTTAAACCTCTCTTTTTTCTTGCTTGTTAATAAACATTCTCAGGGATATTTTTTTTCTATCTCTATAATCCTTTGGTATTTTGACACTGAATGCATAAATTAATTTAGTATTATCATTTTTATTATAGTGACACAACCTCAACCATGAGCAATTAATGTCTCTTAAATTATTCAAGTCTGACTGTCTTATAGTCATAGTCATATGGCTCCTATCTATGCCATATGACTCTTAGATATTCTATTGGTGTTGTAGTTACTCAGAAGAGAATTTCTATTTCTTTCTTTTGTTTTGTTGGTGATATTCAGAAAGGCTCATGGTTTCTGTGGGTTTATTTCTTGTGAATTTATTTTTCTTTGCTGAAGTTATTGCTTCAGATATATTTTAATTTATACTCCAGAGTTCTTTAAGCAGACCACCAAGCATCTACAAAACAATAATTTTGTTTCCTCTTTGTGCATATTCCCTCAATTTCTTTTCTTTGTTTCATTATTATAGGTATCATTTCTATATTACATAAAATAGTAGTGCTGATAATGGGCATCTTTACTTTACCGCTAACCTATTTGGAGAGGCCTCTACTTCATTCCTATTACATAAAATTCTGGCTTTTAGTTTTAGGTAGTTACTACTTACCATATTAAGGAAAAGTCCATTTATTCCTATGCCTTTTAATATTTTAAAACAGAATTGATATTGTGTTTTACCCAAAGCTTTTTATCCTCTTACTTATATAATAATTTGACTTTTTTATTATCTCGTTTGTAGTTTCCTAATATTGGACCAACGCTATTGCTATAGCCTCTTTACTAGTATTTTATTTAAAATGTTTGTGTCAGTAGTTATTCATTTTGGTATATAGCTTTTTTCCTTTGTTTTATCATAGAAAGAATTAGGTAGGATCCTTTCTTTCCTATTTTTCTCAGTCAATTTATGTAATACTGGAATTGCAATGAATGCAATTTCTTTGGATGTTTGATAGAATTTACTTTTAAATCTAACTGCTACTGGTCTGCCATCCTTCTTTGGCTCCTTTATCCCTTTCCCTGCTATTTATTCTTCCATTGGTTTTAATATATTACTACACGAAACTGTATGTCTCTGTATGTATATACATGTAAAGGATCGTTTTTTATATGGCTCATAGGTGTTTGAAATTTGTATTATATCTATTTTCCCTACTCCATTCTCTATTTTTTTTAATACTCACCCTAATTGTGAGATTAACAATGGCTCCCCAGAGTCTTGCCTGGTCAAATCACCCAACATTCTTCCAGTGAGTGAGAGAACCAAACAAAATGCTAACCTCAGAGTATATATACCCTCATTTAGGGCCTGAGGGTTTCACACCTGAGGGGTTTCACACTTCTCATGACCTAATTAGCAGAAGGGTGTGGACCTTTCTACAAACAAAGGCAAGGCTCAATTAAAGGCCCTTGGTTGCCTTAATGCTAAGAAACACTCCAAAACAAAAGTTGCTCTTACAACTTTTTATTTCACTTATGTAAAAAATATCTTTTGCTTCATTTGCTTTTGATACTCTTGTAATCCGTGAGACTAATCTGTGTGTTTTTTTTTTCCTCTGAGGCTCTTTTTCTACCTGTTATATAGTTATTTTCTTTTCTTAATGGTTTTCCTGTTGGGCAACTTATATTGCATAATATTTCTTCATAGTGTTTAATATGTTCTGTTTGCTCATATCTTCAGCCTCAGGTCTTGATTTTATTTGTGCCATCTGTTCCCTCCTTCCTTCTTCCTTGAATTCTTGAATGGAATGGTGAGGCTTCTTTTGGACGTGATTTTGTTTTCCTGGCTTCCTTTTACGGGACTGCATCTTGCCTGATGTGTAGGTGCTCAGAGCACTGGCAGGCTTCAGAATCACCCTCCAGTTTATTGTAGTGGTGTTATGTCCCCACTGGGTCTTCTCCCTTGGGGATGTTGCAGTCTTCTTTCTCCCTAATGGTAATCTTTTCAGGGCTTTCCCAGTCAGAATACTGTCATTTCCATCCCCTCCCCTTCTCCCAATTCCGTGGTATTTCTAGATCAGGACATTGCATTGGGCATCTGGCCTGTACTCATGCTAGCTTCGCTGACAAACCTCTCTTTCCAGTTTCCTTAGTTTCAAGCCGTCTCTTTCTACTATACTGTGCTGAATGAAGAGGCTATAAGCTTGTTTCTCTTTGGATTTCTTGGTCATAGTTCAACTTGCTCCTCTTTTTAGATCATTGCTTATCTAAATGGGTTCAGCTCCTCTGTGGCCTTTCACGTGGCTCTCTTAACCTGAAGCTCATCTGTGTGTTGGAGGATGCAAGCAAAACATGGTAGCTCCAAGGGACCTCTGGAAGTTTGGTTAGAAGTGAGGACGTGATATGTGCTGAGCTTTGCCTTCAAAGAATGAAAAGTAACACATGAATACCCCAAGTTATACATTGGTAGCCATGAAGTCAAATAGTTACTTTGTGCAATTACAACCTCTTCGTGCCTAGATTTTCTCTTATTATTAATTTTTAACCATCCTTCTCACTGAAACAGATTCTATCAATATATCAGTCACTTGGAAGAATGTTTTAAAAGAAATTATTTCCAAATGGCAACATCAAGACCAACTCAAATTTCCAGTGAAAATCCCACTTTAGCCCAAGAATATTCTCTGTACCATTTGAAAAACCAGAGCCAAGGTAATTGTTAATAAGAGAAAAAGAGTTCTATCACATCACTGAACAAATTTCACTAATACATAACATTTACTGGAAAATGTAATACCTTTATATATATCCATGATAGCTAAAAGTTACAAATTGGACAAATCACATCTCTGAATAATGTTTAAATACATCCTTCCAAAAATCGCATTTAAAACCAAAATTTCAAATCATTTTTCTATCACCATCATTAAGTATTGTATAACATAATATAAATAATAAATAATTTAAAACTCAGTGAGCTGAGGTTTTTTTTTATAGCATTGCTTTTCATTTTTGCTCTTGATAGGTGAAAGGGTTTATTCCCACATTCCATAATGACATTAACAATATTAACAACAACAATAATAATGATAATCAATGACATATTGCCAGATCCCTTAACCAGCAAGATTGTGGGATAGCCACTTTCTCCAAACCTCTCTACAATCCTCCAATCCCTCAAAAAAAAGGAATTATGCACTAGTTGAAGAGTAATTACAACTAAATCCAAAGAAGACAGAAGCCCTGATAAGGTAAAATCTTTTATGAATTAACACAGAACTCTGATACTTAGAGTGCTCAATCAATGTCTTTCCCCTACCAGTGCAGAAACAGATAAATCGACAGAGAATATCCTAAAACCAGAAGGAGTAAAGAGTAAAAACTCAGTGGGAAATCAACCAAACCATTATTGCCAGATGAAAGAGAATCTTTTGGACTCCCCAGACATCATGGGATCACAACAAGAAAATTCAAGACAATTTGTAAGAGAAATAAAATCCATAAAACAAGAAATTAAGAATGAATATAGGTCAGAGGTTAAAGCATTTAAGAGGTAAATAAAATATGCAGTTAATACATTTAAAAAATTAAATCCATTACAAGCACTCTCTAAAGAAGCAAAATAGCTATTAACAGTTACTGATTGCAAAAATACTTAAGTGGATGGAAATTTGGCATAAAAAAGCAAAAGACAACAATGTTCAAAGAACATATAGATTCTATATAAAGCAGAGCAACTGCACTTGATAGCAGGATGCCTAGTAATAATTTAAGGTTCATAGATCTCCTAGAACAACATTAAAAAAAGACCTCTAAATATAATTCAGGAAATAATATAAGAAAATTGTTCTGAATTTCTGATTACTGAGAACTAATCACTGATAAGATCATACTGGAGAAGAATAACAACAAAATTATGCTTCAAGTTGTAAAATACAGAGTAATTGAACATTTTCAATGACAAAAAACTTATTTAATGTAGCCTACCATTCCCACAACTCTAATCCTGTATCTCTTTATCTCTTCTCAGCTAAATTCTTCTATATTCAGTGTCTCCAGTTCCTCTCCTCTGAATAGCTTCTAAACCTGCGACCTCTCTGGTTTCCAGCATCATCATACAAATGAAGCTTCTCTCCAGCATTACCAATGATCTTTTGATTGCCAAATCTAATGTCTTCTCCTTAATCCTTTTTTTTCTTTACCTCTTTGTAGCATTTGACGCTGTCGACCACTGTTTTCTCTTGAATAACTTATCTTCTCTAGTTTTTAACAACACTGCATTTTGTTATCTCTTTCCTGTCTGTCTACTACTTCTCAGTTTCCTTTGATAGAGCTTCATCCCTGTCATGCACCTTAACTCCGTGTGACTCCCAAGAGTCTGTGCTGGTCCTTCTCTTTTTTTCAGCTGAATTTTGGACATCTCAGAAGAAAGCCCAGTAGATGTCTCGGTCTTTTCAAAACAGAACTCTTTATCTTTTCTGCCAAACATACCCTTTGTCAGAACATATTATTGTCAAGGGCAGCGAGAAGTTTTCTAAAGAATAGATCTGACCATACATGATAAACCAGTATTTCCCTACCCTTGTCGTAAAGATAGGTTAGACTAGTTCTTTAACTAAAAGTCAAGCAAGCTGTGTCCACGATTTGATTGACCCAAAGGGTTAAAGCTTAAGCCCTCAAGCTGTTGATATGGATTCCTAGTGGCTTCAGGTCTTATTGACACAGCTTCCTGGTTACCCGAGGGCATTAAAATTTATCAAATTGGAGTCTAGACCCTTCAGACTTGGTAAGATGTTTCTGTCCCAAGATTGTATCAATTACTAGTGACATCTTATGCTTTTGAATGACATATAAATAAATATATGGACATGATCTGAGTGCTGTGTTCTTGTTGAGTATCCATTCTGTACTATTGCTAAGTAAACTTTTTTGTTTCCTGTTAAATGATCTGTGAATTTCTCACTTCATTCTAACATCGTTCCTAAACTACCAGAATGCCAGCCTGATACAGGTACTCAAAAAACTCCAGTGGTTCTCAGTTACCTGCAGGACCAAACATTGAATCCTTAAATATGTTTTTAAAACTTTTAACAGTATGCCTCTTTCCTACTTTTCCAATCTTCTTATGCTGTACCAACCCACTTCATATTCTTTGGTCCAATTGTACTTAACTTTCTGTTTCTCACACACAGTGTTGAATCTCCCATCTCTGTGACGTTGTATAGGTTCACATGTTGTGATCTCTCTCTCTCTCTGTTTCTCTCTCCTTCCCTCCCTTTCTTTCTACTTTCTTTTACTTTTCTTAGAATCCTTGGCTTTCTTCAAGACTAAATTCGAACACTACCTCCCACATGAGGCTTGTCTTGGTACTCCAGCTGCCAGTGCTTTCCCCTCCAAGGTTACCTTCTATTTGTTTTGCTTTGTTCTTTAAACTTATATGCACATAAATATATGTTTATATATGTTGTTTCTTCCTTTAGAATGTAAGCTCTTTAAAGGGAGGATTTTTTTTCTTTTTCTTCATATTCCTAGCTCAGTGCCTGTCACATAGTAAGTGATTATTAAATGTCTGTTGATCGATTGCTGCTTGACCCACCTTCCTCCAGTACTTACTACATGTGTTTTCATGGGTGATATACAGCTTTTTGTGTCGTTTTAAATTCTTCAAAGATGGTGGTGTTCCTAGATTGGGACTCATACATCATAGTATTGGTATTTTAAAAAATAGGGAAATGCTTATGTTTTTATCTTGTGTCAGAGCAGCTTAGGAGTGTCAAAAGCACTGCGCTACTTCCTAAATGTAATCAAGCCTATTGTCTTTCTCCAGTTCCTTGTCCAGTTCTTTGTCCACTTGTGGTCCCTTGCCTACCTATGTATGCTGTTGTATTAACTCAGTGGAGTAGGCCACCAACCTCCTGTCCTAATCTAGACAGTAGATTTTGTTTTTTTTTCCCCTACGAAAATTTTATGCCTGGTCAATCTCTTTTGAATAATCATTAATCAGATAATGTTTTGAAGCTTATTCTAGGCAACACAGTATAATCTGTGAACTAGAGTATTTGAAGGATCTCACCGTCTGTAGAGAATCTCTTCCATTTAGATTACGCATAAAGCATCCTCTTTTTGATGAGTACACATCTCCCTGTTTTATGCTTCATTTGATATTATTAATATGAAAGTTGTTTGAGGTGGTTGTATTTATTAATAAATCTTACATGGTCTATGCCCATACATAAGAGACTACTCATAGGAAGAGAGATTAAATACTGTGTTTTATTCTGTGGTGTCAAATTTTTGTCAATTCTGTGACTATAGAAACCATAGCATTGGATCTATTATTTCTTACAATGTTGACTCCCAATGTGACTCAACCATTTCTTCTTTTCAACACTCTACAGGGAGTCTACCCAGTGGCTAGAAGCCCTCTTCTAGATCTTCCAACATTACTTATGACATTACAGTGAATCAGATGGACTGCCAATAAGTTATCCTTTTTCTCACTTTATATGACTACTTCTTTTCTTTCCCAGACACGTCATTCTAATGATATCTTTTATGCTACTTCTGTTTGATTCTTTATTGTTGATATATGGATATGTACCTTTTAAAGCTATAAACTGCACCAAGACTTTTGGAATTAAAACAATATATGTATGTATATATTTGTGTACACATATATACATGTACATGTGGTACATCTATGTGCCTTTTATTTATCTATCTGCCTATCAATCTTAGTCTGCTCACACCAATTATGTGCCTCTTCCATAGCCCTTTTTATGAATTGCAATTTTAAAACTTTGAAGACTGTGCTGGTCTGTGACTCCTAGCCTAGCCACATAGTTCCACTAGTAGAATATGCTAGTACCTTATTTCAAAAGTGTGAACAATTTACATTGTGGGAACTTTCTTCACCAATACATATAACAGCCTGCATATGACTTAGATCAGGGGCAGGAAATCTGAGGCCTCAAGGTCACATGTAGCCCCCTAGGTCTTCAAGTACAGCCCTTTGACTGAATCCAAACTTCACTGAACAAATCCCCTTAATAAAAGGATTTGTTATATAAAACTTGTACTCAGTCAAAAGGCTGCAGCCAAGGATCTAGAAGGCCACATGGTTCCCCACCCCTGACTTAGATAATGTCTTAGAATAAAAAGATTAAGTGACTTTCCCAGGATTTGAACCTAAAATTAGAATTTTTAGAACTTCTAACTTCATCTTTTAAGCATGCTGTATCTTTGTTATTCTTTTACATAATTATTGTTTCTGTGATTTTTTTATTGACCCACTAGAAGAGTATGCCAACATGTAAAGGATCTGTGATTCAGAAGTGTGGAGAATTCCCGTCTTCCACCAACATAGTGGCCTATGCCCTAGAGAGTTGCCTGAGTAATACAGAAATTGAATGCCTTTCCCAAGCTTTGAACCCAGAGTTAGTTTTTTCCTTGGAGGATTTCTTTAGCAGCATCCTCCAGATTTTGGTATGTTACCCCTTTGCCTTTCTCTCAAACATACTTATCATTTCTATGACTTGTTATTTGAACAACTCTTTATTTGTGATACCATTATTTAGGCTCTGTTTTGGCCCGTGTCTTTTTCTTATATTTCAAATGTTTGTAGCTATTATTATTGCATTATGATTTATAATTGATCTATTTAACATTTCTAACATCTTGCTTTAATTTAAGGTTTTTTTTGTACCTTAGCATATGTTTTTGCAAAGCTGTATGATGTGGTATAAGAAATTAATATTCTGTCATATTCCCATAGAGATACCATTTTTGGCTACAGTTTGCATAACTGTTTTTACTTTTTTACCTTTCTGTGATATTTCTCCAGCTCATTCAGTTTGTATTTTATGTGTGCGTGCACATGCACACACACAGAGCCATATAAGAATATATAAATATAAAATACAAATATATAAGGCTACAGTTTATTCAAAGATATGGATGAGTCAGCACTGAGAAGAATACTCATACTAAAGAAATAAGTTTCAGTGAGTACCACAATATGAAAATGTAGTCTACCTACCACTGTTTATTTATTGAGTACAAAAAGTTTGGCAGTCTTTAAATATCTCTTCTTACAAAGAGTCACCTCCTCTCTCCTCCATTTACATCTCATCCCTCCCATTCCCTTACCCCACTGACTTTTTTGCTGCTTTCTAAAGCCCTCTGATAGAGAAGTATAAAGGTAAGTGAAATTTAAATATTTTATAGTTTATCATTTTTTTAATCTTGATAAAAACTTACCTAAGTAAGAGTTTGGAAGTGTGTGATAGTAAAGTTGCTCCAGTTTGCCTTCTTACTGTAGGGCCATTTTATTCAGTGGGAAAAAGCAGTCATTGAAGTGACTATTAGAGAGGCAGCTTATAATAGTGGATATTATGTAGGACTTGGAGTCTAGAAGGCTAAGTATTCAAATCCTGCCTTTGACATGTATTACAAAAATGATCAAGAGCATATTACTTTGTCTTTCTGAGTCTCAATATTCTCATCTGTAAAATGAGGATAATAATACTTGTAGTATTTTACTTACAGGTTTGTTGTAAAGCTCAAATGAAATAATATGTGTAAAACTTTGCAAGCTTTAAAATGTTTTAGAAACGTTAGCTATTATTTAAAAATTTTGAGAGATTTCAGACTCCGGTATCGAACAGGTTAAAATTAGAAATAGGCTTAGTAAAATAGAAATGTGTCCTTTCCAGGCTTTGTTCATTATGTGACTTGAGGTAAATTACTTATATTTCTGTGTTAATTCTTTAGTTTGTTTTCTTGTACGTATGTGTGTGTGTGTGTGTGTGTGTGTGTGTGTGTGTATGCATATACACACATATACATATATGTGTTCGTAGATTTTTTTAGGTCTTTACCTTCTTTGGTACTGGAAACTTGTTTCCCCTTGCAGATTGGCAACTCATGTAATTTATAGTCTTAGAAAATTGCCTTGGACACTGAGATTAAATTTATGATTGCTGAGCCACTATGTATCAGAGGTAGGACTTCAACCCAGGTCTTTTTGACCTAAAGGCCAGCCCGCTATTCACTGTGCTATACAAGGGGTATGATGTGTGGTAGTAGAGGACTTTAAGATGCCAGTGAATTACTGATACTTTCTATATTGGAAGTTTCCCAAATGGATGAAATCACAGGTCCAGACCAAAGTCAAATATATAAGCATACTTTAATGTTTCATGTATCTGTAATTTATTTGGTATAGTTGGTTTCTGATGCAGATTTCAGCCCATCTAGATATATAATAAAGTCAAAGATTTGTAGTTGGAAGGGACCTCAGAGGCCACTGAGTGTAATGGCAAGTAAAGTGGGACTGTCTTTTGTTTTGGAGTGCGTCTCAGCACTAAGGCAGTCAGATGCCTTTGAGTCTTGCCTTTGTTTCAGTCAAGAGTCTTTGATTGAATCGAGAGTCTTTGATGGCCTGGTTAAGTCATGGAAAGGCCTAGGTCACATAGGTTTGAGCTGCGTGGTTGTGATGTCCTCTGACCCTGAAGAAGTGAATATATACTCTGAGGTTAGCATTATGCTTGGGGCTCACTCATTTGAAGAATATCATGTGATTTGACCATGTGAGACTCTGGGTAGCTGTTGGAGACCCCAGCTTTGAAAAATCCAGATGTTAGTGCTTCTGTCTCTGGTAACTATGTATGTAATGTCTTGGACACACAGCTAGAAGCCTGTCTGCTGATTTGTGTTATTTTGTTCTGTTTATATAATTCCTGCTTGTAATTTCTGTTTGTGTTTTCTCTGAAGTTCAGGGTGCTGACTTTTCCCCCAGAACTAAGTGAATGGTATATGTATGTTTAATTAAAGTGAGATTGTTAACCCCTTAAAGTTGCTTTCCTTAGAAAAGCAGATCAAAGAACCTGTTCTAGCAGCCCTACTGTGTGCTGGTGTTATTGGTCTTACATAGCCACAGTAGCGGCAAGTAGTATTGTTGTTACACCGAGTCCAACCTAATAATTTTACAGATGGGAAAACCGAGACTTAAAAAAGTTAAGTAATTTGACAAAGTTCACGTAGCTAGTAAGTGTCAGAGGTGAGATTTGAACTCAGACCCGTTGACTGCAGAGCCAATTTTCTTTCTACTTTACCATGGCTTCTTAGAGTTACAGAGAGTTGACAATTTAGCACCCAACATCTGGATTTTCTAAGCTTGTCCAGACTGGTTTTATGGGATTTACTGTGCCTATTCTTTACATTTTTCTTGCTTAGTAGGACCTGCCATTATTTGTGTTCTGTGGGCATGCCCTTTGAGAGCGTACTGCCATTTCCATGACATTTTAAGGTCTTCATTACTTCTGCTCTGTATTATTGCTTTCACTTTCTAATTGGTCTTCTGGTTTCAAGTCTCACTCCACCGCAATTCATGAGCTTCAAAAGTGATTATCCTAAAGCAAGTTATAACAAGTCTACTTCTCCTAAGTAAGTTCTTGCCACTCTTCTTTACCTCCAGGATCAAATGTAAGGTCTTATGTTTTGGCATTTAAAGTTCTTCACAAGTGCCCTCCTGCAGTTTTAGTCTTATAACTTTACTCAACACATTTTGTATTCCAGCCACACTGAGTTACTTCACACACAGTGCCCCATCTCCTGTCTCCATGTCTTTACACTGGCTGTCTCCCTTCCCCTCCTCACCCCCCTTTTAGTTTTTCTTTCTTCAGCTTAAAATCATATATGAAGGAGACCTTTTCTGGTTGCCCCACATTCCTCCCTAAGATTATCTATCTCTTGAATTAGAATGTTAGCTTCTTGAGGGCAGGGACTATTTTTTTGGTCTTTATTTGTATCTCCAGTGCTTAGCACAGTGCTTGACACATAATAAGCACTTAATAAATATTCAGTGAATGATTGAAGAAATTTCAAAGTAAATGGCATAGATTAAAATTTCAATTTTGTTAAAGTGTATAGTGATGATATATTAGAGTTACTAGAACAATTTACTCTCATGAGTTCCTTTGATGTGAAAGTTGTAGGTCTAAAAAAAATCCCAAATTGAATGGTAAGCTTGAATCTGAAGAACATAATGCTTTTGAGAAGAATGTGATTGACAAAAGGAAGATTCCAAATTGTTTTCTTCTAATTGCTTACCAACTTGGAGCAACATTTTCATTTAAGATATCAAAATGAATCTGTTATTTGTGTTGAGTTTAGGTAATGCCGAAAGAAGAAGAAACTATCTAAAAGCAGTTGCCAAAGGTACTTTTATCTGTTAGGTAATAAGTACTTAATACTCCATTTCTCAAATGAGTTTTAACAATAACTAGATAGTTATAGCATGTCCTTAAGTGAAAAGCACATGAACTTCTCTACATGACTGTATCCTGTTCAACCCTTCTAACATGTGCCCAAAGTTGTTTTTGCTTATAAAAGTGGAAAATGGGCTTGATAAAAATGTTTAGTCTGCAGTGCCTTGTTTTATTTATCATATCACAAAAGAACAATGTTTTGCTGTGTTGTGGTCAAAATAGAAGCCGACCTTGCTTGTTCACAAGAACTCAAAACCTAGAGATAAGGGGTACAAAATAATAGAGTACAATGGAAAGAGTGCAGTGTAATTATTTGTAGCTTGTCAAGTGAAGCCCTTTCAAGCCCCAAGTGATTCAAATCTGGGAACGCTGCACAATTCTGTAAACTAACCATAACCAGCATCAGAGAAATCTCACCTAGCCCCTTCGACAGTACCGAAATTGCATCAGTTTGTCATGCACTGAGCATGCCAGCTCCACACAATATCATTTGCTTGCAAATAGACCTGCCCCCAAAGCCCTGAAACACATTCCTTGGTATCTGACTCTTGGCCTGTGATTTGTCATGTCTCTGGTGCTATCAGTGTATAGTAATTTTAATAGATTCTGATGGTTTGCTTGTAGAAGCAAAGAATACACTATAGATTTGGCATATAACATGGTAGAAACTAAAGACTAAGGAGAAAGTGGAAAATTATTCTTTTCACATTAAAAGTTGATTTTAAGAGGCAATATGTTACTTTATGATTTAACCTATAAAATTTGCTTTTGAGCTTTTAAAATGTTAGCTCAAAAATTATTTCTTCTCAATTTTACAGACTATAGCGATAAAATAATTAGTAGGTAAATTATGTCTTTGCCTCTGCGTCTCATTTTCCTAATTTGTAAAGTTAGGGAAGTTAGGCTAGAAACTCTCTACAACCCCTTTCAGCTCTAACATTGTGTTAAATTACTCTAGCTGAAGTAATCCTTTCACAAATAGTGTCTCATTTACAAAGGTTCAGAGCTTCTTGGATAAACAGAACAAATAATGAGGGACTTTAGTTAAAAACAAAAAAAAAACAAAACTAAAACTTGGACTTTTCCCCTACAGTACTCTTCCATCTTTATTTTTGTGTGGAATCAGTAGAAATAGGAACATACCAACCAAACGAAAAATACCTTGTTACTTCTCTAACTGTAATGAACCACTACTTGGCCCAAGGGCATGGGGCACTTCTATGCATTTCTTCATAAAGGGGCCCTCTGCTCCAGACCCATGCAAGTGGTATGGATTAGGTTCAATTTTAGGGAACCTTATCTTTAATGAAGGAAGATCTAAGTTTCCTTTTCTTACTCTCTTTCCACTCCTTCTACCCAGACCTGCCTACCTCCAAGTGCTCCAGGGAAAATTTCTTTAAAATTAGGTTGTAGCTAATGACTAAGGCCTCCCCATATGGGAAGAGTAGAAAAGTCCTTGATGTGACTCAAGTATGAGACAGGCATTTATTTTCTACACACAGCAAAAATCTAAGAGATTCATAGTGCACGTGGGCAGAATGGCTTAAATGAGGATCCAGTAATTTAAATTGTAACTACTGTCACAGTATCTTGGTAGATTGATCCTTAAACCTCATCTGTCTAACCATGAATTGGTTTTCAGAACTGCTGATTAGGCATTTTACACTTCACTTTGGTTCTGCATTATTTCCCTCAAAGTTCATGGTTCTTCTTGTTGTCAGTTGTCTTCCTGATGTAGAAGCTTCCCTTGTTTCCAGAAAGCTTTACTCGTACCTAGGACCTGGAAGTTAAAAGCTTGCCTCCAAGCTTGGACAAGTCCACCTGGGGTAAAATGTTCAATCACTCAGGAAAGGAAATATAAAGCAGAAAAAGGTGCCAGAGGTCTAGGCACAAGCTTGCCTAGATGAGTTCATGGTCCACAAGGGAGTGGTACAGCCTATCTCTCCACTATCCCCATTGAGAGTCTGGAGACAGTTATGCTACTTGGTGTCCAGAAGAGATTCATCAAACATACCAAGTAGGAAGTTACTGCTCTTTTTAAAAAGATCCACTGAATCATCCTTCAACTCAGTAGCCAATGAGTAGAGCTGTTGGTCATTTCAAAGTGCCATTTCAAATCATTTCATTTCATCAGGAAAGAATTGGAAATTGAGGGGATGTCCATCAATTGGGGAATGGCTGAACAAGTTGCAGTATGTGAATGTAATGGAATACTATTGTGGTATAAGAAATGACAAGCAGGCGGATTTCAAGAAAATCTGGAAAGACTTATGTGAACTTGCGCAAAGTAAAGGGAGCAGAACCAGGAGAACCTTGTACACAGTAACAGCAACATTGTGAGATAATAAACTGTGATTGGTTTAGCTCTTCTCAGCAATACAAATCCAAATGCTATCTACATCCAGAGAAAGAACTGATAGAGTATGAATGCAAATTGAAGCATGCTATTTTCACTTTCTTTTTTTTGTAGTTTTTTCCTTTCATTCTGTTTCTTCTTTCACAATATGACTAATTTAAAAAGATATTTTACATGATTGCAAATATATAACATGTCAAATTGCTTACCATCTTGGAGGGAAGAGGAGGGAGAGAAAATTTAGAACTCAAAGTGGTATTTAAAAAATGAATGTTAAAAATTGCCTTCACATGTAATTGTAAAACATATTTGTTTAAAATTTTTTTTAAAAAAGTTAAAAAAAACCCAAAGTACCCACATCCTTCCGGTGACAGAGCCAGTACATGTCTAGAAGACAGTTATTGTGCTGAGAGTGCTGAGGTCAGCATGGTTAGCTGGAACTAGGAAAGGAAATTGAGCATGTTTCATGGGATGGCCTTTATAAAACTAGTGATATAAGATATATAAAAAATAGAAGAGCCATGTAGAATAGTTCCTTGGTTCTTTCTTCTGCTTGTAAGTCAGTTATTGAAGAATTTCTAGGCCTGCCTGGCTTTTGGCCCAGGTTCCTTTCCTTGCTGTCTATGCTTTGGCCACATTCTGATGAAGTTCTTGCCCTGTTCTTAATATCCTATGTCTTGGACCAGTTGTAGTGTTTCAGCTATTGAGGATCATCTTCCTTAAGTGTATTCCTTAAATCTAGTAATGGGGAAGCTTTTTTTTTTCTGGGGAGGTATACTTTATATTATCTCCATTCTTTATCTACTTTTAAATTTCACAGGAGTATGCTGGTAAAGTACTTTAATTCTGCCCAAAGCTCACAGGAAACTTATTAATAGTTACATTAAAAAAATACCTGAACTTAGGATTAGTTTTTTTTAAGGAAGAGAAATGTAAATGTTAGTTTACCAGTTTTTAAATTAAGAATACAGGAACATAAATGTTTATTAAGTAAAAGAAATATGTTCTGCATTTCCACATTTTAACTGGATAAGATTAAAGGTGATAAAGAGAAGGGATTGTTTACATATCTGGCAAAATATTACCAAGAAATTGAATTTTTCTCCACAAAATATACCTTAAATAATTAAAATTCTTTACTAGTATACTCAATTTAAATTCAGCATTGGATAAAGAGAATGGAAAGTATTTTAAGGGATAATTTTATAACTGTTGTTTAAAGAGGTAGATAGATGAGGCTCTTAGGAGTTTTATCTTTTCAGAATGAGGGATTTCAGAGGTACATATAGCATATGAAAAGAGAGAAATCCCTGGCTGAATGTTTTGGAAATGGATGTCAGGTTTGAGGGTTGTTTTTGCATATGAGTACATGTTATCCTGAGCAGTTGAATAGCATGACTGAATATGTTAATTTAATTTTGAAAAAAAAATTCTGTATAACTTTTCATAAAAAATTGCATAAAATGAGATATCCATAATAATAGTTATTTGTAAAGTGCTTTATATATGTTATCTTTTATTCTTCACAACAGCCCTGTGAATTAGGTACAGTTATTCCTCATTTTACAGATGGAGAAATTTAAGAGATGTCAAATAATTTACCCATGGTCTCAAACCTCTAGCCAGTAAATGCCTGAGGCAGGATTTAAACTTAGTTCTTCCTGGCTCCAGGTCCAGTACTCTATCTATTGTGTTACCTTTATACATGTAGGTTTAGATGTGCCTATTGATGTATGCTTAAGTTTCAGAGATGCATTTTCATACATAAGTTCTCTCCTTTATAAAGATGAGCTAGTGGTACTTCTTAGAAATCTTAGGTTTCATACTCCTTATGATTTGGTAGGGTTTTTCATGTCAGTTTGTGTATTCTTGGATATCTTTTTTTTTTTGAGGGAAGAAGGCAAGGCATTTGGGGTTAAGTGACTTTGCCTAAGGTCACACAGCTAGTAAGTGTCAAGTGTCTGAGACCAGATTCGAGCTCAGGTCCTCCTGACTCCAGGGCTGGTGCTCTATTCACTGAACCACCTAGCTGCCCCTATCTTTGGATATCTTAAAAAAAATGTTACTTATCACAGAATTTGAGTTGGAGGGACCCTCAGGAGTCCATACACAAAAAAGGAATCTGCACCGTACAGCACATCTAAATAGGGGATTGTCTAGGTAGCCTCTACTTGAAAATGTATGGGAAAGAAGGATGGACAATGAGAGAGATAAATATCACTTTGAGGGACCCCTGGTACCCTTTCTGCTTCTGAACAGGTTTGATTGTTAAGAAGTTTTTCCTTGCATCAAGCCTAAATTTTTCTCTTTGCAATTTCTAAACATTGTTCCTGGTTCTGTTCTCTGAGGCAAAATAAAACAAATCTAGTCCTTTCTCTATATGATAAACTTTCTAATACATGACATGGTATCATGTCCTGACAGCTCAAGGCCCTTCACCATCTTGTTTCTCTCCTGTAGATACTCTCTGGCTTATCTTAAACTGTGATGCCCCAGACTGAACATAGTACTTCACGAGGTCTGATGAAGAAGGCACAGTATATATTTACCTATTCTTGAAAGTTATGATATCTCTCAATGCAACTGAAGATTTCATTAACCTTTTTTGTCTGCTTTATCACACTGATTACTCATATTGAATTTTCAGGATAGTGATATCCCTAGACCTTTTTCAGGACAATTGCTGTCTATCCATGCTTCTCTGTCTCATACGTGGAAACTTAATTTTCCCCAAGCCTAAGACATTTATCTTTACTGAATTTCACCTTATTGGATTCAGCCCTATTCTAGCCTGCCAAGAGGCTTTTGGTATGTTGTACAGTGGGTTAGCTCTTTCTCAGCTTATTGCTGTCTGCAAATTTTATGAGTATGCTGTCTATGCTTTTATCTGAGTTGTTGACAAAAAATGTAAAATAGTACAGTACACATCTCTGGAGAATTCCATTAAGACCTTCTTCCATGTGACAGGCATTTGTTGAACCATTAACATCTAGTCTTTGAATCTGTCCATCCAACTTAGTTTGGAATCTACCTTATTATCATCTAATCTATATCTCTCCATCTTCTTCATAATAAAAGCATGGGATAATTCATGAAAAGCTTTGGTAAAATGCATTCCTCTCCTCTGCTATTAGTTTAGTAGAAGGGAAATTAATTTTGTCTGGCATGATCACTTCTTGGAATCATGCTAGCTCTTTATTTTTTTATTTTTTTTTTTGGAGAGGAATTATGATATGGATTTATTCAGGGAATGCTCATCCAGTGAAATCAGATTGTTGTTACATTGAAATATGAAGTAAGCACATAATCAAATGAATACCCTTTATTACAAGTTAGAGTTCAATTTTAAAAGCATCCAAAAACTGTGATTTATGTATAGGCAATAGGCATTTATTGTGACTAGGTCATAAAATTT
>CM053622.1:406271990-406313235 GCA_028646595.1 Phalanger gymnotis
TTCTAAAATTTTCCTAGGAACCAAAGTCAAACTCACTGGCTTCTTCTCCCATTTTTGAACATTACGACATATGCCTTTTTCTGATCTTTTAGTACCTTGCTTAGTTTCCATTTCTTTTAAATATCACAAATAGTGGCTCTGTAGTCAAGTTTGCTAGTTCTTTCTTGAATTCCTTCAGTTCTTTGGGTCTTGGTGACTAGAATTCATAAAGGACAGCTATTTTAAGTGATTTCTTATCCTTATTTATCTTAGGTACAGCTCTCTGTTAGCCATTTTTTTCCTTTCATTTCCAACGAATAAGTTATTTATCAACCATTTATTAAGTATCCTCCCTGTTCTAAGTATTGTATTGGGGATACAAAGAAAAACACAGTCTTCAAGGAGCTAACATTCTAATAGGGGTCCTATCCTGGGCCCATTTCTGTTCTCCCTCTCTACTACTTTACTTGATGATCTCATCAGCTACTATTTCTGCTGCAATTCCTTTTTTTTTTAAGATTTTTTATTTTTAGTTTACAGCACTCAGTTCCACAGGTTTTTGAGTTCTAAATTTCCTTCCCCTCCCTCCCCTCCCCTTAAGACAGTATGGAATCCCATATATGTTCTACATATATACCTTCGCATTAAACATATTTACACAATAATCAAGTCATAAAGAAGAACCATGATCAATGGAATGAATCATGAGAAAGAAGAAACAAACCCCCCAAAAAAGATACAGAAAAAAAGGAGAGATCAGATAGTTTCCTTCAATCCACATAATAGTTGCTTAATAAATATTTGTAGTCAATTGAATATCTTCTTAAGAAGACATTCCTAATTGAATATAAGTTAAGCTTCCTGTCTTTTGTCGTTTCATGTAATCCATAGTTTTTTATCTGAATGTAGATAGCTCTTTACATCATGAGACCTTTGGGCCTTTCTTTGAACTTCATATTGCTGAGAAGAGCCAAGTCTATCAAAGTTAGTCATTGCAGAATCAATATGTCTGTGGTCGTGTACAATGTTCTCCTGGTTCTGCTTAGCTCACTCAGCATCATATCATGTAGTTCTTTCCAGGTTATGAAGTCTGTATCTTCCCCATTCCTTATAGCACAATAGTAGCTCTAAATCACTATTGATTAGAGAAATGCAAATCAAAACAACTCTTAGGTACCACATCTCTCCTATCAGATTGGCTAACATGACAAAACAGGAAAATGATAAATGCTGGAGAGGATGTGGGAAAATTGGAACATTGTTACATTGTTGGTGGAGTTGTGAACAGATCCAGCCATTCCAGAGATCAATTTGGAACTATGGCCAAAGGGCTATAAAAATGTGCATACCCTTTGACCCAACAATACCACTTCTAGGGCTGTATCCTAAAGAGATCACACAAGGAGGAAAGGGACCCGTATGTACAAAAATATTTATAGCAGCTCCTTTTGTGGTAGCAAAGAGTTGGAAATCAAGGGGATGCCCATCAATTGGGGAATAGCTAACAAGTTGTGATATCTGCTGACAATTCTTTAAATCTACCTATCCTGCCTCAACCTCTCTACTGATCTCCAGTCTTGCACCTTGAACTTTTGGGCATGTCAAGCTAGATGTCTGGTAGACATCCTAATCTCAGTATATCTAAAATTTGAATTCATTATCTTTCCCTCTAAACTCCCCCTCCTCCTACTACCTTTCCTATTACTGTAGAAGGCAACACTGCCCTTCCAGTTCCTCAGGCTTGCAGCCTAAGTGGCATCATCAACTCCTCACTATTTCTCACTCCCCATATTAAATCAGTTACCCAGGCCTATTGATTTCACCTTTGCAATATCTTTTGAGTAAGCTCTCTTCTCTCCTGTGACACAGCCATCCCTCTGGTGCAGGTCCTCATCACCTCACTGGTGGGTCTGCCTGCCTAAAATCTCTCCCCACTCTAGTTCATTCTCCACTCAGATATCAGAATGATCTTCCCAAAGTGAAAGCCCAGTCAAATCACTCTCCTATTCGGTAAACCCCAGTGACTCTATTGCCAGCAGAACCAAATATATTAATGTCCTCTTTGGCATTCAAAGCCAAACGTCTTCTGCCTTTTCAGTCTTTTTATACCTTATTCTTCACTACATATTCCTCAGTCCAGTGACACTGACCTTCTTGTTGTTTTATGAACAAGGTACTCTATTTCTCAGATCAGGGCATTTTCTTTGGCTGTCCTTCATGCCCGGTATCCTCTTCTTCCTTATCTCCATTTACTGGCTTCTCTGGCTTCCTGACTTCCAATCTTCTTTTACAGAAAACCTTTCCCAACTCTTAATCCTAATGCTTTCCCTCATTTAATTATTTCCTGTTTATCCTGTGTATAGCTTGTTTGTACATATTTGTTTGCTTGTTGCCTCCCATATAAAATTGTGAGCTCCTTGAGGACAAGTATTTTCTTTTGCTTCTTTTTGTATTCCTTATGCTTAGTACAATGCCTGCCACACAGTAGGTGCTTAATAAATGTTTACTGATTGATCAGCTTTTACGAAAGGATATTTACTGAGAAGGTATAGTAAGGACTGTATACTGTGATTTTCCACATTGGGAAAAAATTCTACAACTGTTATTATCCCTGGGGAGAGTAGGTTGATAGTTCAAATGATTGCTACAAAGCATTACCCCTACTATTGTTCACTTCTTGGTATGCTATAGATATTGGAGAAGTTGCTTCCTTGTTCATATGACATGGCATTCTAGCTGCTGGGTTTACTGCTGTACTGGTTCAGGCTGTTTATTCCTAAGGACCGGTTTCTCACTGGACATGGCCACTGCTGCTAAACTGTGGTTACTGAGAAGCTCCTTAATGGCTCTTCTAACCCTTTGAAGCTCACAAATTCATAACTACTCCATTCCATTTCTAATGCTTATTCACCTATGATTAGGAAAGAATGAAAACACAGCTAAAACCAAAACAGTGGTGCCATGCCTTCATGGCCACAAGGTGGTTCGGTGGGGAGAGAGGGCCACAATGATTGTTTATTTGCTCACCACCAGGGAAGATAATGGATTTTTAACCGTTCATGCATCTTGTTTGTATAATCTTTTCCATCTCTGCAGCCAATTAAGGCTTTTCATCACCATGAAGTATGCCAGCAGGAAAAGTTGGGTACTTGTACCTATTCTTAAATAGGATGGTAAAGGGCCTTTCAATAATGCGTTTTACAAAATAGGTTTACCAAGAGTCCACATAGATATTATATATGCTATAAGGACTCAACCTTCATTGGCCAGTTCCTCCATTTTACTCCGACATGACTATATTATCTCTCTGATAGGAATTTAGATTCAGATATACTTTGAAATAATTATGTGATTGTTGCTCACCCTTTGGGAGCACTAACTGCTTGCAAAGTGTGGTGCTAAATACTAGGGAATACAAATAGAAAAGCAAAACAGCCCACTCCCAAGGAGCTAATATCAGGAAATATCTGAAGGACATCATAAAATTTCATTCATTAACTGTTTACTCTGAGAATTATAGTTCCTATCTTCAAGTAGATTGTCAAAGGGCTGTGTATCTCAAAGATATCCTCATGGCTTTCATTCATGTAGATGGATTGCATATTACTTTTTGATACATAGGTTATACTTATAAAAGTATGGAACATATGTTTGTCTAGGACTTGATAGTGAAGCTTGCCATAGTAATTCAGTTTATTGAATGTACTGATAGCTCATCATTATTGTCTTCTGGATGAGAATATAATTGTAAGTTGTCTAGTTGGATGAATTTTAATCCCTTAAGTGCTGAAATTTATTTTTTAACATTTTGGATAGGAATCTTAAATACCATCATATACATATTTAAGCGCTGTTTCTTGCACGTAATAGTTGCTTAATAAATATTTGTATTCAATTGAATATCTTCTTAAGAAGACGTTCCTAATTCAATATAAGTTGAGCTTCCTATCTTTTGTTGTTTCGTGTAATGAGAGATTAATAAATATTTGCTGAATTATTAATGCCAGTTGTCATAAAATTCAGATACTCATGGATCAATGAACTCATCAGTGTGAGTATTCCCATTAATAGTGTAGATCCATACCTATCCATGCTAATTGATTCTTGGCCATATTCTCCCATAAGTTCACCACAAGGGGTCCACTCGACGTCCTGGAGTCCTTCCTCACTTTCTCATTATACATTGAAAGTGTAGCGAAAAAGAATAGAGGTGTAAAATTTGCAGCCTACAGGCTCCATGTACTGCTAGGCTCTCAATTGCAACCCGAACCAGATTAAAATGTAATTGATAAATATTTAACAAAATAAAAATAAAATAAAACATAGATAATGTTAATTTGTACATTTCTAAGTCAATATTGGGTCAGTAGAAATCCTTTTCTATTTGAGTTTGATGACACTGCTCTGGAGTACCTGAATTGTCTGTTGGTTTTTCTCTTGTTCTTACCACTTGACCAACTCTTTTTTGCTCATTGTTTTCTTTACTTTACTTGACTTCTTCATAATTTTTGTTTGTAATGTGTTGCTGCCCACCCTTCTTTTGCCTTTTTTGGTGATATTCATTTTCAGTTCTTCAGGTAATATGGTGCTTTTTTTGTCTTGCAACATCACTGGACATAAATTATCAAGAAGGTGGGCCTTTGACTATTTACCTAACAGAACAAGAAATAGAGAATTTAAATAATACAATATCAGAAAAAGAAATTGAACAAAGCATAAATGAGCTCTCACAGGGAAAATCTCAGATGACTTTATAAGTCAATTCTATACTTTTTACATCCAGTTACCTATTCTAATCTTCATTTGCTTTATTTTTCCTTGAAAGGATAGTTAAGTGAAATGCTGGTACCCCGTAGGCCACATCTTTAATATTATACAGTGGTTTAATGATGTAGAGAAAAACAAGATACTATTATACTTTTTTTTGTTGGCTATAAAAACAGCATTTGATTTGATAGAATAAAATGTCTTTAAAGATTTCTTGAAAGATATAACAACAGAGAGAATCTCATTCTACAAGTCTGATCATTAATATCAAATGAGGTATAAAACAGGGAAAGATATGCTTACCAAATGTGTTCATTACTGTCATGGAGAAAATCTAGAGTAGATTCCAAGTTAAAGAGGAATTCCCTATAGATGATAAGATTCTCCTTATAAATCTGGTTTTTGATGACGTTATACTTTTTCTATCAAGCCCTAGATCATTGCTGAGCCTCCTGGATAAGATCTATAACCAATCAAGACAGCTTGACTGTGTAATATACCACTATGCCTTCAGTGGCTTTGAGATACACATAGCTGTATTTCCTTTCATATTGTTATGCTTTTTGGAATCCTCGTGTGCTTGGCCTTTCTGTTTCTTTTAGCACTCTCTATGACTTGTCACATCTTGATGCCTTTTGTGTGCATGTTTCCACCTGACTTTGTCACTTTAACATTCTGATTTACTACTTTTAATCTTTCATTTATGGAAAAGCAGGTAACTAAGGATTAGAATTGTTTCAAAAAGAAAAATAAAAAGAAACCAAGGGAAGAGTATTGGAGCATATGGCTTCATGGATTTGTAGTTAGAGCTGAGTTTATAATTTCACCTATGTGACCTTGGGCAAGTCATTTAATCTGGATGAGGCTTTCATTTGTAAAGGGAATGGGTTTGAATAAGATGGTCCTTCTGAATTCTGTCCTCTAAATCCTGTGACCCTTCCTATGATTTGAATTTCAGTAATTTGACAGTTTAGTAGCATCAGTTTGACAGGGTAGTAGCATCAGTTTTTGGCTGCTTCATGGACTTTTACTGTATACATTGGACAAAGTGTCATACATCAACAAGTAGTTTTTAAGCTACTCTATATCAGACACTGCACTAGGTGCTTTGGATAACAAGACAGAAAGGCAGTGATCTTTGCTCTGTAGGAGTCTACACTAGGTGAAATTGCAGAAACCCTGATAAATGATTGCTAAATACATACAAAAGTAAATAGAGATGCTCTAGTAAACAGGTTCAGAATAGGTCTTGTTTAGGTGTGGTACTTGTGAGCCTTGAAGGCATCGAGGTAGTTCAGTGGATAGTGTTAGACTTTGGGAAAGAATTTGAATCCTGCCTCAGATGCTTACAAGCTATCTTCTTGTTTTTAATTGAGCTAGAAGAATTTTCCTTGCTTTTGAAATTACTTTGTATTACTTTATATATACTTTGCATTTTTATCTATCTATATGTTGTATCTCTTTAGTAGAATATAAGCTCTTTGAGGGTAGAGATTGTCCTCTTTTTATCTTTGCATTCCTAACACCTAGCACAGTGCCTCGGACACTGTAATTAACGTGAATTTGTTGTTTTAAATTACTAGAAGGAAGTAGCATGTTTTTGGAACCTAGACCTCTTGGACAGAATTTAATATGGTGCAGTGTACTGTCTAAAATAAAGATTTTAAAGGCTTTATTTGATTTCTTTATGAAATTTAGTGACAGACTAAAAATAGTGAACTCAGAAATAAAAAGTTTGACATTTCAAAGAATGTGATTAGTAGTAGAAAAAGATGAAGTAGGCATATTGAACTAGTTCATCTGTACATATATATCTTGGACAGACATTACATGCAGACAATGAGCTTAGCTTAAAATTCAGTAGGAGGAAAAAAGAAGGCTGGATTGCATTCAGGAAAGTGTACTGAACTTTCAATGATCCCAAGCCCTTGCTACCAAAGATTATCTTTTTAACACTAATGTTCTTCCTATAGTGCACTGTGAATAAGAATTATGACACATCATTCAAAATCTTCAGAGCTCATTTGATCCAGTGGTGAATTGAAACATGTATAAAGCATTTAAAAAGACTGTAGTATATTTTCAACAATGACTTATATGTTAGAAGTGCCATAAAATTCAGTTCAATCATATATGGCCAGTAAAAAGTAGCAAGAGTCTTATTTACACTACTGCGTAGATCAAGGCTGTCCAACCTTAGATTTTTATAGAAAAAATAGACAATATATTTTGATGTGCCATTTTAGTGAGAGCTCTGAGGTAGCTCAGCTTTGCTTACTAAAGCATTTATGTAAATTTCTATGCTTGTAGGCGGGCCACATGTGGCCCACGGGCTGCATTTTGGACAGCCCTGACATATATAATATTAAAAAGGCCAAAGCAAGGCCTTAGTTTGTTGGATAGCTCCTATATGGATAATTTATGTAAGTATAGCACGTGCTCTGGGCTGCTTCTCCTAATTCTGACTCACACTAGTGATCCCCAGAGGTTGGCTGCTGTTTTTCAAGAATTCTAGGGGTAACCCCTGAGGGTCTGGAGGATGGTTTTCTTAGTGTTACAGCTCAAGAACCCCTGCTAGTACTCTTCCTCCATGGATGGTCAGTTGATTCCAACTAGTGAACCAAACAGTTAGTTTTTAGAAAGGGAGTATTTACTACTGTGATACACTAAAAACAGTTGGTAGAAAACATACTCTCAAAAATCTGTGATTCATTTTCCCACCAGTACACACAGAATCCAGTGGAAAGTAGTCTTAAGCTTACAGAGCACATGTGACAAATGGATACCACACAGCTATTGAAGTTACTCCTTTTACTGGAGTCCTTGAGGCAAAGAGACCAAACAGCAAGGTATAGGCAGGTGAGGGCCTCCATTACGGTAGTGGCACTGTCAGAGGAGGAAAGGAGGCATATGTAAGAGATGTTATGTAAGGTGGTAGATAGAATTGACAGGACTTGGTAACTGATTGGATATAGGAGGAGTCAGAGAGTTTGATAAGTAAAGGTTGATTCCTAGGTTGTGAGCCTAGGTTGGTGGTGTCCTAAACAGTAATAGGGAAATTAGGAAGAGGTGAAGGCTTTGTTTTGGACATATTGAATTTAAGATGTCTATAGGAGATATAGTTCAAAATATTCCCCGCTGGTATGGTGTAATTTTGTTCTGCTGGGCTCCTTGTAGAACCTTCAATGTCTTTCCTTAGCACATCTGGTCTATTATTAGCTCCCATTGCAGACATTGCAACAGCTTCTGCTGTCCTAATGATATTAGGCATGCCAGTGAAGGGTCCAAATCCCCCAACCTTCCAAAGTTCATCAGGTCTTCTTCTGGGCAGGTGGAGGAAAGGATATTGAGATTGAAGCTGAGGTCAGGGGTCAGGGCTCAAGTGATTTCTTCTCAAAGGCTTGATTAGAAGCTTCTACCATTAAGTTACTAGACACCCAAATCCCTGGGTTCTGAACTGGTCTGCTGTTTTATATAAGATCAACTCACAGGCTGTTGCCAAATTTCCTTAAACACTCTGAACATACTTCCTCTTTAGTGTCACTTCAGTTTGTCCAGTGGTTTTAAAGTATATCTAAATTCACAGAGCAATTTTTCCACGTTTATTCTAAAGATAGGTTCTTAAAACCTTTTTTATATCAGTCTATGGCAGTCTGGTGAAGCCTAAAAACCCCTTTGCAGAGTAATGTTTTTTAAATGCATAAAATATATGATTACAAATTATATTGACATACAGTTATCAGAATTTTTAAAAAAATGACAAATTTGTGAATCTCGGGTTAAGAATCCTTGGTCTAAAGATTATAATTGATTTAATGCAGAAGTGACCTCACCGGGACTTACTATCTTGTCATTTACTTTATATGGGATTGGGTAATTGGTTAATTGACTCAGTTTTACCAATCTTTACACCAGAATATGGATAAGAATTGTGTAGAATGAGATGGGTTATTATTTTCACTGGTGAGAGTAGTAAGACAAGAGAGTAACCCCAACTCCTCTTTCCCCTTCCTAATTTCCTTATTACTGTTTAAGGCACTACCATTCTGTCACCTGGTTTTGTAACCTAAGAGTCATCCTTGACTTGTCATACTCTCACATTCATTGAATTCATGTGAACTTTAAAATACTGTAATGTTGATTTGATTTTTTGTTAATGTATAAAGATACATATTTATTCTAAAAGCTAAAATAAAATAATATATAATAGAAGAAAATACTATAAAATACAGTAAAACATCAGGCGCAGGCTTGATTGTGGAATAGGATATAAAGATTTAACTTTTCTAGTTAGCAGGGAGTAAAGATTGTCTCATTGTCCTGTTGTCACAGTCTACCTTTTCTGCTTTTCTCCCTGCTGTCTATTTCTTCATCCCCCCTTCCCTTTTAGGTTGTCTTTCCCTGTTACTTCTACTTCCTAGGTCATGCACGAACTAATCTTAAGAGAGTGAACAGTCTGAAGACCTAAGATGACTGAGGTTAGGAAAATCCCTGAGCAGAGGAAAGAGTGAGGGAACAACAGATGAAGGTAGGGCCACTTTAACCTTTGTTTCTTTTGGTTGGCTAATCGACTAATCAGAATGTTCCTCCTTTGAACTTTGTGTTTTTGACTCTTTCAGATGATGTTTGCTCTTACTCAGTTTTTACCTCCGCGTCTGGACTCGTTTTACATGTCAGTTCCTTGAAGTTCTAGATTTCCGAGTGCCAAGTGACTAATGAGGAGCCACAGACCATTTTTTTGGTGATCACTGCAGAATCTGGATAAGCTTTAGAAGTCATGTGGAATCTTTGATAGGAAGTCAGTGAAAAAAGAGCTGTGGTTATAACTAAAGTGAAAATAACCTAAAATAACCCGCACTAAGTAGGAAATGGTTCCTCTTTTAGTACATGGAACTCCCTGGGGGCAAAGTTTCAGAGCATATCTGAAAGAGTACTGGAGTCTGGAGACCAGTACTGATAAACTCATTGTGACCTTGGGTAAGTTACTTTAACTCCTGAGGTTTCTAATGACCTCCTTTGTGAAATGAGGGGGTTGGACTAGATGATGTTACAAGTTTTTTTTTTTCCAACTGTGAAATGCCAGGAAATAGCTGCTTTTAAAATTGCAGAAATAACCCTGATTAATAACAATTACTGCTGTTTTCCAACAGTGAAACTCTTAGCTGAGATTCAGATAGCTAATGCTAAGCTGTGCAAGAGACTTTCTGAGCAAGTATTCCAGAAGCGCTCAGTGTTGTAGGCTCATCGTGTCTGATTAATCTTTGTTTAGCACTTATCCTAATACAATATAGTCACTAATCTAGCAAAGCATGTCAAAGGCAGTTCTGGTTGTTCCTCTCTGTAGTGTCATTTTTAAATTTTTACTGAATTCATCATCTGATCATGAATAGTCTTTATAAATGTTAAAACTTTAAATTGTTTCAAATATTTGACCTTTTGTTAATGAATTATTGGCTATAGCACCTAATGAAATGAGCAAACACTGCAAAATAATCCTCATACCGATGTATCAAGTGATAGTGATGGAAAAGAGAGTAGAGGCTGCTAAAAAATCATATTGTTTTTAGACTGATTATAAACATGCTGTGAGTACTTTAAATGTGAGATGCAAAATCCTGTCATTTTAAGCTCTTCACAATTTTTATCTAATCTACCTTTCCAGATTTCTTTCATTTCTCACACTCTATATTCCAGCCAAACTGGCCTATTTAATTATTCTTCTCCAAAGCAACATTGCTTCTCCCATCTCTGCTTTTTCACAGGCTGTTCTCCCATCCCTAGAATGTCTTCTATGTTTCTTTCAAAGCCCAGCTCAAATTTTTCCCTCCTACATGAAGCTTTATAAGCCTACTCTATGTATCTTTCTCTGCAAAAAAATGTAGATATTTTACATTTACTTATATATGTTATATGTTGTTTCCCCTAATAAGATATAGGCTCTTTGAGGATAGAAATTGTTTTGGTTTTGTCTTTAAACAGGTAGTATAACATACTTCTAGTAGAAATGAAATGTAACTAGAAGACAAAAGAAAGCTAAAATGAAGTGAAAGGGTTGACTGCTGGCTCTTTTAGGAAAGGCAATAGAAAAGAGTTAACAGAGTTGGCTTCACTACATATCTAAAGGCAACAAGAAACATTATTTCATGATGTGGTCATTTTATATTGCACAATTCATTAAGTATTTGCAAAAAGACCATAGTGAAAATTGTAGCTTATGTGCTAGCATCTGCTACTGAGAATGAGAAGATGGAGAAATTCTGTGATGAGCACATACTAACTTCCAAATTAAATCATTATGTCTCCCATCCATATATCAAGATCAATAAAGATTACTTGGAAGGTATAGCAACATAAATAACCCCATTCAATGATCATAAACATCATAAGAGATGTAAAACAGGGAAATGTATGCTTGCCAAAGGTATTTGCCATTGGAATTGGATTACATTTTTACAATTTAATGAGAGATGTAGAGAATATTAATTCTCACCTTCCTTATAGTTGGTTGATTATGAAAAAGCATTTGATTCTATAGAATAAAATGACACTCTAAAGGCTTTTCAACATCCAATAGAGTAGCTCACCAAAATCATTCAAGATTCCCTTGCAGATAAAACAGCAGAATCATTCTTGTTCAGTGGTTCTCTGATCACAAAGATCAGGTGAAGCATAAAATAGCAAAATGTTTGCTCGCCAAAAGTATTTGCTGAGGAACTCCAGCACAAAGGATTCCTTGTGGATGGTGAGGTTCTCTAGATGTTCCTGTTTTCAAATGACAGGGTGCTTATTGCATCAAACCCAGTGGTGTGCTGGTAAATGTTTAATTACTGGCTTCCTGAAAAAAAATGCACTGGCTGTATACTTTTAACATTTGGCAAGATTAACATTTTCTCCATTGTTTTCTTAAGTCTAGATCAGGGATTGAGAAACTACAGCAGAGGTTCAAATACTACCCCTGGCTTGCTTTTGTATAGCCTCAGCTATTAATGGTTTTTATATTTTAAATATAGTAAAATTGTATTTTAAAATGTAAAAATCAAATTAGCATCTTCCACAAAATCTGGCAGTTGGGCTAGATTTGAACCATGAGCAGTAGCTTGCCAACTTGTGGTCTAAACAATCAAAACAATAAATCAAGGCCTGATTTGTAGTGTTTGCTGATTTCTGAAGTATAGATGCTCACATTGAAAATTTAATGATTGGCTGGTGAGGTTTGAGTTGGCTATATAGCATACTCATGCCTCCTGAAACAGAGCTGTAATATTTCAAAGAAATTTAGCCTTTTGACTCACATAAGAAAGATCAAGTGAATTGTTTGTCGTAGAGATTTCAGCATGCATTTTTATGAACACTTTATAGAGCTTGTCCAGTAATATGCATTTTTTCCTGTGTAGATGGAGAGACCAAATGAATGATCTATTGTTCTACTTTCAGCATGCATTTGGATGGACACCCAATAGGACTTGTCCAATACTATATATACATAGGTCTTTCCTGACAGGCCAAATTTCGTTTCTCTCTCTTGGTTTCTCTTGCTCTTTTTCTCTCTCTGTACAAGTTTTTAATGGTTTTCTGTTTCTTATATCATCATAATTATCCCTAGTATCCTTCCCCCCGTCTCTTTCCTAAAGAGCCATCCCATATAAGAAATGTTATTTTTTAGAGAGGAAAAAAGTGAACACAACCTATTGATACATTAAAAAAGTCTGAAAATATGTGCAGTGTGTAGCTCCTCCATCTCCACAAAGGGGTGAATTGGGACTCTTTTCATATTTCTTCATTCAAGACATGCTTGATTTTTATGATTTTTTTACATTCACTTTTGATTTTTTGGAGGGTGGTAGTTCTTTCCATTTGCATTGTTATACTTATTGTGTATTTTGTTTTCTTGGCTTTCCTTACTTCACTTTGCATCAATTCTTGTAGATCTTTCCATATTTTTCTGTTTTTATTACTCATATCTTTTCTTATAGCATAATAACATTCCATTTCATTGATTACCATAGTTTGTTTAGACATTCCCCAGTTAATGGGTATATACTTTATTTCCAATTCTTTGCTGTCCAGAAAGTGCTACTATAAATATTTCAGTGTGTATGGGGACTTTCTTCTTATTGATAACTTCCTTAGATTATAAGCCCAGTAATGGAGTTTTTTGTTCAAAGATCATAGATCTCTTAGTTACTTTATTTGCACAATTCCAAATTGCTTTCTAAAATGGTCATACCATTTGACAGGTCTACCAACAATGTATTTATGTGCCTGTCATTCCACAACACCTCTAAAATTTGATATTACCATGATTTGGGTCATCTTTGCCAATTTGCTAGATGTAAAGCAAAACCTCAGCATTATTTTGTTTTCCATTTCTCTTATTGATTTATGATTTGGAGCATTCTTTCATGTGGTTGTGAATATGTTGCCATTCTTCTTTTGGAATTGTTTGACCATATATCGGAAAATGGATAAAATGGACATACACGCATGTAAAACACACATACATACACACATATATGTTTTTACATGTATGTGTGTATGTATATTTCAGTTTTTCAGGCTTGTCTGACTCTTCATGACCCCATTTGGGTTTTTCTTAGCCAAGATATTGAAATGGTTTGCTATTTCCTTCTCCATCTCATTTTATAGATGAGGAAACTGAGGCAAACAGAGTTAAGTGACTTACCCAGGGCCATATAGCTAATAAATGTCTGAGTCTGTATTTGAACTCAAGAAGATGGGTCTTCCTGACTCTAGGCTCAGTAATCCATCCACTGAGCATGTATGTGTGTATATGTGTGTGTATATATATGTATATATATACATATATATACACATACATACACACATATAGATACATACACACGTATATACGCATACATGTATATGTGTGTGTTGGTTATTGTCTTTCATTCTTGAAGAGGACTAAGATGACATCACTATGTTAGAATCAAGGTACAACATGTCAAGCTGTGGCTGATCAGACCACCATGAGCTCAGAATGCTCTACCACAGGTTAGGCACAAATAGTCCACATGAATATTTGGAGTGGATTCTCTAAATTTACACATCTTGTGTTTCTTTTAAGCTCTTTCAATTTTGCTTTTCTAATAGAGCATAGCACCTTCTTTGATGAGAGCATGCCATTCTGTGCAGGCCTGTGGTAGTGCTTGATAGTTTGAATGCTTGTTAGTTTAGTTCAAGAAAGGACCTCAGTGTCTGTTGATTGAGTTTTATAATTGTTAATTAGGTCATGAGAGGTGTTAAACCTCACCCTTGCTAGGTGAACTTCAGAATCTTCCTAAGACAATTCAAATGGAAGAAATTCAGTTTACTGGCATGACACTGGTATAATGTCCAGCTTTCATAGGCATACCACAATGAGGTCAGCACAGTGGCTATTGTGTCAGTTTGTAACAGTTGTAACAACAATGCTGCTTGCAGCTACTGTGGTTGTGTAAGGCCAATAATATCAACACACAGGAAGGCTGCTAGCACAGATTCTTTGATCTGATTTTCTAAGGAAAGTGACTTAAAGGGGTTTACAATCTCACTTTAGTCAAACATACATATATCATTACTTAGGCAAAAATTCAGCACCCTGAACTTCAGAGCAAATACAAACAGAGAAAATATAAACAGAGCAAATAACACAAATCAACAGACAGGCTTTTAGCTGTCTGACCAAAGCTATACATACAGTTACCAGAGAGAGAAGCACCAACATCTGCGTTTTCAAAGCTGGGGGGCTCCTTAACAGCTACCCAGAGTCTCCACGCCAACAATCTTCCAATGAGTGAGCCCCAAATAAAATGCTAATCTCAGAGTATATACCATATTTCCCCATGTATAAGACTCACCCCTTTCCGAAAAAACTTGGGGTCTAAAAACTGAGTGTGTCTTATACATGTTTGTAGTGGCTTGTTTTTGCACTCATTGTAGATTTTTTTTACTTGCATCTCCTGCTTTTTCATGCTTGTTGTCTTTGTGCTCATTGTTTCATGTTTGTTACTGGTATATTAGGTTACATTTTGCCGCTTTCTGCCCAGAAATGGCTCAGAAAAGATTTTCATATAGTGCTGAATTCAAGTTAAAAGTGATCCATTTTGCAAAAGTGAATGGAAATTGTGCTGCTGAATGTAAGTTTGGTCCTCCTCTAACTGAGAAAACAATCTGAGACTGGCTATGGGAAGAAGAAACCCTCCTCAATACGCCAGGGCAGAAGAAGGCCATGAGAGGCAAGTCAGCAAAATGGCCTGATTTAGAGAGGGAATTGAAGATATGGATTGAAGAGCAAAGGCAATTGGAATTCCTGTGTCCCCAGAGATGGTTCAGCATGAGGCAAGAAGAATTGCTGATGAGAAAGAAGTTACTGATTTCAAAGGAGGACACAATTGGTGCTTCAGGTTCATGGAATAGAATGGACTAAGCATGTGTACACACACCAGACTTGCCCAAGACATGCCTGAAAGCTATGAGCAGATGAATAAAACTTGAGTTCAATAACTTTATGTAATACATTTTTTTTTCAAATTTCAGGCCCCAAAATTAAGGGGCGTCTTATACATGGGGAAATACAGTATTCACTTATTCAGCATCAGAGAGTTTCACAGTTCTCCAGGGTTTCACACCCCTTGAAGGCTTCACATCTCTCATGACCTAACTAGCAAAAGGATGTGGGCCTTCCTACAGACAAAGGCAAAACTCAATCAAGACACTTGATTGCCTTAGTGCTGAGAAGAGCTCCAAAACAAAAGACAACAAAAAGTCCCACTTTGCTTGCCGTTACATCAGTTTAATACCTCTTCTCTCCCACACTTTCCTTTGGAGCCTCCTAAACCCTGAGCTAGCTCTGGCAATTTCTGTGTTAACTTCATTATCAATGTGTACATCCTTGGAAAGTACGCTGCCAAAGTAAATGAACTTATCCACAGTATTCAAAACTTCTCCCTTTGCTGTAACCAATGGTTCCATGTATGGATGATATGGTGGTGGGTGATGGAGCACCTGTGTTTTCTTGATGTTAATTGTTAGGTCAAAATTAGTATAATCAACAGAGAATTGGTCCATACTTTGTTGCATCTCATCATCAGAGGCTGCGGTGAGTGCTCAATCACTTGCAACCAAAAAATGCACCAATACTCTCTCAACTTTAGTCTTGGCTTGTAGCCTTCTCAAGTTGAGTAATTTATCAGTGCAGTAGCTGTCCTTCGTGTTGTGTTTGTCCTCATTGAAAGCATTTGACAACATGGCTGAAAACACCATGCTAAAAAGCATGAGAGCAAACACACAGTCTTGCTTTACTCCATTGCTGACTGGGAATATGTGAGAGCATTGTTCATTATCCAGAACCCCCAGGCAAGCATGCAGTCATGAAATTGACATACAATACTGGTGAGCTTGTCTGGGCAATGACATTTTGATATAATTTTTAATAAGCCCTCATGACTGACAGTATCAAAGGCTTTGGTCAGATAGACATATGTTGTATACATACGCATGTATATTTATGTATACATACATGTGTATACACATATATGTTTTATATATCTTAGATACTATACTCTTAGCAGAGAAGTTTGATACAAAGATTTTTTCCCATTTGACTACTCCTTTCATATCCTAGGTGCATTGATTTTGTCTGAGCAGAAAAGCCTTTCAGTTTCATATGATCAACGTCTATTTTATCTTTTGTATTACCTCTATCTCTTGTTTGGTTAAGAATAACATGTCCTATCGTAGCTACAAGAGACATATTGTATGTTTCTCTTATAATTTTTTTGGAGTATAATTTTTAAAGTCATGGATCTGTTTAGATGTGGACAGCCAGGTAGTACAGTGGATAGGGTGCTGGGCAGAAAGTCAGGAAGATTCATCTTCCTCAGTTCAGATCTGGCCTCAGACACTTGCTGTGTGATCCTGGGCAAGTCACTTAGCTCTGTTTGCTTCAATTTCTTCATCAGTAAAATGAACTGGAGGAGGAAATGGCAAACCACTCCTGTGTCTTTTGCCAAGAAGACCCCAAATGGGGTCATGAAGAGTTAGACACAACTGAAACGACTACACAACAATAACAACATCTATTTAGAATGTGGTGTGGATGGTGTAAGTTGTTGGTCTAAATCTGATTTTTGTCAAAATTTTTTCCAGTTTTTCAGTTACTCCACACACACACACACACACACACACACACACAATATAAAAATATAAACAAAAGATTTTGAGTTAGATATAATCAAATCGTACTTATGTGTACATACATATGTATGTATACATGCATATATAAATTTAAATATATATGAGAAAGAGATAAACAACAAATTACAAATTGGATCCAGGGTGAAACAGAAAAAAAAAAGAATGGGCTGGATTGCTGTTGAGAAATTGCAAAGGTCTTTTATTGGTCTGGCGATTCCTATGAAAATAAAGGCCCATCTTTTTTTCTTAATAAAAATTTATTTTTCATTCTTTAACAAAAATCTGTATTCTTTCTCTTCCACCTACCTGCCTCAAAAAAGAAACAAAACCAACAGCCGTGTTATATATACAATCAAGCAAAACAAATTCCCACTTTGTCCATGTACAAAAATATATTTTTCATTTGATGAGTCCATCACCCCTCTGTCCAGAGAAAGGGTAGTAGTTTGTTTCACCATTGGTCCTCTGGAATCATGGTTGGTGTTTGAGTTGATCAGAGTTTGTAAGTCTTTCACAGTTGTTTATCTTTACAATGTTGTTGTTAATGTATAAATTGCTCTCCTGAAATCCTGCCAGATTTCTGTGAAATCTTCCTTTTTATCATTTCTTACAGCACAGTAGTATTCTATTATATTCACTACCATAATTTGTTCAGTAATTTTCTAGTTAATGGGCATCCCCTTAATTTCCACTTCTTTGCCAGTATAAAAAAACCTCTTCTAAAAATAGTGTATATTTGGGTCCTTTTATTTCTTTGACCACTTTGGAGCATAGATAGGAGGCAGCTAAAGAAGCGTAGTGTAGAGAGAGCTGGGCCTGGAATCTGGACTACCTGAGTTCAAATCCAGTGTTAGACACTTGGCAGTTATGTGATCCTGGTGACTCACTTAATTGCTGACTGCCTCAGTTTCCTATAATCTATAAAATTGGGATAATAATAGTACATATGTCTCAGGGTTATCGTAAGGATAAAATGAGATATTTGTGAAGTGCCTTGCAAGCCTTACTTAAATGCTAGCCATTATTATGGAAGTAGTAGTAGTATTGCTGAATTAGAGGGCATAAAACAATTTGATTACTCAGATGATGGTTAGCATTTTTTGCAATGCAGTGTTTTTTTAATTAAGGTATGTGTATTGTATTTTTTGAAGACATGAACTATTGCATACTTAAAAGGGTACGGTATAGTATAAGCATAACTTTGATATGCACTGGGAAAACAAAAAATTTCTGTGACTTTATTGTGATACTTGCTTTATTGCAGTGGTCTGGAACTGAAACCCCAATATCTCTAAGGCATGCCTATTGCTAAACCCCACTTCCTTTCTCTTTTTTTCATTTTTCCTTTCTGATTCTTGATCTTTTATTTCTCTAGATGAATTTTATTATAATCTGTTGGTAGTTTGATCAGTGTAGCATTGAGTAAATACATTTATTTAGATAGTGTTGTCATTTTTATTATTTTAGCCTTGCCTAACATACAAGTAATTAATATTTCTCCAGTTAGTTAGGTCTGTCTATTTGTGGAAAGAGCGTTTTGTAGTTGTATTTATATAGTTTCTGTATGTATCTTGGCAGGTGGACTCTCAGGTATAGTTATAATTAGTTATAATTAAAGGAAATTTCTCTTTCTCTTCTTGTTGCATTTTATTGGTAGTATCCAGAAATGCTGTTGATTTATATAGGTTTATTTTATATCCTGAAATTTTGCTGAAGTTATTGTAATTGACTCTCTGGTTCTAAAAGTAACCCAAAGTGATAATTTAATTTCTTCTTTACCAATGCTTATTTTCTCAGTTTCTTTTTCTTGTCTCATTTCTATAGCTATCATTTCAAGCGCTATGCCAGATAATAATGGTGATAACGAGCATCCTAACTTTATCTCAGATCTTATTAGAATGGCCTCTAGTTTATCCAATTAGATATAGTGCATTATATCTAATTTTAGATAGATATTGCTTATCATATTAAGGAAAGCTCCAGTTATTGCTGTTGTCTAGTTTTTTTTCTTCTCTTAAGCATGGGTGCTGTATCTTGTCAAAAGCTTTTTCTGAATGCATTGATATAGTTGTGATTTATTCACATCCTTTGACCATTTATCAATTGGGGAATGGTTCATATTTTTATCAATTTGAATTAGTTGAATTAGTTAGTCTTGTAAATGACACCTTTATATGTTAATAGATTTTCAAGTCAATGAAAGGGAATGTATCCACATTACCAAGTCTGCTCTGCCTTTTGCTGAGTCTGATGGACCAGGAGGAGCAAAGGAGACTTGCTGCTATAGATTACTTTTAGCTAATTGTTTTCAGGCAGAACCTTGTAGTACATGGAATCAGGGCTATCTGCAACAGCTGGTAGTTGGGCAGGGTCTCCCATTGTATCCTGGGTCGTCTCCAGTTGTTCTAGTGAATATTAGGCCACTGGACTCAGATGGCTCTGGAGGAGAAAGTGAGCCTGGTGACCTTGCACAGCCCTCCCTCACTCAAATCAAAGTCAACTGCAAGTCATGACATCATTTCCCTGATGCCATGGTCCTCTTCAAAAATAAGGACAAACACAACAAGTAATTGGTCAAGGAAAGCTAAATAGCTTCTAACCAATTCATATTAACAAGGACCTGATGTTTATGTATATTCTTCTGGGAAACCTAGGGTGTCTGAGTTGTCTCAATACATCCTGTGTTTAAGATCAATATGTTTGTAGAGATCTTGTTTTCTTTTAATAGTATTGCTTTTTGCCTCTCTTCTAGCCTGTCCTTTACTTCTGTGTATTTGCATTCCCAGCCACTTGTACTCTCTTTTGTTTCTTTTGGATGGAATTTGCTAGCGTTGAGTCATGTTTTTCAGTTGTTTCAGTTATTTCTGCTATGCATACATAAATTCTACCTTCATTATTCTTATTTATCTCTTGAACCATTTGGGATTATCTGTATTTATTTGGGAATACTGTAGGGTTCTCACCATCATTCATCTTCCTTTGTTTGGCAGTATTTATTCAGAGATATTTGGGCTCATTTTGATGATCTGAAGACCATATTTTCTTTTATCAATATCTTCCTAAGGATTCTGAGGGTTTTTTCCCTCTTCAGATTTTTGGTAATTTCCTTCTTTTTTCATTATATTTCCCTATCACTCTTATTCTGATTCCTTTACCATTGATGGCAGTTTCCCTGAGGGCTGGACCACAGTGCTGTCTCAGCATCTTCCCAGACTGGGGAATTCATTTTTACCAGCCTCTAACTCTACCACTAAGTGACTTCTGGGAAATAGAACTGGCCTCAGCTGGATGCTACTCCCCTTTCCTTCTTGCCTAGTGAAGACCCACACACACTCTGGTGTCCTGCCTTAGTTCCCTCTTAGTTTTCTGTCTGAACACTGCTGCCCCAAGACACAGCCAACTTATACTTTCCTGTGACTATATCTTTGTTGCGAAGTGTGGGAGAGAGCAGAGTTGAGCTCTGTTGCAAGCCCATGGGTTGTGTTGTTTCGCCCTGAGAGGGTTTGGGGGCTATTGAGGGAAGGCGCTATTGAGTATATTGATTAGGAATTAGGGATTAGCCATCTCTGCTGTTATTTCAGCCATGTCGTAGTGACTTTGTTAGGGTTCTTGGTGTCTTAGACCACAGAGACAACTGCAATTGCTTTACCTTTTGTACACAATTCTTATTTTGGAGAGGTTTGAGGGGTAGAGAAAATGATTAGTCTTCTCTCTTCTCAGCTTATATACATTTAATAAGACTACAATAACACTATCTTGCCACTTCTCTAACCAGGGTAAAGGAGTATGACCATCCTTCTTCCCTTCTATCCCTTATACTATTGATCCCTTTTGAATTATTTTCTGTAAATATTAAGGATTATGGGACATTTTACTCATACTTGTCCTGTAAAACAGGTAGTACAAATATTATTATCTCCATATTTTAGATGAGGAAACCTAGTTTTGGAGGGGTTATTTATTGATTGATTGGTTAGTTGACTGGCTGATTGTTAGTGAGTCAATAAGTTTGTGCCAGGCCCTGTGTAAGGGTTAGGGATACAAAAAGAGGCAATGGAAAGTACTGCCCTCAGAGAGCTCACACTAGAATTAGGAGGGATTGGGAAAGGTTCCTATATAGGAGGTGAGATTTTAGTTGGGGCTTGAAGGAAGCCAGGGGAACCAGGAAGCTAGGATGAAGAAGGAGAGAGTTCCAGCCATGGGGGACAGCCAGAGAAAATGCCAAGAGCTGGGAATGTCTTGTTTGTGCAACAGCCTGCAGGTTGTCGTCACTGTATTGAAGAGTATGTGGCAGAGAATAAGGTGTAAGAATACTGGAAAGATAGAGGAGGGCTAGCATGAAGGGTTTGAATACCTAGCAGAGGATTTAATTTTTTATTCTGGAGGGAACATAGAGCCACTGGAGTTTATTGAGTAGAGGGTGATGTGATTAGGAAAATCACTTGGGTTGCTGAATGGAGGATATATTGGGGTAGAGGGAGACTTGGGTCAGGCAAACCCACTACCAAACTATTGCAGTAGTTCAGGCATGAGGTGATGAGGGTCTGCACCAGAGTGATAGCAGTGTTAGAAGAGAGAAGGGGGCATATTTGAGAGATGTTGAAAAAGTAAAATCAACAGGCCTTGGCAAAAGATTGGATATGGAGATTAGAAATGGCAGGGAGATGAAGATGACACCTAGGTTTTGAGCCTCAGAGACCAGGAGGATGGTGATGCCCTTGTCAGTAACAGGGAAGTTTATAGGTAGGGAGAATTTGGGGTTAAAGATAATGAGTTCTATTTTGGCTATATTAAGTTTAAGATGTCTGAAAGGCAGTTGGAGTTATAAGACCGGAGGTAAGCAGAGAAGTGGGCTGGATAGGTATACTAGATAATTAAATCCGTGGGAGCTTATGAGATTACCAAGAAAAGTAGTATAGAGAGAGAACTGAAGAGGTACTAGGACAGAACCCTATGGGACACTGTGGTTAGAGGGAGTGACCTAGATGAGGATCTAGCAAAGGACACTGAGGAGATAGGTAGGAGGAGAATCAGGAGAGAGTTGTATCCTGAAAACCTAGAGAAGAGAGTATCCAGGAGAGGTGGAGTAGTAAAAGGATTAAGAAGAGGTCACTGGATTTGACAACAAAAACATCTCTGGTAACTTAGGAGGAAACAGGTGAAATGATGGCATTTGAAACTGGATTATAAGAGGTTAAGGAGAGAATGAGAGGAGAAAAAGTAGAGGCACCTCTTGCAGACAAGAAGAGTTATAAGACATTAATTAGTAGGGATGGAAAGATCAAGTGAAGATTTTTTGAGAATTGGAAAGACAAAGACATATTTGTAGACAGTAGGGAAGGAGCCAGTAGACAGGGAGAGATCAAGGATAAATGATACAGAGTGGGACCATTTCTTGAATTGACGAGATGGAATGGGGTTGCTTGTGTAGGTATGGGAGTTTACCTTGGTAAAAAAAATAAGGCCTTGGTCAACTAGCTCATGTGTCAAATTCAAACTCATTTCTTCTTAAGTTGGCCTTTCTACTGTTCCACCCAATTTTAACTTGATTTGACCTTTTAAAAAATATTGTGAGTCAGAGCTAAAGTAGGCACAGAGTAATTGGCCATGGTCCTGAGGCATGGTCTTATTTATGGTATTTTGTTGTTACAGTTTGAATAATGGAACAAATGCTTCATTATGCATTCCATTTGTAACAGCTTCTGTGAAACTGTGTTATATGATACTGGCAATGTTTAGCTTGGAAAAGGGAAGACTTGAGGGGATATGATAGCTATTTTCATATATTTGAAGGGCTGTCATATGAGAGAACCCAGACTTATTCTCCTTGACCCTAGAGGGCAGGACCACTGAGAGTAAGTTATAGAATGGCATATTTTGATTCAATAAAAGGAAAAGCTTCCTAATAAATTGAGTTTTCCAGAAATAGAATAAGTTGCCTCAGTTCCTAGTCAGTAGAGGTCTTTAAGCAAAGGCTGAATGACCATTTTTTGAAAATGCAGAGAAGATTTACGTAAAATTAGATGACCCCTGAAGTCTCTTTCAGTTTTGATATTCTAAGGTTCGTTTATTTGGGAGTAGTAGAGAGTGGGGTGGGCATGGGGTAGGACATATTTTCATTTTTCATTGGAATGTGGGATATAAGTATGGTGACAATATTTTATGAGGCAAAAATTGGGTTGGGATTTGGAAAAATCAATTTAGCAAGCATTTATTAAGTGCCTACTGTGTGCCAGATAGTGACTTGAAAATATAGGACAAGGGATTCCAGGGTAGAAGACAGTGTAAAGTTGAATTGGTTAACTGCAGGAGCAAGATAAGGAAGGGAGGAAAATGACGCCAGGATCAAAGAGGGATAGAGAGTGATTAGAGGTTACAGTGAGGATGAAGAATAGGTTTAGCAAGAGTGAAGCACTGGTCTGGGGGTTGATATCAGAAAGAATTTGAGAGTTCTGGATGCTGGAGGTGAGAAACTTGTAATCCATAGTTTGGTCACCCCTGTATCTGACTTAGGTGGAATTAATGTATGTTGTTATTATATATAGTAGTTTCAATCCTGTCTGACTCTTTTTGACATTTGATTTTTTTTTTTGCCAAGATACTGGAGTGGTTTGCCATTTCCTTTTCCAGCTCATTTTACAGATGAGTAACTGAGGCAAACAGGGTTAAGTGACTTGCCCAAGGTCACATACCTAGTGTCTGAGGCCAGATGAGTCTTCCTGACTTCAGGTCTAGTACTCTATCCACTGTGCCACCTACGTGCCCAGGAGTTGATGTATATGTCATGGTATTTGAAGAAGTTGATGAAATGGGAAGCCAGCGTGTTTGAGGGGATCTCATCATATGTAGTGGAATAGAGAGCCTAGCTAAATGACAAAGAATAGGACTGAAGGAATGGGGAATGGTGGGCGAATGGAGAATGATGGGTAGGGCAAGAGTGTTTTCCTCTAGGCAGTTTATGATTTTTAAAATAAATAAAATTCATCGTTTTGTTCAGGTGTTGTCCTCTACCCATCTCCTTCTCAATTAGGCTTCTTACAGGTTCTCTTTTAGCTTTTAGTAATTCTTACTTCCAAGCAGTTCTCATTATTTTAAAAGCATAGCACAATTAAAACATAAATTTGAAGACCAAGTTAAATGCAACAGTATTAATTACAGAAAAAAGGATTGGTCCTAATAATTTTCCTTCTGTCCTCATTCTTCTCTGATCCTCTCAATATTATAGCTAATTTTTAAAAAAGCCTAAGGAACCTGTGTGGTAATAAATTCTTGATAGAGAACAATATCAAGGCTGTAATTTTTTTTCTGATGGAAGAGCAATGCAGCTATACTTTTATAATGGCTATTTACATAGTTACACTTAATCATAATTCTTTTAGTTTTCATCAATTGTATTTAGTAAAGCAGATTTTTAGTATTGTTAATTATAACTCATGTTTATATAACACTTTAAGATTTACAAAGGATTTTCCTCATGATAATCCTCTATGAGAGAGTATTTTACAGGTGAACACTTGAGGTGTGGGGAGGTTGCATGATTTGCAGTCACACAGCTAGAGAGTATTGGCGCTGGAACTGAAACTCAGTTTTTCCTACTCTAAACCAATAGTTCTTTATATACCCATAAAACTAAATGTAGGAAAAAACTTTATAACTCTACCAGAATGTATTTACTTTAGAGAATTCTGGAATAGAGAGGGAAACTGAGGAAATGCAACAGTTTAAAAAGAAGTTCATGTCCATTTACAAAATACAAATTTAATTTACTTTGGCCACATATTAGCGTTTTAAGTTCTTTAAATTCTTTTTTTTTAACCAAAAAAATGGAGGTGCATGAGTATGTTTTCCTTTTCCTCTCTGTTATATAACAATTTTCTTTTCAAATAATTGATCTCAAGTTTTACCCCCTCCCCTCCTTTTTTTTGGTGGTAAAGTGATGGTCTATTTTTAAATGCAGGGATTTAAAGATGATTTATTCTACTTAGTACAGCTTTCACGAGAGTTTGCAAACCTGAAATCAAGTACTAGAAACTTGGGCTCTAATCAGCTTTTTATTTCAAAATTTAGAAAATATCTATTTTTCTTTGAAGGTGGAATAGAAAATCATACAAATTACATTGTTTTGGAATACTTTATTTAACTTGGTTATTATATTATATTAATTACTTACATCATTATTTAAAAGTTATACCATTTAATACATGCTTGAATTTGGGGCACTTTTTTTGGTTGCATCAGCAGTATGCCAGTAGGTGTCACTATGTACATTGAGTGGAAGTTAAAAAATGTTATTAAATGTATTTTAAAAATTAAACATTTAGAAGAGTTTTTTTAAAAAGAGAATTTCTTTTGACAAGCAAGGAGAAAATTTCAAACTTTCTTAATTCCAGAAAACCTAGTAATTATTTCACTATTTAAAATGTGTGTGAATATATATATATACATACTTTTGCTTCATTTTTATAACTTATTAGACTAAAGGAAATAAATTACTTTAAGATACATGTTTTTAGAATCAAGTAGTTGAAATCTGATCTTTTTGTTTTTCCTTATTTTTTCCACGTGTATGTATAATATTTAGCTTTGTTCAAAACATATACCTCGATGAAATTACCATTCACCTCTTGAAATTTCATCCACAAATAATGTCAACACCTGCAAAATGCTTTTGGGTCATGAACATACATAGGAACTTCTGACTCACAGAATAATTTCATGACCTAGTACTGGAAAAGTGAATTATGTTAATATTATACAACCAAAAAATTTTTTTCTAATACATTTTTGTTTCACAGAGTCATTAATATGAGTATGAACATGGTTTAGACAAACCAGTAGCAGGACTGTTCTTCCCCTGTATATGCTACCAATATCTGCTTATATATCACATGGGAAAAAATATTCTGTTCCTTTTGCTGAGTTTACAAGTTTCACATGGTAGTGAGAGAGTCACTAGATTCTACTTCAATTCTGTGCTTTACTTTTTTGGCTGGAAAATTTATTTCTAAAAAGAAAGATTGTGCTTCAACTCCCCCACCCCCACCCCCCAATTTCTTATCTTTAAGTACTTGGTGGTAACATCGGTTCGGCAACAGCAGAATCATCAAACAACCTCTGATCAAACTCAGTGATTCTCCCTGTGTGACTAGGAAAAGTCATTTATCCTCCCTCAGCTTCAATCTCCTCATTTGTAAAATGAGAAGGTTTTGACTTGAGGCCTCTGAAATAACTTGGAGTTTGGGTCTATGATCCTATGAGTATTCTTCCAGGTGAGTGATCTCTAAAGATATTTACAAATTTAGAATTTTTTTCCTAGCTCTAAATCTATAATCCTGTGTTTTTATATTTTTGTCATATTGTTGTTCATATTTTGTGTGTGTTTTTGCGTATGCAATAAAATGTAATGTTCTGTAGCTGAATTTGCTGTCTTGTTAGTTATAGGACTTAGTCATGATATGTTTTGAAACTTTTCCTGTGGTATAATTTTCTTCTCCCTTTCCCCTAGAAAATCAAAATATACAAATTGAGCACTTGACTTTCATATTCTTATGGCTGTTTGTGAAAATGTTCACTTGTGTGTTTATTAATTTTTGATAGTTAAAGGTAGAAAATTATATAACTGCTGTTGCATTTTAAAAATTAAGAAGATACATGCTGTTAGAAAATGTGATGCTTTCATTATTCTTGTCATCACTTGAGTACAGAAAAAAATTCTTACAGATAGTTTGAAAGTATATGTCATTTTTCACACATTTAACTTGACATTGCTTTCATAAACAGTGGTGGTAAGTTTTATTTTATTGTATTTATTCTACTCTAAGAGTACATTTACTCTACCTTAAATTTTAAGGAACTTTATTACTGAATTCACTATTATCCTGCAAAGTCAACTGTAAAACAAGTTAGATTTGGTTTCTCCTAAACTTCATTCAATTGAGAGGGGTTTTATGGGAATGCATGGGAAAAATAAAAACCAATAGCATAGTCAAAAATCACAATTAAGAATGCAGTACTTTTGAAAGTGTACAGTTAAAGAAAGATGGTACACTCAAAATAAAATAATGATAATATACAAAACAAGTAAACAATACTTTCTTGGACATTATATTTTTGGGGGTGCTATGTCTGTGCATCTTCCTAATCTGGACATTTACACAGTTGTATTTCTATAACTTCAGCTTTCTTGTAATAGTTATGAATGTGAAATGCACTTCAAAATGTATAAGCCTAATTGAAACAGTAAGGCAATAATAACAATGTAGGTGATAATTGTCAGAATGCCTCTGTAGTTCTGTATCGCAAAATACATGAGACTCTTCACACAGAGTGTAGAAGTAAATCATTTATTGAGATACCAGAGAACCATATTCCATAACCAAATGCTCAGCTCCCACAGCTAGTTAGTTTGCTTCATCATAACAGCAAGGAACTCAAAACATTCAATACACAATATAACAACCTGGAGCCTCGCCATCCCAAAACCTCTCCGACCCCCTGCTGGGCTTCTTCCCAAAGACAAACTCTCACAGTACAGCTAAGTCAGCCTGTTCAGTTCTAACAATCACAAGGGTAGCCATTAGCAGCCATAACATCTCTCTCTATCCCAGCATTTTCCTGTGACATGACTTCCTTTTCCTGTCAGGATGTTCCTCCCACCACATATGTCTTAGGCTTCCTGTGATGTAAGCAGGTCACATGGCCTATTAATGGGTGGGAAAGATCTTCAAATCTAATTGCTACTACAATAATGAAATTAGGTATCACAAAATTCTCTATCATTTATAGTTTATCTTGGAGAGAGATCCCTGACTCTCCTGGATTCTCCTAGATAGCACAGTGGACAGAAAACTTGACCTTGAGTCAGGAAGACTTGAGTCCAAATTTGGCTTAAGATATTTACTGATTCTGTGACCCTGGGCAAGTCACTTAATCTCTGCCTTTCATCAGTTGTAAATGGTAATAAATACTATCATATTCCTCCTAAGGTTGTAAGAATAAAATGAGATAATATTTGTAAAGCCTTTAGCATAGTTCCTGCCACATAGTAAGTACTTAATAAATACTTGTTTCCTCTCTCTCTCCTTCTCCTCCATTCTTCCCTTCCTTTCTTCTCTCCTTTCTTCCTTCTCCCAGTCCTTCAGTCCATTGACTATTCACAACCTCTAACGGCACCTGGTTCAAATGCATTTCACTTTTGAACGTATAGCTCATTGACTAAGATCTTTATTAACTCCTAATCTTTTGATAATGTAAAAGTAATAATACAGTAACATTGGCAAAGATAGGAGTCATAGTGCAGCAAAAATGCTATATTGTGGTTGGAGTTTGTGCATGAAGGACACAGATGTAAGGAAGACTATGGCTGAGAAGAGAAGAAAAGCTTAGAAAAAGAAGACTGACTGAATGAATAAATTAATAATGGATGATAAAGAATTTATTATGTACTTACTATGTGCCAGGCACTATGTCAAATACTGAGGATGCAAATAAAAAATAGATAAGTTTATTAGTGGAACAGATTAGGTTAACATAATCCAGAAGCAACTGAACATAATGGTATAATGTATGATAAACACAATGACACCAATTCTTGAGTGATGACTTGTTATTTCACAAAAATAGTTGAGAAAACTAAAAAGCAAACTGTGAGAAATTAGGCTAAGACCGACATAACAAATGCTACTATAATCTCCAAATTAATATGCAACCTGGATTTAAAAGAGCATATTGTTAAATTAGAGGGATAGCAATAGAGATACCTTTTCAACTATGGATAGAGGAAGAGTTCCTATGTAAACAAGAACAGAGAGGCTCATAGAAGATAAAACAGAAAATTTTGATGATGAAAAATTAAAATGATTTTGCCCATAAGATCAGTGAAGTTAGAAGAAAAACAGTTAACCAGGGGGGAAAAATCTTTGCATTAGCTTCCTCCCCCTACCCCGATAAAGGTCTAATATCCAATAGTGAAAGAAATGATTACAAACAAATTAGAAAAAGAGTAATTTCCCGTTAGATAATGGATATGAACTGGTCAAAGGCTAGGAATACTTCTCAAAAGAAGAAATGAAAGCTATCGATAATTGTGTGAAAAAGTTGTAAATCAGTAATACTGAGAAATGCACAAGTAAAATAATTCTTAACTTCCATCTCATATCCATCAAGCTAGTAAGGATGAAAAGAAGGAAAAGCCATTTGTTTGAGAACCTGAAGTAGGAGACTTGTACACTGATGCACTATTGGTGTAGCTGTGAATTGATCTAATAACTCAGGAAAACAATTTGTGAGTACATCCCCAAAGTTAGGAAAAGCAGTTATGCCATTACTAGGCATATTTCTCAGGTTGTAGTTGTGTGATTTTTCCTTTGTTCTTGAAGAGGACCATGCAATCAAGGAGGTGATGATATGACTTGCAATTGACTTTGATTTCAGTGAAGGAGGTCTGTGCAAACTCACCAGCCTCACTTTCTCCTCCGTAGTCATCTGGTTCCAGTGGCCAGATAGTGATCAGAAAGACTGGAGATGTTCAAGATGCAAGGGAGGCCTTGGCCCTTTTAAGCTAAGGTCTTTTCTGATTCTTGCTTTGAGTGAGGCAACAACCGTTCAGTGAATAGGTCCCTATAATAGTAATAACATATAATAACAATAACAATAATAATAATAATAACAACAACAATAATGAATCAAACTGGGAGGGGAGGACCTTCGGGGTTACTTGCCAAAAGAGAAACAGTTACTGTTTACATTCACTCTGAGCCTGGAGGGCCCAAAAAATAACCATTAAGTGGTGCTTGGGCAGGGACCTATTGTTGTCCAATCCATGAGATCCAGAGATCCTCCGAGACATTAAAGGAAGAGGATAAGGATTCATATGTACCAAAACATTTACAGCAGCACTTTTTGTTAGAGAAATAACTGGGAACAAAACAGTTACCCAGTACTTGGATAGTGGCTGAATAGATTGTGGTTTATGAAAGTAATTATTACTCTGTAAGAAATGACTAAAAGAATGTATTTGGAGGAAGCATGGACAGCTTGTAAGAATGGATGACAGAGTGAATTGAGCAGAACCAGGATATTGAGTTGTACATCTTAGGCAGTATGGGGGATATAAATTGAATAAGACATGGTGCATGCTTTCAAAGAGCTCACCTTCTGTTTCCTATTTTGGCTTTGAGCTTCATGATCTTTACAATCACATATTTTGCGCACATTTTTATTCTCTTTCTCTTCCCCTTCTCTTTAGTCATGTGGCCATCATCGTAGTTTTAAGGTCCTCAGCATCTGCCACCAGGACTATTGCAATAGCCTTTTAAAAAATACTATTTTATATTTTTCCAGTTACATATAAAGAAGGTTTTCAACATACACTTTTATAAGATTTTGAGTTCCAAACTTTTTTTTCCCTTCCTGCCCTCTTCACTCCCCAAGATGGCAAGCAATCTGATAGAGGTTATACAATCATATTAAATGTATTTCCACATTAGTCACATTGTGAAAGAAGATTCAGAACAAAAGGGGAAAACCAAGAGAAAGAAAAAACAAAAACAAAAGATGGAAATACTATGCTTCGATCTGCATTCAGACTTGTAGTTCTTTCTCTGGGTTTGGATAGTATTTTCCATCATGAGTCCTTTGGAATTGTCTTAGATCATACTTCTGAGAAGAGCGAAGTCTATCAAAGCTGATCTTCACACAGTGTTGCTGTGTTCTCCTGGTTCTGCTCACTTCACTCAGCATCAATCCACAATAGCTTTCTAATTAGTGTCCCTGCTGCAAATCTCTCCAATTCATTTTCCACACAGGCGCCAACTTGATATGAGTAATAAGTGAATATTACTATGTTAGTCTCTTGCTCAAGAAGTTCTAGTGACTTCTAGTTGTCCAGGGAGATACCATAAGTCACACAGACCTGAGCACCAGACCTCCAGAATTGATAGTTTGGTTGGAATAGCACTAAATTTGTAAATTAATTTTAGTAGTATTATCATTTTTATTATGTTGGCACCACTTAGCCATGAGCAGTGAGGAAACTTTGTAGGTATTTAGCTTGTTCTTTCTTTTGCAATTTGTGTTTTGTAATTGTATTTATACAGGTATTGAATATGCTTTCCTAAATTGACTCCAGGAAATAGAAGGTATTTATAGGTATTTAGGATAGAACTTGTAAATACCTGTTGAGATGTATTGAAGAAGAGGATATGAGGTGTTGGTCTAAGCCTAATTTTTGCCAAATTGTTTTCCAGTTTTCCCAGCAGTTTTTATCAAATAGGGAAATCTTTCCTAGGTAATTTACGTTTTTCTAGTTTATCGAATGTTATCTTAAGCATTTAAGTGTTTTATATTATAATAAGCATATGTAGTAGGAAGGCCGAATTTATGATCTCAAGAAGGATCATATGTATATCTGAATGGTTCAAAATCGTTGGGTATATAGAATTCTCTAAGCAGAAGGCATCAAAAAATTTATTCAGGGCCCAGAGCAACAAATTAGCGAACCAACCTCCCCATTCCAGTATTGTGAACACAAGCCTCCAGGCCCAGTAGGCCCACCTCACAAGAGTAGCCAGGAGGCCACAGAAAAATAAGATGGCATAAATCATATTCACTGGCCTCAAGTCCTTGCTCCAACTCCTGGGTCCACACAGGGGTCGGCTCTGCTTCGGATTTTTTCAGCTGTAGTTTCTCGCCTCACCTCACAGCCAAGCCTCTGGTTCTCAAGCCCCGCCTCAACAACCAGAGTCCAGAGACCATTGGTCCCCAAGTTGGCCCCTTTTTAAAGTCATTAATCTACACCCACACAGGTTTCACACCTGATAAGGCTTTGGGCCTGGGGCTTAGCATTTAACAGGTGAAAGTACTTTCACGGTAAACAAAAGCCAAACTCCTGAAGGGCACCCATTAAACTAAGCCCATTTTGCCCTACTGGCACAGCATATTATAACCAAATGGTCTAAGTTTGTTTCTGATTCTCCCTTGTATAGTCTATTCTGTTGATCTAACTTTCTATTTTTTAACCAATACCTGATGGTTTTAATGACTGCTGCTTTATATAGTATAGTTTGAGCTCTGGAAATGCTTTTCACCCTTTGTTTCTACCCCTTTTTATCATTCCCTTGATGTTCTAGATCTTTTGTTTTTACAAATGAATTTTATTATTTTATCACTTTCTATAAAGTAGCCCTTTAATAATTTAATAGGTATAGCATTAAAATGTAGATTAACTCTGGTAGTATTGTCATTTTGATTATATTGGCAGATCTCTGCCTCGAGTACTGAATATTCTTCCATTTATTTAGGTTATTTTTATTTTTTTAAGGAGCACTTTGTAATTGAATCTGTAGAAGTCTTTTATGTGCTTTTGTAGTATCCCCAGATACTTTATGCTCCTTCAAGTTATTTGGAATGAGATTTGCTTTTCTATTATTGCCTCTTAGATTTCGTTGTTGTTATCTAGAAATATTGTTGATTTTTTTATACTTTATTTTGTAGCCTTGAAATTTTGCTGAAGCTAAGAAAGAGAGAGGGAAGGAAAGAACAATTTCTTAAGCACCTACTATGTATCAGCCACAGTGTTAAGTGCCTTACAAATGTTTCATTTGATTCTCATAGAAACCCTGGGAGATAGGTGCTATAATTACTTGTTAGAAACATACTCATATTGTCTAGGAATAAGCAAGACTCGTCGGGAAGTCAGGAACGTTTAAATTATAATTTACATTTATTCCCCCTGAATAAATGGGTGGCTCCCCTGAACAGAGTACAGGAGAAAGTACAAAGGACTCAGATGGATATCAGTCCTTTAATAGACCCTCACCTTGAATCTCCTGCCAGGCTCTTCATTGGCCAGATACAACCCCCTGACTGCCTAGCTCATCCCTCCTCAAATGGCTCGTTTACAGATCTCTGACCTTTTACCTGACTGACCTGAGGCCTAGTTTCTGCAAAAGCTGGGATGGGGGTGGCGGGGGAAAAGTACACCTTCAGTTCTGTGGAAACAAAATTCCTCCTCCCATTTCTTACATTATTCTATTTTACTGTTGAAGAGGCACAGAGAAGCTAAGTGACTCACCTAGGGTCACACAGCTGGTAAGTGTCTGAGGCTGTATTTGAACTCAGGTTTTCCTGACTCCAGGCCCAGCACTCTACTCACTGTACCACCAACTAATTTTCTCAGTATCTTTACTAACTCCCTATGATTTTCCAAGTAAACTATCTTGTCATGCACCAAGAGGGAATTTTATCTCTACCTGTTTTTACATTTTTATCTAGAAGTGTATTAGGGATAATAGGCATCCTTGCTTTATTGCCTATATTTATTAGTAAAGGTTCTAATGTATCTTCATTGCATATGATGCTTGCATCATTCAAAAAATCTCTCTATGCTTATACTTTGTCGGATTTTTAACGTAAATGGGTGTTGTAATTTGTCAAAGGCTTTTCTGTATCTGTTGAAATAATCATGTGGTTTTAGTTGGTTTTGGTTTTAATATGATTAGTACTGTGGTTTGTTTTCCTAATATTGAACAACATTTCATTCTTGGTATAAATCCAGCTTGGTCATAGTGAATTTTTTTCCAATAAATTTCTCATTTTTTTTTGCCAGGATTTTATTTTAAATTGGCGAATTCATTAATGACATTGTTCTATAGTTGTCTTTGTTTTAGCCTTCCCTAGATTAGGTATCAGGACTATGTTTGTCTCCTAAAAGGAGTGTATTCATCCAAGAAGTAAAATAGGTAAAAGGAATAGAGAAGGTAGCATTATATATTTAAAAGATACACTCATGTGAGAAAACCCAGGAACTAGAGACGGGAAGCATGGTGGAGAGCATTTGGACAAATGTCAGTGGAGGGAGAAACAAGTATTTTTATCTTTGGAATATCCACTTGCACAGAAAAGGAAATGGATCACAAGTCTGACACAGAGCAATGACAGAGTAGTGATAGATAACTTCATTTATCTCTTCATCTGCTGGAACTCTGCCAGAAAGACAGTATCTAACAACTTCTTGACTTGCCTTAATGATAATTCCATCCTTCAAAAGGTGGAGGAACCAACACGAGGAAATTCTTTCTAGAAAGGAGGAGCTTGTTGGAAGGATAGAAATTATGGGAACTCTGGAGTGCCTACTCCTTCCTAGAGTTTGTAATAAGGGAGAGGAAATCCTGTGCAAGTCACCTCTAGGGACAGATTTCAAAAGGTTCAGAGGAAGAGTAAATAGTATCACATAGCTAGAATGTCATTTGGAAAGTCAAGTCAAGAGGGATAGAATCTGTACAAGCGTGAAATTCTGAAGACACAAAAGGGAAAAAATTCCCACGATGAAGAAAAATGAAATTTATCTTAAGAGACCATGAGTGCAAAGGGAACTCACCAACCGACTTATGTTTTATAAAAAAAATGTGGAAAAATACAAGAAAGGCCAGGTAATAGAAGATGATAATAACGTGGCAAAATCCAATAAAAATCATGTCAGGAGTGCTGAAGCTCAGAATGAGTTGAGGCTGGCAAGGGAAGCTAAATACAAAAGAAAGGTTTTATTTATTTATTTATTTTGGTTTTTCTTTAGCTATATTGGGAGAAAAAGGAAGATCATAGAAGAGAAATTTTTTTGATGCTGGATGGACCAATGATAACTAGCAATAGAGAGAAGGCAGTGCTTTACAGAACCAAAATTACAGAGTTTTTACACCCTAAGCAAGAAAAAGTAAGAGAACACTTATAGGCTCTTGATGAATTCACCTGACCCAGATGAATTACGTCCTCATGTACCAGAAGGAAGGACAGATGTGATTACTGAGCTGTTTCAGTAATATTTAGGAGATCGTTAAAAAAAATTAAAGAAGTGCCACAAATTTGGACAAGGGCACATATCCCATTTTTCAAAAGACGAAGAGAACAATTTGCTGGCTAAAGACTTCTGGACTTGACTTGGTTGTTAGGAAGAATTTAGAGTGGTTTATTTTAGAGATTGTTGCTGAACATTTAGAATGGTAAGTGTTAATTACAGAGTCATTGTCAAGGGAGAAAAACCATAATGCATAATTTAGGACACATGTCTGAAGCAGTTTTAATCGAGAACATGTAGGTACAAGTAAATTCAGAAGGAAGAATCCCTTCAACTAAATATTCAGCTGTGTTTTAGTTGCTGAAAAGAACAAACTTGTAAATGAAACAAGGTAACTTGATTCTTTTAAGGAGAGAGCAGACACAGAGGCTTGTTCTTTATGTTGAAATTGGTCTTCATAGGGAGTGGAGCAGAGAGCTCAAATTTTGAGAAGCAACCACGAATGATCATTTTACATGAACTGGTAGTTATTTGTGTATCTAAAAATGTGAGATGAAAAAGCCTGTCTCTCTGGACTTCTACTATTCCTGCTTTTAAGCTTTAATAGCTTCATTTTCAGTGATCTCCATCCATTAGGTCTGTAAATACAGAGTCACTACATAATAAGAGTAAGGCGTTGTTGCTGTTAGATGGTATTACCAGCCCTGGAACAGCTGAGAGCTTTGGTCTATATTGAAAGAACTATATGTTGAGAGAAAAGACTAAACGAATGATGAATATAGAGTTTAGCACCTGGATGAGGTTACAGACCCGGGAAGAAATACATAAATCAGGAAATTCTGGGTACAGCGTTTAGCTTATATCTTCAGTTGACACTTGCTGTAAAAAGAATAGACGGGCCCAGATGGTGTTGAGATTGGTCTCCATAAGGCTAGACAGAGAAATATATTGCAACAGGAGGTGCTGATTATGGTTGCTATCTGGCTTTTCTCCTGGCTTCTCTAGAGTGACTCTCTCAAAAGTGGCAGAATTTTGGAGTAATAAAATATTAGTATAGAGCTCTTGTAGAGAGGTGGTGGTGCAATTAATGATTATTTCCAGGGATGTAGAGAAATAATGTGAGCTTCTTCAGGTTCACAAACACCATAGCATAGTATCAGAATATTTGAAGCAAACTTCTGCCTTTTAATCATTCTCATTTTGCTCAGATATTCCCACCACCATCAACTCTCCAACCCCAGGGGAGTATGGGACAAAAAGGTCCCAGAATAAGTACAGGTCTTTGGAGCCTTCTTAGTATGTTTATGGATTGAAGTTCATGTATTATCTTTTTTTAATTGATTTCCTACCCCATGTCAGAATCATTGAGCTTAAAGGATACTAGAACTTTGGGGTATATATATCCATGAACAGTTAGGATAGGTAGACTATATTTTACAATAAAGTTATTTCACTCTTGTATTCTCATCATTGTAGATTTAGGGATACATAGTAAAACCCATCCTAAGGGTTTTGAGGTGATTCCTATAAAAGAGGAACAGCATAGTACTCTATAACAGAGCAGTGGAATATAATTATAACATCATTAAACTTTTCTCAGTTCTGGGTCTAAAAGTTATAGACTATTCAGATTTTTTCATTTTTGTTTGATTCTTGATAAAAGATAGAAAACTTCCTTGGAATAGCCAATTTATACAGGGAAACATCACATCATTCAAGGAGTATAATAGGTACTTTGGTGGTCCAATAAGTGGGAGGCTTTCTCTTTTTAAAGGGCAAAGCAGAACAGTGGGGTAAATGGGTCAAGGAAATCTGTCACTGACTTTGCAGAACTATAAATTGGTAGTGTGGTAAACGATAACAAAGTATTCATTTTTTTGTACTCATTTTAAGCTCATACAATATTTCATTTTTCTATATTAGTCTAATCTTTCCAGCTTTACCCTCTCTATTCATGTATGACACATACTCCTCATTTATAATAAAAAAGTTGTTAATGCAAGTGAAAAGTCACAAAAATATAAGTGACATTGGGATGTACAAAGAAATTGATGGAGACACTCAAGATAAGAAAGGTTCTTGTTAAGATTAGTAACGATCATCTACTGTGCAGTTTTTCTGTGTCTAAGGTTGTAGGGTCAAGGTTATATTTTTATGCCTTATTTGGGTAGGAAAGAGGTTGCCAGCACAATCACCCTGCCGTTCTTTTTCAATATCAACTTTTAAAGGGATGAAAGTCTTTTAAAATGGGACCAGGGAATCTAAGGTTGCAGGCCTGTTTGCGATACAGAACCACGTAGGCATTTTAACTATCTACATTGTTATTATTGCCTTACTGATAAAGGCCTTGACATTGAAAGCATCCCTACTAGTTTAAAGTCTCTTTTAGTAGGCTTCAAAGCAATTTCCTTCCTTGATCAGCCTAAAGTGGAGATTGTAAGCACTTGGAGTGGAAGTCTTTAACATGCAACATTAATGTCATAGCAATTAAAAAACTTACAGGGTGCAAAGGTGATCTGCCGTTGCATTATTTTGATCTATTTCCCAACATAATATCCTTGTAGGTGGGGCAAATAATGGCAGTATTAGCAATAATGTTGCAACAGTGAAAGAGATTTTGAGCACATCAATCACTTTAAAATTTATGCTGTAGCGTGAGACAAATATCTGTAAGACAAAATAAGTATTAAATAATTATCTTGTTTGTTATCTAGTGATTCAATAATCAAATCAAACACAATAATCAGTAATTTTAATAATCAGTAAATAATAATCCTTCTTTGATATACTTTTGTGAACAAGTAAGGGATGATTTAGCCAGGGTCTCAAGATTGGTGTAATGTCATAAGGGATAAGGAGAGAATAATAGGTTGTTTCAAATGTCACCTTTTATTAGATTCCTTTTGATGCTTTCTAATATGAATCAATAAAACTATATAGTTGCCACTAATATATAAATTTATATTCCATGTATAGTAAATAAATTAGAAGTCTTCAAAATGTTGCTCATATCTCATCCAGTCTTGAAGTTAGATTAACTTTATTATTATAATCAGTACCACAATCCTTCCATTTACCCAGTGTAGTAGAAATGTTTTCCAGGGGGATCCATTGGTTTGTTTGGTGGTTTTTTTTTAACTCCATTTTGTCACTTGGGACCCATCTTGTGACTAACTTGTGACACAGTTTTAATTTGCTATGGAAATTTAATAGCTGGCTTGCTGAAACTCTCTACAAGCCTTTGCCTTCCGTCACTGTGCACTCTACCATCTCTGGAACATTGTCATCACTGTCATGATGAAGTTGATACAATTTTCACCTACTCTGCATCTGAAGATAAGGCCTATCACTAGTTAGATTTTGGGAGTAATGCACCACCTCCACTTTAAAGTTGAGGAGGAATACTCCTCCATGCTTTGAAGCTGAGGAGGAACTGCTCCATCACCATACAGATGGTCAAAGTGAACATCCTAGAAAAATCCTATAGAAACTCCACTCGAATTCCCCAGGAAGAAGAGTAGTCTACAGACTTTGTGAGAATATGACTTCTTGAAGGTAGGGACCATCTTTGCTTTTTCTTTGTTTTCCCAACATTTGGCATATGGTAACTGCTTAGTAACTGCTCTCTGACTGAAACTATATTGGCCGTAATTGTGGAGAGTTTATAAGTTACTGATACTGTACCTATAAGTGACTAATCTGAAATTTGATAAAACATATTAGAAAAAAAGTTAATCTAACTTCAAGACTGGGTGAGATATGAGCAACATCATGCTTCAGCCACTTAGTCTTTCCTTGGTTAGGCCAAACTCTTATCAAGTGGGTATAGGCCTCCAGGGATTAGTGCCAACCAATGTTTGCACAATGTTGTCTACAAATAGAAACATCCAAAAAGAACCTCATAATTTCCTGGAAACTCTTTCTTACTTTGGACTCTGAGAGCATTATTTGCAATAGAAAAAATGCTTGAAGTACTAGCCATGGTGTGATGTTTAAAAAATTCAAAAGACATGGTTTCTGAATAATTAATCATTGTATTAATAATGCTAGGATTTTACTAAGGAAAGGAATGGTCTTTTGACCATCTCTCTCTTGAACCAAAGATGACTTACGGCAGTGGGCTAACAGTTTGTTATGTCTTTGGAAGAATGGGTATTCCTGAAGGTGGCAATCAACTCTTAATTGGTTAGCAATGAGAATGAATATTACAATGAGAGGTGGACCTATTCTTATGGAGGGCTTGGTGATATAATTTTTATTATGTCATTTATTTCTAAATTACCCTTAGCCTTGGGCAGTCTAATCAAAGAATTTATCCCCACCCAAACCTGGGTAGAACACTGTGGTCAGGAATTCATTCACCTAGATAAAATGGTGTAATTTGGCTAATTTTTTGACGGAGGTCAATAATGACCTTCAAAGACTGGGAACAAGGAAACAGGACAGGGAAAAAGCCTGGATCTCTCCCATAATTGGTTATTATTAATCATTATTAATCATTTCTCTCAATAGCAATGAGAGAAATTAATCAACAGAAATAAGTAATAGTAAGCTCTTCACCTTTTAGTCAATTGTACTATAAATATGTGGCCTCTTGTAGAGAATCATTTGTATAAAACCTAACTAATTATAATATTCATTTTTAGTAAATAAAAATACAGATTAAATGAAAAAGAGGAAATTCTGGCAATATTCATTTTATATGTATGTATATGTTTCCTTATCTTAAAAATGGGGATACTAATAGTACTGTGAGAAGCTTGCTCTAAACAAAGAACAATACCCCTTGTGAAGCCAGGAAAGTTCTCATTTTATTTTAGCCAATTGTTCTACATTCCTAGTGAATGGGTACCTCCTGTAGGGAGAGTACAGCTTGCTCAGGGAAATACCAGCCTTTTCATGCTGTTCCCAATTCAAATTTCCCCCCTTGCTCTTCATTGGCTAGATGCAACCTCCTGAACGGCCCATGTCATGCCCCCTTCAAATGGCTCTTTAAGCACATCTACAAGCTTCTAACCTGACCAGAAGCCTGGTTCTAGTAGGCCACAGCTCTGATTAGAACCAGTTACCTCTGACTTACATTCTGCTATCACTCAAAGCTGGGAGGAGTACTTTTAATCCTGTGGAAACAGAATTCTTCCTATTGTTTCCCACAGTGCTGACCTTAGAAGGTTTTTGTATCAAATGAGAAAATAATTGATTGAGATAATTGCTGTTCAGTTGTTTTCATTTGTTTTTGTTTTTTGTAAAGATAATGGAATGGCTTGCTGTTTCCTTCTCCAGTTCATTTTACAGATGAGGAAACTGAGGCAAATAAGGTTAAGTGACTTGCCCAGAGTCACAGAGCTAGTAAGTGTCTGAGGCCAGATCTCAGGAAGATGAGTCTTCCAGACTCCAAGCCTGACACACTATCCACTGTGCCACCTAGCTGCCCTTAATTTTAAGTAAAACATGATATAAACTTAAAGCACTATTTAATATTACTTAGAATTATTATAAGATTTTCTTTCCTATGTAAAATTTGAGATTCTTTTCCTCATCCATTTTTTTAAATATACCTACTGTGGTGACTTTTTCCATGGAAAAGTGTAAGGACTGGTCTGATTGTAATAGAGGATAAGTTTTGGGGAAGTGTAGGAAATCAGATAAGAATAATTATATGTTATTTGATTATAAAAGAGCCTTGAAGGCCGATCAGAAGTTTGATGTATTGAGAAATGAGAGCCATTGAATGTTTTTTTTTTTTTTTTAAGCTGGGATTGTCCTAATTAAATCAGTGCTCTAGGAAAGACTTAATTTGGGGGTGGTGTTTAGGGTGAACTGGAATGGGATGAAACTAAAGGTAATTAAGAGCCAATTAGAGTAGTGCGGTGATGACTGATTTCTTTCCTTTGCTTTTACTTCCTTCTTTGACACATAAGGTTATATCCTCAGAGCACTAACTCAAGCTGGAATATAAGGAAAGAGTGTCCTTAAAGCTTTTTTTCATAACAGGCCTTCAACTAGCCAATGATTCATCAGGTTGAGAACTACACTCCATGTCCTTTTTACCTCTCAAAGATCCATACAGTGAAACCCCTAAACACAAGCTTTGCTTTCCTTTTCATACAAAAAAAAAATATGATGTAATTACCATGGATGAATATAAGTAGCCGCTGTCATAAATTATATATCCCAAACGAACAGTTATGCATACTGCTGCCTACCACTATATGCTCTACAGTTGTTACCTGAGGAGACCATGTCCATTCTATAAAGTTCCATAAAGCCAATTAATAAATGTTTGTTGAATGAATACCAAATGTTATTGTTTGTTCTTGGAAGCTGTATAATTATTCACAGGTCAAAACTTCATTGAAAAAGTAAGACGGGGGGGCGGAGCCAAGATGGCGGCTGGAAAGCAGTGACTGGCGTGAGCTCCCCACCAAGTCCCTCCAAAAACCTATAAAAAAATGGCTCTGAACCAATTCTAGAGCTGCAGAACCCACAAAGTGGCAGAGGGAAGCAGGGCTC
>CM053622.1:406313735-406337891 GCA_028646595.1 Phalanger gymnotis
TCCAAGAATAATTGGTTACTTAGAACCTTGAGTCCAAGAGCCTTATTAATTGCAATGCCTCCCAAACTACCAGACCTGCTTCCAGCCCAGTCCCTACAGCTATCATTGACTGGACAAATCATTATGAAAAGGAAGCCCACTTTTATCATCACCACCACCAACTGCTGAACAGTGGAAAGATGGGCACATGAAGCTTTGGGAGTGGCAGTGCTTCCTAGACCACTGACATTTATACAGTGCCTACTGTGAGCCAGGAGCTGTGCTAAGCAGTTTTACAAATATCACCTCATTTAATCCTCACAACAACCCTGCAAGATAGATGCTATTATTATCCCCATTTTATAGTCAGGGAAACTGAGGCAGAGGTGAAGTGACTTGCCCAGAGTCACATAACTAGGAAGTATCCGAGGTCAGATTTAAACCGAGTTCTTTCTGCCTGCATTACCAGATGCCTTTAGATACAGGGAAGTCCTATGTAGAGACATAGAGTTGAGAGAGATGGCAACCCAAATTCAGGGAAGAGCTAGTAGGCCACTTTGGGTGGAATATAGGGTATATAAATGGAAGTGATGTGAAATATGCCTCGAAATGTAGATTGGAAATAGAGGATCATTTTATATTAAGTATTTTAAGTACTGTTTTTTTAGGAATTCTTATTTTACCTTAAAGGCAATAGGGAACCATTTAAGACTTTTGAGTGTAGGAGTGACATAGTCAGACCTGTGCTGAAGATTATTTAGGCAGCTAGGTGGAAGATAAATTGGAGATGAGAGTCCAGAGACAAGAATACCACTTCTGAGGCTAGTTTAAAATAGTCCAAGTAAGGAATTACAAGACATTAAACTAGAATAGCAGCTTTGTGAGTGGAAAGAAAAGAACAGATGGAAGAGATTTTGTGGACATAGAATTGGAAAGACTTTGTAACTGATTGGCTATGGAGGATGTCATGGAAGGGAAAGAAAAAAGTCAAGGATGATTCCAAATTTACAGACCTCCGTGATTGGAAGGATAATAGTGTTTTCCACAGAAATAGGGATAGGTAATGACTTTTCTTTTGAGCATGTTAAATTTGAAATGATAATGTAGTATCCGAGTAGGGATCAGCCGGAATTTGATAATGTGGAACTTGTGCTCCAAAAAGAGATTAGAGCTGGTTAAGTAGGTTTGGGAGTCATGGCATTAAGATAATTAAGCTTAGAGAGCAGTTCACCTAGAAGGGGGTTGTACTGAGAAAAGTGGAGCGAAAACAAAGCCTTGAGAGACATGTGAGATACAAATGTCTTGCTGAAATCCAGATGTTCATTCTTCAAACCTTTGTAGTCTGGCTTCTGACTTCATCACTCAACTGAAACTGTTCTTTCCAAAGTTACCAAGATGTCTTAATTGCCAAATCCAATTGTCTTTTCTCAATCCTTATCCTCCTTAACCCATTGGCTTTGACACTATCTACTGTTGTCCCCTCCTGGATACTCTCTTACTCCATAGACATCTCATATTCAGCATGTTCAAAACAGAACTCATTTTCCTCCTCCAAAGCTTCCTCTCTTCCAACTTCTTTGTCTTTGTCAAAGATATACCACCACTCTTCTATTCTCCCAGATTTGTAATCACTGGCATTATCATGGCCTCCTCATTCTTCCTCACCTCACATATGGCAATTGGTTGCCAAAATTTGCTTTTTCTACTTCTGTAACATCACAAATTTTACCCATTCAGAGCCAGTACCATTTATAGAGTGCTAGACTTGCAGTCAGGTAGACCTGAGTACAAATACTGACCCAAAGGCTTTCTAGCTGTGTAATCTCAGGTTGGTCACTTAATATGTCTTCCTTGGTTTGTTTTTCTATAAAATGATTGCATTGCCTCTGTGGTCTCTTATGGCTCTAAGTCTGTGATCCTGTTCTCTGTCTTGGAGGTATGTTATGAGGGTATAGTGTCATAATACATGTAAGGTTTGTTGCAATCCTTAAGCATTATATAAATGTCATCTGTTATTATCATTGTCCAGATCCTTATCACTTTTTCCCTAACTTACCACAATGACCTCCTAAATGGTTTCCTTGCTTCAAGTCTTTCCACATTTAGGTCTGTCTTACACACAGCTGCCCAAGTGATTTTCCTTAAGTGCAGATCTGACCATTTTGTTCCCCTACTCAGGCACCTTCATTGGCTTCCAATTCCCCTGGGATAAAATTAATCCTTCTGATAGCTTTTAAAACCCTTCACAACTTGGCCCTAACTTTTCTTTCTAGTTTCACTGTTCATTACTCTTCCTCCCACATTCTGAGATCCAGCCAAAATGTCTTCATTCTTTTCTTCACACACAGTATTCTGTTTCCTATATCCATGCCTTTACATTGACCATCCCCTGTTCTCTGGGATTTATTTTCTCTACACCCTTGCTTCATAGAATCTTTTTTCTTCTTTCAAGACCAACCTTAGGCACTACTTTTTACATGAAGTCTGGTACAGTAGATAGAGCCTGGGCCTGGAGTCAGGAAGTCCTGAGTTCAGATCCAACTTCAGATACTTATTAGCTGTGTGACCCTGATTAAGTCACTTAACTTCTGTCTGTTTCAATTTCCTCTGTTATAAAATTGGGATAATAATAGCACCTACCTGCCAGGGTTAACACAATACCTGGCATATAGTAGGCACTCAGTAAATGCTTCTTCTCTGTTTTCCTCAAGTTCTATTGCCTACTTTCTCAAACTACATTGTATTTAATTACTTGGTATTTATTCTCCTAATGTTTATTCTGCATATATTTATAGTTAGTCAACAAGTATTTGTTAAGCATTTACTGCTAAGCACTAAGTTTAAAAAGAAAGGTACTAGAGTCATCAGGAAAAGCCTCCTTCACTTCTCCAGGACTCTTCCCTTTCCTCAGACTACTTTGGAGTCTGATCTCTCAGATTCCTTTCCCTTCTAAAGCCTATGATCCTATATGATAATGAGCTTAAGATGATGATTATTAGAAATTTTCCTGGTGCCACAACACTTTTTCTTTTATAATTTTGTTGTTTTGTTAGTGACAGCCATTTTATCTTTCTATGGCTTCAGAAACTCTTGGTCTCTAGCTATTCAATTATTCTTTTTTAATACTGTAATTATATTTTCAGATGACCTACGTTAATAATTTTTCTTTGTACATTGTAGTTCCAATAAAATATATGTAATACTTATCTGGGACTTAGTATGTTAGGTATGTCAAATCAACTAACCAAACGACACCAGAGTAATCAGTGTAAAAGACTGACCACGCACTGATATGAATAAGGCCAAAGGCAGACAAAGAGCCAGGATCTGTCCTTACATTGGTTACTGGAGGAGTGGGAATTTGAGGGTGGACAGGAGGCCAGATGGTAGACCAAGGACCAGGGACACATTCTTAAGTGGGCAAACCGGAAAGACTATCCAGAAATTTGAGGAAGATCAGGAAGAAGCACTGTGTTCTAATTATAGGGTGTACATACTCCAATTATATGTAAATTTGTAGTGAATTCAGTCAGAATGGCTGTATTCTGCATCCCCATGAAGCAACATATGTATAGAAGCCAAGACAGCCATCCAAGGCTGAGACTTAGAAGGGTGGCAATTGGTGATATGTCCCAAGAGAAGAGGACAGTGTGTAGTTGAACTGGTTTACCAAGCAGTCAGTACGAGGAAAAGAGGAAAGAGTGGCTAGTACAGGGGAGATGGCTTGGGATCTGATCTATCTATCACTATAGAACTGCAGGAGCCAGTGTGGTTTAGTAGAAAGAGCATAAACTGAGAGTTAGAGTCAAGTTCTAGATGCAGTACTGATATTATCACCTTAGAAATTAGTTTTACCATCTGGTAAATGATGTTTTTAGACTAGATGATATGCTAAATGCCCACAAGCTCTGATGCTTTGAGGTAGGCAATAGGTTAATGAGGTATAAATAGCTTTCTGAAATTTGATTAGAATTGGGTTAGTCTTTAGGAGAGTGTATGTGGTACAAATCAAATGGATTTTTAGCTTCATTTCCTTTTTTCCTTCCAAAAGAATTCTCTGATCTTTGACTCCCAACCTTTTCCTTCCACCCTTGCCCCTTTCTTTTGCCCTCTGCCTTTGCCTCTCTCACTTTGGCTGTCCATTCTTTTGTCTTAATATAAAAATAAATGGGGAGATGGTAAGAAACAAGGGAAAGTAAACATAGAAATAACAAAGCTAAAAGTAAATAAGTGAGTTTTACCACGTTGGTTTTTTTTTTTTTTACTTATGAGCCCTGTGAGATAAGGTTGGTGTATTTTAGCTTGGTTTGTCACCTTGCTCTCCAAATCTACTCTGCCATTCTTTATGGCAGATGGCATGAATATATCTGTTTTTATTCGTTTTGCTTAAGATAAATACTGATTTATAATTAATGTACAGAACAACATAAATTCCTTGTGGATTTTAAGTTTACATCTTTAAAACAAGAAACATCTAGAACCACTAAAATACAGTGAGCTGGGATTTAAGACTTTAATACTTAAAGCAACCAAGTGTGAATCACAAGTAAGATTATTTAGCAACATTCTCAATATTAATCATCACTTTGTAATATGCTTCCAGTCATTTAGAAGACATTTCAAGAAATTCTCACCTCAAACTTCTTTACACAATAGTGTGAAAGTTTTAAAGCAACTAAATCTGAGGAACCGTGGATCACTAAATGGTAATTTCTTTTTTTAAAGGTCAGCACAATTAGATTTTGGTAAGATTGAGACTTCAGTGTCTCTTGGTATATTCATCAAGACAGATTGGCCAGTAGTTTGCAAGCATTCATGAACAAAACAGGTTAGTAATGCATTGATACCAGCACAAATAGATTGTCCTCATCACCACATAGCCAAAACAGTCATGAAATCAGTGTGTTGCTGTAAATACTAGTGGCATGATATAATGAAGTTGTATTCCATTAAACACTTGTATACAGGGGAGCAAAATGTCATCACCTGAGTGTGACTACATTTCTGTGATACAACCTCATCTGTTCCATCAGCTAGTTTTGTTCTGATCAATAAGCAGTTTTCTGTGGCCTTTCACTGCTGTCAGATGTCATTGAATGATGTAAATGCACATCAGAAACTAGAAACTTGACAGCTCACCCAGACTGAGAATGGAAAGAGGAGAGGGAAATCACTGGAATAGACAGAGTTGACAACTGATGTCTACTATGTATAACTGATTTTATATTGTAGCAGATGAGACTTTTTCCCATATAAACATGCAGCGAAATGATCCTGGTACATGCACAATATATAATAGGTATTTTAAAACAGTTTTTGGGGAAGAAAACTGAGCATAAACTTTAGCATATTAACTGTTAATTGTCAGCACAATATGCCAGTTGATTCAATTCAGTAAGGAAGACAAATTATCTATTGCAGATAGTTTCTCTTAGAGCAGGGATTCTTAATCCAGGGTCCATGTATTTGTTTTAAAAATGTTTTGATAATTTTATTTTAATAATTGTATTTTAATATAATTGGTTTCTTTAGTAATCCTATGAGTTTTATTCTTTTCATTTAAGGACCTTATTCTGAGCAGGGATCCATAGGTTTTACCCATTTCCTAAAGGGGTACATGATACCAGAGGTCAATAAATTCCATGCCTTAGACACTAGCTAAAGAAGATAATGGTAATAATTAAAATTCATATGGCACTTTATGGTTAGTACTGAGGTAGTTGGTGAAAATGTTACTGTCACTATTTAACAGATAAGGAAATCGAGGCTCAGACACCTTGGCAGCATGGGATAATGAAAAGAGAATTGAATTTATAGTCATGAAACCTCTGTTCGAGTCCTTCCTGTGCTACTTAATTACCTATATGATGCTAGAAAAGTCACTTAACCTTTCAGTGCCTTTGTATTCTCATGTGTAAAGTAGAGGAGTTGGCTTCGGTCAATTCAACAAGTATTTATTAAGTTTCTGTGATGTTCCAGGCCTTATGTTAAGTTGCTAGTTGCTAGGGATACAAATTCAAAGAATGAATCAGTAGCTATTCACTTTGTTCAAGACCAATACTACTGCTCTGGGGCCTTGCAGAAGACCAGCTATACAGTGAGAAGTATAAAGCAACGTGCCAATGATTATCACAGTCCACTTAAAATAATTTCCTTTGGTAGGCTAAAATATTTCTTGATTGTGTCATTCAGAACTGAATGTAAAAAGGGTCTGTGTATCTCCTTGAATCAGTCAAAACCATGGGTGAGAGACTTGGTTACACCCTTAAGAATTTATATAAAAGGGAGGAGCTATCTAAGAACTAGATAAAGATTCTGAGGGTCTGAAAACATAGAGAAAGTGAGGTCATACAGAGGTGATCCAGAAAGAACCAGCAGCTCAGAATCATTAACCAAAAGAAAAAGAGAAGGTAGAACTGAACTGTAATGGGGAAGGGAGATGTTGAGGGGGACCATTGGCCCTATAGCCATCTTGGAGCAGGAACCTTGCCAGCATAACTACCCACTCAAGGACTGGAGTGTTTCTGAGAAAAAAAAAATCTTGTCTTTTCTCAACTTACTTTTCACAGTCTCTTTCTATCCAAAGACATTATAATGTTATTCACTTATTTTACAATACCCAAATATTTCAACCTGAATTTTGCCTCAATCACAATGAGGCCAGGCCTTAATTAGAGATAAATATAACTAAATTAAGGCAAAGAGCCAAACCGCAGCCTAAGAGATTGTGATTGTACTAATTTTTGTCTAAAATAAACTCCTAACGCCCCAGAGAAGTAACCACAGATATCTTTGGGGCCGTTATATTGCCCCTAACCTTAAAATGAGCTAATTATTTTATTAGGGTCTTGAGGAAAAAAAAATAGGCTTTTATTTGGCACATTTTAACTTCCACAAGGGAACACCTGAGTTTTTATGCAATTCACTGGGAAACTGAAAGTTTCTACTTGGAAGATTACAGAAAAGAGACAGGGTAGGGTCCCAGGCAGGTAAAAGAATGTATGTGGTTAAGGGAGGGCAAAATAAAGAAAATTAGTTATCCAGATAATTCAGGGTAAGGTAAGTAAGAAAAAGTAAGTGGAACAATCAGAGAGTTAAGCAGATTGATAGAATGGACTGATAGGTGAATTTTCCATGTTGGAAACTTCCAGTTCCCTAGTGAATTGAGCTCATTTTAAGGTTTAAGGTAAGGTAAGGGGCAATATAGTAGCATTTAAGGTAAGGGGCAATATAGTAGTCCCAAAGGTACCTATGGTTCCCTCCTCTACAGGGAGTTTATTTTAGACAAAAAATTAGTAGTACAAATTGATGAAGCAGATTGGTAGTTAGTACAAGGTTGAAGTGGTAGTATTGTGACATTTTCAAGTGGTCATAATTGACTATAAACGTTTTAATTAGTGGCTTAAGTTTGAGGTGCAAAAACCCACAAGTAGTTCAAAGAAACAGATGATCTGACAATCTCAACTATTATTAAAGAGTAAGAGAAATTATGACATGATTAGCATTGTGTGTGTTGTTTGTATTTCTGCCATCCTGAGTGAAGAAAAGGATATAGATGGAAAAAATTAATTTGGGAAGTGAACAACTAGCCAATAATTATTTAGAATAGGATTTGGATTTTTGGCTTAAAGTATAAGGATAATACATTTCTGCCCAGCAATGGAGTCTACCTGATAAGAGTTGATAAAGAATGTATTTGCCAGGGATCTTGCAAATTTAATCAAAAGTACTTTAAGCTAAAAAGAGTGTGGGAGAGAGGCAATTACCTACATATTTCCCCCAAATTGATATAGAGAGTAACTACAGGAAGGAAGAATGGCAGTTGTGAAATCCAGAGATTTCCAGAAGATAACACACAAGAAAAGATTAAAGAGTAAAACCCTTGGGCCTCAAATATATACATAAAGACACAGTTTAAGAAATCAATGCATAGTTCTTATTTTGTTATTGTTGTTTAGTCATTTTTCAGTTGTTTCTGACTCTTCATAACCCCATTTGGGGTTTTCTTAGCAGATTTTGGAGTGATTTACTATTTCCTTCTTTAACTTGTTTTACAGATGAGGAAATTGAGGCAAACAGTTAACGTGATCACATACATAGCTAGTAAGTGTCTGAGGCTGGATTTGAACTCAGAAAGATGAGTTTTCCTGACTCCAGGCCTGGTACTCTATCCACTGTGCCATCTAGCCGCTCCACAGTCTTTATATACAAGGAAGCAAATTTGCCTCATAAGCATCAGTGAAACTTGATGGTATGAAACCTATAACTGGACCATGGCTTTGAATGGATATATTTTATTCAAAACAAATAGTAAAAGATGAAAGGGGAGGTGGGGTAGAGAGAGTGGGATGGCATTGAATATTAAGAAGGTATGTTCACATAAGGAAATTCAGGAACCAGACCATTTGTGTGAATGTTAAAGGAGGGAGAAACAGGCATTATTTTTTTACCAATTCGAAATATACTACTTACCTGGACAGAAAGAGGAAATAAATAAGTTATTTGGAAAATTGTTTATAAGACACACATAGTAACGATGGGGGATTTCAATTATCCAGGCTTCTGTTGGAGTTTTCATTCTGCTCGGGCAGCTAATAACTTTTTGACTTGCTTTTGTGATAATTTCATCCTTCAAAAGGCTCAGGAAACAATAAGGGAAAATTTTATTCTGTTTCTGAATCTCTTGACAGAGAAGAATTTATTTTCTGGGGTAGAAATGATGGGAATCCTAGAAAGAAAAGGGCACCACTGCTTATGAAAGACTGTTTAAGAAAGGCCACAATATAGATAAGCTTGGAAGGTGTTCATAGTATAGTAACCAAGATGGCAAAGTGCCTTGAGTTCATGTATCACATGTATCACATGTATTACAGACATGTAAGGATTGGTTGAAGGAACTGGGAATGTTTAGCCTAGGACATGATAGTTGTCTTCAAGTATCTGAATTAGTGTTAAGTGGAGTTTATGTTCTTTTTGGCCACAGAGGGCCAAACCAGAAGCTTTGGGTGAAAGTGCAAAGAGACTTAATTTAGACTTGATGTCAAGAAAAACTTCTCAACTTCCAAAAGTGGTATGAATTGCTTTGAGTGGTTATGAGTTCCCCATCTTTGGGGGTCTTCATGCAGAGGCAGTGGATAGGTTGGATAGGTTACAGTGGGGATTTCTTTCATATATTGATTGATTGGACCAGATAGTTAATGAAATCTCTAACTCTCCAATTCTGTGATTCTCCTATAGTTTACTACCTGTTTCTCCCAGCAATTCAACGAACTTTTCCTTTAGGTACTTAGATGCTGTGCTGCTTGGCACATATATATTAAGTACAGATTATTACAGTTGGAAGTAAGCAGTAATGTAGAGAACCCATTATGAAACCAGGAATTGGGTTCAGATACAGCTGTGTTCTGGTGGTGTAATGTATACTAGCTGTGTCACCCCAAGACCAGTCACTCTCAGTGCTCAAGGCAACTTTCTAAGACAACAAATTTCAGAGGTGACCTGCAGTGGTCAAAAGAGTCTCCTCAATCATAAGTTCTCTGTATCAATCAAGTCACAAGTCCAGTACTTATCTCTGTTATTTAATGCAATAATTCCTGGTCTTAGTCATCATGTAGTTTCTCTGATTATCTCCTAATCATGCCCGTTTTTACTATTACCCAGTCTGAAGTCATAAGATTATACATTTAGGGCTTGAAAGGACCTAAGAGGTTATCAATTTCAGCCCCTTCCATTTGCAAATGAGAAAACTGAGGCACGGAGAAGTCAAGTGATTTTCCCAGGCTTACATAAGTGAGCCTATGTGACCCTGAGGTGGGATTTGAACTCAATTCTTCATGACCCCCAAGTCAAGTAGATTATCTGTCACACTGTACTGCCTCTCATAATTTCTAACCTTGTTTACTTGAATTATCCTGAAGCATAATAAATTTTTCTAGATGTTCTCATTTTACCTGTTAATCTTTATATTATACATGTTTCTTGTAAATAGTGCATTGTTGGATTGCATTTTTCTACTCTGATATCTTTTACCATTTTATAGTTGAGTTCCTCTCACTTACTTATAATTGTGACAACTAATTGCATATTTTGTCATCATAGCTATTTATATTTCTCCCCTTTGCTCACCTTCATTTATGCAGAAGTGGCGGTGAAATAAATTGATGTGGACTGATCTCACTCCTAAGGCCACCTCTTTTCATCTAATTCAGATCCTGTTCATTGGTTTTTATACTCTCTTTCCTTTTGAGTTCCCCTTTATGATCTACTCTCTCTGAAGATAAAGTTTATTTTGCTTATAATTATTATCTCTGCAATTTTGTCCTCCGTGTTCTACTATTCTTTCCCTTCTCCCTTTTTCTACCTGGGTCCCTGTTGAGATTAATGGATTTCTACACCAAACTATTTGTGTTTGTGTGTTTAATTCTCCTTTGTCCAGTTTAAGTGTGAAGTTCATGGCTTCTCTCCACATCTTCCTCTATGTTTGTGTATTCTCTTTGCATACCCCAATTGTACAAAACTTGTATTTTCTTCTCACTTATTCTTCATTTTATTTGTGGTGCGCTTCTCCCCTCTCTTTTATTTCCTGTTTCAGTACTTATAGTATAGACAAAACTACTCTCAGGTCTTGTGTTTGTCTTTCTTTTCTCCCTCCATGATGATAGAAACCAGTGTATTTCTATAGGGACACTTATCTCTTTACCCCTCTATAATAATGGAAGCATATCATCATTAGCCCCTTCTATTGGCTCAAATAGTATTTACTTTTCTGATTTTCTGCAGTGTGTTCCTAAAGTGTGGACACAGGCAAAAATGCATATTTTCAAGTAATGAAATGAATGAAATTTTCAACAATATTTTATTTAATTGGAATATTAACAAATAACATCTTCAATGTGATTTCATCATTTGTGATGCAAAGGTTGATGCGCTTTGAAAGATTCACATGAACTCAATGGAGTAACTCTACATTGCCGTCAATTGCCTACATGCCCAGACTTTAGGAACACCCTGTATTGACTTGTTATATAGATTCTATCCAACTTTGTCTTTTTGTCACAAAAGTTTGAAAGTCCCCTATTATGTAAAATAATCTCTTTTTCTCTTTCTAGGAAGAAATTCAGTTTGACAGGGTAAGTTATTTTTAGTTGTAAGCCTTTTTTTTTTTGAATATCATATTCAAAGATTTTCTTTCCTTTATTGTAGTTGCAGCATAGTCTTGTGTGATCTTGATTTGCTTCCTTCATACATAAACTCTTCCTTTCTTGGTGCTTGTAATATTTTTCTTTTGGTTTTGTTACTTTGGATTTTTAATTATGATTTTTTAGCTCCATGTTTCTTTCAGCAGTGATTGGTGAATTCTTTCTAATTTCTCTTTGCCCTATGTTTCTACTAGATTTGGGCAGATTTCTTGACGTACGATATCAGATTTATTTTCAGGGAGTCTGATGATTGTTAAATTATCTCTTCTTAAACTGTTTTACAAGTTCATTGTTTTTGATTGTAGGCGTCTTACATTTTCCACTATTTTTCCAATTTTTTGACTTTGTCCTAATATATCGTGTCTTATGAATCATTGAGTTGTTTATTCTATTCTGCTTATCAGGAAGTCTTTTATTTGTGTAAGGTTTCTTACCTTCTGTTCTAAATCTTTATTCTCTTCCCATTTTTTTCCCCTAAAAGCTCTAATTTAATTTATAATTTCACTTATTATTTCTTGCCTCATTTCTTCCAGGCACTCTTCAGCTTTTATGGCCAAACCATTCTTTTCATTGAGACTCTGCTTGTACAAATAGAATTATCCTCCTCTGCTTTTACCTAATAGGTTTCTCTGTAACTCATAGTAGCTCTTCACAATATTTGGCATTTTCTTTTGTTTACTTTTATCTCCAGCCTCAATTTCTGGATTGAGTCTTTTTGCTTGGATTGAACTCCATTTCCTCCTGTACTCTTGGATGCGGTGGACTTGCGTGGTCCTGTACCCTCTTTAGTCTGGTTGCCTTTTCCACCGTTGTTTTGGATTGAGTGGTTAGGACTGTGGCTCATTCTCTGCCAGAATCCCTGACTTCTCTGTCTTCCTCCTAATAGACCCCAAAGCTATTAGTTTTTCCTTGTGTCCTTCTCCTTTTATAGTCTTAAACTAGTAGTTGGCCCTGAAAGGCATCATTCAGATGTTGTAAATTACACTGGACACTCACTTTTTTGGGTGCTTGGTTGCTATGCTGGTCTTGACTTTTGCATTGACTGATAGGAACACTGGTTTCAGACCTCTTGTAGGGTCTGCTGGTTGTTCAAATTTTTGGGTACTGCACTGGCTATGTTTTCTGCTATGTCTCCAGTGTAGGCTGGGCTGTCATTGTCGCTTGCTCAGGCTCTGGTATAGACTGCCTAGGCACTGTAGCTTCAAGTTCTGTCCTCAGGATTCTTGGTACTCAGGCTGCCTGGCTGCTGTGCTTGCTCTGACTTGTGCTGTTGTTCTAGAGTGGGCTACCTGTGTGCCATAGAGATCCTGCCTTCTGCTGTAGCTGTGGTGTAGGTCCTTGAGGCACTAGCTTCAGGCCTCTTGGAAGACTACATGTAAGAATGTATTGCTTGACCCTCTCTCCCTTTGCAGTGGTCTGTGCATTGTTGCTCTGATAAGCCATCTATGATATCCTGCTGGCTTTAGGCTCCCAACTTGCTGTGTTAGCATCTTTCTTTTCTACTTTATCTCTGCTCAGGATGCCTACAGGCTTCTTGTAGTCTTATTATGTAGCCCTGAGCTGGGTGGAGGAGCTTATTGCTATTTCTTTTTGATTTTCTTTATGATTCTTCTGGTGTATTTTTAAAACATAGCGGGATTGTTTGAGATAGACCTAGCCCCTCTAGGACCTTCCATGTCACAATCTTAACTGGAAAATGGGATTGACCTTTTCAAAGAATTCTAAGAACTTTGAAGGCAGAAAACAAAGATCTCAGCACTGCTCTCACAGATTGTGATCTTTACTCCTTTTTAGCTCTCTATGGGCCAGGAGTTCTTCATCATGTAAGAGACTATAAACAGACCCTAGCTCAACATTTTTTATTTCTCAAGATTGAAACACTACTTTGAAGGGAGAGGGAAAAAGAGCACAGCAGGAGAGAGAGAGGAGAGGAGAGGAAGAGAAAGGAAGAAAAAGATCTAAGAGGGAAGAGAATGGAGAGAGATTCATAGAGATAGAAATAAAGACAGAAACAAAGATAGGAAGGAAGTAGAAGTCAGAATACCACTTGTAATACCATGTATTATACCACACTACTGGTACCAAGCTATTCCATTCTATTATAGGGACTTAGAGATGCTCATAAAGGAGTCAGATGGCCATTAGAGCTCTAAGCAATGGATCTTTTTAATGGGCTAAAGTTTACGAAGGGTATATTCTGGAATGGAAACATAAAGGAGAAGTCAGAGACAAAGAAGAAATACAGAGAGTTCTACACATCTTTCAACAGTGGTAAGAGGAAATTTGACAATGATCTTGTGGTCTTGGTGCTTCTAGCTTCATTTCTTTGGTTCTCCCTAAAAGGTATGGAAACCTCATTTTCTCCATTAGGGAAGCATATTAGCCCTCCAAAATTATTTGATTTCCAATTTAGTCTTGCACCACAAACTAGGTCACACTGGAGCTGCACACCTCCTAGACAGAAGATGGAAGACTCAAGGAATAAAAGAGTTCAGAAAAGAGAAGAGAATATCTAGGTGAGTCTGTTGCAGAGGCAGGCCATTTCAGGAAAGTGTAGACTACAAAACAAAGGTTTATATAATTAAAAACTCTTTACTTGTCTTAGTGTCATTGAAAAAACAAAAAGATGATTTATGAGTTTAACTCAAACAAAAGTAATCCAAAGAAAGGAGGAATTAAAGTAATATTTCTCAGAATAAGGTGACACCAAGAGGGTCATTTGTACATAAGAGCATAGAAGTACAAATTAAGACCTGAAAGAGATGATAGAAGCCTCCTAGTCTAACTTACTCATTTTGCAGATGAGGCTCAGAAATGTTGACTTGCCAAAAGTAACTTGGCAATGTTTGAGCCTGCTCTCTCTGACTCTAAATCAAATACTTTTTCCACTGTACAACATTGCCTCTCAATAAAAGAGGTACAGTAGTGGGGAGGAAGATAGATCCAGAAACAAACTCAGTAGCAGTAAGCAAAGGAGGAAACTGTGATTCCTCTTTAGAAGTCTTACTGTGTCTGAGAGGACATTCATTATTGTCCATGAAGCAAAAACATAAAATATCCTATAATGGAGTATAGTGGAGAAAAAACATAATTGGTACCTCCAAATCCGATATTCTTTGATGTACTCGATCATGAAAAAGAAACTGACCTTAGAGGTGGTTTGGCAGAAACATTTCATTTATCAGATGGGGAGTTGAGGTCCAGAACAGTGGTGTATGGTGGGTTGTTCAGGTGGTAAGTGGCAGAGCCTGGACTGAACTTGAGCCATCATAAATTCATAGTTGTAGAGATGTAAGAGACCTGAGAGGCCATCTTTTCCAACTCAAGTATTTTATAGATGAAGAAACTGAGGCCAGAGGAAATGAATTGACTTGTTCAACATCATACAAGAAACAGAGATGGAATTTGAACCAGTCATCCGACTCCAGAATGAATGTTTTGTGCACTGTTTCCAAAACCTGATGTTTTCTCTTTTTTTTTTTTACCTGTGACTTGTTCCTTTAGTGAATTAATATTTCTGGGAGTAAGACTAGAGATCTTTCACACCTAGAGAATGTGAATGGAAGATGGAATGGGAATCCAGAACCAAATCTTAAATGGACACAATAAAGGATAGGGCAAAGTTATTGTGTCCTAGATATTTTAGCTAGTATGAAGTTCATATTGAGAGAGCATTTATTTGCAACCCCCCCAAAAGAGATGAGATCCTAGAACATTCTAAGAATGAAAAGGCATGAACTAAATTAATATTTGTTGGAAAGACATGCTATAGATCAGTGCCATTCAAATTGAAAGATAATCTGTTGGGACTAGGGCTTGGTGCTGCTTCATAATAGCATTCTAGTCTGGGAAAGGGAATGATAAAAATATAGAGAGATTAAGTATGCTAAAAGTAAAACCATAGAATCTGGATGTGGACTGGCTAGGGGTAGGTGGTGGTAGGTTTGTGGGAGGACATCAGATTGGTAAAAGCAAAACTAACCAACCAAAGAGACCTACTGCCAGTTTAGAATTTGATTGGGGGTAGGGGGAACACACACAAAATTAGCCATTGTAGCTTTGAATGTGGTTAGAATATGTAACAGAAGAAAGTGGCCAAGTTGATTATAAACAACCCCACAATTTGCTGCAAACAAGGAATACTTTTAAACATAAAAGTATGCTTAAAACAAGGGATTGGAATAAAATTTATATTTCAGGTGATTCAAAAACTAGTCATTTTTTTCAGATAAGGCTTCAGTAAAAATACTGTCAAGAGACAAATAGGTACCACAGGTTATGAAATAATATGATCAAATATGCAAATAGCATCCAAGTATTTAAAGGAAAAGTTCCTCAAAATACAAAAAAGTTAATAGTAGAATAGTAATTTTAGATGACTTTAATATTCCTCTTGCAGAGTTTGACAATCTAATAGAAAAACATAAAAGAAAGAAATTATGGAACTAGATGGATTTCTGGAAATAATCAGTTTTGATTAGAAATAGTTTACCTAGGGCAGTCCATGAGAATTTCATGTGGTATTTGGCCATGCTTCCTTGTCTGTGGGAGACAGGGAGAGAGTTAGACTAGATAGCCTCTAATGTCCCTTTCTGGTTCTTGCTGTGCATTAGAGTGGTAAGAAAATCATTAGGCCACTTGAATCCAGTTTCAACATAAGTCTTAGCTTGTTTGTTTTTTTCAGGCTTTTAATAAAGACTAGATCTCTCCATCTCACCAATTCTAGAGTTTTGGAGCTATTCACGGTTCTGATCCCACTACTGCTCATTTTCTAACCTGGGCTGATACACTTCTCCCCAGCTGCTCTCTCAGGGGCTCATTGTATTGATTACAAACTTAGTTTAACCATTGCAGCTCAGAACTCCTGAGCTCAAGAGCTTTGTCAGTTCCTTCCTTCTTCGTAGCTGGAATCATCAGCATGCATCACCATGCTGGTTAGCTGGTTTATTCTTTAGAATTAGATTTCATCATTTGGTTACCCCTGCAGACTCATGATGATGTGAGCACTAAAAATGCTGATGAATTTGCAAAACTTTGCGAATTTCTCTTATAATCTATCCTTTACAAAAGGTGTCTCTTTCACTATTAATGTATAAGGGAATAACAAATCTGGGTATAAATTCCTTTAAGTCTTTTAGTAATTGTAACAGTGTCATTTTTTTTTTTTACAGAGGTAAGTTTTAGTATATTCTGAACACAAGCAAGCCATTATGAGTACGTATTCAAAAGGACAAAATTTTGCATTTGAATAGGATCAGTCAGTATGTTTACAAAAACTTTCTGTTAGATGTAGGTGAGAGTTCAGATAAAGATTTGCAGAGCCACACAGGTTTAGCAGTTAAAAAAAACTTTATTACTATTCACAAGAGGAGGAGGAGAACCAGTGCCAACAGGGAACAGTCTTGGTATGTGGCTTCGATTACCGTTCTTAAGAGTGCAACTTGTCGTAGTGTAGCTTCTGGACATGGAGCCATGAGCCACAGTTTTCACATTCCAGTCAAAGGCCCAGAACTCCTCAGAGTTCAAACCTGATATAAGTTTTAGAGTTTTAGACAAAGAGCCTGCTAGCACCAACATGAAATTATGCTGCATAAAAACAACTATTCAAAAAAAAAGATCTCTTATCTTTACAGAGCTCATCTTCTCTGAACCTAGGTCATCTGACTCCAAAATAAATGCTTTGTCCACCGCTTCCAAAATTTATTGTTCTATTTTTTTTTTTTTACTCTATCCTACTTTCTCAATGAATTTGATGTTTCTGGGAATAGATGCACTGTCATTCATAGGGGAAGATAGTAATATACTCAGGACTAGTAAATGAGGATATTTTCTAAATTGCCTAACATAGAATGAGTAATGAGGGGTGTATACACAGGAACTTAACTCTTAATTGTGCCATCCAGCAAGAGGCAATGGGTAGAGCTAATGTTGAGTCTCTGTATTTAATAGCCTTAACATATATGCATCCTGGGGAGCTGGGGCCGTTTAAGTCATTTCGTAGGATTTAACTTGCTTGTTTCACCTTTGCAGACTTTCCAGTGTTATATCCCTGACGAAAAAGAAAACTTGCTGTGAAGCAGCTAATTATACTCTATTTTAATCATTATTGCATATGAGTGATATGGTCACACCTGTGCTTTAGGAAAATCACTTTGGTGATTGCTAATGTAATATTTCTTGGTGCTTATGATTAAATTAAGGGTCTTGGAATTAGTACAAGTCTTCCCAATTCAGTTTATAGACTGAGAGTCACCTATACTGCATACCTAACATTAGCATCTTTGATAGCGATTTCTGAAACTTTAGTACATACAAATATGCGAAATTAGTAGATTTCGGATACTTACATAAAAGCTATTCCATCTCCGTGTTTCATAACTCGTGGATTTAGAGATAACTAGTAAAAATCAAACATTGATGTTTTCTCTAATAAAGGAATATATTATGGGGGGAAAGGACATTGCTATAATAACTTCAAGCCAATTTTTTAAGGTCTGGCTCTGAAAGTTATAGAAGAAGTTACCATGTCCTTTCATTGATATTTTGGGACAAGACTCTTACAGTACCTGTATGAAGTTTAGAGATCTTTTTTAAACAGTTGATTTTATGCTGCATAACTTAATATTATTCAAGTGGCTAATAGGTCCGTGGTATAACTGATGAGAAACTTTCCTCCTGTTCAGAGGAGAGAAGCAGAACAGAGGGGGGAGTGGGATAGGAAAATCATTAGGCTATCCTCACAGTACTATCTCCCAGCCTTTCCCGGAAATCCAGTGCATCCACCTGGAACTGGTTTAGAATTTTCAGATGCTATTCAGCACTCTCACTTCAACCTACTAACATTTCCCTTGTGCACGAAAGGTTGCTGATATGTCAGCATCAATGCTTTTCTGTCATCACCAATTGCTACTCTAGTAGGCATTTCAAACTATACCTTGTAGATACCTGTGTTGGTAAGCAAAATGACCCCTTAGCACTCAGTTCAACAAAGTGCCCTGGAAGAGTTTGGCTTTTGTTTCCTTTGAGTAATTCAGTGTATTTCATTGAGTCTTACTCAGTGCTAAACCCCAGACCCAAACCCCTATTAGGTGCTAAGCCTATGGGGGTATGAAGCTCCCAGGGTACTAAGGGAAGGTGCTAACTCAAGAGCCATTCATAGGAGCCTAAGTTCTGATCATTCAGATGATGTTTGATGCTGTCTGAAATGCTATAAGAAGAGAAGGCAGAACCATCTGCGAGGAGCTCTCACTCTTGTGGAGGCACCACTAATGCGGAGACTTCGGGCAGCTGTAGCTAAGAGCCCGCCAGCTCGTAAACCCAGATGTTGGGACTTTGTTAAACTCTGGTAACTATGTATTGGGATTTGAATTGTATTTGGTCTGTCTGTCGATGTTTGTAATTTGTTTGTATTTGCTCTGAAGTTCAGGGTGCTGGCTTTTTCCCCTGAACTAAGTGAATGGTATTTGTATGCTGAATTAAAGTAAGCTTGTCAACCCCTTAACATTGCTTTCCTTACTAAAGCAGATCAAAAGAATCTGTGCTTTTGCGGCGTGCTGGTAGTGTTCTTGTTGTTGGGCTTGTGTTGGTCTTTCACCCCCACAACAGCTGCTACCTGGATTGTTGAAACAATACCTCAAATTCCAAAAAATCCAAAACCAAACTTTTCTTTCCACCCAAACCCATCCCTCTACTGACTTTCCCTACTTCTGTTCGAGGAACCATCATTCTTCTAGTTACCTAATCTCAGTTTCATTCATAACTCCTCCATCTTACCATCTATCTATACAATTAGTTGCCCAATTTTGTTATTTCTAACTGCACAACATTTCCGATATATGCTTTCTCTTCTCCTCTCACATACCCTAGTTCAGGGCTTTATCATGTTTTGCCTGGATGTTGGCCTCTTAATTGTCCTCCCTGCCTTAAATTTTCCCCCTTTCTAATACATCTTTTGAGTTCAAATCTAGACTCAGACACCTACTAGCTGTGTGACACTGGCCAAATCACTTAACCCTGCTTGCCTCAGTTTCCTCATCTATAAAATGAGCTGGAAAAGGAAATGACAGACCACTCCAGTATCTTTGCCAAGAAAACCCCAATTGAGGTCATGAAGAGTTGGACATAACTGAAACAACTGAACAACAGTTATCCTCTACATAGTCACCAAAGTGATTTTCCTAAAGCACAGGTGTGACCATATCACTCCCATGCAATAAACTGTAGTAAGTCTCTCTTGACTCTAGAATCAAATATAAATTTCTTGGGCATTTAAAGCCCTTAACAACTTGACCACAGAATATCTTTCTAGACTTATTGCACATTACTCCACTCCATTGTACTTTGTAGTTAAGTCAAATTACATTCTTTTTCATATGTGCCACTCATGCCTTTGCACTAGCTGTCCCTCATGTCTGGAAAACTGTCCTTTATGATGTTGTGGTCAATATAAATCATTTTGACTTAATTCTCTATCAGTTTATATGTCTTCTCAGGTTTCCTTGCAGTGTCCTTTGCCTATGTGTATCTTGGTGGGCCAGCTGCCAAATATTTATGGATTTTATAGTTATTTTCAATGGAATTCATTTTTTTTTCCTTTTTGTTAGTGGGGCTAGGAAACTAGACCTGTGGTTTTACTCATATAGGAAACTCCCAGGTGAGGGAATTCCCCATCCTAGAGTTGGTCCACACATTCTCTCTGAATTAGAGTCTTAGAGCCTTTTCTAAGAGTGCTAGAGGTTAGGGAAATTACCTAGGGTCAAATCACTAGCATGGGTCAGATGCAGGAACCTAGCTAGGTCTTGCTGGATATAAGACCAACTTTCTAGCCACTTAGGCAACACTGCCTCTCTTTTGGTGTTGTTAGTAATATATAGAAGTGTTGATCATTGGGAGACTTATTTTGTATACTGCTACTTTGGTGAAACTAATATCTTGTTTACTTTTTTTCATTGATTCTTGTGGAGTTTCCATGTAAATCAATATATTATCTAACAGTAGGGCAATTTTGCCTCTTTGCTGCTATTCCCTTAGTTTCTTACTTTTGTCTTATAGCTATAGGCTATATTTCTAGTACCATGTCAAACAATAATGAAAAGAGTGGGCATCCTTTGAACTTACTAGAAAAATTTCTAGTGTTTCTCCATTATAAATACTAGTTCCTGGTTGTAGACATCCTCTGTTGAATGTATTAAAGAAGATGCTGCCAAATCTACATTTCTATAGGGTTTTTTTTTTTAGCAAAAATAGGTGATCAATTTTATCAAAGGATTTTTTTTGAATTGAGTAATACGTTGTTTCTGTTGTTTTTCTTATATGTTCAAAGTGTTCCAAAAGTCTTAGTGTAGTTTTATAATTAAGCTAATTGGTTTCCAATGTCGAAGCATCTTTTTACCCCTGGTTTACATTTGACTTGGTCATATTAAATATTTTATTGGTAGCTGTAGAATTCCAGAAAACTCTGATGCCTGATTTTAATATGGAGGTAATCGTAGCTAGTCCTAGAGAATGCCAAAGGAATGTAAGTTTTATTTCATGAAAATGAAAAGCTTCTGCACAAACAAAATTAATACATCTAGGATAAGAAGGGAAGCATTCGAGTGGGAGAAAAAAAATCTTTGTATTAAATTTCTCTGGGGTTTGGTAGCCAAAATACATAAAAAATTAACATACACAAGGCAAGTCTGTATGTTAGTCTTAGCACCATGTTAAGCTATTAAAAAGGGGACCATAACTCTTCCCCCATATACCTAATCCATTGCCAAATCTTGTCATTTTTAAGTTCACAATATCTTTCATGTGTGTTTACTCTCTATTCCTCCTTCTGCCAGAAACCTGAACTCCACTCATACCTGAGAAGTAAGCTTTTACCTTATCTTGCTAGGACCAAGGGCTCAGTGCCATGGCCTGGCCATATCTTCACAATCTTCCAAAGGTGTTATTTCTACCCCCAACTGTCTCCTTCCAACATCCCTTTATGTGTTGTCTTCTTTCATTAGAATATAAGCTTCTTCTGTGCAGAGTGTCTGGCTTGCTTATATTAATATCACCAGTGCTTAGCATAGTGCCTGGCATATAATAGTCACTTAATAAATACTGTATGTATGTACGTATGTATGTATGTATGTATGTGTCACCTATCTGTCTTTCTATCTATCTCTATCTGTCCATTTATCTACTCACACAGTCACCATCCTACTTCATGCCTTCATTACCTCTTGCCTAGAGATTAGGCCTCTAATTGTTTTCCTGTTTCACATCTTTCCCCTCTCTGATCCATCCTCCTGGTTGCCAAAGTGATTTTTTTTTGAGTGAGTATTCCCAGCGTGGGAAATGTGGATTTTGTAAAATAAAAGATATAAATAAAATTTTATTTTAAATTATCAATTGAAAACAAATTCAGCTTTTCCATCTGTGATTTGAATTTCCTTGTAAAGGTTTCTGAAAAGATTGCAAGTACTATAGAGGCAAGTCAAATAAATACTCTTCCCACCATCTTTCTGCACAGATTTCTTTTTATTATAAAGATATGGCTTTTAATGAGTTTCCTTTTTAAAAAATACCACAGTATTTCCATATCATTAATACATTTAAAATTTTTTTCAGCTTCTTGTTAGTGCTGAGCAGAAAATTCAAACCTAAGAAGATTCAAATGACATGAATCTAAATCAAATTTGTACTGTCCTGTCCTGTCTCAGGACACCTATTTACATGAAATCTCTCATAGTTTCTCTCCTCCCATAAAATGCAGATGCCACTGCCCATCAGGCCTGTGTTTGCCTCTCTGCACAAACAGTCCAAAACAGTTTTCTTGATCTGTTTCAACTTGAAATGTTGTCAATATATGGATTGTCTTGCTTTCTAATTCAGTGAAAAATCTAGTTTTCCATTAGTCTCTGCCTTTCTAATTTTCAATATAGTTTTACTAAATGTAATTATTAAAGGCAGATTCAAGAAAGCAATTACTAAGCTACTGGTTTGTATCTCTGAAGTCTTAATAAACAGCAAAAAGTTGTAATGCCACTAAAAGTATACCAAAAAATTTCTGTAAGGAGAGCGCAAATACATGACTTTGTGTACAGGTAAATATATTTACATAATCCTTTCAACCACAAGTGTCAGACCTCATGCTGCATTCATTTCATATATTTACTGTATGCTTACTCCGTGCAAATTATTGTCATGTTCATTACTGTGTGGGACACAAAGTTACATAAAACACACTTCCTTCTCACATGTCACTTAAAGCCCAAAAGGGAAAATAAAACATATACTTACCAATATTTATAATGCAAGACAATATATGTCATAAATACCAATTAGGAGCAATGTAGCATAGCCAGCTTCAGAAACAGAAAGACATGCGTTGAAATTTTGCCACTGATACATGTAATCCTGGGCAAATAATTTAAGCACTCAGTGTCCTATGAAGCTTTCTGAGACTATAAATTGCAGAACAGTTGCTAGTTTCCTCACCAGTCTGCATAGGGAAATTTCTCTCCAGGAGTGCCCTATAGTAGTAGGCCTTGACCACAAGGCAAAAAAAAAAAAAGCCATGCAAATGAAGCAAAATTGATCTACCCCAACTACAGTGTAAAGGCAGTACTAGAACACTATACTAGGTTTAAAAAAGCCCAGAAGTATTATAGACTAAGTTATAATAATTTACTGTAGGGCTGCAGGCAAGAATCACAAACATTTGTTCTATTAACCAAGCTTCTGTCAGACTACAGCTTTACTGAATGGATCCACTATTTTCAAAGCCTCATCATTATGAAATTTTAGAGTTAAAAGGGACTCCAGTGACCATTTAGTTCAACCCATAATTAAAAAAGAGTCCCCACTCCAGTACCCTGAACAAATCATCATCCAGTCATTGCCTGTAGATCTCCAGTAAGGGGTAAGGTACCATATTATGTGCCTAATCCAATCATGAATAGCTCTAATTATTAGGAATTCTCCTTAGATAGTTTTGAAGTTGTTTTAAACTATTTCCAAATAGTTTCTAAGGCTGGGGTAATAAATGAAATATGTTATTCAGAATTTATATCAGAAGGATTCATTAAGCAAACATTTGTGAAATATCTGTGTAGAGGGTACTATACTAGGTGCTATGGAACAGTAATCTCATTGAGTTTGCAGTAAGAGATACAACGAGCAGTTTTAATTATGTAATATATAAGTGCATTAGAAACTTACAAAATTATTATGTACAGCAGTAAGAGAAAGGTTCTTAGTGATAGAAAGTAAACTTCTTGATGGCAGGAACTGTTTGTTAGTCTTAATATCCCCAACTAGCGTAGTTCCAAAGGCAACTTAAAAGCACTTAAAAAATGCTTGTGAATTCATTCTATTAGGAATGAAGAAAACTTTTAGAGAAAAGATAGCATTTGCGTTGGACTTTAAGTGATGGATAGGAATTCAATGGGCAAAGGGATAAGAGAATGTTCCATACCTAAGGAAACAGATGAGGGGGGAGATAGCAATCCAGTTTGTTTAGATCACAAAGTATAACATGGAGGAGCTTAAATTTCAGTTTAAGGCGGCTATATTATCTTATAGTCAGCAGGAGGTTACTGAATATTTTAGTGGTCCTTTGAGTAGTGCATATGGCCACTGTATCCTTTCAGCACATACTAATTACTAACTGCCTATTAGACATTTAGGACTGGATTCCCATAGGCATCTCAGACTCAACAGATCCAAAATTGAACTTATTTTCTCCCTCCCCTCACCATTTCTTCTTTGCAACTTTCCCATTACAGTCAAGGGTTCCACCTATTCCTAGTCACTTAATACCTGCTCCCTCCATACTTGATTTCTTTTTCTTTTCTTTTAAAATTTTTGTTCTGAATTTAACAAATACCAAATAAAAAGAGTATTTCCATATACAAAACAGAACAGAAAATGACTATTTTTCATAAAACCATAAATCTCTATTATATACAACTTGCTTTTCTTAAGCATATAAGAAATTTATTGC
>CM053622.1:406338391-406360998 GCA_028646595.1 Phalanger gymnotis
AATAAGTAATTTGGGAGAGCAAGGAATAGTTTATATGTCAGATTTATGGGAGAGGGAAGAATTCATGACCCAACAAGAGATAGAGAGCATTACAAAATGTAACATGGATAATTTTGATTATATTAAATTGAAAATTTTTTTGTATAAACAAAGCCAATGCAAGAAAGATTAGGAGGGAAGTAGAAAACTGAGAGAAAATCTTTACAACCAGTGTCTCTGATAAAGGCCTCATATCTAAAATCAGGAATAACTACAAATGGCCTTTTAAGAAACTGTTTAGCAATCTCTCCGGGAAGTGTTGACAATCTGAACTAGGCTCGTGGTCATGTGGCTGGCCATAGAGCAAATGAAAAGTGTGAGAGGTCTTAATTGAGGTAAAATCTACAAAATTGGACATTTGATTGACTAGGAAGGATGACAAAAGAGTAAAGAATGACTTTGAGTTTGTAAACTTGGTTTCAGTCTGGTAAGATAGCAGTGCCTTCAGGAGAAACATGGAAATTTGAAGGTATATATAATGAGATCACTTTTAAATTTCTTGAATTTGAAATTCCAGAGATATCTAGGAACCACTTAACAATGTGTGACTGGATTTCAGGAGAACCATGGGTTACATAGATTTGAAAGTAATTTGAATGGAGACTATACTTGAGCCCATGGGAATTGATGAAGTCTTCAAAGGAGTGAGAGAATATAGACAGAATAAGTAATTTGGGAGAGCTCAGGGTAAGGGACCAATAGATAGATGAAAATCCCATTAAAGAGACGTAGGAGTCCATTACACACCACTGGAGTCTCAATTCTTGAAGGAGGAAAACAAATTATTATCTCTTAAAATCTTCTAATTGCATTTTATACTACTAAGGAGAGAATTCCATTCTTCTACACACGATGGGAGGGCCTTCTCCTGGGTGCTCAATACAACTTAGGCCAGAAAAGAGAAGCTGTCCAAACTGTACTTTCTACAACAAATAAGCAATTGCCTACATACTTGTAAATGTCATTTCCCTTGTTGGAGTTAAACATTGTATGTTATTTTTTTCCCCCTGTAGTATAGAATACTAGAAAAAGTGTGGCAGATTCTCTTCTCTCAAGTATGCTTAGATAAGGAATTGGGATGATTAAGACATGTGATTAAGACATGTAATTCTGGGTAAACTCAGCTAATCATTTTCATGGACATATGATAAATCAATAAGAAAAATATTGATTTCCTAGATGTTATAGGTTTTTGAGTGAGCATTTTTATGAATATAAAAAACATAACTCATAATACTTTTATTGAGCACTAAAGGAGAAACACCTGTCAATGCTCTCTCATTTCAAATCGTTGATAGCTCAAAGTTAGTGTAATAAGACAGCTGAATAACTTAAAAGCAGAATGCTGTTTTAACCAGTCATTTGGCATCCATCTATTAAGTCCTTGGCAATATGCTGAGTTTTAAAGGAAACCAGGGATTCTAAGAGGTCGAGGTGAGGAGGGAGAGCATTTTGGCAATGAGGGACAGCCAGTAGATTGATTGCTTTGTATGATGAACAGCACCTAGGATAATTATTGCTCCACCATCAATTATAAGAATGAGAGTAATATGTAAGGGGACTGGAAGGTTGGGGTCAGGTGTGAAGAAATTAAAATACTAAACAAATTTATGTTTGACCCACTAAAATTTATTGACTACAAGAGTGACATGATCACAATTGATTTTTTCTTTGATCATCCTTTTTTCTTCTCCTAGCTCAGTCTCCAAATATATATTCTTGTTCTTTCTTTCCCTGTATTCCATCCTTCCTGATTCATTCTTCAAAATAGTTGGGTTCTTTTTGAGATTAATACCCTTAATCTACCAACCCTCTTTCTTTGCTTCAATAACTTTTGTCGTACTTACAACATACATTGTATCCCCCTAACTCTCATCCTCGTAATGTTTCTTGAAGGCCGAAGTGGTTTCATTTTTGTGTTTGTATTCTCAGTACCTTGCAGTTAATAAACTGCAAGTTTATTGCAAGTAAGCAGTTAATAAATACTTGTTGAACTAGAAATTTTCTTGCTTCGTTTGAAGGGGGAGGTACTCTTTCCACAGACATGAATTGTAATTCCTATAATGTTTAGTATATGGTCTTCTTAAATTGTTGTAGCCAAAATTTTCATCACTTTTTAGCTAATTTGCTAATGAGTCCATCTGAACCATTTTAGTCCATGCACTTGTCCTGTAGTCACAGTCAGTATGTGTTCTGCTGTCATTTATGCTAGGTCATTGTTTCAAAATAAAAGTTCTGCAGTAGAATTTCAATCAATTAAGAAATATTTATTAAACTCCTGCTATGTGCCACATACTGGGCTAAGCACTGGGGATAAAAAGAGGCAAATGATAGTTCTTGCCCTCAAAGAGCTTACAATCTAATGGGGAAGACAACATGTAAACAAATATACACACACTTATGTTCATATATGTATATATATGTGCACACACACATATATTTGTTATATATACTTTACATATATGTGCATCTATATGCAAAGTAAGCCTTGTACAGGATAAATAGGAAGTAATTAAAAGAGAGAAAGCACTGGAATTGAGGGGTTAGGCTTCCTTTAGAAGGTGCAACTTTAGTTGGGATTTAAGTGAAAGATTACTGTATTTACATAATCATTAACATATCAGTCATGTTGTAAAAGAAAACACAGACCAAAACAAAAAAAAAAACAAGAGAAATTTAAAAAGTTTAAAAAAATGTGCTTCAACTTGTATTCATACTCCATCAGTTCTCTCTCTGGAGGTGGATAGCATTTTTCATCATAGGTCCTTTGAAATTGTCTTAGATCATGGTATTTCTGAGAATTGATCATTGTATAATAATTACTGTTACTATATATAGTGTTCTGGTTCTGCTCACTTCACTTTGTATTAAATTGATGTACATCTTTCCAGGTTTTTCTGAAAGCATCCTGCTTATCATTTAATATTCCATTGCAATCATATACTGCAACTTGTTCTGCCATTGTTCAATTGATGATCATCCCTTCAATAACCAATTCTTTGCCACCACAAAAATAGCTGCTATAAATATTTTTGTACCTAGAGGTCTTTTTTCTTTTTTCTTCTTTTTTTGATCTCTTTGGAATACATAATTAATAGTGGTATTGCTAGGTCACAGGATGTACACGGCCTTTTGGGCATAATTCCAAATGAAAGCAGTGTTGCTAATATTTTATTTAAAATTTTTCTGTCAGTATTTATTAGGAGTATTGGCCTCTAGCTTTCTTTCTCTGCTTTGTCTCTCCCTTATTTAGGTATCAAGACCTCATTTGTAGAGTGCAGAGCATTTGGTAGGATATCTTCTTTTCCTATTCTTTGCAAACAGTTTATTCAGTATTATGATTAGTTATTCTTTTACTGTTTGATAGAATTCACCCGGTCCTTTTTTTAAGGGGGGAATTCATTATGGATTTCTCAATTGATTTTTCCTGTGATTGGGTTATTTGAATTCTCTTTCTTGTTCTGTTAACTGTGTTTTATGTTTTTGCCATTTTAATCTATTTCTTTTAAATGTTACTTTTGTTGACTTTAGATGGGCAAAATAATTTCCTTTCTTTTAAAATTAGACTAGCTGATGCTTTATCAGTTGTGCTTTTTTTCTTTAAAACAAAACTAACTTCTAGTTTTATTTATTAATTTAATGTTTTTTTTCTTTTATTTTGTTTATTTTCTCCTTGATTTTCAAAATTTCTGGTTTTGATGGGCTGCATGATGGGTTTTGTTTTCGTATTTTAGTTGCAAACCTCATTTGTTGACCTATTTTTTTTTTCTCAGTACTTGATTAGTATTTAGGGATATAGATTTTTCCCCTCAGTGCATTTTCTCTTTGTGGTGGCAGCAACATCCTGTCTCTTTTCCTTTTTCCTCTCCACTCCCTTCCCATGAATGTTAAGCTAGTTTTTTTAAACTGTCTTTGACAATTGATTAACTCAGGGGAATGTTGCTTCCTGGTCACCTAGGTACAAATACAATCAGGACATGAACAGATGGGGACTAGGTATACCAACTAGCACTGGAAAGCTGTGCTCGGCTGAATCAGTGCTTTGTTCTAGATGAACATTTTTTTCCCCCAGCCCTGAATATCTTCCCACTGCTGTGGCTAAGTAAACCTGTTTTTTTTTTTTTTAAACTGTTTGATGGATTATTGGTGGCTCATTTAATTCCACTTTCAGAGTTAACTATCAAGAGATCTGCCTGACAGAAGCCCAACCAATTATAGGCTGAATTCTAAAAGTTCTGTATCTTGTCTTGTTATTATCATTTTCTTTAATGAAATTTTCTGTTGTTTCTGTGATTTGTTCTTTGACCTACATATTCCTTTATATTAAATTATTTAGCCTCCAATTATTTTAATCTTTTCTTCAAAGATCTTTTATTGATATAATTTTTATTGTTATGAGCAGTCTAAGATTTAAAAAAAACACCTCTTTTCAGCACTTGTTTCTGAGATTTTTTTACTTTAATACATGATGAATTTTTGTAAAGGTACCATGCACTTCTAAACTATAGCTATATTTCTTTTATATCCCAACTGAGTAATTAGCAGAGGTCTGTCATATCTAAGTTTTCTAAAATTCTATTTAGAACCATAACTTTTTTGTTTGTCTTTTCCTTAGATTTGTCTAGGTCTGAGAAGAGTACAGTGAGATCTAAAATTTTACAATTGTACTCTCAATTTTTTTCTTAATCTTTCCTTTTAGTATTTAGATGCTGTGCTATTTGGTGCTTATCTGTATGCAGATAATATTGATAAGTCATTTTCTGTGGTGCCTTTAAGCATAGTATACTTACCCTGTTTACCTCTTCTGTTCAAAACAAAAAACTCTTGCTTCATTCAAGATCATGATTCCTAACATGCTTCTTTGAGTTGACCTAAATAAAGCATAATAGATTTTACTCCAACCTCTTATTTTAATTTTAACTTTTTGATTCTTTCTGTATTAAGTGGTTATTGGAAAAAAATTGTATGAAACATATAATCGAATTCTGTTTTCTCATCCATTCTTAGAACTAATCTGTTTTATGAGTGAGCTGATCCCATTTACACTCATAGTTTTGATTGATCATTTATTATTTCCCTTAATCCTATCTCTTATACATTTTGCTCTCTTCGCCCTTACCCAATTCTTGCCAAAGAATATAGTGAGAGAGGAGTGTACTTTATACTAGTGATCCATATTTGAAGCTAACTGCTCTGCTTTCACTGCTCCTTTTTTCTTCTCCTAGCCCAGTCTCCAAATATATATTCTTGTTCTTTCTTTCCCTGTATTCCATCCTTCCTGATTCATTCTTCAAAATAGTTGGGGTTTTTTTTTGAGATTTATACCCTTAATCTACTAACCTTCTTAATCTCACTTTTTTTCCTGCCTAATTCCATGGTGAGTTTAATTTCTTTCTACCTCTGTATGCAATATCTCTGATGTGCCTCTCTCTCCACTTGGTAAGGTTACCATTTTAGTTCTGGTCATCATTACTTCTTAATTGTACCAATAAAATAGCCCCCTAATTGTTCTACTTGTCTTAAATTTCTACCCTTTCCAATCCATCTTCCTCATAAATGTCAAAATGATATCCATAAATATAGGTTTTACCACATCTCTCCAGGCTGAGAAACCTCCACTGGTTCCATGTTGCCTCTAGTTTCAAATATAGACTCCTTTGTTTGGCTTTTAAAGCTCTTCAGAGTCTAGGTCTGGCTTGTCCTTATATATTTTATGGTCCAACAAAATGGCTTGCTGTCACTCTTATGTAATCTTACATTTTCCATCCCTGTGCCATTATAAAAGCCCTTTAAGATTCCTAGCTTCTTTCAAAGTTCAGTTCAAATGTCATCCACCATCCTTCACTCTTTCACCTCCTCAAATTACTTTGTATTTGCTTTCTACTTGTTTCAAATTTAATTTGTTGTTTTGTTCTGTCTATGTTATTCCTTTCTTAATTCTCATCTTTGACTTCTGCATACACTAATGAGCACCCCTTTTTTTTTTCATCTAGGACCTAGATACTGTTATCTTTAGGTTTTCATGACATGGCTTCCTCTTGTGTATCCTCCTACATTTCTGGCCAGTCCTTTGCTAGATCATCATCTACATAATGCCTTAGGCAAAGCTCTGTCCTGAGGATTACTTATAGAGCTATATATCCAATTTAAGTCTCTCCTGAGCTCCAGTCTCATATAACCAATTGCCTTTTTGGACATTTCAAACGGAATCTTCTGGAGACAATGTAAAAAAAAAAATCTTTTCCTCTCAAAGTCTTCTTTGTATTGAATTTCCTGTTTCTGTGAAGCAGTGCCATTCTTCCAGTCTCCCAAGTTCATAGTATTGGAATTAGCTCTACTCTTTGCTCAATCTCTCCAAAAATATCCATTTCGTTTCCTAACCTTGCCATTTCTACTTCCATAATAACTTTTGAATCCAGTCAGCATATACAGTAATTACAGTTGTGTTTTTGGTGATGATGCCACTAATTATTAGTCACTAATCATAAACTAATTAATTTCATAAACCAAGTCTTTCTGAGAGAGAGATCCTTGGAAAGAGAAGGAAACCCCAACAAAAGAGTTACTGTGTTTGTTTTTTCCTCTGGTGTAGTTGATGTTTATAAAGAGCAACCAAGACACTTTATGATGGAATGCTTGTTTTGTAATAGTGAAGACATTACATGACAAACCATGCAACAGTATTTTTTCCCTAGTCTTTAATAAATAGAAATTACTTTTGGAAGTAACATAGAGGTTGGAGCTTTACTGATTCTTCAATCCTTCTCCTCCCCACCCCCCTTTGGAAGTTTCCTAACGAACCTACCAATTAAAGTGGCAGTTCTAGTGGAGAATCTACTAGTAACTGGATACAGACCAAAAATTTGTTTATTTCATGTAGTCCAGAATACATTATGCCTACTTTTTTTTTTTGATAATGCTGCTAGTTCATCTTGATTTAAATCTCGGTTCTAATAGTTGGAAAGCAAAACCAAATCAAACCTTATATCCTGCTAACTAATCTTGTATTCTTCTGTTCTTTACTGCGTTTTCCTTATTTGACTTCTGGAACAGTTTTTGAAAAAGGCATGCTTTTTTGTGAATTAATGATAATATTTTGTCTTGAAGTGGACATATGCATATATATATATGGAAAGAGAATTTGTTATATATATGTAAATTGTTTTTGAAGAAAGTTAAATTGAATTTTGAAAGTTTAAATTGGTAAAAAAAATTTACAAATGCTTTTCTAAAAGCTTAAGGCACAATACAGCTGAATTTGAAAACAATTTGTTGCTTCTAATATGGAGATTTCTTTTAGTGATGACTTAATTTTCTTACTCTAGAGTAAAACATAAAAGAAGTGCAAAGATTTTAAAAAAGAAACCAAATATTGATCTTGTATTCCTTAAACAAATGGAGTGTAATTTTATATGATAAATTGAAATAATGGTAAAACTGTTATTTTAATGGATTAAAAAAGAATATCTTTGATCTTCTTATAATTTTCATACAAATTGAAATTGTTATTTTTTGATCTAAAAGTCAGAAGTAATTGAATAATCTTAATTTAACTTCGTGCCTCAGAAACTTACTCAGCAAAAGAGAAAAGTCATGTCAAAGTCTTTGGATTAGTAAAATACCTTTTTATTTTAGCCTTAGTAAGCTTTTTTTTTTTTAAATTGTATTTTCATGAACATTTCACAATATTTCTCATCCCTGTCCTTGGTCCTGACCCAGTGACCTAAGAATCCAGAAAATGTCATGTTAGTGGTTACTAATTAGTGCATCCAGAGAGCCTTTTCATTTGGCCTTTCAACCTTTTGGAGGTAGAAGCACAAGCTGTCATTCGTATCATGCAGGGAAAATGAACCTTAACTACAATTTTTTTTTTCTGTGTTGAAAACAGGAGAATAAGCGCAGCTGAGACTATAGATGAATATGCAGGTTAGGAAGAAATTAACCCAAATCCAAATTAACTACTATTTCTGTTACTGTTTTGCAGAAGATATAGTACTTTGTCATGGAAATACACATTAGAACTCGCTTATGTGTGAGATTGTTTACCAAACAGCGTCTTATTTTTATTTCAATTATATCCATTTAAAACATTAATTTTAAGGAAACAATAATAAACTTATATATATGCACCTTTCAGTATATACAAACTTTCATTGTTTTTATATGTGTTGGGTAAAAATACTTGCTAATAAAGATTTAGCGATAGTACTCATTAATCATGGGTATTACTTCAGTGTCTCCTGAGTGTTCTGGATTTTGAAGGATCAGCTGTTGTAATTTAAAAGATGAAATATGTCATGATCCCAAACTTAGAAGATGACACAGTTGAATGTATTGAATTGGTGAAAGTAATATTTTAATTTTTTTTCCTTAGGTCTTTAAGATAGAAGTGCTAATGAGTGGACGGAAGCATTTTGTAGAAAAAAGGTACAGTGAATTTCATGCTCTGCATAAAAAGGTAACTATTCTTTTTATTGGCCTAACCAGTATAACTTAAGATTCTCTTCCATATCATTTATATTTTACAGAGTAATATACTTTATTTCATCCTAAAATAGTTTTCATACTTTGAAGTGTTTTTCATCAAGCTTTTAAAGTAACTTAGGTTTTCTTCTTATTTAGTAGCATTAGTGTATTATTTTGAATCGTAAGTGTTCCTAAACATTAGTTAGAGTATCTTACTCATGATAAATGCTTGGTGTTCTTTGGAAAGAAAAAAGAAGTTATATTTTCATGGAAAAAAGTTTTTTGAATATTGATTTTACACTATTTGTATATTTACAACTAGTTTTTATTTTAAATTTGTACAGAAAAAGAGATTATCCATGTTTGCATATGTAGAATGCTTTTTGAAACATAAAAAGAAAATCTTATCCTTCTTTCTGCCTGTAAAAGTACTACTTCAATTTTCTCATCCATTTTGAAGGAAATTAGGATTATGATTCACTGGAAGTATAACAGAATCACAGAATTTGAGAGTTGGGAGGGACCTCAGTGGCCATCTAGTCCAAACCACACACAAAAGAAAACTACACTGCAGGGTAGCCATCAAGTGGTTCATTCAATCTCTACATGAATGGGAGGGGGCAATACACCTTTTTAGGTAGCCCATTCCACTTTTGGGCAGATCTGATTTTTTTACTAGCATTTTTTCCTAGCAATTAAATTGACTTCTTTGAGATTTTCACCCATTACTTCTGGCTCTGCCCTGTGGAGCAAATGAAACAAGTGTAATTCCTTTTCTGCATGACAGCCCTTCAAATGTTTGAAGATGATTATCATGTTCTCCCTTGAGTGTTCCCTTCATCTTAAATATCCTTAGTTCCTTTATAGGATCCTCATATGACAAGGACTCAAGGTGCTTTCATCCTGGTTGTCTCTCCTCTAGAAGCGAGAGAGAGGGAAAAAGCATTTATTAAGTGCAACTATGAAGCACTTTACACATATTATCTTAAATATATACCTGTGGTATCCAGAACTGAACACAGTACTCCAGATGATATCTGTTGAGGGAAGAGTATGATAAATCTATCTCTTTGTTATTCCTAAAAGCTTTATCTCATAATGAAACCCAGTATTCCATTAGCTTTTTTTGGCTGCCACACTATATTGCTGACTCTTACTGACCTTTTAGTACACTAAAAGCTCTATATCACTTATAGAATAAGTGTTCTTTAGCTGTGCCTCACCTATCTTGCACTTGTGGAATTGATTTTTTTTTTTTGTGTCCAAGACTTTCCATCCCCCTTGAACTTCACTTTATTAGATTAATCCTAATACTTTAGTCCAGGGCTTTTTAATCTTTAGTGTCATGGGCCCCTTTGGCAGTTAGGTCAAACCTCTGGAACCCTTCTCAGAATAACGTTTTTAAATGGATTAACAGAGGAAACCAGTTTATTAAAAAAGTAGTTGTCAAAATGTAAAAAAAAAAAAAAAGAAAAAAAAGAAAAGAAAAATCACGAACTCCAGGTTGAATCCCAGGTATGTGTATATGCGTGTGTGTTTTGGTGTTCAAAAATTAAGTATTCTTTCCATTTTCTGGAAGATAACAGCACATAAATTATGTAGCAATTTCTACCATGTAGTATGGGTTTTATGGGTAATAAACTAAGTCTGTTTTTCAAAGATCATCTTGGCTAATTGTAAGTGGGCTGGCCACCTGGCAATGCATTTCTTTTGGGCATGGCAACCAAAGAAGCAAGGAAAAATACAAAGTAGCCTTCAGGCCTTTCTAGCCCCCTTTTGCTTTTGCAGTGATAGTGGGAGACTTTGGTAGAGGGTACTATCAACCACGCGGCTTTTAGACTATCAGTGAATTTCATTTTGACTGTTGCTACTCTAAATGTCAGGTTCTTTGACCAATGAGTAGATATGTAGCTGATAAAACTAAATCTTATCCAGCTTGACAGCTTTATTATAAACTAAACTAGAAGAAGGAAAGAAGGAAACTTCAGCTACATGGGGGCAGGATGACTCACAGGAAATTCTTAGAGACACAAAGGAAAGACTTGGTAAGTCATTTTATTGTAGATCCAAAGGCCATGAAAAACATTACATTTTGAGATATTTGTTCATCATATGTTATAGGACTAAAATTAAATATTTTCAATAGGCTATCATGAGAATAATAGCAGCTCATGTGCCAACATTGATTGCTGAGGTTGAAGTTGCAAGGAAATTCTTCAGAGAACATTGATAACACCCTTCAGGTGAAATTAATGTACAGTCTGATCTTTGATGACTTCAAAGCTAAGATGGGAAAAAGTTTAGGGTAGGGAGGGTGTAGTGGTTAGGATCCACTAGAGTTACATTCAGGAAGACCTGGATTAAAATTTTTCCCCATAACCCATATCAGTTGTGTGATCTCAGCTTCCTCCCAGCCATAAACCTATGATCCAATTATTTCCTGATCCTGTGATAGGAATAGGATGCCATTGTTAAGTAAGAAGGAAAGGCAGAGGCCAAAGACTTGTAGATTAGATAGAAACCTCATGCTTCTATATTGTTAAGAATAACAAAATAAACACTACAAATTTGTGCTGCATGATTCTAACTAGACCTTTAATGTGGCAAGGCATTCTTTTCATACCTCTGTAATCAATCCGCAATCATGCTCACTATGGCAGCTTTTCCAAAACTTTCCATTCCTTTTCAAGCTGCCATGCATGAGCCTCCTTCCTCCCCGCCCCCACCACCCCCCCTCCAACCTCCTTCCCAGTTTCATATTTCACTAAAAAATTTAGGCTTTTCTCTGAGAGTGCTCTCTCCTTTCCACCTCATCTCACAATATTCAGATACTTTCTACCACTATTTCCTCTATCCCTATTAGCCCATTAGCCAAGGCAAAACCCTTGATATGCACAAATGATTCCCATTCTGTCCCATCTTCTCTAGCATATTGCCCCCTCTATCATCTCTACACTCCTATCAATCTTGAACCTTTCCCCATTTGTGGGCTGTTTCCTTATCCCTACCTACAGACTTGCTCATGTCCCCTCTATCCTCAAAACAAACTTACTTTATTTCTCCTTCACTACTAGATATCATCTTTTATCCCTCTTTCCTTTTGTGACTATACTTGAGGCCAGCTACAATAGAGAATTCATTTCCTTACCTCTCATTCTCTTCTGAACTCTTTAAAGTCTGGCTTCTGAACTCATCATTCAACCAGAACTGTTCTCTCCAAAGCTACTAATGATCTCTCAATTATCAATTCTAATGGCCTTTTCTTATTGCTTATCCTTCGTGACTGCTCCAAAGTCTTTAACACTCAGTTATCCTCTCTCCTTGGTACTCTCTTCTCTCTAAGTTTTTCTGTACTGTTGTCATTGTCTTCCTCTTACCTGTGTGATTACTCCTCCACCACCTTTGCTGGATCTTCATTGAAATTACATCCAGTAATTGTGGTTGCCCCCTAAGGTTCTCTCTTAGGTCTCTTCTCCCTCCATATTATTTCACTTGATAATCTCATCAGCTCCCATGGATTTAACTATAGTCTCTATGTAGGTAATTCTTAGATATATTTATCTAGCCCTAACCACCCTCCTGACCTTGTCTCATATCTCTCACTGCCTATGTGATACCTCAAATTTGATATCTTATAGACCTGAGGCTTCAAACTTACCAGCCATGGATTGCAAGTAGCTTGCAAAACTCCTTAATTCACCCTGAACCAGATTGGAATGTAATTGAGAAGTGTTTAATAAAATAAATAAAAATCTCATACAACATAGGGCATGCTGATTTGTGGTTTTCTAACTCAATATCTGGCTTCTATTTGTTTGACACCACCATAGTAGACATCTTAAACTCAACACATCCAAAACTGAACTCATTATCTTTCCTCTCCCAAATTCTCCCTTCTACTAGATTTTTTTATTACTCTTTGAGGGTGCCAGCATCCTCACAGTCACTCAGGCTTGCAGCCTAGGTACCATCTTCAACTTCTTACCCAATCTAGTCAAAAGCCAAGTCTTTGCTTGATCCTACCTTTACAACTTCTTTTGTATATTCCCCCTTCTTTCTTCTGACACTGCCACCACCCTGGAATAGGCTCTTATCACTTCATTCTTGGACTGAAGTAGCCTTCAGGTTGGTCTCCTTGCCTCAAGTCTCTCTCCACTTCAGTTTGTCCTCCACTTAGCTGTCCATTTAATCTTCCTAAAGCACAAACCAATTCCATTGACTATTCCTGTTACCTCTAGGGTCAAACAAAATATTTTTGCTTTTTCTTTTCACAACCTGGCTCTTACTTACCTTTCCAATATCCTTACACCTTATTCCCAGTCACTTGCCCCATGGTCCAGTGACACTAACCTCTTCTCTTCACACAAGAAATGCCCATCTTCTGAATTATTGATTGTTAATAATCATTTTTCACAGAAACCAATGAGCTTGGTGTTTTCCCATAAGTAGTAGCTCATCAAGGTTCAAAGCAACTAGTTAGTTAACTTGGTGTTTTGTGCAATTCTTTGCCAATTTTCCCCAGCCTAAGCCTCTTACACATCCAGTAGCAAAAAAGCCCCCTTGTTCTCAAAGGGTTACCCTAGTTCACCTTTCACTAAAGCAGCAGTCCCATTATATAAAATTCTAAGCAGAACTAGCCATAGAAAAATGAGAAGAAAGAATAAAAAGACAGAAAAAAAGGATGGTGAGAAAGGTTGTAGCCATAGCAGGATAAACAAATTTCAGAGGGTTTAGAAGAAGGATAGATAGTATCTAAAGGATGAAAATTCTGTGGGGGAAGTGAACCCAAGAAGAACTGAAGATGCTCAAGAATGAAATTCTGAAGACACAAAGGGAATAATTCCACTGAGGAGGAAAAATGGTATTTCTCTGAAGAGACCACTGTGTATATGCAAAGAGAGCTCACTAATCAATTTAGATTTTCTTTAAAGAAATGTAATTAAAATAGAAGAAAGGCCAGGTAATGGAGGATGAATAGAGGACTGTGGCACAGTACTGTAAGAATAGTGTCGAGAGTACTAAAATGAAGTATAAATTGAGATTGTCAAAACATTTTTTAAGCTACCTTTGGAAAAGAGGATTAAAAAAAGGTTAGGCCCAGTAGGGCATCCCAAATGGGATGATGATAATTAACAATAGAGAGAAGGTATAATTGCTTAGTTTTTATTGTAATTTTTTTTCTAGAGAGAATGCCCACTCTGGAAATAAGAGAGAAAATGAGTAATGTGAAGTGATATCTGGACTATTTAAGGAGATAGTAAGAGAACACCTAGTTGCCTTTGATATCAGTTTACCCCACCCAAATGCAATACATCCTTGGGTGCCAAAAAAGTTTGTAGATGCGATTGCTGAGTCACTGTCCAGTATTTGAAAGACTGTGAAAAAGCAAACATATCACAAGATTGAACATGGACAAATATCCTGATTTTCAAACGAGTGAAGAGAACAAAGTCTGCATATTATGGGCCAATGAACTTGACTTTAATTGTTTAGAAAATTCCAAAACAAATCATTAAAGATATGGTTGGTCGAATATCCAGTATGGTAAGTAGTGTTTTCAAAGACAGCATGGCTTCATCAAAAACAGCTACATTGGGAGAATCAAAAATGATAGAATTCAATAACCTAGTGTTTGATAAATCCTAACACCTAGATAGATTACTTAGGAAAGAATTCCCTATTTCATAAGAACTGCTGATGAGAGTGGGAAGCTCTTTTGGAAGAATTAGGCTCAGATCAACATCTTACAACATATTCTGCAAAAAAAAAAATTCAAGAGATATGTGACTTGAATATTAAAGATCATGCTATTAGCAGCTGTGGGTAGCAGTTAGATTCTTAACCAAACAAAAGCTATATAAGCAATCACAAAAGATAAAATGGATTATTTTGATTACTAGAAATTGAAAGCTTTTGCACAAATGAAATTAGTGCATCTATGATAAAGAAAGCAGTCAATTGAGGAAAAATCTTTGTATAGCATTACTCTGTTAAAGATTTGGTATTCAATTTATTAAGATAACTAATATATAACAAATACATAATATATGATAAATATATAAGACCAAAGGGTACTCCTCAATAAATAAGTGGTCAAAAAATATCACAAGTTTTCCAAAAAGGAATTTCAGACTATTAACAACCATATGAAAGAATGCCATAAATCATCAATAATAAAAGAAATGCAAATGAAAATAACTTTGAGATTTTACCTCACATCCACCAAAATGTTTGGCACAGGTGACAGAAAATGGGAATAGTCGATGTTAGAGGGGTTATGGAAAGAGAAGCACATTAATATATTGTTGCTAAAATTGTGAATTAGTAAATTCGTCCTGGAAAGCAATTAAGCAAATAAAGTCCCTAAAATGTCTATATCCCTTGACCCAAATATTCCATAACTAGGTACCCCAAGGAGGTCATTGGCAAAAAGACTCTACATGTAGCAGAATGTTTCTAGCAACACTTTGGTGGGAAAACAAAGTAGATGCCGTTGACTGGGGAAATAGCTAAAGAAACTGTGGTACATGAATGTAATGGAATATTGCTGTTCTATAAGAAGCCACTAATATAGTGATTATAGAGAAGCATTGAAAGTCTTATATGAAGTGATACAAAGTAAAGTGAACAGAACAAAGTAAACTATATAGTGACTGCTGTTCAGTCTTTCAGTCATGTTAGACTCTTCATGACCTTGTAGAGCAGGGCTGCCCAACCTTAGGTTTTTATTGAAACAATAGACAATATATTTTGATTTGCCATTTTAGTGAGAGCTCTGAGGTAGCTCGGCTTCATTTACTAAAGCATTTATATAAATTTCTATGCTTGTAGGCAGGCTGCATAAATTGCACTGCGGGCCGTAGCTGGCTGCATTTTGGACAGCCCTGTTGTAGACCACAGCAAGCCAGGCCTTTCTGTCCCCTGGACTCCTAAGCTGAGGGGCTCATCTTCTGATGTCATATCTTTAGTATTTTAATATTATCCATGGGGTTTTCTTGGCAAAGATGCTGGAGTGGTTTACCATTTCCTTCTGCAGTAGATCACCTTTTGTCAGAACTCTGCACTGTGACTTGTCCATCTTGGGTAACCCTGCACGGTATAGCTCATGGTTTCATTGAGCTATGAAAACCCCTCTGCCCTGGAAAGGCAGTGATACAGGACTACCACAGTGCAAATGTAAGGAACAACAAGCACAAAATGATGAAAAATGAATGTTGCAAAATTACAAAGAATAAGCTTGGTCCCAAAGAAGATATATGAGAAGATATCTCCCACTCCCCTGCCCCCCATTCCTTTACAGAGGTTTGACAGATCCTTAGGTATGGAACCTTGCGTATCAGGTTTTTTTTCAGTGTGTTGATTGATTTAGCTGATTATTTTTTCTTAAAATCTTGTATTATAAGAAATGGCTCTTTTGGGGGGTAATGCAGAAAGTCTGAGAACAAAAGTTATCAATAAAATTCTATTTTAAAAATAGCCATGCCATACTAAATTGAATTTTTTTTCGACAGAGGCACTAAACTGATAGATGAGGAAATGAAATAGATATAATTTATCTACATTTTAGCAAAGATTTTTATAAAGTTTCTCATACTGTTCTGGTGGAGAAGATAGAAGGGTGAAGACTAGATGACAGTATGATTAAATGGATTCAGAATTGGTTGGATGGCCAGGCTCAAAGGATAGTTTTTAATGGTTGCTTGTCAGCCTGGCAGGAGGTTTCCAGAAGAGGACCCCAAGGACCTATGTAAAGCTCAGTGCTAGTTAACGTTTTTTCAGTGACTTCGTATAAAGTCATAAATGGTATGCTTATCATATTTGCAGATTTAATTGAGAGGTGAGGGAGAGCTAACACACTATGTGACAGAGTCATGATCCAAATAGATCTTGACAAGCTAGAGCATTGATTGCCTGAATCTAATAAGATGCATTTCAGTAAGGATGAATGCATACCTGAGTATATAAAATCAGTCACACACAGGTAAGAGGAGTCATAGTTAAATGAAATTTTGAAAGATATTTGGAGTGTTTAGTGGACTATAAGCTAAACGTGATTCAGAATTGTGATATGCCTGCCAAAAAAACTAAAGTGATCTTGGGCTACATTAAAAGAGATGTAGCTTCCAGGTATAAGAAAGGAATAGTTCTCCTGGGTTGGTCTTTATCACACTTCATCTGGAGTATTATATTTGGTTCTGGGCACTACAGTTTTAGAGAGACACTGATAAGCTAGAAAGCATCCAGAAGAGGGCAGCCAAGATGGTGAAGGGCCTTGAACTTGTGTCACATAAAGACCTATTGAAGGAGCTGTATTTGCTGAGCCTGGAAAAGAGAAGATTCAGGGTAGACATGATTGCTGTCTTCAAATATTTAAAGTGCAATCACATCTAGGAGGGCTTAGATTTGCGTTTTTCCCCAAAAACATTGTGTGGAAATTTCAGAGGCCTATTTTTTAGGCTTGATGTCAGCAAAAACTTTCTATCCTGTCCAGAAGTTAAATGAGCTATCTAAAGAGGTGTTAAGTTTCCCCTCTTCTAGGTCTTCACACAGAGGCTAGATGACAACTTGTTGCTTATGTTATAATTGGGATTACATATGGGCGATGAGGATCTCTCTAATTCTGTTAGAATTATATAATTAGATGTTAAGGCAGTTTGAAGTAGGTGAAAATTTTAGTAAAATTGTAAAAGTATTAGGGTTTACTATTATCATATCTTTCAAAATTTTACTTTTTATAAGCTTTAGTCAGCAGTTACTACAGTTATTTTCTGTTATATTTTTCTGATATCTTCTGTTTTCATGTTTTTATTTTTTATCTTGAAATATTATATTTTACAGTAAGATAATCAGCTTTCCTTAAAGTAAATATTTTATTTGAAGTTATTTTTAAAATGTACAAATTTCCCTCCTAAGCCCCTTAATTTACTTTTTTGCTAAGACTGTAAGCTACTTGTTTGTTGTTCATTATTCAGTCATGTTCAACTCTTTGTGACTCCATTTTTGAGGGGATTTTCTTGGCAAAGATACTGGAGTAGTTCATCATTTCCTTCTCCAGCTCTTTTTTTTTAACAGATGAGGAAATTGAGGCAGACAGAGCCCAGGGTCACATAGCTAGTGTCTGAGACCAGATTTGAACTCAGGAAGATGAGTCTTCTCTGAGCTGGGCACTCTATCCACTGCACCATCTATCTGCCCCATAAGCCACTTACTACTAAATAAATATAAGTTGTTTATAGGTATTGAACATACTTTGTATTTGTTTCTCCCCAGTGCCTAATATAATTGTTTTGAACCTAGATAATAATAAGTATTTGTTGAATAAATGAATGAACGTGTTGATGTCTCATGTTTTTTACTTTGTTACATTTTGTACTACTCAGAAATATTTCGTAGTGCTGGGGTGTTGCTCTTTAAAAACAGGCAGAATTTACGAATTTTGCTAATGAGTGCTTTAATTTCTTTTTTGAGTACGTGTAATGGTAATTAGGGTGGAACTTTTTTTGTTTTCTCTTTTAGAATCCTAATGTAATCAAGTACCTTTGATGAATCTTGCCTTTCAAATGTAATGGCAAGCAAAATTAACTTTTTTTGTCTTTGTTTTGGAAGTATTTCTCAGCACTAAGGAATCTTTGATTGATTAGGGAGTCTTTGATGACCTGCTTATGTCAAGGAAATGCCTAGTTCACGTGAGTTTGAGTAGCATGATTGTGACACCCTTTGACCCTGAAGAAGCATTTAGGTCACATGGGCTTGAGTCACATGGTTGTGATGCCCCTTGACCCTGAGACATGCCTATAAGATCTGAGGTTGGCATTTTTTCTTTCTCTTTCTCACTGAAAGAGTGTTAGTGATGAGACTCTGGGTAAGCCGTTGAAGCATTCCCCACCCCCCCGGGCTTTGAAAACCCTTCTGTTGGTGCTTCTGTGGTAACTATGTATTGCTATGGATAGACTGATTTGTGTTTATTTACTCTGTATATATAATTTGTGCTTGTAATTTCTGTTTGTATTCTCTCCAAAGTTCAGGATGCTGGCTCTTTCCTCTGAACTAAATGAATGATATATGTATGTTTGATTAAAGTGAAATTGTAAACCCCTTAAAGTTACTTTCCCTAGAAAAGCAGATCAAAGAACTTGTGCTAGCAACCCTTCTGTGTGCTCTTGTTGTTGGTCTTACACAGCCACAGTAGCGACAAGTAACCTTACAGTACCCACCGCCTTCAGAAGTGACTTTTAAGCCAATTGTCATTAATGCCGAAGAGGAAACTATAATCATTGTCATTTATGTACATTCTGTACATAAATTTCACAATGGCCACTTTAATCAGTACTTTCAGTATTTGTTGTTCACATTAAGAGGAGGCCAAGAAATATTTGTTAATTTATTAGAGTTTTCTCCAGAAAAGTATAGTGTTTTACTTTATGTACTTGTAAAATGTTTTTGATTTGATTTTGATTATGTTAGAGTTACAATTTTAAAGGTATCTACTCCTTTAGAAGATATTTTTTATTTAAAGTTTTATTAGCCCAGAAAATATTTTTCCTTCTTAACTTCCTTTTCTTCCCCTTTCTTTACCCTATTATATTCCATCTATCACAAAGTCCTTGTTGTTTCTTCCATTAAAATGTCTTTGAATTTGTCCCTTGCTCTAAATTGTTACTTCTGTTTTCTTAGTTCAGAACCTCATCACCTCTGCTAACTTCTGCCCTAAAGATGCCACTTTTCATTTCCCTATAATTGTTTTCCACACTTGCTTAAGAACTAGAATGTATTCCTTTCCTTATCAAGTCCATACATCTCATGTTGGCATTTGATGCTTTCCATATTGTGGACTCACTCCGACTATCCTTGTTTCCCAGAATTTCCCCAAACATACCCTATGCTGTGGTTAAATTGCTCTCTTCACTGACCCCGTGTCATTTTAATTTCTGTATTTGTACCATTCTTAATGCTTTCTGAAACCTAAGAGGTTCTTCCCTCAGCTTTTAACCTGTCTGAATCCTACTCTGTCTTCAAGGCCCAGTGAAGTCTTATTTCTTCCACGAAGTCTTTCTTGCTACTCTAGGCCACACTGATTTCTCTGGTCTCTGAATTCCAATAGTATATAAGTATATTTTGGCATGTAAGTGTTCTCTAGTTGTTTCATAAGTATTTATTTTTCATCTCCCCAAAGAATCTGTAAGTTTTTTGAAGACAGGGGCCTGGCCTAATAATTCTTTTGTATCTTTCATTATGTTTCAATCAATCAGGCCATCAAAACGTTTTTATTAAATGCCTAGTGTATATGATACACTGGGGATACAAGTACAAAAAATGTACCAATTCCTGTTTGTAATGCCGAGCAAATAATAGTTGTTTATTGAATATTTCTCAATTGAAATTAATTGCAGAGAATTTCATTGATATTTGTAGATTTCTGGTTAAATTGGTATGTATGAGGACTTAAAGTTGGAAATAACGACTACAGTATTTCCCCATGTATAAGACACTTCCATGTATAAGACGCACCTTAATTTTGAGGCCCAAAATTTGAAAAAAAAATGTATTACATAAAGTTATTGTACTCAAGTTTTATTCATCATAAAATTCATACAACTCCTCATTGCTGTCAAAATTCCCATGCATTAGCTTGTCCTCATCTGTGTTTGATGATGAGTCACTGTCTTCATGTATTGCCTTGTCCTTAGTTCCATCTATGGCATTTGAAATGCTACACTTCTTAATTGACTTGACAATGATCTCAATTTTGATATTATCCCAGGATCTTTTCACCCAGGTACAAACTTCTTCTATAGATGGTTTCTTTACTCTTGCCTCTCATGGCCTTCTTCTGCTGTGGAGTTTTCAGTAGGGTTTCTTCTTCCCATAGCTAGCCAGTCTTGGATTGTTTTCTCAGTTGGAGGAGGACCAAACTTACGTTCAGCAGCACAATTTCCATTCACTTTTGCAAACTGGATCACTTTTAACTTGAATTCAGCACTGTACAAAAATCTTTTCTGAGCCATTTCTGGGCAGAACATGGCAAAATGTAACCTAATGTACCAGTAACAAATGTGAAACAATGTGCACAAAGAAAGCAAGCATGAAAAAGCGGAAAATGCAAGTAAAAAAATCTACAACAGTGAGCTCAAAAACAAGCATGAAAAAGCAGGAAATGCAAGCAAAAAATATATATAACCACTGCGTAAGATGCACGCAGTTTTTAGACCCCAAAATTTTCAAAAAAAGGGTGCATCTTATACACAGGGAAATACGGTACTTTCCCTAATACTGTATAGTTTGTAATTTATGCCAGAAATGGGAGAAAATATGTTCATGCTCACTTCAATTTTCCTTAAAAGCTTAAAAATTTTCTCCCGCATGTGTTCCATTTCACTTGGGTTTATGCCCTGCAGTGAACCAGAAAATCTGCTATTTGGACTTGTGCTTCCTAGTTCCATACACACACACATAGGTATGTTAGGAAAACTTAGTATTCGGGTGTAGGAGACTTAGATGCAAACTATTTGTAGTAATCTCATATAATCTACAGTGTGGTTTATAGTTGTATCCTGGACCTGGTTCTTTTCATAGAGGTTTTAACTGTTGATTTGAGCTATTGTTATTTATCTTAATACTGACTGCAGTCATTTTTCTGTGAGTACCCAGCACATAATCAATAGTAAAATAATGAATTTCTTGCATTTCACTTAGTGAAGAATGAATAATAAAAGAACCTAAGAAATGCCATTCCAGGTCAGACCAGCTCAGACAGTAACACTGAGGGAAATAAAGTTTCCTTCCATCATGTCATCATTAGCATTAAACTCTAAATATCCTTGGTTTTCTCTATCCTTAATTTCCTGTTTTAGATTTGTCAGCCATATGTTTATAGGAATTCTTTTTAAACATTTGTATTTATCATTCTGTGTCCAAAAAAAGAAAGTATTTTTAACCAGATTTTGAAAAATTAAGTATAGCCAAATTATCTTTTAAGTCAAGGTCTGTAGCAAAAATGTATTTTATTAAACAGATGTAATATTGTCAAAAATAATGCAGAGTAATCACCATGAGAAAATAGGGTTGTGTTCATGTAAGTATCTTGTATATCTTTTGGCCATCCAAATGGATGGTAAAAGTTGTGCAACAGGATCACAGTATAACCCAGACTGTTAAGCATCAGCAGAGTAGCAATGGAGTATTTATCTTGTAAGCAGCTGAGCCCTATTGGAAACTTATATTGTTTCAAGTTTGTCTTCTTTCATCTAAAGCAATTCATTACTCACCTACAAATGCTGTCATCCCAGTAGCTATTTGATGATAGCTTCCTCAGTACTCTTGACACATAAATAGGGGGAAAATGGTTTTTATGCTACAGCTTTGGGATAATGTAGAGAACCTTGGTTTCTCATTCTTAAACATTATCTGAGTTGTAATTTAATATTTTTAAAAGAAATTCATTATGAAATTGAAAATTCCTCTTGAATTGTAATAACTGTTTTCATAATTATTTGGCTTTGTTGCTTTGCTTTTGCTTCAGAAACAACTCAGTCAGCTCAGAGACAAAATGTAAATTCTCAATCCCCTATGGGCAAGCATGTCAAAGTTGATTTTGAGTTTGTCCTTACGTTTCTCTCCACATTTTCTCAGAGGCAATATCAAGCAAAAAGAATGACATACAGCACCAAAAATTCCATTTGTTATTTTGTTAGAAAGTGTTTTGAAAAGCAAGTTTGCAATATAATATTGTGGATAAATCATATTTTTAGTTTATTGAAAACATAATGTTAAACTTATTATTGCATGCTGATTCTTTAGATGTGGAGCAAAGAATTACATACTGACATATTAGGTAGAGTTTTCATATTTTTAATTAGAATATTAAGATTAGGGTTTTTTGGGGGGTTTTATGCAGGAAGATCTAATTCAATTTTTTATTTTAATTTTTTATTGTTTAATATATTTAGTTTTCAGCATCGATTTTCACAGGAGTTTGAATTACAAATTTTCTCCCCATTTCTACCCTCCTCCCCACTCCAAGATGGCATATATTCTGGTTGTCCTGTTCCCCAGTCAGCCCTCCCTTCTGTCACCCCACTCCCCTCCCATCCCCTTTTCCCTTT
>CM053622.1:406361498-406378220 GCA_028646595.1 Phalanger gymnotis
TCTACATAATGATACGCATGTGGCCCTTGTTGAATTGCTTGACTTCTTAGGGAGGGTGGGTGGGAAGGGAAGAGGGGAGAGAATTTGGAACTCGAAGTTTTAAAAAGAGATGTTCAAAAACAAAAAAAAATTTTGCATGCAACTAGAAAATAAGATACACAGGCAATGGGGCATAGAAATTTATCTTGCCCTACGACAAAGGAAGGGTAAAGGGGATGGGAGGAGAGTGGGGTGACAGATGGGAGGGCTTACTGGGGAACAGGGCAACCAGAATATATGCCATCTTGGAGTGAGGGGGGGAGAAATGGGGAGAAAATTTGTAATTCAAACTCTTGTGAAAATCAATGTTGAAAACTAAATATATTAAATAAAAAAATTTTTTTAAAAAAGTGTGCAAACTAAGCAAGACAGGAATGAGAACTGGAACCTTAATTTCATTAAACACTTTGTAACTGGTAAAGATTAATGTATGTATCTCTTGTTAATTCTTTCCAATTACTTAGTTCATATAAATTCCCAAGCCTCGTTAATTATGCTGAAGTCAAGTGATAATTTTTAACAGTATTTCCACAACAAGGGAATTTTACTGGTGTAACCTTGCCCTCTCTTAGAAACTCTCTACAGATTAGGCCCTGTGACTGGAGTCCATTCATTTTCTGCACAAGCCTAATTGCTGCCGACTAGCTGCCACAGGTACCTTGGATATGGTACGTTTAAGGAATACAGGTACTTCTGAGAACAAATAAGGAAAGATTAATTGTTTGTTTGTTTCATCCCAAGAGAAATGTGGGTGCTTAATCAAGAAAAATAATTTCTTCTGTTGATTTGGCTTATTTGGAGAAAGGATAATTGTATAAAAGGAGGTGCAAAATGATGCATTTTATAAGAAATATTGCTGTTTACCTACACAAGAGGCAAGGGTACAGTGAAATAAATGTAAGACATTGAAGAAATTGATGAGGATAGCTCACATTTCTCATAGTAAGTAATCTGGCTGTTGGGCTTTTATTTGTACCAATAGTTCTGGGTAGTATTGTCATTTGTTTTGTCTGCTTCTTCAGAAATCTAATCAAGGAGACAATAGTGTAAAAAAAACAACACCACTTTTCCAAATTGTTCTTAATTGCTAGAGCACAGAGTGAGCTAAATGCTGTGATGTTTCCAATTAAAGAACCTGTTTCAAGCAAGTACCATTAAATCTATCTTTCCCAATCTGATAAATAAGCTATCAAAGAGTGGAACAGATTAATTGAAAGCAATTAGTTCCAGGCTCCTTATAATAGTGAAAGTTAAACCAACATTTTTAATGTTAATTTTGCATGAAACAAAGTTGTGACCATTTTTGATGTAACTAAGCCATTCTAGTTAAAAAGAACAAAATTTTATTGCTAAAACTTTAATTTTAAAAAATAATTTCTAACACTAAAAACATTTTTTTTTCCAAAATCATGTCACATCCAGAACACATTAGACACCAGTGTAAGATTTGTGTATATATGAGAACCAGTAATGAATTCAAAATGGAAGGTTACCATGTATTTGATTTAGATAATAGATTTGATTTGAAAGAAAATACCATTTTCATCACTTCCTCTGAGGGTAAAGGACAGACACATGGAAAAGGAGAAGAAAGTTTGACTTCATACAGCCCTAGGTCTGGGCTGCTCTTAGATTTTCTACCTTTACTTTCTTTTTTACTTTAATACAACTGTCCAACAATACTTCTCTCCCCACATTCAAGCCAAAAACAGCTAATCAAGACCAATTATAGTAATTATTACTACTAATGGTAAATCACCATCAACATTACTGATGAACAGAAAGTATGGATGGTGCTTTCATTGTAATATTTTGGTACCAACATTGTTACGATAGACCTGATATACTATAATTATATGTATTATAATGAGAGGTAGGCTTATTCTAATGAGAGGCTAGACTTTGATTATGTCTTCCTGAACCACCTCCATCTGTGACGTTCTAGACAAAGAGATCCAAGCTTGCCAGAGTAGGACACAATAAGCCATAATTCACTTAGATTAGATTCTCTTTGTAAGTCTTTCTAGTTGGATAAGTTCTTACCCAAGTATGTACCTCAAGGATTTGGGAAATTTCATCTGCCGCAATGTCCTTCCAAGACTGGCTGAATAGATTATATGTATTATAATGATAATCAACCTGTTATAATTAACCTATAGTTAATTATCAACTTGTAAATTATTGTTTGTTTTAGTGTCGTGTTATTTATGTTACTCTAGTCACTCTGTATAGAGCTCCTTTGACTCTCCTTTTTTTTATTCTGCAATATTATTAAGTCTTAATACATTTCTTTGAATTCTTCCTAGACATCATTCTTTGTTACTCAATGATATTCCATTAAATTCATATACCACATTTTTGTAGCCATTCCCCAATCATTGGGCACATTTTGTTCTTTTAACTTTTTATTATTGCAAATAATGCTCTCATGAATATATTTTATGTATAGGTCTTTTCTTTCCATGCTTAACCCCCTTGTCTTATAAAACCAGGAATGGGACTTTGGGAGCAAAAGTTATAAACTAGTAATTTTTCTTGCATAATTCCAAATAATTTTTCAAATAACTAGTATACCTTTCTCCACACATTCTCTCCAACAATAAAATGTCCTTTTTAGCAGCTTTGACAGGTGTATAGGTTATTTTAATTTCTATTACTGTGAATATTAGTGATTTTGAACAGTATAGAAAATTCTTGTTGATAAATTGCATTTCTTTTCCTGATAATTACTCCTGGCTTTCAATTCTGTCTTAATGAGTATAACAGCTACTAATCTTTACATACTTTCATCAATTTTCTATAGATTTTTGGATGTCAGACTTTTTGGAGTTGTTTTGAGTACTTTTTTTCTTTCCAGTCTTTATCTTTTTTTCAAACTCTAGCTGCATTGACTTTGTATAAAAGGTTTTACAGTTTATGTAATCAAGATTATTTTATCTATTATAATTATCTCATCTAGTTATAAATTCATGCTTTATCTACAGTTGTGAAAAATGTAGACTCCCATTCCCCCTAATTCTTTTATGTGAATCTTTATCTGTAAATCATTTATCTGTATTTTATTGTAGTGTGTAGCATAAAATGTTGATCTGAACCTATTTCCCATCAAACTACTTTCCAGTTTCCCCCCAAATTCTTGTTTTCTAAAGTCTCTTCCTGAAGAGTTTGTGTTTGGGGATTTATTGTACACTCAACAGTTATGTATGTTTGTTTCCATCCTGATCATCTGATCCAGTCTACCAATCTACTTTTCCAGTTTTAATGAAGTACTAGATGGTTTTAATAACTAATCTAACTCCTTGTATCCCACACCTCTTTCATTCCTACTTTTTTCCATTATTTCCCTTGATAGTTTTTACCTTTAATTCTTCCATGTGAACTTTGCTGCTATTTTGTCTCATACCATAAAATATCACCTTTGTGGTTTCATACTGATGATTTATAGGCTACCACAGGATTTTGAATTTTCTCTTTTTATTTCTGTGAGAATTATATTTAATTGCATTTCTGTAAGGCTTCTTTGCCCCTTGATGTTACCTTCCAGATATTGAAGAATTTTGTGGTTATTTAAAATGAGATTTCTCTTTTGATGTGTTTCTAATTTTTTAAGTACTTTTCTGAAATGTTTATAGTTTTGTGGATTTATTTTATAATCAACTATTTTCCTAAAAATTATTCATTTCAATTTTTTGTTTATTTTCTGAAGTTTCTGAGTAAACTATCATTGTTCACAAGTAGAGATAATTTTCCCTCCTCTTTCAATCTGTGTCTAGTATGAAATATAATGGAGGTCATGGGCATCTTTTCCCACAACTTTATCCTAGAGGAATACCAGACTTCTTATTACCAGGACCTCATATACAGGAAAAGTCATTAACTCCAAGCCCAGTCTTCCCTTCTTCTATAATGCTTGAAAAGAAAACTGCATTTCACAGGATTCTTGAGGGTGTTACCCCCAATCAAAATGTACTACATTTCTATCTTTGTGGTCAACCAACTCTCACCTCTTAGCCTTCTGATTCTAGTGATGCTGAATCCTCAGCTGCCTAAATGAAAACCATCCTCCTCTTCCTCTACACAACTTCCTTTTCCCTCACCTCCATGCACCTCAGCCCTCCCTTTCTAATTCCCCATCTCCTGGCCCTTTGCCTGCCTTCCAGTATGCTCTCTGGTATTCCCCACTTTATTGTAAACAAATTTCCTGTTATCTTAGACTTCTTTCATTCTTCTTCCATCTTTAGGCACTCATAGAAATCTGGTTCCTCCTCAAGGAAATACCACATCTCTGACCATATTTTCTAGTATTGATTGCACCTCTGGCATGCTTCAGTCATCCAAGTCTACTACCGCAAGACGCTTGTTTTGGAAGGAGAATTGGCATGTTCCTTGCTTCCCCACAGCTATTTACAAACCACCCTTCCTGCCAACTTCGTTCTTCAACTTTTTCTTTGAGAACCACTTTATCCGGATTTGTCACCCAGTCTAGATCCTATTGATAGTTATCTAAAGATTCATAAGACATTCTTTCTCTTTGCTCAAGGAATTTTGTACCTGGTTCACAGTCTTTCTTTGTACCCTAACCTTTTCCATTATACTAGGTGATTTAATATTCATATTGAGGTTCCCTCAAGCACTATGGCCTTCTGGTTTGTCATTCTCTTCAACTCCCATGACTTTTTTCTTTATTTGACCTCAGCCACACATAGGGCAGTCACACCCTAGACCTCATCATGATCCAGAAACATTCTACCTTTGTCTTCAGGAGATTTTGAAACAATTTTATCTGATTATAACATTTATTAATTTATTTTTCCTTCTCTCCTCATGGTTTAATGATTCCTAAATTTTTTTTAACCTTCTCTTACTTAATTTCACTGTGACTTCCAGGCACTCTCCCAGTACTCTCAGTGCTCTACCAGGCCCAGACTTTTCTCAGTCTCCTTTACTGGATCATTATGCATCTCTTGACCCTTGACTGTTCATATACTGTCAAGGCTCTGTCATAGACCCTCTTCTCTTCTGTCTCTATACTCTCTTGGTGATCTCGTGAGCTCCCCTGGGTATAATTTTCTGCAGATAACTGTATATCCTTCTCTATGCAGATGTTCTTTCATCTGCCATCATACTATGCTTTCAGACACTTCTGACTGTTTGCCTTACATGCATCTAAAAGTTATCATGTCCAAAAATATCCTCTTAGCTTTCTCCCAAAACCAGCCCCTCATTCTACTGTCCAGGCACCCAGAGTCATAACTTTGGAACCTTTCTTGACTCAGCACTCTCCCTTACACTCCTGCCCTCATCCAGTCAGTTTCCAAATCTTGTCCATTCTACCTTCACAGCATCTCTTGCATCTGCCCCCTTCTCTCCATTCACTTAGTTAATAACCAGATTCAGACTTTCATGACTTGTATTCTTACAGATTCAACCCAGTTCTCCATATATTTGAGAAAGAGGCCTTTATCAGAGACACTTACTATAAAAATTGTTTCCCAGCTTTCTGCTTTCCTTCTGTTGCATTGGTTTTATTTGTGCAAAGCCTTTTTAATTTAATATAATCAAAATGATCTATTTTACATTTTGTAATGTTCTCTGTCTCTTATTTGGTCATGAATTGTTACCTATGCCTTGCTCTTCTGATTTGGTTTCAATCCCTTTATGTCTAAATCATGTACCCATTTTGACGTTATCTTGGTATATGGTTTAAGATGTCGATCTATACCTAGTTTCTACCATATTGTTTTCTAGTTTTCTGAGCAGTTTTTGTCAAATAATGAGTTCTTATCACAGAGGCAGGGGTCTGTGAGTTTATCAAACACTAGGTTACTAGGGTCATTTACTACTGTGTTTTGTGTACCTGATCTATTGCACTGATCCACCATCTACTTCTTAGCCAGTACCAGGTAGTTTTGGTGGTTGCCACTTTATAATGTAGATTGACATCTGGTAGTGCTAGGTCCCTTTCCTTTCCTTTTTTTTTTATTCTTTACTTCCCTTGATATTCTTGACCTTTTGTTCTTCCAGATGAATTTTGTCGTCTTTTCTAGCTCTATAAAATAAATATTTTGGTTGTTTGATTGACATGGCACTAAATAAATTAGTTGAAGCAAAATTGTTGTTTTTATTCTTTTGATTTGGCCTGCCCATGAGTAATTTATATGTTTCCAGTTGTTTATATCTGACTTTATTTGTATGCAAAACTTGTAATTGTGTTCATATAGTTCCTGAGTTTATCTTGGCAGGTAGCATTTTATATTGTCTATTTTATATGGAATTTCTCTTTCTCTCTCTTTGGGCTTTGTTGATAATATATAGAAATGCTGATAACTTTTAGGGATTTATTTTATATCATGCAACTTTGCTAAAGTTCTTAATTATTTCAAGTAGTTTTTTGATTCCCTAGAATTCTTTAAGTTTACCATCATATCATCTGCAAAGAATAATAGTTTTGTTTCCTCTTTGCATATTCTAATTCATTCAATTGCTTTTTCTTCTCCTATTGCTATAGCTAACATTTCTAATACAATATTGAATAATAGGGGCAATAATGGGCATGCTTGCTTCACCCTTGATTTTATTGTGAAGTCTTCTAGCTTATCCCCATTATAATAATGCTTGCTAATGGTTTTAGATAGATACTAGTTTTCATTTTAAGAAAAACTCCGTTTTTTTCCTATTCTCTGTAGCATTTCTTTAATAGGAATGAGTGCTGGAATGAGTGCTGTAATACCGTTAATACCCTTTATCTTACAACCCCCATAAATGTGTTAGCTTCATGATCTCTGTGTATTCTGAAATTCCCCATCCTAATCACAACTTCTTATTCTTTCATCTTTTCTACTTCACTCTTCCTAGACTTGTTTATTATCCTCACTGTGACCTCTAAATGTACCACTTCTCCTGATTCTCCCATTTCATCACTCCTACTCTGGATTCATTTTCCTAAATGCATTCTTGACACTATAGTTTACTTGTTAGGCTATCTAATGCCCTCTACTTTTCCCCTTTTATTCTCTTGTCACTTATGCCTTGCCAAACTCCATCCCTGGCTTACTGCTACTTTTTTTCTTCTCTCCCACTTATATCCTGATAAACTCTTGTGGGGAAAATCACAGGATTAGAGATTGGTAACTGTGGAAGAGACCTTAGTCCAATTCCTTCATTTTACAGATGAAGAAAATGTTGTAACCACAATAAATTTTCCATAGAGTTTTCCTGTCTTATGTTGATGGGGCTTTCATTGCTGTTAGGCAATACTATATTCTTTCCTGATTGACTCTACACTCTCTTTGGTGCCTATTCCAAAATTCTTCTCTACTTAAGTCTCTTAGGACACTAATTTTCTCCTCCTATCTCCCTCCCCTTTATCAGAGAAACTTGCCTTCTACTTTACGAAAAGCTAGAGGCCATTCATCACAAGTTCCCCCTTGTCCCCTACCCCACTCTTCAAAGCCCTTCTGAATCATCCCATGTTCTCTTTTTTGGTCTACTCCCTGAAGAACAGACTCTTCCTTCCTAAGGTCAACCCCTTTTTTTGTGTTCTTGTTCCTGTTCCCTCCCAACTCCTCTACAATCAGCTGTAAAATTACATATGAAATTTATTACATTAAAATTTACATAGCTATAAAATTATTAATACCAAAATACAGGTCTAACCATGTCCCTCTCTTGCTCAGAAATTCTTCAATGGCTCCCTTTGCCTCTAGGCTAAAACACATGTTCCTCATCTACAATTTAATTCCTTCACAATTCAACTTCTTTCTCTTCCTTTTACCTTTTCAATCTTATTTCATATTGCTCCCATTCACGCATGCCAAACTGGTATACAATCTCTTCCATATACTCAGCATGCCAGTTCTTCCATCATTGTGCTTATATTATACCAAAGCTGTCTGCTACCTCTGAAATGTACGCTCATCTTCATCTCTGAAAATTCTTAGCTTCTTGTAAGGTTCAAGTCTGTCACTATTTCCCTTACAAAGCCCTTCTAGATGTCTAGTGGAAATTAGCATGTTCTCCTTCCTGAAATTATTTTGTATTTATTAAGTCTGTACCAGTTGTATCCTCCAGATCCTTAAATATCAAGATTTCTGTTTTACTCTATCATCAGGGCCTAGCACAGTGACACTTAATAAAGGGTGGTTTAATTTAAATTCTAGTTGCTCTTCTCTGGAGGGACTCTAGCTTTTTAATGACCTTCCTGAAATGTGGTGATGCTTCTTAGAATTGAACGTAAAATACTCAAATTATGGTCTAATCACAATATAGCAGAACCAACATGTAGACACTGCCTAAGATGACCACTGCTTCAAGTTGAAAGAGACTTCTGCCATCTCCATCCATTGGGGCCATTCTGGTCCTGGCTGCCCCAGGCCATTTGATCAGCCTGAATCTATCTCTGCTGCCACTGCCACTGCCACATCCCAGACCTTAGAGGGATATGGATAGTGAAAGAGGAACTGGCAAGTTGCCTGACTGCTATAGAAGCCACCCAAACAGAGCATCTTTTGCAGAGAACATCTGCCAGAAAGAAGAGGCTCTGGCCTCTAATTTTCTTTCTGTATCTCCACAGATCATCTTTTGCATCCCTTGGGGTACCCACTCCAACCCCCTTTGAAGGCTACTCTCCCAACACACTTAACTCTATCATATCCACAAAGAAAACATTTAGGTAGTCTATATTTTTTAATGCAAAAATACAGGGTAAAGAGAGGTGGAGTTTTAAAAAAATATATTGTTTCATGTTTATTTAAATGCAATAAATCAATATTCTTTATGAGAATTGTTAGAATTAAGTATTGAAATTATTTTGGTAATAGTAATTTACATCTCTGTAGCTTTTTAAGGCTTGTAAAATGTTTTAAATTCATTATCTCATATGGATTTATTAATGCAGCTATGTTGTTTGTAGCAAAGAAGAGGATTTGCTCTAGTACTTAGGTGATGAATTCTCCTTTTCTGGATTTATGCTGTTTATTTTATATCAGCACAAAAGAGGTTAGTAAGCACTTTCTGGTGAAGTTGTGTTAGCCTCTTGTAACAGTAATTGCAATGCTCTGTTTCTTTATCAAGAAACTCCTTGCCACTGAGTTTTGGAAAGGGACAAGTGTCATCAAATAGAAGCCACAATGAAATACCTGTGATTGCACAAAGATTACATTGCGCAGATCATTCTACAAAAACGTGTCAGTTTGCTGCCCAAATAAATGCCTACAGTGCGTAAAAACATGGAGCATAGTGACCCCTAGAAGAAAAATCAATTGCAATTCATATTTCATATGTCTATAATTGCTTGTGAAAGCATGGCAGCAGTTTGTTTATAGGGCAATTCTCCCTCTCCTGTTGTTTCCTTTCTTCCCTTCTTCTTAATGGCCATGTCTTTCACATGCCCAGAATTGCTCTCGTCTGAAGCAAAACTCTTTTCTCTTTTCCACATTACCATTCTTATTACTGGTGCTCCGCATTGTATTTGATCAGTGCACTGAAGTGTAGACAGGAGTGTGCTGGCTGCTACGATAGGTCTACTTTCCTTTGAAAATTCTTGGAGGCCTTTTTTTAAATTTGTAAATCCTTTTTTCTTTTGAAGAGAGGGTCGTCGAAGGAAGTGGACAAGGGTCTTTTATATGAGAAGTTTTTAATCTGGTGTTTTATTCATTTGTTTGGTTGGTTTTTTGCAATTAAGGTGAATTTTATTTTTTACTTTGATCCATATACCATTTCTCATACTGGAGAGATATTCTTGCAATCTGCTAATTTTGAAAACAACCTATTTTTTTCCATCCTAACAATGCCTTCAAATCCCTCTTTATAAGAAACTGCTTTAGGATTCCTATCCCCTCTGTGGACTGAGATGTCATAGGGATAGAGAAAATGCCGCTCACTTTATGGATTACTGTTAGGTCAACAAAACTTTGGCAGCATTGATTAACTTGACAGTGAGTACAGCAGTACATTTATCACTTATGGCTGTGCTGTAGAAAATCTAATAAGAGGCAAACAATTCCCTTTAGAGCAGTAACAGGTTCACTGTGGCTAACAGTGCATGCACTGGAAATTTCTACCTTTAAATTATACGCTTGCCACCAGTTGGGTCAATGACTCAAAGCTATTGCACTTTAATAACTGTGCTATAGTATTAATTTGATTAAAATAATTTTTCTTACATAAATATGTAAATTAGCTTGTTCTTTTGTATGTTTATCTCTGTTAAAATATAAATAAAGACATCAAATATCATGGTAAAAATATTTTAAAATAAGAACTGGGACTAGTCCTTTCTATTGTTTGAGTCTTTAGGAAACTAGGGATTTCATCAGGTAACTTTCGCATTTTGGCTATTCGATAACAAAAATAAACCTTTAAGAACATTTTGCCCCCCTTTTCTGTTCACATTATCTGTATCTTAGCAAATAAACATAGTGGTATGAATTTAGTGGGGTTTTTTTGTTTTTTTTGTTTTTAGTTTTTTTCCTCATGTTAAAACTATCATAGATATTAATGACTGGTTCATTTCCTTTCAGAATACAATTCTTTTTGGGTGTATGATATTAATATCTAGTGATGTACTACTAACATATTTTTGTGGGCAAAAGTACCTTTGAAATTACTTCTGGCAATACTATTTCATGTATAAATGTTAATTATCTTCACTAGAGCATAGCAACATCAGAGTATGATGCGAAGATTTTATTTATGAAAGTAGGTAAGAAACTCTTTTGAGGGTTACAGTCATTTTAGCTGAAAACATAGTAGCATCCCTTTTTATCAGCCTGGAGAACTAAGGAATATTTTTGGCTAGAACACTAAAATCAGTATTTGATAGTTTTTACTAATATAGCATGTTTAAATTCTGAAAATATTTTTGTAAGAAATCTTATCTCCTGTTCTTTTATTATGTGGCTGTAGTTTTTGTTGTAATGTTAAAAATTTCTAAAAGTTCATCCATATTTTTAGATTTTAAAAATAGTTTATTGTATTTGAATCTTCATTTCAGTAGGAGAGGAGATATTTTACATGATGAAACTTTGATATTTTGAGTCCTTTATAGCATGTTAAGAAACAAACTTTAATTGAGGGTCTTCAGTGCCATAAAATTATATAGTTTTCTTTATCGGGAAAAATATTCTACTTGAATCAATTGTCAAGAGGCTTAATATAATAAAGCAGCTTGAAGTCTGACTGAAAGAACACTGTACAAAATAAATTCCCACAGCAGTTTGTTTTTAGAAGAAAAACTGAATTCACCTGAACCGAATACGTTGAAAACCAAGACTTAATAAGGTAGACCTTAGAAATAGTTAAATAGGTTGCTGTCCAGAGGCTTACGTCTAGAATCTTACCCAGTATTCATTTTTAAGGCCCTATACATCAGCTAAGATTATTTGTTTTTTGGCCTTGGAAAAAGTACTGACTTTAAAACCTTTTGGCAGTTTTTTTTTAAAGTTCATAATAGTCCATTTTTATGCTTTAGCTCTGAAAGTAATGTCTCTCATTTCCTAAAACAAATATTTTCTGAAAGAGTCACATATCTTTCTCCAGATTTCGTAGAAATACCCCCACTGCTTGCCTTGGTGAACAGAGACCTGATATTGATTAACTATCACAGTGGTATCAGAACTACTCCTAGGATTCAATTTTTTTGTTGTTTTGCATATTTTATTGATCAGAGTGGTAAATGAGCATCAAGCGTGCAAGAAGACGATGAATTGTTTACTTGCATAAAATAACCTTTCAATAAGGGAAGATGCATTGCTCACACTTTTGGTGCTGTTCTGTGGCCCGCAGCAGATGGCATTCAGCTGCTATTGATTTACTCCTATAGTTAAGAAGCAGCCTAAAGCTAGGCATGCCCATTTCATTTCGAAAGGGAGCTTATTTGGGGACCATGAAGCAAGACAGAAAGACTGACTTGACCTCTCCTAAAGTACTAAGGGAAAAAAAAAACCTTAAGAAACATTTCTATAATTAAGTGCTTAATTCAATAGCTGTAAAAGGAATATATGTAAAAAAGAACTTTATACCCATAAAGAAAGCATACTTGCATTCTTCATTTACTCAGATTTCAGGGTTGGCTAACAAATAATAATGATGAATACTAATTTTTAATTTGAAACACTGTTTAAAAAATCAATCAAATAAAATTCTGATTATCTACCTTCCAAGTAAGATTAATTTAATAGACCTCAGAGTTTACCGTATTAAACCAACTATTTGACATTTAGCCTTTGATAAAAGTGTATAAATAGCAGTGACTACGTACACTCTTATTTACCAAATGTCATAGTCTTTATTTTTACATTTCCCCGGTACTTTTGTGAATGAATAGTGACATTTGCTTTCCCTAATAAGTAGGTACTACTGTTGAACTTGCAAATGCTTTTCTTGAAAATGCTTCTAATTATGACACATCTCATATATGAAAGACTGATTTGATTTTTTTCAGGTCTCTTGAAATGCCAAGTAACATGTAAAAATAAAACACAAACACTTACTTTATAAAGATACTGACTTTGGAAGATATTTACTTTATAAAAACATTTACCTTAAATTTAATGAAATATTAAAATTTCAAGATAAATTCTAGCTTACAGAAATAATAATAATTTGATGTGGAGTTTATTTAAAATGTGATATTCAGGTAATATTCCATTATAACATATATAATTACAATAAAGCTTCCTCAGTAACTGAATGTTGTTGATCTAGTTTTTTCTGAATTTTCTATGCTTAATAATAATATAAAATACTTTCTTCTATTCATGCTCATGTAAACAACTTTTTACATAATAAACATTTCTTCATAATATGATATTGGCACTCCTATATATTGGAGGAGGGGTAAATGGAGGTTTGGGGGCAGAAGAAAGCATAATGAGGAACTGCACTTCAACTCCATTTTTCTCCTAGTCTTAGTAAAGACAAGCACCAGAAATCCCACCTAAACTCCCCAAGTACTCACCCAAACCAGACAAGCTTAGAAGAGGAAAGGGGAGAAGGTTAGCATAGGACATTGCTTACTTTTTCCCTTAAAAGTTGCTAGAGAGTACTTTACTTACTAATTGATCAAAGACAGTTGATTCCTAACAGTTATTTCTAAGCCTGTAGTCATAAAGAAAAAAATTCCACAGTAAGAAAAGTGTTGTTTGGTCCATGTAATTTCTAGAATCATAACATGACAACTCAAGAAAGGACTATGCAGTTCATCTTCCCTGGTCCTCCCATCTGATAGTGCTTTGGCCACATGTTTCCTTTTATTCATTTATCTGGGTACATCTTGTAGCCCCACCTCAAGAAAATGTAAGCTTGTTTAAAATCAGGATAATTTTATTTTTGTCTTTGTTATCCCTAGTATCTAGGGCAATCCTTTACATGCACAGGGCTGTCCAGAATGTGGCCTGCAGGGTGCATGCCACCCCACAGTGCTATTTATGTGGCCCACCTACAAGCATAGAAATTTACATAAATGCTTTAGTAAGGGAAGCTGAGGTACCACAGAGCTCTCACTAAAATGGCAAATCGAAATATACTGTCTATTATTTCAATAAAAACCTAAAGTTGGGCAGCCCTTCTTAGGTAGTTAATTTTTCTTTTGCTAAATATGATTCAGCCCATTTTAAAGGTAAAGAAATTGAAGCTCAAGGAGATTAAATAACCTGCCAAGATCACAGGGCTATTAAACAGCCAGGCAGGGCCTTGACCACAGTTCTTTCAACTCCCAGGATGGTTCTTTTCCCACTGCTCTAGAGAATTTATTGCAATATAATTTTATCTGTACCGTAAAATATCCGATATTATGGCAAAGTTAACTTTTTAAAAAATCTTTTTATTTTCAATTTGAACTTGACAATCATGAACAAATGTGATTTCCGTTCAAAAATTGGGTTGCACATGAAACTATGAATCTACCATGTAGCACTTATTATTTTGTTTTGTTTTGAATATGCATCAACTTGAATATGGTAGGACCAACCCTATCCTTCTGAATTTCCTTCTCTTTTCTTCTGTATAGTTTTGTTTCATTGATACTCTTTTCTTTCTTTAAAACATTTTTTTTGCCTCATTATCACTATGTCTCAACCACTATCACCTCATACCACTCCTCCCTTCCAATTAAAATCCTCCCTTGTAACAAATAAGTATAACCAATCAAAACAAAGTTGTGTCGTATTGGTCATGCTTGAAAATTATTTCATTCTGCACCTATGGTCCATCATCTTTCTGCCAAGGAGTGGGAAGCATGCTTCATCTTGAGATTTTTGGCTTGGTGAATGGTTATTATCATTAATAATTAATGATCATAATAAATAATGATCAATGGGTCAGAGTTCTTAAGTCTTTCAAAAGTTGTCTTTTGTAATGTTGTAGTAGATATATAAAATGTTCTGCAGGTTGTACTCATTTTATTTTGCATCAGTTTATACTTATCTTCTCAGGTTTCTCTAGATCAATCCATTTTATAATTACTTATGGTGCAGTAATATGACATTACATTAATGTGCCACAGTTTCTGGAGGCATTCCCCAACTGATAGCTCCTACTTTGCTTCCATGTTTTTGGATGATATAAATATTTGTATGCATATGGGCTATTTTCCTCTATCTTTGATTCCATTGGAGTAGTAGTGGTATCCCAGAGTCTAGTCTTATCAGTTACATGATTTGTCGTGTATAATTCCAAATTGTTTTCCAGAATGGCTCAGACCATTTCACAGATCCACTAGCAGTGAATCAGCATGCCTGTCTTCCTACAACCTCTTCGTTAATTGTCCTTTTCCATTTTTGTCATCTGATGAGTATGAGATGGAATGTTAAAGTTGTTTTAATTTGTATTCCTCAATTTATAAGGTATTTGGATCATTTTTATATGATTGTTGATAACTTCAATTTCTTTTTTTGGTCTTTTAAGAATTGCCTATTCATATTCTTTGATCATTTATTTATAACAAAGATGACAATTGATAACAACTGATAGTAAACATTTGTAACCTGAATAATATAGATAATAAAATAAAATTATTTAAAGTGTTTAAAATTACTCTTGTGTGATTTCTTTTAAAAATGCAGTAAAATGTCATTTAGATATCACTCATTTGAATTTGTAATAATTTGCATAGGAACTGGGTTGGTTTATTTTTATACAAAAGACAAAATACTGTTTAAATAAGTAACATTTTCACCTAAAGTTCTGTTATCCTGATAGATGGGTCACAGCAGCACTTATCTGATTCAGAAATCCTTTATAACAATAGATGTGTTCATCAGCATTGTGTGTAGTTATTCGACAACTTTTTAAAAGTGTTATGTTTGTTATTTTTCATGTTTGAAAGCAAAACTTTTGTGTTATAATTTCTTGATTTCTCATAAAGTCATTAGCTTCCACTTGCTCCATTCTAAGTTTTAAGGTAGTATTTTCTTTAGTGGTCTTTTGGACCTCCTTTTCTATTTGGCTAATTCTGCCTTTTAAGATATTCTTCTCATTGGCTTTTGGAGCTCTTTTGCCATTTGGGTTAGTCTATTTTTTTAAGGTGTTATTTTCTTCAGTATTTTTTGGGTCTCCTTTAGCAAGTCATTGACTTGTTTTTCATGATTTTCTTGCATCACTCTCATTTCTCTTCCCAGTTTTTCCTCTATTTCTCTTACTTGCTTTTCCAAATCCCTTTTGAGTCCTTCCATGGCCTGAGACCAATTCATATTTTTCTTGGAGGCTTTTGATGTAGGCTCTTTGACTTTGTTGACTTCTTCTGGCTATATGTTTTGATCTTCTTTGTCACCAAAAAAAGATTCTATAGTCTGAGGCCTTTTATGCTCCTTGCTCATCTTCCCTGCCAATTACTTGAATTTTGAGCTTTTTGTCAGGGTATTACTGCTGTCAGAGGAGAGAGTGCTTTGTCCCAAGCTTCAGGGGTTTTGTGCTGCTGTTTTCAGAGCTGCTTCTATTCTGAGGTGATATGATGCTCATCTACTGGCCTTTTCTCTGGTCTGTGAGTGCTTTCTGTCGTGTACCTACCAGGAGGACTCCCTCTCCACAGTCACCACTCTGCCACACCAGTGCTCCTCCTCCCCCAAGAACTACCAAACAAGACCCAGATCCAAGCAGGGCAAAGCAAGAGAGCCCTGCCTCTGAACCAGCAAAGCAATCTCTGCACTCCTGCTCTGATCTACTGCTTCATTTCTTCCACTGTGTGGGCAAGGGACCCAGGAAGAAGATGATGCTGAAGCTCTGGAAGCAACTGCCTGAGCTTCACACTGCTGCTGCTGAGCCACCTCCACCACCCCTGGGGCTGGAGCATGGGCACTTCTCCTATCCAGATTCAGCAGTTTTCCTATTGACCTGTTCCGTTGTCTTTGGCATTTGTGGGTTGAGAAGTCTGGTAACTGCTACAGCTCAGTGATTCATGGCCCTGAGGCCTGCTCTGCCCAGTCTCCTCTGTCCTGGTCTGTCCTGGATTGGCCCATGCTGAGCTGCGCTCCACTCCCAGCACAGTGTGATAGACCCTTCTCAGCAACCTTCCAGGCTGTCCTGGGCTGGAGACTTGCTTCCCTCTGTTATTTCATGGGTTCTGTAGCTCTAGAATTTGTTCAGAGCCATTTTTTTACAGGTGTTTGGAGGAATTTGGGGTAGAACTTAAGCGAGTTCCTGTTTTCCAGGCGCCATCTTGGCTCATCCGTTTCCCCCCCCCCCCCC
>CM053622.1:406378720-406400652 GCA_028646595.1 Phalanger gymnotis
GGGGGGGGGGGATGTGCCAGCTCTGCCACACCAGCACTCCTCCTTCCCCAAGAACCCCCAACCTGGACCGGACTTACATCTTCAGCAGGCTCTTCACTCCTGCTCTGATCTGCCACTTAATTCCTCCCACCAGGTGGGCCTGAGGCTGGAAGTGACTGCAGCTATAGTTCTGTAGCTGCCCTACCTCCGCTGCATTGGAGGTGGTGGCTGAACCGCAAACTCTATCCCTGTCCTCAGCAGCTTTTCCCACTAACCTACTCTGTTGTCTTTGGTGTTTGTGGGTTGAGAAGTCTGGTAACTGCTGCAGCTCACTGATTCAGGGCACTAGGGTACTCTCTGCCCAGCTCCTGGTCTGGTTGGTCCGTGCTGCCCATGCTGGGCTCTGCTCTGCTCAGCTCCCCTCCCCTCCCCTCGGCTCCCAGCTCTGTGTGGGATGGACCTTATCCAGAGACTATCCAGGCTATACTGGGCTAGAGCCCTGCTTCCCTCCGCTACTTTGTGGGTTCTGCATTTCTAGAATTGGTTTAGAACCATTTTTTATAGATTTTTGGAGGGACTTGATGGGGAGCTCACTCTAGTCCGTGCTTTCCAGCCACCATCTTGGCTCTGCCTCTCTCATTTTTTGTCCCTGTTTCTTCTCTAAAGTCTGTTTTGCTTCTGATCACTGCCTTCCTTTATCTCTCCATTTATCACGCTCCATTTCTTTTATTCCCTTCTCCACCTACTTCCCTGTTCAATAAAATAGATTTCTCTACTTAATTGAACATCTATGTGTGTATGTGTGTATTTTTTCCCTTCTGAACCAGTTTAGATGAGAATGAGGTTCAAGCATTGCCCACCCTTGTCCCCCACAATTTTCCTCTCCACTGTAAAAGCTTTTCCTTGCAAGCTTCTTGTATGTGAGATAGTTTTCCCCATCCTTCCTCTCCCTTCCCTCTGCTCCTAGGGAATCCCTCCTTCTCAGTCATCTATGTTTTTTTTACATCTACCCATCATAATTGACTCAGTCTGACGCTCTGTGTATGTAGAATCCATCTAACTGCTCTAATACTAATACGGTTATTAGGAGTTACATGTGTCATTTTCCCATATAGAAATGTAAAAAGTTTAACCTTATCAAGTCCTGTATGACTTCTCTTTTATGTTTATCCTTTTATGCTTCTCTTGAATCTTGTATTTGAAAGTCAAATGTTCTATTCAGCTCTGGTTCTTTTGTCATGAATGCTTGAAAGTCATCTGTTTCATTAAATATTTATTTTTTTCCTTCGAAGGGTTACACTTAATTTTACTGTTTAGGTAATGGATTGTAATTTGGATGTAATTTCAACTCTTTTGCCTGCCCAAATATCGTATTCCAAGGCGGCCTCTCCTCCTTCAACATGGAAACTGTTAAATCCTTGTCATTCTGACTGTGATATTTAAATAGTTTCTTTCTAGTTGCTTGAAGTATTTTCTCTTTGTGCTGGGAGCTCTGGAATTTGGTTGTAATATTCCTGGGAGTTGTTATTTTGACATCTCAGAAGGAAACATATATTCTTTCAATGTCTATTCTACCCTCTGGTTCTAGGATATTGGGCCAGTTTTCTTTATAATTTCTTGAAACATGATGTCTGGGTTCTTTCTTTGATCATGGCTGTCAGGTAGTCCCATAATTCTTAAATTATCTCTCCTCAGTCTGTTTTCCAGCTCAGTTGTATTTCCACTGAGATAGTTCACATTTTCTTCTATTTTTTCATTCTTTTGACTTTGTTTTATTATTTTTTGGTGTGTCATGGAATCAATAGCTTTGCTTGCCCAATTCTAATTTTTAAGTACTTTCTCGAGTGTTTTGTACCCTTTTCCCCCACATTTGGCCAGTTTGCTTTTTAAGGAGCTTTTTTCATCAGTGAAATTTTGTATCTCTTTTTCTACTTGGCCAGTTTTGTTTTTCATCACCAACATCATCATTATCATCATCATCTTCTATATTTTTACTGGCATAGAATTTTGTGAAATAACTTCTAACAATTGTTTTAATTCCATCTTCATTGGTAGTGCATTCGCCTTTTTCATTTTTGATACCTTTTATTTGATTTTGAAAAACAATTTTTAACTCTTCTAGTAATTCTTTTTGGGTTTGTGTCCAATTTTTATTTTTAACTTTTTGCTTGTAGCTGTTTTAGCTTCATTATCTTCTTCCAAGTTTGTGGTTTGACCTTTCCTGTCATCATAGTAGCTTTTAATGTTCAATTTCTTCTTTTGTTGTTGTTTGCTCATTTTTCTAGCCTATGTCTTAATTTTGAACTTTTCATTAAAATTAGGCTGTGTTCTCAGCAAGTGTGGATGGGACACTGTCCCGAGCTTCAGGCCTTTTAGTAGTGCTATTATTAGAGTGAGATCTGGGAATTTGGACAGTTTTGGTGCTTCCAAGGTAGAGCGATCTAGGGAGAGATGTAGTCATTGCTCTCCTTCTCTGACTCTGGTCCTTACTCAGAAAGGCCTTTTCATCTCTTGGTATTGTAGTTCATATTGCTCCTCAGGCCCCCTGTTTCTTGGGACTGAAAGCAATACTCCTCCTCAGGGCATCTCTTCACTCTTGACCAAAAGTGCTCCTCTTGCCCTTGAACAATGATTTAGAAATTGTTATAGACTCTCAACTTGCCAAATAGCTTCCATTTCTGTGTCCAGTGCTAGCCCAGTTATGCCCTGTAATCTCTTTCTGACCAATTGCCAGGTCCATTTACTACCTCTGGCTTGAGAGCTCCCAAAGTTGATGCAACTTTTGTCACCATGACCTAGCCCCAGTTCTGGTGTTGCATCCACATGGGCTATAGGCCAGCCTTCACCCCTGTATAACAGATCTCTCCTTCCAGCTTCCTAAGTTGACTTTGGCAGAAAGTATGTCTTACCCTGACCTTTTGTTGGCTCTGCTACTCCAGATTTTGATTTGAGGCATCATTTTAAAGTTGTTGGGAGAGGTCAGCCATTTTCCTCTTCTACTCAGCCATCTTGACTCTGCCTGGGCAGACCCATTTCCTTGTGTCTTGAGGCACAGTTATATTCCTTTATATTCATATACCACAATTTGTTTAGTCATTACTGAATAGGAAAACTCCTCTCCTTCCCCCCCACCCCAGTTTCTATTTTTGGCAGTTGTTAAAAGAACTTCTTTAAATATTTTTGTACATAAAGATCCTTTTCTTCTTTTTGATGTTTTTTGGGGAAATGAGCCTTGTGGTGGTATAACTAATTCAAAGGGTATGTATACACAGTTTGGTAACTTTATGGGCTTGATTCCAGATTACTTTCCAGAATGGTTAGAACAATTCATTACTCCACTAACAGTGTTATCTTTTTACCCACAGCTCCTCCAATATTTGTCATTTTTCTCTTTTCTCATCTTTGCTATTCTGATAGGAGTGAAGTAGAACCTCAAAATTCTTGCCTTGGTTCTACAACTGAATGATGGAAATAGGGCCTATGTGGTCTTGAGTACAATGAGCTGAACTAACTCCCCTTTCCTCCTGAGTCTCTGATAATGTTCTGGTGTGAGGCTCCACCTCAGTGGTCTGTCTTATCACAAGAGCTGCTATAGACTTTCCTTGGGGTTCTTCCTCCTACTACTGAGGTGTCAGAGAGTATGACAAGATTTTGCTTGGCATCTTTTTTTTTCAAGTATCTTGGCCTGTGGCACTCGTACTGTGTTGGACCTGGTTTTGAACCTCCCCTGCCCTTTCCTCCCCCTTTACATGGCTGCTATCTAAGCAACTGCTAGGATGGCATTCAGGTTTTGGTGGGATTCAGGTTGCTTGTGGTAGTGCTTTGCTGGACCACCACAAACTGAGGCTCCTCTTTTGCACTAGGCTCAGGGAACCAGTCACAGGCTTGTGGAAGGCTCAGGCTGGACTCTCAGGCCCAGCACAGAATACCAGAGTTCCTCTCCTGCATCCCTGGCCTCAAGGAAGCATCTGGGCTTGGCCATCACTTAGCTCAGTCTAAGTTCTGGAACTGCTAGAACTATTCTGAAGGCTCTAGGGACCCTTTTTACTCTGCTGTCTGTACTTTACTTTCCACTTGTTCCAATTACCTGTCCCAGGAAATCTGTAGCACTCTGGGAGTCCCTCTTCAGATTTTTTGGGTTGAGTGGGAGAGTCTAGGTTGTAATCCTTACTATCGCTTAGTCCAAATAGAACGTTTGAGGAGATCTAGGATCCTCTATCTTAACATACTGTCATCTTCCCACAATCATCCTTCCTAATTCAAATAATTGTAATTTTTGCGCCACCATTTGTTGTAGAATATGAAGATACAGAGAAATTCTAAGACCTTCCAGCTTAAATCACCAAATACTTTAGTTCTTAGTGAATTAAATGGAAAGATGGAAATGAGGGAAAATGTTGAAAATGTGGATCATGAGTAAAGAATGAGAGGCCAAAGATTTGCAAGCAAAACTGAAGTTTCAGATCTACATATCATGAATACTTTCTTTGAGAAAAGTGTTCCCAGAGACTAGACATGGTTGATTACATTTTAATTACAATTAAATTGATTACATCTTAACAGAAAATGACTCATTACTGATATTGGAGTCATTCTTTTAAATAAAATTAATTTTTATTATTCCCTTTTGTTTTTACACTATATTGATTTCTGACAATGTTGCTATTTTGACTTTCATATGTGCATACATGAAGCCGCATGTTCGTTTTTTTTTCCTTAAGCAGTTTGTTTAGTTCCCTTTCATTTTCTAAACATGGCTAACAAAATATCTCTGTTTCATTTAGTAATTTTTCTGCTAAATCATGGTTTTCTGGGTACTAAAAAGATAATGAGTAGATAACTGTATCCCGGCTTTTCTCTGTTACACTTAGAACCTTCTGTCAATGAAAAATCAAGACACATTATTATCCTAGTAGTTTTAATAGATTTTATTACATGCCTAATTTTTTAAAACTATATAATTAGTTAATGATAGTCTTCCTTTTCTTATGCATTAGTCAGTTGGATCTCTGAATACTCCTAATTCTTTTGAATGGATATCCTTTTATCCTGTAACTTATGTTAAAAATGAGAAGGATAATTTTAAAGCATGCATCTGAGCAGCTTATCTTATTCATAACCAGTACTACCAAACATTTAAGGGTTAAAAAAAGGAAAAAGAAGGATGGTGAGAGTAGATAGAATAGAGAGAAAGAGAGGTTGGAAGGTCATAATTTAATTTTCATTTTATTTATGCCTTAATCATTTCTGTTGTTACACAAATTCATTCTTGAGGATAAACTGCCACTAAGTAAAAGAAACCTTTTCCCTGTTATCTCTACAGTTATTTTCTCAAATGGTGGAAGAATTGTGACATTTGCATCAAATTCTACTATAACTCACCTTTCAGTGTTGAAAATCTGAAGCACCTTTATTTTGAGCAGATTTTTTAGCCCCTAAATAATTATATAACATGCAAATAAGTAAAAACTTTTAAGGCTGTTGCAGTTCTTTAATGTGTTAGACAAAATTCTAGGGATTAAAAAAATTATTATTAGCACTAAAGAAAATTAACAGGGTCCAAAATGACAGCTGCCCTATGTTGTACTTTGAAATGTCTATTTCTGTTTCTATTGTCTATGAGTATACTGTTAGTGATGAATGCGAGATATTTCAGCAAAGCAAGTACTTAAAATGCTTGAAGATAGCAGTAAATTTGAAAATGAAATTTGTCAGAGGTAAACTAAATTTAAGTAAATCTGAACCTCATTTTTAGAGGGTACACATAAAGATAGCCTAAGTGAACTTTCCTTTTTGTTGAGTTGTTTCTACAAGAGTTCCAAAAAGTCATAATTGTGCGTGTATGTGTGTATACATATACACACATATATTTTTTGTATATATATATATATGTAAATTATGCACATAACAAAATTATAGTCATGATTATATAATAATTCAAACCTAATTTCCTTACTCAGAAAAGGGAATCACATTATGTTCAAGAAATGACATTGGGTGGACAAACCAGTAGTTATAAAGATGAATCTCAATGCTAAAACACATTTATATCCCATTTATCCCTTTAATAAATAATGGGCAAGGTGACCTTTTATTACAAATTATATGTACCATAAATTAGGTTGAAATCTTGACCATCCTTTTGTCTTCACAAGCTTCTGTTTTCTCAAAATAGACCATTATTTTAATTTCATTTTCATATTTTATCCTAAAGTAATTATCATTCATTCATGAGGTAATTGGGTATTGGCAGATACTATTTGAATTATATTTTAAATTATTGCCATTATAATGTATTATGTAATATAACATAAAATTTAGTCACATTTTTATTGGAAGCCAAATATTTTTAACTACTGACTGCAGTCAGATTAAAACGAAGAGTTATAGTTTTCTTAGATTTCCAGCTTTGTTTAGGCATATTTTAAATGTAAAAATTAAAGAAGTAAATAATGTTTTTAAGTGTATCCATTTTCCTTTCCTTAATTCCTTAGGAGGGAAATTTTTAGAAGGTGCTTTTTATAGGGTTTGCTAAATATGCATAGAATACTTAATAGTCTTTGTAATAATAAAAAGGCCCTAGACAAATTATTGGGATTCACTGGATCCCTAGGGTTTCAGCATTAAATTGTTTCCTAAGTCATCTCTATTTTAGACAGCACTTAAATTATGGTAGAAGCTACTAGTCAGTAAAAACTGGATTTACTGATAATTGTTTTGATGGAGAGTTGCACACACAAAACTTCTGATCAACAGCTTAGGAGGCTATTGAAAATTACATTCTATATGCAGTATTTTTTCCTCAAAACATGATTAACCAATAACTTATAAAGCACTTCAGATATTTCAAATTATTCACTTAGAGCTAGTCTTGCAAAGAAATAGACTACTTTGGTATAGTTCATAATTTGTCAGGTGATCACTTTATTATACTAGCAAAATTAGAGTAGAATTGTGGCTATCTGCTTGTAAGTAAGCTGCTAAAAAATGAGTACATTAACCCCAAGTGCACTGAATTCCCTGCGCATTCTGCATTTACCTGCTCTTGACTATAACTGAGCACCTGCTATTTAATGTAATTAGTTTCAAAGGGAATGTCAGATCAGTCCTCAGGAGTTCAGTCTGACCCAGAACCCCTTATAAGAAAATGCCAATGAGACCAAACAAGAAAAGTCATCACCTAGCAGAATAAAATCATTATATTGGGGTGCTGTGTTATAAAGGGCCCCGTTTTTTGCCTGATCTTGTTATATCCTGTTTTCAAAAATTATATCCAGGATCGCTCATCCTATTAAATGTCCATTTTCATCTTGCAAAGGCGGAGAAACGGCAAGTTTTAGTTATCAAAAAGGGGTAGGGAGCAAGCTTTTCAAAATTCAACTCTAGTTTTTGGTTATTTTTGGTTTCCATGGCAAAAATTTTGAAAAGAAGACAATGTCAGATATATAGTCTTCCAATTTTTATCTTTACATTGGATTGTAGTTTTATTATATTAAAGGAAATCTCAAAGTTTCATATTTTCTGTTATCAAATATCAGATTGTAATCAGTTTTTAAAGGTTTCAAAGTCATTATCTTTAAGTCAATGCTATTCGTGTGTCACAAAAAGACTAATAGTCATACTGTCATTGTTGTATTTGTCCTTAAATTTAAGTCTTAATAGTTTATTTTACCTCACAATTTCTCATAAATTTGAATAAATTTTGCTGCAAATTGATAGTAATCATAACATATTAGAGTTGCAAGGCATATTAGAGGTACACTATCTCAGTATCCCACCCAATATACATTTTTGGGGGGGACAGAAAATAAATCTGCAGGCACAGAGGAGACAAAGGCAATACAAAACTCCACTGATACAGAAAGATCAGGTTTTTTTTTTAAGACCACAGATATCCCATGTTATTTACAAGAGCTTTTCAATCTCATAAATGGGTCCATTTGTGTATTTGCTATTGCCAGTGTCTCAGTTGAAGCAACCTCCAATTTAAAAGGGCGGTAGTATGAAGAAAGAATCCTTTTGGGGAATTCCCCCCCCCATAGGAATTTCTCATGCAGCAACACCTGACAGCCATTCAGTCTCCCCTCGAATACCTGCCATGATTATAAAAGCCACAGCTCATGCCCATAATCAGCTTTCTGGTGACCTCCACTACCCACTAGTTCAGATTCTGCATGTACAGAACAACAGAACAAATCTGTTCCTTAAATAAAAACTCTACAAATATCTCTGAAAACACCTGTCATCTCTTCTTGTTTTCTTCAGGTTAAACCTTTCTAGTTCATCCAATCATTATTCTCATGTGGTTTTTTTTTGAAGACCCTTCCTTTCCTTATTATCATTTTTGTCAATTTTTGTCTTAAAATGTGGTGTTCAGAGTCAATCACAATACCTCAGGTATAGCCTGATTATTGGAACTATTAATTTCCATTCAGTTACCATTTTTGAAGTGCCTTCCATGTTCAGTATAGGAGGTGGGGTCCCAAAGATTGAATTGAATAGTCCCTTCATCAAGACTATTCAGTACTCTAAATATTCGCCGCCCGCCTCTTTTGGGGAGTTGACGGACCAAGATGCAAAATGAGACATACATTTTATGATAGAGAATGTATAAATTTCTTTGCTTGACTGTATTATACTTTACAAGAGTGGGCTTTTATTTGAGAGTAAGACAGTTATAGTGGTGAAAGGAAAAGTACTAGAGGTCAAGAAAAGAAGGAAAAGTTTCAGTGAAATGGTTTTAAAATAGACAGAAGCGAGCAGAAGCTAGCTCAGAAATGGACACAATTAGGGTAGTATTGGTACCGTATTGTTTAACATATGCTTAAAAAGAAAATCTGTACATAATAGAAATTGTTTCATATATATTTTTTTTGGTAGATGGATATGTTTACGTTTGTTGAGGCTTACTAACTTATCTACCCATTTATTTGTTTGTTTGCTTACTAATTTATTTCTTTTGGCAAGGCAGTCAGAGTTAAGTGACTTATGCGGGGTCACACAGTAGTAAATGTCAAGAGGCTGGATTTGAACTCAGGTTCTCCTGATTCTAGGGCCAGTGGCTCTATTCACTGCACCACCTAGCTGCCCCCATTATACATACTTTACATGTTTTTAAAAAAGAAAATTTAGGAATAATCAAAAAGAAAGAATAGATGGTCCAGGACAGAACTTTGGCATAAAGCTACAGTTAAAGAATGATGTTCAGGAAATGGATATTAAAAAGGACCAGACAGACAGGAGAAACTGAAACAGTAGTGGCTTGATGATCTAGAGAGGAGAGAGTTTCAGCTAGGAGAGGATGGTCAATAATGTCAGATGCTGCACATAAGTCAGGAAGGATGAGGATTGAGAAGAGGTCATTAGATTTGGCAATTAAGAGATCATTGGTAACTTCAGAGAGAGCAATGTCATTTGAGTGATGAGGTTGGAAGCCAGAAAGCATAGGCTTTAGAGTATGAGAGGCAAGTAAGTGGAGCCAACTAATACAAACTGCTTTTTCAGGGAGTTTGGTTGATAAAAAGTGGATAAATTGGGAGAGGTCACAGAAGTAAAGAAAAGGTATTATTTTGTTAATGTTTGTATACACTTTTCTTGGTATGGTTTGGAATTTTTGGTTATATGCATGATTACATTATATTTGGTTATTGGAATGTTTGTTCTTGTTGATAGAGAAGGGATCCGTTACAGTACAACTCCAGTGGTGCCCAACCAGTCAGTGCTAGGTTATCCCCTATGTCACATTCTCCTGTACTTCATAGAGTCTTGTTTATTTTTGGTGAGTTTGGAAATAGTTGCATTCCAGAGGGATTACAGTTTGTGATTTGCTTAATGGCCTGGTTTGGTAGGACATTTTCCCCTTCAATCACCCCAGTTTTGTTGGAGGTTTTTGGTGGTGGTGGTGATGGTGATGGTGGTGATTGTTCAATTGTGACCCCATTTTGGGTTTTCTTGGCAAAGATCCTGGTGGTTTTCATTTCCTTCTCCGGCTCATTTTACGTATGAAGAAAGTAAGGCACACAGTGTTAAGTGATTTACTTCAGGGTCACATAGCTAGTAAGTGTCTGAAGCCAGATTTGAACTCAGGAAGATGAATCTTCCTCACTCCAGGCCAGAACACTATCTACTGCACCACCTAGCTTAGTTTCTTCTAATTACCCAAATGCTGATTTCCACTCACCTTCTATATTCTCTTCTCCTGCTGAGTTGTACACACAGTGTATACTTTCCTAACTAATATCTTTGGTGCTATTTTCTAATTGACAGTTTAGTTCATATAATTTTAATTATGCCTTGGTTTTTGATGCCAAATTTTACACAAAAATCACTTTTTAAAATCAGAGAGAAAGCTTTTATAAATCCCTAGTGAAACAGAGGCAGAACAGAAAATTCTTCTTTGCCTTACTTAAGAATGCAGCAGCACCTTCTTGCTTCTCTGAGAACCCTTGGGATTCTACAAACAAGAGTGATAACATTTGATTTCTTCAACATTTTTAGAAATATAGGCTCTTAGATAAGCAATTCAGTGCTAGAACCAAGTTTAGATTTAGTTTCAGAGCTTGGTCTGAGAGAACTAATAGAGTGGTCTCCATGCATTACTAAGATTCAGTCTCAGGATAGAACTGAATTTTTCTCATATTACAAGCTGACTTGCCTGCTTATATATTTTTTTCTGGTATCATATTCAGTCTCCCTTGGTGGTCCCTTTTGACTACTATTAACTCATTGTTCTTTTGCTACCTGTATATTCTCCCTGAACGTTTTCATTGACTGTGCTTTTTTTTTGGTCCCAGTCTAACATCAGAGGTTCATTCCCCACCCTTCTTTGTCATTTCCTATATAGATTTGTTTTTAACTTTAGTTCCTTGAACAAGTTCCATAAGGGCCACTTTTCATTCTTCATATTATTTCTCTAAGGACTTGTTAGAAACATCTTGATAATAGTTTCTTCTCTAGCCATCTCCCACCTTCATATGTTATATTATTCTGTGCACTATAGATTTTTATCTTCCAAACTTCTCAAACTGGTGTGGAATTTTTGTTGGCTAACTTTCTAGTAAAGTTATTGGTTAAATGGTAGATTCCATTTCAGCAAAAATAATTTACATTCAATTAACATACCTGGAAAATTATTAATTGGTGATTAAACTTTAGTAGCTATTTTTTAAAAGACTAACATGCTAACCAAAGATCAAAGCTATTGGGGCATGAACTCAGTATTTGACAAAAACTTTTGGGAAAAATGGGAAAAAATCCAACAGAAACTAGTTATAGGTCAACATCTCACAATGTATAACAAGCCGCATTACAAATGAGTACATGATTTAAATATAAAGATGTCATAAACAAATTTTAGAAATATCATAAACAAATTAGAAGAACATGAAAGAAAATATCTGTCAGATCTCTGGATTGGGGAAGAGTTCATGACCAAACAAGGAATATACATATATATATATATATATATATGTATGTATATATGTGTGTGTGTGTGTGTGTATACATATGTAATAGAATCACAAAAGGAAAATAGTTAATTTTGATTATATGAAATTTAAAAATTGATGCAAAAGCAAAAACTTCTGCTAAAATTAGAAGAAAAGCAAGCAAATGGAGGTGAGAGTGTGGATCTTTTGCAGCAAATTTCCCTAATAAAGATCTCCTTTCTAAGATATATAAGGAAGTAAATAAAAATTAAAATAAGAGCCATTCCCCAAATGATAAATGATTAAAGAATATGAATTGACAGTTTTCAGGGGAAGGACTCCAAGCTATCAACAGCCATATGAAAAAAATGCTCTAAATTTGCTAGAGAAATGCAAATTACAATAACTCTCAGGTACCACCTCACATCCATCAGATCGACAGAGCTAACAAAAAGGGAAAAGGAATATCAGAGCAGCTATAGGGAAATTGTATGTTAATGTATTATTCGTGGAGCTTCGAACTAACCCACCCATTCTGGAGGGCAATTTGTAACTATGCCCAAAAAGCTGTTAAACTGTTCTTATCCTTTGACTCAACAAAATAATTATTATCTTTATATCTCAAAGAGATTAAAGAAAGAGGAAGAAGATCTCATCCCAAAGAGGTCAAAGAAAGAGGAAGAAGATCTCTGTACAAAAATATTTACAGCACCCCTTTTTTGTTGGATACTGAGAGGGTACCCATGAATTGGAAAATGACTGAACAAGTTATGGTGTATGAATATGAAGGAGTACTTTTGTGCCCCCCTACTTTTGGGGAGACATTTGGGGTTAAGTGACTGGTCTTGGGTCACAGAGCTAGTAAATATCTGAGGCTGGATTTGAACTCAGATCCTCCTGATTCCAGTGCTGGTGCTCCATCCACTGTGCTACCTACCTGCTTCTTATTGTGCTTTAAGAAATAATGAAGGAGTTGGTTTCAGAGAAGCATAGGAAGACTTGACTTGTATGAACTAATGCTAAATAAAGTGAATGGAAACGGAACGACTATTTGTAAAAGAACATATTATAAGCACAAACATGTTTGAAAGATTTAGGAACTCCGATGAACACAGTGACCAACCACAGTTCCATAGGACTCATATGATAAATCATATCACTTACTACTAGATAGAGAGGTGATGGGCTCAGCATGCAGATTGAGCCATAAGTTTTATTTTTTAAAATTTATTTTATTTTTAATTTATGAAATGAAACTGCAAATCTATTATGTACAACTTCCTATTCCTTTTAATATGTATAACAAAATTACCATGTACATTTTGTTTTTCCCTACCCAATATAGCTGATGCAGGAATTTGTTTTTCTTGATTTATATATATGAGAAGGAAATGGGAGTCAAAAAATAAAATTTAAAGATGAAATTATTAAAATAAAGACCTAAAAATAAAATAAAATCGAATTTAAAAAAACTTGTTATGAAACACTGTTATTTCTGTGTGGTCAGTTCTTATGGTGAAATGTTACTAATTTGAAATTTGTCCATCATTTCTAGGAGTTGATTTATTTTTTTGGTGGCCTGTAAACAAAAGGATTGCTAAGCAATCTTAGTGTTAACAAGATGATTAGAGAAATATTTAAACTAGTAAAGAGAACAAATTGATTTCAAGCACCTTAAGCACTTTAGAATCATTTGTCTGTGATCTCATCCATGTGGATACTGTCTCCAGCAAAGAAGATTATGACCCCCTAATGCCTACCTATCTCGTACAATTCTTATCTATGACTTCCTATAATTGTTGGAAGTGTTCATTTAAATCTCTATCTCACCTTTACAAAAATTGACTAAGTACTAGAGCATAAAAATTTCATAACCAAATGAAGAAAAGCATTTAAAGAAAGCATATACATTTAAATAGAGACTCAGTAATATAATTTTTAAAAGTTTGTATTAAAGAACAAATCATAGAAACAAGAAATAATTGGATCAAATAAAATTATGAGACTAGCTCTCCAAATTTGTGAGATACAGCCAAACTAGTCTTTAGGGGGAAAATGCACATTTTTAAACTCAATCATTACCATAAAAGAGAAACAAGATATCAAGGAATTAGATATTCAATTTTTAGAAAAAAAATTTTTAAAGAAATATCTTAAAAAATAAAAATAGAAATTCAGAAAATAGTCAAGTTCATAATAAGAAATTTTTAAAAATACAGGTCATGTTGAAATATCAGGGAATCCACCTACTAAAATACACCCAAATCTTATATGAATGTTACTACAAATCACTCTCTAAAGAAAGAAAGGAAAACTTAAATAATTAGATCACGTAGTTGCTCATGGTTAGGCTGGGCCAACATAACAAAAATGATAATATTACTTAAAATGTTTTACAAATTTCATCTCTTATCACTCAGATTAAGAGGGGCTTATTTTGTAGAACTAGACAAAATAACAAAATTTACCTGGAAGAATAACAGGTGAAAATATAAAGAAAAATAATGACAAATTGTAGGTATGGGAAGATATTACATCTCAAACTATATTACAAAGCTGTTATCACAATTCTTTGTTACTGATTAAAAAATAGAAAATCTGATTAAAAGAGCACGTTAGGTAAACAAAATTCAGAAATACTCTTAACAATATAGTCATACTTGATAAATCCAAAGATACCAACTACGATGCTAAGGACTTCCTTTTTGATAAAAACTGCTGGGAAAACTGGAGAAAAGTGGCTGGAAACTAGATATGGAACAACAACTTATTCCATATACCACAATAGACTCCAAATGGATACATGACCTAAACATAAAACTATTCCTGTCATAAAGAAATTAGAGGTTTATAGAAGATATCTTTCATAACTTGCCTAAACAAGGAATAGAAGTGATTATAAATAATGTTCATATACTTCCACTTTTTCATACAGGCATGGTCATTTTTGAGACTAGTCTATTGTGCTGAATTTTAACTCTACTTTGGGTCATTCCATGAACTGTAAGCATCTGGTAGAAAATGGATAAATAAAAGATTATAGACTCTAAAGCACTAAAAGCTTATGGTTCGCAGCCCCTAAGGAGAATGACACTGCGGCCTACTTACAGTAGCGAAGAGGTATTGATTTTCTTCCTTCCCTGTTTTTAGCTACACCTCTGAATAAAGCCTAGTATGAAGCATCTCTCAGTGAAGAGAGAAAAAAACTGTCATGAACTTTTTCACCCTAATATTGGGCTTTTCAAACCAAACCAGATAGAAAGAGAAAGGACTTTAAGGATTCTTAGAGACTGTGCTGCTTAATTCATTGCATAGCTTTTTGTGCCTTTTTGCACACCCTGGTTTTGGTTTTTTTTTTAAGAAACTGTAGTAGACAATGGGAAGAAATGTATTTTTTAAATGTTTGAGGAAAGAATAAAGGAATCTAATCAGTGAAAACAATGCAACCTTGTGCAGTGATCTTAGAAGGTTCGCAAAGTGTTCTTGTTCAAGTTTTCAACGAGATGTTCAGATACTGTTATAATTGGCTGCTGAGTAGGTTTGGACCTAACTAGAATGCCAGTGTTCGATTTCAGAGTGTCCTCTGTGAAGATGTGTCACCATTTATGCTGGCTTTAGTGACAATTTTCTAAAATGGAAACTCGTGGGAAATCATTACAGTGTTTATATGTCTCCCTTGTCGGACAGCATTATCTTGTGATATTTTATCAGTGTTTTCCACTGCATGATGGCATCTAGCTAAGGTTAAGGCAGAACAAGTCCCTCTGTAATTTTGTGACTATATTTTACTTAGTGAAGAAGAAAAGATAACTGACAATTAAGTACTTGGGATGTCACTAAAAGAACATATGCAACTAATCAATGGTATCCTCTGGGAACATGATTTTATAAAGCTGATAAGGTAGAAAAATTGGGATTTTATGATTTGTGTTACATGATGATAATTGCACCTTTTCAAGAAAAAAGACATTTCTAGTGGAGTAAATATTGGGCTTTCAAGGGACATAGTCTATTTGCAGGGCTTTTATTTTTCCACTCAGTCATTTATTAAACAAAGAAGTTATTTATAAATTCTCTTTTCTAGTATGTGAGTTTCATACTTAAGAAATAGCCAGTTTTGCTAACTCCTTTTTTTGTGCCTTCTTCAAACAATGAAAACTAATATTCTTATGAAAATGGTGTGGTTTGAGAAGAAAAATTAACATTTTTGTTTCTAGTTCTTAAACCTTATTGTTATTCAGTTCATTCGTGTCTGACTCCTCATGACCCCTTTTTGGGGGTTTTCTTGGCAAAGATACTGGAGTGGTTTGCCGTTTCTGTCTCCAGCTCATTTTACAGATGAGGAACTGGGGTAGATGGGGTTAAGTGACTTGCCCAGGTCATCCAGCTAGTATTTGAAACTGTAAACTCATGGAGGTGAGTCCTCCTGATTCAAAGCCCAGTGCTCTATCCACTGTGCCACCTATGAAAAATTAACTTAGTTTTAATATTTGACAGCCATTAGCTACATTGGAAAGTCTAAATATGCCTCTAAATCTTTTAAATTCAAATCCAGTTTTCACTGTCTTTCTTGAATAACTGAATAAATAAGTGATTGAAAAAGAAAAAAAATTCTCAGTCAGTATTCACTGATGATACAAAGAGGCAAAAGACAGTCCCTGCCTTCAAGGGTTTACCATCTAACGTTGACAACAATGAGCAAACAATTATGTATTACCAGGCTTATATAGAGGATAAAGTGGAAATGAGAGGGAAGGAACAAGAATTAAGAGGAAAAACTTCCTGTAAAAGGTGGATTTTAAGCTGAAAGAAACTGGGAGGCAAAGAGGAAGAACATCCCAAGCACAGGGGAGAGCCAGAGAAAATGCCTTGTTGGGAGGTAGAATGTCTTGTTCAAGGAACAACATGAAGGCTAGTGTCACTTTATTGAAGAGTAGTTTAGGGGAAGGGGGGAAGTGGACAGGGCATAAAGTATAAGTGGACTGAAAAGATGGCGAGGGCTAGGTTTTGACGGGCTTTGAACTTAAAGTATTCATTAAGTATTGGGAATACAAATATAAAAATAAGACAGAGTCTTTCCTCAAGGAACTTGCATTCTAATGGGGGAGACAACATATGGAGGCCAATGGTTGCCAGGCAATGGAGTTTGGGTCTTGAGAGGCACAGTGATAGCAAATTGTTCCCCAGAGCAGCCCATTGACATGACTTTTCTGTCAGCAAGATGATATTGGTTTGGTCAGTGATCCTAGAGCAAGAGAAAATGTGGAATGGGAGTGGAGAGGAGGGAAGCAGAGGTTAAGCATGTGGCAGATGGTAAAATGACTCAGGCTGGATGGGATTTGAAATCTGGTCTGGTCTAAAGCTGGTTAGATAGTCTAGTGAATTCCCCTTCATTTGCCAATCAAGATCACTCAGCTGCTAGGGCAGGAGTTACAAAGCTGAGTGGAATTAGTCCCAGGGACTGAGGGTCATGATTTTTGGAGGTCCAGTTCAGAGACTCCAATTACAAGTAGGGCAGCAACAGGGCCAATGGCACAGTGGTTCACGTGGACAGTTTGATGGGATGTGGCATGCTGTGGAACAAGCACTATCTGCCATATAGTCTAGATAATTTTTTTCTTAAAAGGTATTGAAACCATGCTGAAGTCAAATGGGTCAAGCAGTTAACATAGCCTCCTGGTGGTCTAAGCACAAAGGCTAGCCCATGAGGAGGCAGGAATTGCTTTCTCTCAGGCTAGAGCAGCACTCCAACATGGCCAAGACAGAGGAAGAGAAGCAGTGCCTAACTGAACTATGCTCTGTCCTTGCTGAATATCCTTTCCATGTTATGGTTAAGTAAGCGAAGTCTCTTTTCATTTCAGTTCCAAAATTGAAGCACCTGACTCTTACCCAACCTAGAATAGATAGATTGCACTCATTCACCAATCAAGAGTGCTCAACTCCGGGTTGGGATTTCCAAAGTTGAATGGGTTAATAATAACCTCTTTTTAAGTCTGTAATGCACTACCAAATATTGAATTACATAGTTTATTTGAATGCATTTTATTCCTCATTAGATAACATTATTTCATATTCTTTTTCTCAAGAGATGCTGATAGGTTATAGGATAGTTATATTTCTATAAGATGCCTTCATTCAACCATAAATGAAATAACCATTTATTAAGCAAATATGTGTGCAGAGCACAATTCTACATGCCATAAAAGATATAAAAATAAGACCTGATTTCTGCCCGCAAGCAATTAGTTTTGTGGGTCTCTGTGCATCTGCCTTTTTATGGTTATTTCATTGCCCCAGCTTAAGTTACAGACAGCAATAATTCATATTTACTTTAAGATTTATTAAGCACTTTCCTTATCATAGCCCAATGAAATAGATTATACAAGTATTATTTTCCCCATTTTGCCATTAAGTAAACTGAAACTTAGAGGTTTAAGGTGCTTACTATGGTCATACAGATATGTGAAAGAGCAACAATTTGAAGCTAGGCATCCTAACTCCATTGGTAATAGAATTTCTACCCTTTCCCATTGCCTGTTCATAGATAAATAAATATAATAAATATGTACTTATTATATGTTTTTTATTTTGTGGTTCTAACCATAAAAATGGAAAATAACTTCATCATCCTCAAAGTAACCTTTCATATACTTTATAGATCACTATACATCCTTCTACTGTCTTATCTCCAGAGGGGCATCTTGGTGCTATAAGAAGTCAGAACACTTAGGTTTCAGTGCTGTCTTTTATACTTAACAGTTAGTTGTGTGACATGTGAAGATATGGAAGTAATGGTAAACTACTTTCCAGTACTTTGTGTTAAAAAAAAAATCCTGAAGAACTAGCCAATGAAACTCTCCTTTCAACCAAAGATTTTAATCAGCAGTACAGAGAACTAGGTTATTAATAAGTCTAATAGCACATTATCCAAATGTTTTAACTGGCAAAGTAAAGAATGAAACCAGAAGTCAAGCATCTCTTTTGGAGGGCAGGCATACTGTGTGGTACCAAACATAGAGAACATTAAGCTCCAGACAAATTCAGTAATAGATGTTTATTAAACACCTACTATATCCATTGACTTGGGCACTGGGTATATAAAAATAAATCTTTGTTCTCGAAAAATATACATCCTGATGGTAAGGGAGCAGGGAGAGAACATCTAAACAAACAAAAAATACTGATACTGGGGGAATGTGATAAATGCAAAGGAGAAGTCCTAGCAAAATGTACTGAGGCATTTAAGGAATGTCTGGAAAGCTTCTTAGAGGACATGGAATCTGAATTGGGTCCTGGAAGAGGAAAGGAACTTCATCTGATAGAGATGAGACAAGGCAGTCCATTCCAGGCACGTAAATGATTTGAACAAAGAAATGAACACAGTAGAGCTCAATATATAGTTCAGCTAAAAGAGTGTTAGGCATAGACCTGACCATGTTCATTGAGGTTTAGTGTGGGATGAAATGAGACACTTGGTCACTAAACACTTACCAAAGGGAGATTTACCTAGCCCTGTGATAGAAAGGATATGTAGTAGAACTTAGCTTTGGTCAACTCCACCTCCACTCCTTATGGAAACTCACCTCTTTGGTAGGATTGACTTAATGGTCTTGGATATCCAGCAAGCCCAAATAGCATTGACCTCCTGTAAGCGGAACCTTATGTGCAGGTGACCAGAAAGCCATATCAAGACAGCCAGAATCTCCATTTGGAAGCCTTATCAAGGGAGATACAACTTAAGCCCTGCCCTGCCCCCAGAGTCAATCAAATCCCAGTATTATTCAGGGAAAATTTAGCCTAATCCATGTGAAGGGGGAGTAGAGAAGGGGTAGTGGAGGAGAGGGGAATCCAGATATTGATCCTTTCATATATCACCCTATGGGGGCAAGTCTCAAGAATGTTCTAGAGGATAAGTCTCAAATGAGCTCTCCAGATCTATTGTTTTTCCATTGAGATATTTCACATTTTCTTCTATTTTTTTCTTCTTTTGACTTTGTTTTATTGTTTCTTGATGTCTCGTGGAGTCATTAATGTCCACTTGCCCAATTCTAATTTTTAAGAAATTGTTTTCTTCCATGAGCTTTTGTACTTCTTTTTCCATTTGGCCATTTCTCCTTTTTTTAGGAGTCATTTTCATCTGTGAAGTTTTGTACCTTTTTTTCCATTTGGCCAATTCTGTTTTTTAAAGTGTTATTTTCTTCAGTATTTTTGTGCTTCTTTTACCAAGCTATTCATTGTCTTTTCATAATTTTCCTCCTTTGCTCTCATTTTGTCACCTAATTTTTCCTCTGCCACTCTTATTTGATTTTGAAAATCAATTTTAGCTCTTTCAGGAATTCTTGTTGGGCCCGTGTCCAATTCACTTCCCTTTGAGGCTTTGCTCATAGCTATTTTGACTTCATTGTCTTTTGAATTTGTGTCTTGGCCTTCCATGTCACTATAGTAGCTTTTTATGTTCAGATTCTTTTTTGTTTGCTCATTTTTCTAGTCTATTTCTTGATTTTAAAGTTTTTGTTAAAAGTTGGGCTCTGCTCCTGCCATGGGGGTGGTGGTGGTGGGTGGGTGTTGGGAAGGAGGTGCACTGTCCCAAGCTTTATACCTTTTCATAGAGCTATATTCTGGGAGTTTGGAGTCTTCGGTGCTTCCAAAGTAATGTGATCTGGGGAGAGGTATGGTCACTGTTCTCCTGGTCTTTGCTCTTATACTTACCGTGGAAGGGTCCTTTATCCCTTTGAATTACAATTGATACGGCTCCTCTGGGCTCCTGTTCCTTTGGGACCAGAAATGATACTGCTCCTCAGGACCCTATCTCCCTTGGGACTGGAAGTGGTGATTGTTTCTCAGTCCCTCTGCTCCTTCTGGACAGGAAGTAATACTGCTCTTCAGTGCCCCCAATCCCTCTTAAGTGAAGGTGATACTGCTCCTTAGGTTCCTCCTCCTTCTTGATTGAAAGCATTTCCATCTTCCTTTAAACTGTTAGCCAGAAGTAGTTTTAGGTAATGGAATTGCTAAATAGTATTTGGTTCTGTGTCTACTGCTAGCACACAGGACCCTTGTTATCTTTTTCTGACCAGTTGTCCAGTCCCTTTATTGTCTCTAGCTTTAGAGCTTCTGAAGCTACTGCTGCTTCTGTCACTGCTGTTGCTTCTATCACCGCCACCTAGTCAAACCATTGGTGTTTCATTTATGTGGGCTTGGGCCAGCCTTCACCCCTGTGTCATAGATCTCTTCTTTCAACCTCCTAAGTTGTGTTGGGCTTGAAAAATGTCTCACCCTGACCTTTTGTTGACTCTACCACTCCAGATTTTGATTCATGGCATTATTTTAAAGTTGTTTGGAGGGGAATGTTAAGAGAAGTCAGTTGAGTGCTTCTTCTACTCTACCATCTTGGCTCTGCAAATCATTTACTGTACAGAAGAATTGTTTTCAATAGGATGTTTTCAAATGCACTTAAGGTTTCTTGTTATTCTTTGCTTTTTAAAGTTTTTTTGTTTGTTTTTTTACTGGTCATTAGCTACTTTTGGTTAATAAAGCAAAGGGACTTAAAGCTGAAGCATGAGGAATGGCTGATCAGAAATGAAGATAAAGCATCCTTGAAGTTAAAATCTGTGACTGTAGGAACTTTTTCATTCATGTTTTTGATTCAGATCTGGTATCATTTGTATGGGGAGTGCCTATTTTGGAAACTTCCTCTTCTGATGCACATGGATAACTTGTAGGCTTGTAGTAGTACACTTCAAAATGTGGGCCATGGCATGATCCCAAGCAGTGCCTGACAACCACTTGGAGGAAGGCAAGATAGATTGTATCTCAGCCTCCCAGTGGTAGTCGGTTAGGTGGCTCATCTTCAGTGCATTCACACCTACCCTTATCCCCAAACATTCCCCAGTTTCATCCTCACTCTCTGCTATGCAAGCTGTTAGCCTCCCTCCTTTTGAAGCAAGTATTGAACCCTCAGGCCAGCTGCAACCTAGCCACTACTGGATATCCACAGCAGTAGCTGTGCATGTGCCATTGTGAAATCATTCCACCTACATACTCACCCCTTATACTCCAGAGTACCTAAGGGCTGCATCAGACATCTTTGAGAGAATGAGTTCCGTCCTCCATCACAATGAGTTGTGAGTAGGAACCCTCTCATCCCCTTTTCACTTTGGGTGTATCAGAATACATCATTTGGCATGAGCAAGCATGAATGAATTATAGTCAGCATCTTTTCTCCACAAAAAATATGCCTCTTCATCTCATCGTGTTTAAATCTCTATTTGTGTGTGTGTGTGTGTGTGTGTGTGTGTGTGTGTGTAATTTACAAATAAGGGAATATACACATATTGGGGGTGCATACTCAAAAATTTTAATTTACGGGGGCGGAGCCAAGATGGCGACTGGAAAGCCGTAACCGGCATGAGCTCCCCACCAAGTCCCTCCAAAAACCTATGAAAAAATGGCTCTGAACCAGTTCTAGAAATACAGAACCCACAAAGGGGCAGAGGGAAGCAGGACTGCAGCCCAGGTCTGCCTGGATGG